>JAYKKI010000018.1:8842500-9567500 GCA_039881145.1 Druceiella hillmani | reverse complement strand
ATTTTCAGTTTGTCAATTCAAAAGGTGGAAATTGAAAATATTAATAATATTAATAGTACAATTCATAAAAAAAAAATAAAATATTAATAGTACAATTCATACTACGATGGTTCGGTAGATATTTAGGTACATATAAACGTTTGAACAATTAAGGGTACATAGTTTTTCTTTTAACATCTTATTGTTTTTCACTATGTAAATATATTGCTTAATACATGTCTCACAATCTAAAAATCCTCAACTTTAAAAATTGAATGCTAAAGGATAGGAACTGTGTAGAAAAAAGTTCCTCCAAACAAGTTATTCCGCTTAGCTATTACAACTTGATTTTATCTATTCTATTCTATTTAAGTCAGTAGTTAGATTGTAGTGCACTCAAAATGTGTATCATCCAATGCATAGCATAATAGAGATAGTAGTTGGCGATTAAAGCCTTTTAATTTTTGTCTTTACAATTTATCACTATTCAATTAGAAGCTGAACGAGAGATGGCGTTAGAATATAGTAATGTGTCGCGCATTATGGTAAGGCTTTATTTACAACTTTCATAAAGGTAATGGAGTATAACAAATTAAGTTACTTACTCTATCCAATGGCCAGTAGAAAAAAAATCAAATCTCAAAGGGAACAGGTCTTTAGATAGTAGTATTAATTATGGTATCTAAGTATCTAACTATATTATGGTATTATATAACCATATCTAAGCCATATATGTGGTATCTAAGTACATAACCATTATTTATTATTCCGTACACTTGTACTGAGCTGTACATAATGGCTTTTTTAGCTAAGTGGGGACTGATGCTTACATCAGGTGAAAAGTAATTTAGCAGAGCCGACCCTGGCTAGTAGATCTTGTAAATAATTTCTCATAATGTGCCACCTGTCTATTTACATTGGACTATAGTCATATCTCCATATATGTTTTTTTTAATTCGTCAAGTTTTTGGGTTCCGTAGTCGAATGCCGAAAAATAGAATTCCTGTAATTTCGTCATGTCCATCTATCCTTCCGTATGTCACAGCATCATAACTCTATCAATTTAAGTTCAAACGTAATTACAGGAACACGTAGATCACGTTCCTCAACACATAACAATATATAAATTACAATTTGTGCTCCCAATTTGAATAAAATCTGAGGATGAAAAAAACATTTTTCGTAAAGCCCATCGAGTGGGGTGTTGTTGACAAGGTCATTCGAGACGTAATCGGAAATATTATATGCATTTTTTCATTTATCAAAAAGTGTGTGACCATCCTCTTGCCTCTAATTTTTGAAATACGCGTGTGAAAAATCTGAAAATAAAATCACAATAACGGCAATGGAAAATTATTCCGGTTAACTAACATTAAGAAATTAAAGAGATATAAACAATCAAGTTATTTTTCTTACACCAGTGAAATATGTATTAAGCAATATATTTACATAGTGAAAAACAATAAGATGCTATTAGAAAAACTATGTACCTTTAATTGTTCAAACGCAAATTGTCAAACGGGAATTGTACTCATACGTAAAAGTATTTACAATTTCCACCTTTTGAATTGACAAACTGAAAATTATAATTTTTAAAGTGATAAATTAGATTTTTTGTCATTTTTGTTCTTTAACTTCAATATTGCCTAATCGATTGGCACGGTCGACAATAGGACTTAGTGGAATTTTCACTATTTTATGTTACTTATTAATTTTTATTGGGCCGATAAATGTTCGAGATTGAAAATGTGGAGCCCTTTCGTATGGTTCTTTACTTATAAAAATAATTAATGCTACTTTGGATTTAATAAAAATTTTCAAAATTCGTATTAGTTTCATTGGAAAGCAATGCTAATCGATTACGTAATATGGAAGTTAGAGAACGAAAATCAAAATAATCTAATTGTCAACTTTAAAATTTGAATTCTAAAGGACGGAGGACTGTTGCAGATAAAAGTCCCTACCAAATAAATCAAACGACTTAGTCAGTATCACTTGATAACCATAAAATAACTAACTATATAACAAATCGACTTTAAGCAGCATAGAATTAGAAATATACACACACACTCACACACACACACACACACACACATATATATATATATATTGTAATTTTTAAATATCCATAGTTACTATATGACATGTCTATATCCATTCACCTTTTATACTTGCTTCGTTTATTTTTAGTATACTTTAGTTGAACCAAATATCACCTTTTGTCTAATTCATTATCCTTGAATGGATTTCACTTACTTACTTAGAGGGAAAAAGTGGAATAAGTTTAAATACAAAATTCTACAATTGTAAGGAATAGCTTCATAAGATTTATCTCACATAACCCCTAAGTCCCTGTGCTTTTTGACATGCTTTTGTATCTTTGTAAAGATATCTCTTTGTACCTCTTGCCTTGGAGCTATGTACTTGTAATTTCCATATCACTTTTTCCACGTTTTACGGATTGTTTGTTCCCAGTGGCATGCTGTGAATAGCTTTACATGCTCTTGACGTATCGATAACATTTTCCTGTATTAGGTTGTTTAATCTATACAAAATCTTGAGTGAGCGTGACACAATCTGTGAAATTTAACACAAGATTTGTAATTTATATTTTTTTAAAGTGTAATATTATCATGATTTGCTATGACTTTTTGTTGCATTTTATTCTTTAAATTTTAATGTATTTCTAGTGTATATGTATTTTCAACCCGATCGACTCAGTGGTATCGAGTTAAGATGAGGAAAATATTAAATATTGCCCGACCCGGTTTTGCTTAAGCAAATAAGGGACTATAATAGCTACATTTGTTTCTAAAGCTTTGTATTTAATAACAAATACTATAATAACTACATTTGTTTCTACTGCTTTGTATTTAATTTTCGGTTAATTTTTTATCTGTATTCGCAACGTTTAAGTGTTATTTATTCTGTGTTTTAGTCCTGTACGTAACGACACGTCTATAACAAGCTAACTATAATAATTAACCATAAACATTATAGCACTTTTCGATAAATTTTCGTGTTGTTTACGATATCTTCAATGGGTAAATCAAATTATATCCGACACACTTGGATTCCATTTTCGTCTATCTTTATTGCATATTACTTACATATTCTAAAAAGATTATCATAAACCCTATGTCCTTAAGAATGCTATAAACTATAAGATCAGGGAAAATTTCATGTCAATCGGTTAAGCTGATTTTGTATCGATCCCTAATAATAAACTTTCATAAAATTAACCTGGAACCTTTAAAACACCCGTAGCGTACAGTGTGTAACATAGTATGCGATAATGCACTAATGTGTTATGAAATATTATGTTATTGATCACATAAAAATATAATTTTATATTGCAGCATCTGCAGCACCTTTATCTGCACTATAGCCTACTGTTATTATAATAGAAATATTAATTAAACAGACAGGATCATTAATTAAGCGAAATGTCAAACTAGCAGTTCGCTTAAACGAAATTCTGAAACTCTACCGATCCATAGTTCAAAAATTAAAGTATCCTAAGGACACATCCTTGGACTAGTTCTGAACTATTTAAGTGTGTCACAAATTGGCAAGTTTAAGTTAAAATATTTTTATTATGTTGGCTCTCAGAATTATGGTTCTTTTCCCGTCTTTAGAATACTAAAAATAATTAAGAGTTTAAAGTGCTTAACAGGAAAAAAAAATTGTGTACTTACATACGTGCGTTAGAAGTTATACTTCTTTGGCAGAATACAAAAATAACTTTATTTCGTACGCAAACAATTAATGTAAATAAAAGGACTGGAGCGTGATTATAAATACAGTTGGTAAAATCTAAATTCAATCAAATAATTAACATTAAAAATTAAAATTTATTTGACAAATGAGTAGTCTACCATTTTATTTTTATGCTACCTTTTAATTGTAAGCCAATCATCTAGCAGAAAAATAAAATGATGAACAATTCATCTGTCAAATACGTTATTTAAATATTTGTTTAGTGATAGTTTAATAAGCAACTTCATCCCATTGATTGCCTATAGTTTTTTGTAGTATAGTGACCAACTTCATTCTGTCTATTTTTTATTGCATTCGTAAAATTTCTCTCATCATTTTTTCAGAACGCGCCTAAAGAGGTATAACTTCAAAAAACTTGTTTCGCTCGGAAAGAAATTTGTTTTCCATATATTTACACATTCGTCCTTCTTATCGTGTTACCGACTTGTGCTTTATCCTTAGGATAGCAGTGTAAATATACATTTTTGCTAAAATCGAAATGGCCTTGTTTTTAGCTACGAATCGATAACACTGGTTTTACAATGGAAAATTTTGTCGGCATTCTACGGTGGCACGACGCACGGCGTATCTCCGAGGCGGTGAATGTTAAAGTGATCGCAAAACATTCCCGGACGTAATATGAATAGTTTATGTACGAGTACTGTTAGTATTTCTCTGTTGGGTAAGTCGGACGCCTTGTTTTACTGCCATGCGTGCGGGCCCGCGTGCGCGACGTGTGCTCTTCGGTTTGTTCAAGTGTGTCGAAAATTTGAAACAATGTTACTCGTTTTACGCGTGACAGCTTGCGGCGAGCACGCGGCGCGGCGTACCTCTGTACTATGTACTGTAACGATGGGGGCCCTTTAGACGTTACCGCCGACCGTAATTTTAATTGGTGATTGAATTTTGTGGGAGTTTAATCGAACAATTGATATTTGAATTTTCTCTCTTTATAAAGGTTATATTATAAAATACAACTCTCCCGATTACAGTCTTGTTTCGTAAATGCGGCCAATGCAAACAGTTTTCTGACATGGATTGTTTTTAAAATTAATTAACATTTAAGATGTCACTAAACAGACGGTTAAGTGCTAGTAGAACTGGCGTCTTGAGGGTTTCGTGCCGTTATTGCATATTATAGTAAAATTTATTAAGTAGGTACTTTGCAAATGTACGACAATAAAAACAAAAATTGAAAAACCAAAAATTTTAATTTGTCACGTAATAATTTAATATAGAATTATAAATGGATAGTGTTTCCATATTATTCCTCACTTGTGTTATGAGACGTGTATTCATAGCAAATTTCAAAATTGATGATCAGCAGAAAGTATCCTTGGTAATTTTGACGACTGAGTCAGTATTAAAGTACCTGGTATTTTAAAGGCCGTTTATTTTTGTTGCATCGAGTTAGAAGCTTGAATTTACAGGACTATAGATCTTAGTACTTCATATTAATTTCAATTTGATACCTCTGACCGTTCCGAAACACAGGCTCCAGACAGACAGACAGAGAGGCAGACAACTACGTGATCCTATAAGGATTCCGTTTTGTTTTTCATTTTGAGGTGGAGAACTCTAAAAAATGTTCACAGCTCCATAAGTGGTAGGTATAAGTGGTAGGTATTGTTATTTTGTCATATTATTAAGTGCCGAAATAAAGCCATTCGAGACGTTGAAAATTGGAATACATCTGTTCGTTATTCAAAATTTCACGAAAATTGTTTCACTTGAATGGGATTAGCAATATTTATATTGATAGGCCAAGTAATTACTAATGTCAAAGATTTCCTTACTGAAATTTAAGTGCCGAAATGAAGCCATTTGAGACGTTGAAAATTGGAATACATCTGTTCGGTATTCAAAATTTCATGAAAATTGTTTCACTTGAATGGGATTAGCAATATTTATATTGATAGGCCAAGTAATTACTAATGTCAAAGATTTCCTTACTGAAATTTAAGTGCCGAAATGAAGCCATTCGAGACGTTGAAAATTGGAATACATCTGTTCGGTATTCAAAATTTCATGAAAATTGTTTCATTTGAATGGGATTAGCAATATTTATATTGATAGGCCAAGTAATTACTAATGTCAAAGATTTCCTTACTGAAATTTAAGGGCCGAAATAAAGCCATTCGAGACGTTGAAAATTGGAATACATCTGTTCGTTATTCAAAATTTCACGAAAATTGTTTCACTTGAATGGGATTAGCAATATTTATATTGATAGGCCAAGTAATTACTAATGTCAACGATTTCCTTACTGAAATTTAAGTGCCGAAATGAAGCCATTTGAGACGTTGAAAATTGGAATACATCTGTTCGGTATTCAAAATTTCATGAAAATTGTTTCACTTGAATGGGATTAGCAATATTTATATTGATAGGCCAAGTAATTACTAATGTCAAAGATTTCCTTACTGAAATTTAAGGGCCGAAATGAAGCCATTCGAGACGTTGAAAATTGGAATACATCTGTTCGGTATTAAAAATTTCATGAAAATTGTTTCACTTGAATGGGATTAGCAATATTTATATTGATAGGCCAAGTAATTACTAATGTCAAAGATTTCCTTACTGAAATTTAAGTGCCGAAATGAAGCCATTCGAGACGTTGAAAATTGGAATACATCTGTTCGGTATTCAAAATTTCATGAAAATTGTTTCATTTGAATGGGATTAGCAATATTTATATTGATAGGCCAAGTAATTACTAATGTCAAAGATTTCCTTACTGAAATTTAAGGGCCGAAATGAAGCCATTCGAGACGTTGAAAATTGGAATACATCTGTTCGGTATTAAAAATTTCATGAAAATTGTTTCACTTGAATGGGATTAGCAATATTTATATTGATAGTCCAAGTAATTACTAATGTCAAAGATTTCCTTACTGAAATTTAAGTGCCGAAATGAAGCCATTTGAGACGTTGAAAATTGGAATACATCTGTTCGGTATTCAAAATTTCTTGAAAATTGTTTCACTTGAATGGGATTAGCAATATTTATATTGATAGGCCAAGTAATTACTAATGTCAAAGATTTCCTTACTGAAATTTAAGGGCCGAAATGAAGCCATTCGAGACGTTGAAAATTGGAATACATCTGTTCGGTATTAAAAATTTCATGAAAATTGTTTCACTTGAATGGGATTAGCGATATTTAAATTGATATAAAGAATGATGTACGAGAAAAATTGGAGAGAGAAAAAAGTTATGTACGTATATCAGAATATGTTTTTTTTTTAAATAAGTTATGTACTGTTTTACGTCTCAAGGAAAACAATGTATTTATGAATATTTTCTGAAAACATTAATGCATAATTTTCGTTGGCCTGCTTTCCATGCTAGCATTTGGGAATGTATCAAAATATATTCTTGGATATTGATTTCTTTATTTTCTTAAGTCTTTGAATACCTCTATACTACACCATATTTAGGTATCATAAATAATCTTGATTGACTTAACTGACATTACGCTAAGTGTTAAGATACAGAGGCGCTGATAGCATTTTATACGATTCTTATAGCTGGTAATAAAATTACTTCATAAAATGTGGATTTGCTGCTAATCAGCCTTATCGGTTTTCTAGCAAAAGGCTGACATGATCTGTAAATAAATTTGAAAGAAACATTTTATGAGGACCGAGCGAGCCGGTGCTTCATAATTGCTGGCCTTTTTGGAAGACCACTTGGTGATATAATATTACATACTTTGTTTCATATAACCTGAGGGTATACCAATATTATGTCTTATTATGTTTGATCAGGAAGACGATGGTGAATTTTTATTATTCTATAATTTCACAATTATTATCTTTTTGTTAATCCTTTATATTCTACTTGATTACAGTATTGATTCAGACTGAAAATTAGTAGTTAATTGGCAAAATGTTATTTGGGAAGTAATTAATTATTTTTTTTATTAAATTAAAATTAGCGTATTAAACTAAATAACAGGTTGTCAAGAATGGTCGGAGTACTGTTTCACGCGTATTAATATTAACATACTTGCTTTTAAAAATGAGTAACAACATGTAAAGCTATAAAAAAACCATGGCATATAAATCTTGCTCGATGGTGTATGTAATATTGTTGTTTTATGACATTTTAATAAATCCCCTTATATAACGATAAGGGGATTAAAGTATTAAATCCTCTTATCGTTCGATAATAGCTTGTTAATTGATGTTATTTTATTATAACACTATAAACAATATCAACGTGAATAGAAATATATTATTATATCCAATGGTTCGTTTAGTCGATAATGATAAATATACGACTTATCGTACGTTTACGGAAAAATAAAACTTTAAAATAATATATATTGTAAGCAGATGGGACTGGAAGCGGGAGGGTGACATCAGACGCTGATCCCATACTCGTTATATAAGCAAGCGCATACCTCACAGAGAAAGACTTACGCCCATATGCACCACACGGTCAGGACTGTCAGTCGGGCTTACTGATAGTTAAAAACGTATTTCGTTGATATTTTAGCGATTGAACCGTACGATGGGGTACGATTGGTAAAGTAGGTGCGACTCGACTAACAGTCATTAACAGAAATACATTTTTAACTGTCAGTAATTCCGACTGATAGTATAGTCCTGACCGCGTGTGGTGCATACGGGCGTCATTCGTGCGTCTCTGGGAATAAGTACTTAGACACGGGGTAGCTAAGACTTGTCTAGTGAATGTAATTTGTAAATATTCTGTTGTTCATAAACTTCAAATTAAATTTGTGAACCTTAACTTCCCTATTTTTATTTTGTAATTAAGAATCGCTAATATTATAAACAAATGAATGTATTAACCATGTGTTTATAATATACCCCGTTTTTTTACTACTAACAATGTCTCCGTCTATATGTATGTGTGTGTGTGTGTATATATATATATATATATATATATATATATATATATAATTTGAGAGGTAAGGACATGTTCCCCAAATATTGCTATAAATTTAAGATGATTTAATAAGTCTCATATAATATAAAAATGATGATAACCTGGCTGGATGATGTAGCTATGGAGCATGTGTATTCTAGAAAACTGGGTGAGCTACGTTTCTTAAATATCTAAGAATTAAGGATAAAATATTTGCAGCGAAGATATGCAGCAGGATAATTGATAAAATATCGATATACCGAATAATTTATAATTTTTTTCAAGAAATATCAATGTTTTTTAGTTGTCTCATTAACGCGATAAATCTATATTTTAATACTAAAATGTTAATATCAGTATTATTATATTTAAATAATTGATCATATTTATTTCATTTCTTTATTCTCTCTTGTTTAAGTGCGACTTTATTGTCTGCGCTCGTCGTGTCGCTTGATTCGATTATAAAATTAATGAATTACCAGTAAAACGTCTACAGAATTAAATAATACTTGGTCCAATTAATAAAAATACTAATACCTAATTTTCTTTTATAGTAAGACTGTTATACTGATATATTTTCTATTATATATATCGAAACCTATTGCCTATATCATTATATTTTAGTCGATGTGATCACATATCTCTATGTTTTAAAATGTCAACATCCCCGTGAGACTTTATTCATCTAAAGCCTATGCAGACAAAATGTGCTGTAGAAAGATCATTGTAGTGACTATTATAACGAGCGATTCGTGTAAATGGACATTTTAAGACCCATATTCTTGACCGTGTTGACAAACACCGGCGCCTTTGTTAATCATGTTTACCCGGCAGCATTCCAGCTTGTCGCATTCATTATTACTGGACATGCTTTAGAACATTCTCAATTTCCATATTAGGTTTAAACTGACGTAGAGCAAGGGATGGAGATGCTGCATGGGACATTAGTTACTGTTATAAATTGTATGCTAAATGCAAACATACATACATCATGGAAAATAATTAGCGAGGTTCATGGAAAAACAACGTAGTACACGTGGTCCTAAGGGAAGAACACGTTGTTTTTCCTTTTACTTTAACAACGGAATTAGATTATTTGAAAATATTTATAAATGACATAGATATGTTTATCAATTGTTTATATGCACCGGATGTCTATTTTCTTTAAGAGTTGATTAGTTGCTAATGGATTATTTTGTTTAATTCCGTCATAGTCCATATAGAAACAAGACGTTTCTAGTTGTTTTTCCTATTTATAACATTGGGATTAGATTATTGGAAACTATCCATAAATAACACAGATAAGCAGTTCAGATCAGTTGTTGATAAGAACAGTATGTGTATTTTCTTTAAGATTTATTTTTCATTTTAAATAAGATCAATTATGTTGGGTTATTTTCCTTGACGCAGAAATATGATATAATTTTAAGAAATGTTGTTGGAAGAATTAATGAATTTTATCATTTATAATCCCTTCTAATACAAACAAAAGTCCCTTTGTACATACAACTTTAATATATATATATATATATATATATATATATATATATATATATATAGTGTGTGTGTGTGTGTGCATATACATTTGATGATGCTATTTCATGTTACTGTTGTACAAAGCTCCATTCAAATATTTAAAGTATTTTTGCTGAAATTCAAGTCGTTTGATATTACAAAGTAAAGTTCGAAAAAATATCTATTTTTCGAATTTATATAATTTCGAATTTTTTTGTCTCCACTTCGTGTTATAATACGTAGGAATAAAAATCTTACTCCAAAGTATTGGGGCTAAAATTGTGCATAAGGAAAATAAATAAAGTGATGAGTTAAATACTCAATTCATTTATTTCTGTATCTGTTTAATTTTTTCCATTTTTACTTTTGTTCATCACTATATACGTAACCTTTATCGTATATTAAATAAGCGTTAATACACACACGCTTTTTTGTAACGTCGTAATAAAATTAAATTTTCCTAATTGAATATTGGCCTTAATCTATTTTTTAAAGGAGAAGCATTTAAAAATTCCGTAGTTCATGGAGCACAACACAGGTAGAATTCAATAATTTTATAATAATAAAATACGATATACTTGCAATATTGCTGCACTGGATACGGAGGCTTATTACACAAGTTTTGTGACACATATCTAATTTTTTTTTACTTTTGTCATCACTATATATTTAACCTTTTTCGTATATTAAATAAGCGTTAATATACAATATAATTTTCTTAACTTAATATTGGCCTTAATCTATTTTTTAAACGAGAAGTACATATTTAAATATTCCGAAATTCATAGAGCACAGTACATGTATAATTCGATAATTTTATAATAATTGAAGGATTTCATAAGATACGATATACTTGCAATATTACTGCACCGGATGCAGAAGCTTAATACACACTTTTGTGACATATAACTAATTTTTAATTTTTTTTGCATCTACAAGTTAATGCACCGGACGGGACTGCATATAACATCATATAAATTATAGTGTTGCCAGTAGGAATAAATAAAACATTTTTATTTTTTATTTTCAACATGTTTATTTCCCATTCCCAGTAAAAATAATGATGAAAGTCAAATATTCGTACTTTGATTTTTCCTGTTTGTTGTGAGAAGTTTCATGTCTACATAATTTAGTACCAATTTTCATACGTTTTTTCCTAGTTTACTCCATGTCGATTTTTTCAAATTATGTATTTTAAGCTTTTAAGAACGTTTTTAATGCATCTTAAATGCCAAGTATGAAATAAGTCCCGGTGCAATATAATAACTAGGGATTATTCTCTGTAGAATTGGAAAAAATAATTAAAGCATTCTGAACTATTGATAAACACAGTGCGAATTGATCGTAACACAGATCATTTGCGCAAAAGTCCTTTTCGGAACTTAGTAAGTAAAAGTAATACCTTTAGTCGTGAATTCGTGAACAAGTTATTTAAGGAATTTACATTTATCAGGTATCTTAAGTACCGCGATTAAGTACGTCTCATATGGGTTATTTTGATAATGTACTGTCTTCTCTCGTTTCATCGAGTCAAATTACATTCCGCTGTGACATCCGGCGTATTTCAGCGCCGAGTACAGCTTAGAGCTCCGAACATCTCGGCTATTCACGAATGTTATCGCTAGATAACAACGGTATTTTTATACCGCATTGTTGCCAGATAAAGTTTGACGCATCTACGTCTGAGTTTAATAGTATGTTAAATTAAAGCGAATGGAGAGAGTAGAAAATTAAAGTCGCAAAACAATGTTAGTTAACCGTTTTTAGAATACTTTGAACGCAACAACAAGAGTTCGCTTTTCAACAAGAGTTTCGTAGTGAAAAACCTTATAAATTCATTCCATCCGTTGGTTTGTCACAATTTCATAGTTTTTACAGGCCTACGTGCACAAAATTTTGTAATATGATTTAAATGACATTAATGATTTAATAATTGTCAACATTTAATAAAAAATGTAATGTACGCCCTTAAACGTTTAAGTGAGGTGAAATGTACATGCTATTGGATAAATAATTCAAAATGAAACTGACATTCCACTGATCATTTTTTTATTGTATTCCATTTGCGAAATGTTAACTTTCAAAATTATGAACAGTGTGTGTTTCTAATTTTGCACATTCCGTTGGACAGATCATTCGAAAGGAAACTTTATTTGCGAAATGTTAAGCTTCAAAATGTGACTTTCTAATTTTGAAATTATTCTAAAGTAAGGTGAAATAGTACATTCGATTGGATAGATCATTCGATATGAAACTGAGATACCATTGACCATTTTTTATATTATGTCATTTGCGCAATGTTAAACTTCAAAATGATGAACAGTACGCGTTTCTAATTTTCTATCCCCCCCCCCCCTCCCTATATCTAAAGCGAGGTAAAGTTGCACATTCCATTTGATAGATCATTCAAAATGAGACTGAGATTCCATTAACTGTTTTTTTATTTTATTTCATTTGCGAAATATTAAGCATCAAAATAATGAACAGTGTGCACTTCCAATTTTTCAATTGTGGAAAAATTCTAGGTACTAGAATTTTTATCCTAAAACCTTAAGAGGATGGACATCACCCTGCTCAAGTAAATATCTTTTGGTTATAGAACATTTTTCTTTTGCAAAGACAATATTCGTAACTGAAAAACTTTTGTTGCTCCGGAAGACGTAGAAATAACATAGTTCATTTAGAACCTTTACTCTGTGTAAATTGAGGGAGCAAGTGCTATATCGATCAAAGAATTTATTAAAAGGATATATTCTAACAGCCCTAAATAGAGACAGCCTCAGATAACATCGTACATACATATCGTGTACATTGAAATTGGTCCAATTTGATAAAAATTTTTGATAAAATGAAAACCATTTTTATGTTTGAGAATTTCCATACCCCAATAATGCTTTAGGTATCTACTTTTTGCTATTTGCGGAATGTGTGATAAAATGGACAATAACTTCGTGATGTCTTTAAAGATGAATTCATTAAATCTGCATTTCAGCTTTTGTTTCTAGCTGTTAATTTTTTTTAATAAAATTGTTACTTTGTTCCTGGCGTCTTAACGCTTACAAGTGTCGTTGGTTGGAAAGTCAAGTGTCGCTTATAGGTAAATATATAAGCATGTCAGTAAGTTTTTATAAATCTCCTAAGCAAAACACGATAGGATATTTGGCAACCCTAACATTGATAGATGATGTTACGATATTAGTTTCAAGCGTCTTAACTCTTTGTTCCGATGGTTCCCCATTACGTCAGTAGCGAAAACCACGCTTTGATATAACAAGTGTCATTAGCTGGAAAGTCAAGTGTCGCTTATAGGTAAATATATAAGCATGTCAGTAAATTTTTATAAATGTCCTAAGCAAACCACGATAGGATATTTGGCAACCCTAACATTGACAGATGATGTTACGATGTTAGTTTCAAGAGTCTTAACTCTTTGTTCCGATGGTTCCACATTACGTCAGCAGCGAAAGGAGCGACAGTGTTAAATTAATTGCGTACGTGTTTTAAATGCTTTATTATTCATTCGCCGCGCAACGTGTAGTGGAAGCCATTGAACGTCATATTATAATTATAGGCGGTTCATTGTGATGCAGAGCGATAGCTCTGAGTGATTTCTATCGATGTTCGATCGTGCGTTGAAATGCGCCCGACGGGGCGTAGTCCGAGAAGGTAGGCTACCGGCCATGTAACTGTTATTTTCATTACGTGTTTATGCAATTATTGCCAGAGTTAGTAACTCTGTGGGGAGCAGGATGTATTAATGTAAATTACGGAGTCCCAACGGTAGCGGAGAGACTGGCCGTCCGCCATGTCGTGATCAATGAAAATGGAGGCCTCGCGAGGTTACGTTTGCTGTGTTGGCGTTTAAGTGCCATATAACTTTATTTCTAAATAGAGATAAAAATTACAAAGTACGGTATTTTCTAATTTCAGAACATAACAAGAATATAATTACTTCTCAATTTTAGAATAAAATTATCTAATTCCAAAAAAAATGTCATTTTATGAATTCAGTTCAGCACGTGAATTGGTTTTGTCGGAAAGTGGCCATATTTGCGTGTCACTTAGTAAAGTAGTTTTCTGGATGCCGGAGTAAAGAAATCTTCGGAAGGTTAATTTCAATAAGACAATATAGTATCTTGACCTGGCTCACCAGATGATTGATTAAATTTCAATTGTTGTTTCTACGCTTAAAATAATTCCTGAAATCCTAGGCTAACACCTTCAAAAACTAAGCAAAGACAGTGAGCATATCGTGATAAAAGTTTAGAAAAAAAATGTCACTTGACACAGTTAGGACAGTCTGTTATTTTGTTTACTGCTGAAAACAACTTACTATAAGAAACGTGACGCCTAAGTGATATGGAATGTGTCTTAAAATACGTTTTGAATTAATAGCTTACTATTTAATACTGAGTTTTTTTATACATACTACTGAGTTTTTTGATGTCCATATATAATTTTCAGTTTAAATATTTGTTTTACTTCTTATTAAATTTTACACTTCTAAGGTTCACTGATAAGGTATCAACAACGCGTGTTCATACTAGGATTAGAGTTATTATCTACGCAATATTCGTAGATAACACATAGACGATTTAATAATGAAACCTTAAAAGTAATTTTAGATTTATATTATGTAAAGGATATTTTTATTCCATCTATTGGAAAATTTACCTTTTTGGTTAGGAAGTCAAATATTGAGTTTTCAAAGAATCTAAGCACGTCTAGGATTGTATTTCTACCCATGTGAAAAATATTGACGATGCCTACCACTTAGTAAACACAGCTTAAATGTCATGTGTATAGCATGACATTTAAGCTGTGTTCACTAAGTGGTAGGCATCGTCAATATTTTTCACATGGGTAGAAATACAATCAACAGGATTGTAAGGCAGAGCAAACGGTTACTTGTTCATTCCTAACCAGATTGAGTTTTAGTATTTGAGCGTTTTTATTTTAGTAATAGTCATACTAGTATTTAGTCTTAAGTATGGTTGTGTATTATGTGCCATCAAAACGGTTCAATTTTAGTAGATACTAGACATACAGTATTTATATCAGGGTAGGAATTACCTAGCTCCTCCAACATTTCTTTGTTTATAACCATCCAAATAGTCCTTGGCGTGTTCCCAATGTGTCAAACAAAATACTTTTACATGTTTTAAAAGCAAAAATTACTTTTCAAGCAATAATTGTTTTCAATCAATTCGAAAAAAATTAATTCGATTTTGCATTGGTTTAATGAACTTATGAAAATTTTCTTGCAAATTACCTAATTGCATATCACTTTTCTACCAACAATCACGACTTTTCACATGATATTTTTTCTGATGCCAAATACCAAATACGAAATCCTTTTTAGGGTTCCGTTTTCGGTCTGCCAACACCTTTTTTCTCAGGAAACGCGTGGAAATTATCAAGTTGAAATTAATATCAACAACTTAAGTCTACGATCCCTTGGAGCTGTAAAAAAATCAAGCTTCTAAGTCAACGCAATCAAGAAAAACCCTAAAAATATCGTTATTTATACCGCATATTTTGACACTCGTAAATAAATCAAAACATATAGAGTACTTCTCGTTGACCTAGAATCATGAAATTTGACGAGAAGCACGGTCTCACACCACAAGTATAGAAAAAAAATCGTTAATTTGTAGTTATATTGCATAAAAAATACACTTTAAATATGTACCTGTGAAAAATGTGGGCAATATATTTTCGTATTAAAAAAATTTAAATTTTATAAACAATATAATAGAGATATTTAGGCATTTATAAACATTTAATGGTACATCCATTAAATGTTTATAAGTGCCGAAATGTGTACGGAACCCCTCATAGTGCGAATTCCACTCGTTCTTGACCGATTTTTTTAACAAATGTCTCTTTTTCGATGAGCGACATGTAGGTTCATCCAAACTTATATATATTTTATTTACATTCGTATTCATATAGTTTTCCACATATATTTACATACGTCCATCTACACACGTACATCTATCTACACATGTCCACATAAACATGGCCACACTTTTTTCGTTGTATCCTTATGACCGTACTTGAGTAGAGACTGAAATTCCTCACGACATATCCGCTAGATGTGTTGAGTTCTTATCTGCTTCAAGATTAGTGATTCAGTCCTGAACCTGCCGTCATGAAGTAACGATCCATTTAAAAAGTCGATTGTGGTGTCTCTTAACCCGATTACATCTTAAGTAAGTTCTTTGTATAATTTTGGTTCTTAGAATGTACTCGTATAAACGTCTTTGTCTGCATTTAATACCAGTTGAAATATAAAGACATTTTTACCAAATAACAGACTTTTTTCGTGACTTCGTTCTCGTAAGCAATTAGTATATAAATATTTTTTGGGTAAAATAAAAAAAAATAATTAAAAGTTAAAAAGAAATAAAAATAATTTAAAGAATGACAGGAAAAAACAACAAGAAAAATAAATAATTGATAATCATGATTGTATGCTGCTTGTGTAGTGGTTATGCATGACTTCTACTTCAATGTAAATAAAGAAATGACACCGGTACTTTTGATGCTTGAACTTGTGAGATTATAAAATTATAAACACTTGTTCTCCATAAAAACGTGCGCCTTTAGTGTTAACCCCAGATTTCTTTGAATCGAGATAACCATGTTATGTTGATTCAAAGTTGCAAGTTAAATAAATTAAGTATATGATGAAGCTACGTAAAAGTACGTTGATATTTTACGAGAGCTGACATTTGACATGACACTTGATAAGTATGTAAATTCAATTGTATGACGATTTTTTTGCGCATTTCGACTGTTGTTTATAGAAATATAGATTAAAAAGTTATCTTCATACATATATTTTTTATTCATCAATTAAAATAATTTACAATTAAACTAAAACCAAGTATAATTGATTCCAAACTTCAATATTGAAAAAAGCAAAGTGTTGCTAGTAAGAATAAATAAAAAGACTCTTTGTTTTAGACGTTTTTACTTCTTAATTTCTAAATAATCCTGATAAAAGTAATTTTGAAATAATATAATCAAAATTACCAATTGTTTTCCTTTAATGTGAGGAATTTCATATCCCTACAACATTCAGACATAATTTTTATGCGTTTTTCTTTACTTACTAATTCAGTAGACCGACATTTTTTTCTTAATTTTTAAAAATCCTCGATTCTGACGTGGAACTCAGTTTGATTGTTGTTTTGCAGCCAGCTCCACTCGTAGCACACATATTAGACTTTACATTACATGGTGAAACTATGACGAAACCAACGACACCTCCAACATGAAAATCTATCAAGCTGTTCAGACTACAGAGAGGAATAAAGGTGTTGGGACCTTACAGACATGAGTGGAGTGATATGTAACAAAATCACGTTTTCAAGAAAACTACATCGAAATTTTTTTTAATTATAAAAACTAATACGTAAAAGGTATATTTATTACTACACAGAACACTTAATATTAAAAAAAATTAATATTCTGGTTGGATAAAAAATTTGGACTTATCCCCATCTTCCACTTACGTCTTCATATATTCCAAGAGCATTATCCTTCTTTTAGCTTTGCGCAGTTTTGAAAATGTATTTAATTTTAATTTTATTAAAATATGTATGAAAACAATGACGTTATATTATATACAATGACTTTATATTATATAGACCTGTCTTATTATACCTGTAAAAGTGCTACACAAAAAATGAGATAAACTACTCAATTTCATTTCACTATCTCTTTAACAAACGTGATTTCATGCATTCTCCATCTCTTTTGATCTTAGTTCGCACATGACGTTATGTGGTGTCACATTTTTTGTTCGTTTTATAATGGGTATATCTAGCATAATGCCATTAGCAGATTACATTTAAACGGTTATTTGTATTTGTAATAATTTGAATACATGTGGTCAAAATATATTTTTTTGAATATGGTAGTTTTTGCTGTAAGCCACGTACTCAGCACACGTGAATATATTGTTAACGTACTTGGTGGTCGTCTTTTGAACTCGACCTTCGCACCGTTGTCTGCAACTTTGCGTTACAGAATTTTAATAAGTATACTTATTTCCACAACGCACGAGCAACACAATCAAAAATAAATATAGACTCAATTTGAAACGACAGTTTATGTTAAAATACTTAATGGTTATTAGCTGCTAATTTTTACTTATTTGATTACTCCCATCCAGTTATAAGGAAAAACAATATCTTTACAACATTAACAATTCCAGTAAAAAAACCATTATAAAAAACGAAATTAATTAAAAAGGATTTGCTTGAAAATTGCAAAATAGCTGTAAATAAATATTTCAAAGTGTCTTAAATATCTGACATATCTTAAAACAGATAAAATATAGGCAATAGCGTTCTAAAGTAAACCTGAAAAACAAATAAAAAACCGAACTTTCTCTATTCTATGTGTGTTTCCTATGACTCTGTATCTCTTTTATTTACTACCATTTTTGTGTTCGTTTTGAAAGTCTATTAAATAAAAACGTCATTGTATGGCCACAGACCCATAGATGTTGTTTTAAAAAGGCATGTGATTTATGTTCTAAAAGTGGTCTTGAAAAGACCACTTTTAGGTAATTGCATTGTTATTTTATAACTATATATATTTTATATAGGTACTTTCTTTGACTATGTTCGAAACGAAGAGATAACTTATGCGTGTGACCGTTATCGGGAGCAACACATCTTTGTTTTGATTTTATAATTCATCAATGTATACATAATAGAACAACTTTGTATTAAATATAAAGTGATTAGCTCTCTAAAAGTCCTCAAGAAGAGAAAGTAATTACATTGTAAAAGTTATAGTTACCTCTTTTATACATATATGTGCCTTTAGACTCTATCTCTCTCCTTTACAGTATGCCTGCGACCGCTACCTGGAACCACTGTTTCGTTCCTTTTACATAATGTGTCTATTATATTATATATAAAACATCATTGTGTACATCACATTATTTACGGTAAATAAGAAATATGTGTGATACGTAATAATTAGCAAATCATCAATCAAAAATGTCTTCAACAGTCGCAAAAATAGGCGAGCACGTAGATGATTGATAGTCAGTGAAATGTATAGGTATAACGCGCAAATAATGAAAGTTATCAATGTTGTGTCTACTAACTCGTCTTACTATATTTTTCAAGCATAGCGGTCATATTCTGGAAGTTATTTTCTTAAGAAAAATATTAGCGATCCTGAGAAAGAAAATTGCTAAAATTTTATGCCAGAATTACAACAAATTTTAAGAGCGAAAAGTGTAACAGCATGTGTAAAACTTTCCAAAATAAAATTAAAATCAATGTTTAATATTTTGTAATGAAACATTTATTTAAAGTTGAAGGTTCCTAATTCCACTTTATTTAATCCAAAATATACAAAGTGAATTTGTAGTTCTACTAAAGAGACCTTTTATTTTTATCCCCAAAAAAATATTTGATAATAAAGTTTAGTAATAATGAAGATAATTATTGCTTTAGAAAAAAATCATAGTGAAAATATTTAAAAAGAAAAATTTATTTGTTGATAGTACAAATATAATAATAATAGGTCATTAGTTTACTTCTATTTTATGATATCTTAATATAATTTACCATAATTAAAATTGCCCTGTGCTTACTTTGTGTATTTTTTTATAAATAAAATGTGATTTAATATTATGAAATGAGACATTCATTATTTGAAAATATAAGTGGGAAAGACAGTGTACTCAAAGGACCTCATGATCAGCAGGTAATATTTGAATGCGATAATTACTAAAGTACATAGGTATATACATCCCTTACGTATAAAAATTACTATTGAACAAAATGTTATATCGAAGTATTTAAACTTGACGTCACAATAAATTGGACACTGCGTCAAATAGGTACAGGTGTTCACCTCTTTTCTTAAATTAGTTAAATACTTTTTGCGTGTTACGCAGAACCGATTTACGACTTGCGGTTTAACAAATGATTACTGAATGGTTTAAAGTTTAATCTTTTTGTAAGACTATCATTACCTGGTACATTTAATTTCAAGGTTTTTGATTCGCTAATCAATTTCCACGCAACACACAGAGCGACCCAATGACGCGCCCGAAAAAATTCATCACGTGATTTGCTTGTTGACATTAATGCAAAAAAATGGCGCTAATGTCTACCCCGTAACTTATCAATCCTGACGATATTATTTCGGCAAGTCAAAATGTTACATATTAAAGTAACACAAGTGAAAAATGTTTGCTTATGCATAATAAATAATTATAAATAACGATTAGAATGGAAGACGTGATCTATCATCAATTCATTTCAGAAGTCTACGATGGAAGATCGTCTCGGAATGTGGTGAGATGTCGCTGGCGACGCGTGCTCGCTCGCTCGCCGCTGCCGGTCGCTCGTCGGCTCGCTCAGTAGTCAGTCGCGTCGCGCTGTCGGCTTATTGCGCACGCTCGGTTTAATTCGGCCTCGCTCGGCTTTCTCCGCAGCGACGCCAAAATCGATCGTTTTAAATTTGTTACCAAACAATTTACCGCGTTATCACCGCATTGTGAATGACAGTTCAGTATTGATTTGTGAAAAAAATTACAATGAACTTCATTTAGACGTTACAATGTTTCAATCATTATTAATACGTAACTAAGTATGACAATGTGAAAAAAAGAAACGTGCATTTCGAAGCTGGAATCCGCATTTAGCGCGATGCTTGACATTGATTTCCGTTAGTCGATAGTTTTGTAATAGATATCTCGGTGGCAGGTGAAAATTGTTTATCTATTATTTAGCGTAGTTTTTTATGTATGTGTGCGTTTGTATACATGGTTTTTAACGTTATAACGGTAATGTGAAAATAAATGAAAGAAATTGTGAAACGCGCGACCCGGAGAATGGTTTGTGAAATCATTTGATTATGATAATTAAACAAATGACAATTGTATTGAAGGTCGCATTGTTGATATTGTCTTCAACGTTTCCGTGTTTGTTTTTTTTTATTTAACAAAACCCTTGGAAAGTTTTACACATGCTGTTTACACTTTTCGCTCTTAAAATTTGTTGTTTTTCTAGCCGATCTAATACAGAATAATGACAAACTGATTTCAGATGCAAAATCGAAACTCACCGGAGGAATATAAATGACCTCTAGCAAGGCTAGATAACCACTTTGTGGCCTGGTAATGTTTACATTAAACATAATTACGTAAGCTTTATTTATTACTCGCAATGATGGTTTGTGCATCAGACGTTTTTTTAAGTGCCGCAATGTTTAATGTATTTTTACACTTCTTACCTGCATGATGCGAGTAAAAAAAGCAATAACATATCAAGGTCATATTTTGTGATATTCACAGATGCTTATAGGTACTTTTTGTGCTTTTTAGGTTAAGTATAAACTCATTTAATTTATTGGCATAAATTTAGTTTAACTATTATGAAAATTTAACTGAAATAAAAGAATATACCTACATAAAAACAACGTATGCAATAAATTTGCCGTGCATAATAATTTAATAAAAAGAATCTATTTCAAAAATTCTTTTATGATTGACATACGGCTTTCAAACGTCTAATTTCAAGCCTACTTAGTTGTTTTTATTTTTAAAATTTTTTTTTAAATTTATCAATTCACGTTTGTATCTACATATTTAGTGTTTATGCCTTGATAGAAACAGCGGCAGTTAACACGAAAACATTATAACAAGTTTGTGTGGTAAACATTTCATTAAACACATTGTTTTTATAAATAAAATAAACAGTGGACGGCGGCCTGTAACTACCGAACACAAAAGTTTTCATTCAATTAGGTAAATAAAGTAGGGTAGTAAAAAAGTTCCATTCGCTAAAGTGTAACTGAGGGTAGGAAAACAGCAAAGTTAGAAGTTTAAAAAATAACAGCATGTTGGTAGGATACGATGGGGCGGGATTTCCCCCTTAAACACCCTGACTTGTGTAAAATATTGATTAGGGGTTATTAATGGAAAACCCAACTTAGCCAATCGAGTAGAACGATAAGAAGTTCCGGGACTGATAACGTCATTAATAAAGTTTAGTTTTAGTAATCGAAATAATTTTACGACCTTGTATATTTTATCAGAACGAAATTGCCATTCTGGGCAAGTTTCTTATGCAATTTAAATTTTTTTTTATCAAGCAAAGTGACGATTAAATGTTCTAGTTATATTCTGATCAAACAACCAGAATCGAATGGTGCCCGAAGACGATATTTGAATGTATAAATAGCACTTTATTATTAATTCTAACATTAATATTATTGGCCGTTAACGTGATAATTTATTGGTAAGACTTTATAGAACAGTAAGAAATTTATTTAAATAGCGTTGGGTTGAAGTTAAAAATAAAGGTTTTAACGATTATGAATTCTAGACATTAAAAGGGTGCATATTTTGATATTAATAGGGTGGACATTCAAAGGGTAAATTTTTCTGATATGTATGGAAGGGAAGCAAGGGGTTAGTTATGTTTATATAAACATTTTATTGCTAGATACCTACTTGGATGACTGCGCATAAATTTAAAATTACGAATGTTTTCAAGTTTCGGCGTAATCTTAATCAAGATCGATCATTTGTTATTGTCATATGTTTGACATTAAGTTAAATTATGCTGTGGTTTAAAAGTTAAACGAATAAACGCTAAAATTGACTACTGTTGTTTAAACATTAAATCGTTCTTTGACTTCATTTACTATTACACTTGAAGACGGTCAAAATGGGCTTCTCGTAAAATATATGTACGTAAAATATATTCGCGTATATGTACGTACGTAAAGATTATATAAAGTGGAAGTATAAATACCTACCGGAAATAACGGCTATTTTTCGTAAAATGATTACATTGTTTATTACGCAACCCAGTATTGATGTAAGTAATTGTTATTGTTGAAAGATAAAAGAACGTGATAAACCTCTAACTGCCAGCCAAACGTTTACTGGTGAAAAGTAAGCCTATAAATATTGTAATCTAAAATAAAAAATGAATGTAGACTCTATTGTCAAGATTGTTAATCAACATTTTCGCATTTATATCGATATATGAATTAGAGATTATAACAGATTATTTTATCTTACTGGTTTTTTGATAAGCTTGGAAAAAGGCGAATATAGAAAATTTTCTTTACTCATTAAGGTCGTGTACTAATTATAAACGTGCTTTACTTTATATACAAACTAACTTTGACTCGCGGTTTGGAAAAGGGAAAAAATTATGCTATAATACTTATATAATGTTTTTGTGAAAATATTGGATCTTAGCATTGGAAACTTAAGTAGTTTGAAACGCAAAGAATCGAAGATATGGCATGGACAGTAAAAAGTCCTGCAGTGGGTAGCCATTGGCTGACATGTTGTCATTATGTATTATGACATGCCCTTCATATTCTTGCTTTTATAATCACGCTTTTATCTCTAAGGGCTGATTTTTATACATTGAAAAAAATTATATTCCATCACAAAATTGTTCATCTTCATGACTTGTATACAAAATTTCACGGAGGTCATTTGACTACTGAAAGCGTGACAAATTAACAAACAAGAACATCACTTTAGTATTTATAAATGTAGTTGCAATTTTCAGAAGCACTTTCCGAAAATTACGATAATATGATAAAAATAAATGTACAATTTCAGCTGAGCAAATAGCAATAGGTTTGAAAGGAAAATATGCAAGAGTTGTAGAATCCAATGATAGCCAATTTCAGTTGCTCTTTTGTTTTGGGGTCATTGTTCAGTAATAGCCAAAACACAATTCATTATTCAACGAAACCTACGAGATTGCTCCGTCACTAACTGATATCGTGAACGATATCTGTATTAACCGTCTGGTGAGTTATTGTGTAGGCAATAAGAAAAACATGCAAATGTGATTTTCCATAGGGTCAATGTTCGTAGTTGGAAACACGGTATATTTTTTTATTCTACCTATCACTACTTCTTGGCAAGCATATGAGTATTTAATGTTTCCACTTTCAACGTTTTCCTTTTCTAAATGGCTAAACGGAGTTAGTATTTTATACAAAGGCATCTAACACTTCATAGGCACATATTAGTTTTAATTATACCATTTAGGTTATTACCTTGTGCTGGTTAAGCAATTATTGATAATAGGTGTAGCTCATTATTTATGGGTGTATGGTAACCTTATTATCTGCCCACCATAGCAACGGCCTTACGACGCTCCTAAATTGTCTGTAGTGGGTAGGGTTACCATAATACATTTTAGAACACTATAAGTTGTGAACTGAAAACCCAGGACGTTTCATTCGTAACCCCGGAAACTTAATTAAAGTAAAAGCTCGTATTATATTAAAACAGTACTAACCATATAATACTGTGCAAGATTATATTGTCTGAATAAAGTCTTATTTATCTTACTGGCGACAAACAATAAATTACACTTATGATTATATATGAAACAATTAAGTATAATGTTTCATCTATTGCATACATAATAAAAAGAAAATCAGTTCCAAACTAAATCCTTATTTTAAACTCTGATACTTAAATTAACATGTAAGACTTATAGTAACAACCTTTAAAAATGAAATTAACAGTTGAGACAAATTTTTAAAAATTCCTTATCAAGTCATTGTAAATATATAGTCTTAAAAATTTCAGATACAGTTTCTGATTATTATTTCATTTTTTGCGTTAGTCGATAGACTAAATCAATGTGGAAATAATAGAAAACTGCTTTCTTTAAAACCTGGACACTAAGAAATCCCCTAGAAGTTTCTTTTAAAGAGGACAGTGTCCGGAGAAAAGAGGGCGGATGGTGAGCCTTATTTTGGATTAGGCGGGAAATAATATAAAAATTTAGTATTTTATTATACTGACAGTGTTTATATAGGTTTGTGTATGTGCAATCAAACAATGCTGGCATCTGTGCAAAATAATTTATTAAACTAACACCTTGATATAATTTTTAAGAAGTATAAAAAACGTGAAGCGTTTACTCTTAAGTAGACAGAGTATCTCTGAAGAATAGTGCAAAAAGGACTCTGTAATATTTTCATAGATTCTTACTTACACGAGAATATAATGTGTTTCAAATAACTATATGTCCTTTCGTTCATTTCAGAGTCAATAGCTAATTAAAGAACTGCATAGGAGGGACATTTCATTTTTCTTTAGGTAATGTTTCCATTTTCGCTTTAGTTTTTTCTGGTAGGTTTCCTCTTTGACATCTGTTTACCTAAACGAAGAACGTTTGTGTTTCTTTCAAATCGGGCCGATTCAATTTTCTTATATGTGCATATGTCGTATATTGATTTTATTCAAGAAAATACTGCATAAATATTCAGCGGGCGTATATTTAATCAAGTGCTAAGGAAGGTATGGAATTGCGTTTAAAACAATGGTCATTCAGACATTCGAAGAGCTAAAAATGCATAGCAGATCTGTGATCCTACACACTTTACGGCGCGCCTTATCGAATCGTGGTCGGCCTCTTACTCAATTCAAGGCGAAAAAGCGGTCGACGACGTAGAGACAGAAGGCGATAGTTCCAATATTGAGTAATTTAATAACGGGTAAATAGTGTGCACTATTCACTTGTTTAGCTTTGGCCAGTGAGACGTTTGTACAGATGTATGTGTGTGACATACTTCTTTCTTCTCTTTGTGGTAATGATGATTAATTTTAACCCAGTCGAAACTCTGACAGTTGGAGTCATCTTAAAAAAAGACAGTATAAATAGCAGTCATTTTTAAAGTTACGTAATTTCATTACATCTAACTAGTCATCTTTCATTATGAACAGTCACTGTCATTATTATCTTCGTTTCTCTATGAGAATATATCAAGTTGGATAGGTTTTTTACCGCATTGCGTCATTTCTCAAGGTCAAAGTTTACAGCGCTTTATATTTTAAGCCAATCGGGCGTTGAAGTTTAGAATTCGGGCAACGTCCACTGTTGCATGATGAACGGAATTATTTTTACGACTGCTAATTTTACAAATATCGAAATTAATTCTCAGCTCAAAAATAACGATAGGCACGTATATCAATTGTAAACTTCGTATCCTAAAAGGATAGGCTTCTAAAGTTCTATGTTGAATACTTAACTTTTATCTGCAGTTCACCTTCGTGGATTTGCAATCAATGTGGCGGGATTTATGCAGCTTTTGCGTGATCTTAAGGCACGTGTAAAAATATTCATATATAATATACATATTATTATGTATACATGCATCAAGATCACATTCAGTCAAGTCACGATGGCTAAAGATACCTCGGATTAAAGACTCGCGTGATCCTACTGTACTGTTCTATGTTTGTTTCATTAATTCGAAATTACTCAAAAGTTGATGAATGCAATAATTATACCTTCAAAGACTTATATTTACGTATTCTTTTTCATTTTTCTAATACCAACTCAAATGAAACCAATCAAAGTTTGGAAAATCAAGCTTATAATTACAAAAAAGAATTAGTTAAATTCTTCGAGATCTTTTTGATTTATATACCGAATGGCATATTTTGTATAGGATAATGTTTGTTTGTTTGTTTCTCAATCAACACTCAGCACGAATCGTCGTGCTCGGTGCAAAACGTGATTCGCGTCCTTTGTCTCGAAACCGCAAGATCACACCGTCATATCTCTTAAAATGAATCGATATAAACTCGTGCGAAAGGCGTTAGAAACTGGTGTAGTGTACCATGGTGTTAAGTCAGCTTTTACGCAACCTCTTAGAAACGTGGGGGAAGAATAAAATTAGTAGTATCCCTCTTGAATTCGGGGAGGTCCACCTAGACTGCTGTGGACATTGACGGTCTCTAACAGCCATCTCTCCTCTAGCCAAAAGGGGCTCGTTTTCTACAAATTCGAATGAAGCGTTCACAAAAAGCTATTTAGAAAAAATAGAGCAACTAAATGACTCATTGAGTAGAGACAGTACTTAACCCTGTTGGGTGGAAATACTTGATAGTAGATACGAGACACCATTAGGGGGCTTCTGGCAGTCGCCTTTTTGTATGAGGCGGATTGTTATGGGCCTTTGAAGGTGCTTTGAGACGACTTGCCTGGTGGTTTGAGAATAGTACTAAATTTCTATTCTTGAGTAAATACTGAGTTTTATCCCAGAGGAATTGTGCTATTTCTCAGGTTAAAAAATTAATTAGAATCATGAATGGCGTGTTTGGCTAACATACGTCTAAACACGCCTTTTTTAATTGGTATTACAGTGAGCGAAGCTGCAGGTAGCGAAACCGCGAAAATAAAATTAAAAAGAAAGGCAAACTCGAAAATTTTAACATAAATAGGTCACACTCAAACACATAGTATTACGAAATAATACTTTATTAATTATAGATAAGTTTATGATATAATTGACTACCTACATAAACTTCGTCGTGAATTATATTGCATATACGTATTATTTTCAGGCTGTTTGATGAAGATTTAGGGTGAAATTGTTTAATGAAATAACACTCTTAATATATCCATTATATTTATATTACTCTATTTGTAAAGTCGGTTTAGATTGTAATTGATAATATTTTTATTATCGTAATAGAATCATTTTTCACGTAGGCAATCTTATTAGTTTTAAGCAATCGTTTTTGACGAAGAATCAGATTTTCCCGATTTCTGTTACGGTGAAATATCGTTGGATATGGAAAGTTTATTGGAAAGGGAAAATAAAATTTAAAATATTCTTTCAAAATATTTATCGATTAAAGAAATGGAAATATCGCCCTCTTAGTACTCCCATACATTAATGTGGGCCAACATTGGAC
Source organism: Druceiella hillmani (assembly GCA_039881145.1). Lineage (NCBI taxonomy): Eukaryota > Metazoa > Arthropoda > Insecta > Lepidoptera > Hepialidae > Druceiella > Druceiella hillmani. The sequence goes on along the minus strand of JAYKKI010000018.1, from coordinate 9,539,608 downwards.
TGAGTTAGTGAATGAGCGGCCTACGTATAGGCGCGGGCACAGGCATGCTTCCAGTAAATAGCTGCACCCACAGCAGCCGATCAAACGGATTAGACCTGGTCCGCTTGTTCTTAAATCGCTTGCATGGTTTTGACCTTTATGAGTCTTTCCCACAGTGTATATACCATTTTGATAAGCAGATAATAAAAACGACGTGGGATACAAAAAAAGGCGCAAGACAAATTGATTGTGATATCATTCGGTAATTAGTATGCAAGAAACAAAAATAATATTCTACTTTGTGAATATTCAACGCAGAAGTAAATAGAAAAAACTCCAGCAATAATTAATGTATGCATTAATTATGTTTCCAAAGGCTTACTTTACGTATCATTTTTCATTTCTACAATCCTAACACAAATGAAACTAACTAAAGTTTAGTAAATCTGACGCTTTTTTAGTGGAAAAGATATGTTTAAATCTTCCAGATCTCGGTAATGTTTATACCAAACGACATGTTTTATATAATTGTACATAGGGTAATGTTTCTTTGTTAAAATAAGAGAAAAATTGTTATATCTACTATGTGTATTTCCTCTACGAATCAGAAAAATTTAAACCATTGAAAATCGTTCGAAAAGGGATGCACAGTATCTCGTTGTAACGCAGGGTAAATATATCAATTATGATAAATATAAGGAACATGTACAAGAAATAACTTTATCAACTGAAATTAGTGTGGAGAGGACTATTAGATTAGAACTGGTTCAGAAAAACGAATAAATAACCAGTAAAATTTTAATTCGAAATCGAACGAATTTCACTTTTCATAGGTTCATCAGACGATGCCACGAAACAAAATTAATTAAAAAACATTAAAGACGTACCGAAAAATATGAAAAGTTATGAATAATAAAAATCAAGAGATTCGAAAACGAACAGATGACGTATCCACTCGTATATGAATACGTCAAAGCGACATTGCTTCAGCTAGTGAACTCTGAGATATGGCCTGTGTCGAGACGGGTCCGTCTTATGCTGTCATCGTGTTAGGCCAATGAAAACGCATAGCGCAGAACGGGTTATTCCCGTCCGCGGTCGCGAGATGGGAGATGACCTCTCCCTCCCTCTGGTCTCCGCATCCGCGTGGCTAGTCGCAGGAGATGAGAAGTTTGGTGGTCAGGTTGTTGTGGGTTTGTTTTTGTTCGTTATCTGTACATAAACGTAGCGCGAAACATTTGTGCAGGTTGTAATGACTTTTTTCTTTTGAAAATGAGTGTGCAGTGTGATTTCATTTGTTTTTTCTTTAAAAATTATCGAGCCTGGTGTGCGATAGATACCAATACAATATTTTCTTGTAAACCATTAAATGAAGAGTCACTTATGAGTTGAAGGTATGCTAATAATATTTACATTATAAATAAGTATCTGCTATTATTATATTATCCTTTTGTCGATTTGTTTCTGGCATATTCATTGATGTTTAAAATTTATAGAAGAAATTGGTATTCACTTATTTGTTTTTATCGGTTTCACTTGGTATATTAAGACAAAATAAATACCGTAATTATAAAAGACCAGAAAATTCGAACATTGCGTTTCATTTCTTTATTTATTTTATCTTCCTTAACTAAAGCGATTAAGCGTCTTGACCTGGTAATTTTCGCAGTATGTAGAAATGTGAACCGAGGCCGACTTATACACTTCACATCTAATTGGAGAAACTGTATTATTCGACCGCTAAAGCTGTCAATATACCAGTATATACCAGTATATTGACAGCTTTGGCCAAGTCGAATTCGTGAATCAAACTTTCAAATGAGAATATTGATCTTCTGCGTTTTAACAAATAAAATTGCTTCATGTAGAACTTAACTAGCGATTTTACTGAGATAACTACAAACTATATTGGTCTCATCACGACATACTTTTGCCAACTTCACTGCTATGTTATTTCTTGCTCCTCATTTCGTACTTTACTTTCCGGTTAGCAGAGAAATGTTAAATAAGGAAATGTTAAATAATAAATAATGAATTTAGGAGTAAATTTCAATACATAATTAGAGATTTTGTTATGCCTCCGTTTCAATATTTCGACTACATTCCCTATTTCGAATTCCTTTGCTCAAGATTAGCAATGTTGACAAGGTGCCCATGTTTTTTGGGTATCACTCTATATTATACTTTAATTTAAAATACAAAACTTCTCACTTAACACGATCACTGTGGAATCCATAATACCTGTGCCGAAGTAGTTTTATTAATAAGTACTAAATGCTACAACAAAAAAATAACGATACAGAAATATTTATGGTAGGAAATATTAGGCGGTGCGGGGCAACACTTGATTTGCACTAATAATAGTGCTTGATAATTAATTAAAAAATGATATTTTAAATTTAAAAATTAATTGGAGTTTCCGAACTATCGAGCAATTTACTCTGTAATACATCGCGACTTCACTATGTCAAAGTTGGTTGTGACTCGTGTTCGAAAGTTTATATCAAGTTGTCTCACGTTTGTGTTTAAAATTTTACCGTGAGAATCGTATGTGAAACGTCCATTTATTTATCTATGCGGACGCGCCTTAACCGCAGGTGTTTCGAATTGTTTTAATCCTAGCATATCGATGAAAGTTATCGATTTCGCTTTTACATTGTATGCACTCGATTTCGACTTATTCATTCCAAATTGAATCGGTATAATAATTAGAAACTGTGACGTAATAAAGAAAGGCGTGGAAATTGCCCGTTGATTGACTGGGAAAGTAATAACACATTGGAAAGATGCGTTAGTTAAATGGTAATTCTACTATAGTTCAAACGAATAATATTAAAAAGTACACAGATCCATAATTGTTGTATCTGTCGATAAAGAGACGTCGACAAATGATGTTATATTATATAGACATCATTAGCGCTCCAAAAGAAGTAAGATCGATACAATTTGTTGAATCTTCGATACAACTATCACTTTTGTGTACGTGGACGCTATATTTTTTTTCATTTTTTGTCCGTTTTATCTGGATATATCGTATCTATTAAGTATAATATCATATAATATCATAACTTAGGTACCAGATTCGAACCTAGTCCTCCATTATACGCACATCTATATAGGGATTTAGAATAACGAAAACTATTTAGCGCCGTTTCCTTTCAAGAGGCAAGACATTTTCCTGTTAAACGATGTGTGTCCGTTTGATATTTTAGCTTTGTTAAAATATGTTTTTAAAAAAATATACAAATTCTTGCCGTTTCAATAGCTACTTAATCAGATTGTCAGTGATCGCTGTCAACATTCGGTCTCTAATCAGTTTGATATCTCCACTCTACTTAGCCAAATATCCACAGTTACAGCGGCCGAAATTGCATCTTGTGGCGACGCGACGTGGATTATAAACTTGCACAATATTCGATAACCGATTAACCGTTTCGAACATACTCGTTTTTATGAAACAATATTATATTAATATTCATCAGATAACGCGGTTAATGAACTCATTAATACCATACGAAGAACCAATGAGAGTTTAATATGATACGGATTGAATTTACCAGCTTTATTGAAAAAATATCTGGCAAAATTGGAACGCATGCGACAATGAGAAGATTTGATAACTTTTTATTTTGAAACTTGTTTGCTGACGCTAATTAGACTAATATAAAACTTCAAATCTGTTGAATAATGATGATTTAAATTAACGATGTAGTTGAAGAATCCCTCATACGTAATTAAACCGTGATTTCTTTATTATTTTCTTTTCGTCATAAGGCGGCTTAATTAAACATGTGTGAATGTACTTGGAGATTTTTCTCACAGTCAATATACCACACGGCTTTGTATGACATGTGGTATATACGAGTGCATCGTTTTGTATAGCTTTAAATCGGGGGCAGACGTTACGCTCGAGTAAATACGACACAATGTTCGGAGTTCGATTCACGTTTGATGCCACCGAACGTTCGTAGCAACGTCGGTTGCATAATTATGGTAATTATGTGAAACTATTCTGTAGTGGTAGAGGAACCTTCGTTAAAATATTGCAATAATGGACTGAATGAAAATTTTCATAACATTTTCTGTTAGAGGTGTTTAAAAAGCTAATGGGAAAATATTTGTTACCTTAAATATTTTCTCGCTGAGCGTCGTTTTTGTTGTTAAACTGTGGGATGTGATATTTGAACGCACAGTAAAAGTTGGATATTATATTTCAAACGTGGCTAAGTGGATTCTGTGACAACAGCTAGTCGTTAAAATTTATGGATGTGACTCTTAAATTGTTCTTTGACGCTAATATCTTAAGTTCATTCACTTCTACTTTTCTTATCGTTCTTCAGAATGGGGTTTCGTTAAATCTTTAAACGACTACTGGAATGTAGATTTGATTTTTTCTTAAATTTTAATTCCTAATGTAACTCTGAATATTGTAACATATGAAATCTTATTCTGGTCTGAGTTCAGTTTACGACCGCGCCTTTGTAGCCCAAATACCCACATCCCTCAGTAGTAATAACTGCAAGAAAAATAAGTTTAATCCTTACTAGACTCAAGTGACCTCTTGACACTTTTAGCCGGCAAACGAATTTCGTGATACCAACAATTATCGACCTTGTAATCGTATTTTATATTGGTATGGTCTCCCGAGTTACTACGCGAATCGAAATTGTTTACTTTCACTACGAAGAAACAAGTGACCTAGTGAATGAAGAAAATTAACGCAACATTAAACAATAATGAACGTTGGAGCGATTGCGAGCGGTCGCGTTCGCCGGGACCGGTGCAAGAACCTGTTTGTAAAAATATGAGTAGGTAGTTCTTTTTGGTATTTCATCGACCATACGTTCACCCGTTCACAGCGGGGCGGGTGCCGCCTTCCACTCATTAAATGCGTACTGTTTCTGATGCCGGTTTTTATTTCAATTACAATATGTGTGCTGGTACATTGAAAATCAACGGAGCGTTTCAGTTATGAAACTCTGTTTATTAGATATTTATCTACGTATATTTATATAACAATAAAAAAGAGCACACATGGCTGTATCTGATTAAAGATATGACTAAGTACACGAATGTGCTAATTAAATGAAACATAATACAAATAGACGTAATGCAAATTATAATGTTTTTTAGCTCTTCGTGGTGTTGTGTGGCTAATATGTGAGTCAGATGTTTTATGCATTTAAGTGGTTGATAATGTAATTTTTAGTGCTGCGGGTTCCAGGTATTCGTAGCATAATGTACCTGTGGTTAATGGCAATTGTTAGTCATGGGTAAATTTTAAGTGGCAGCAACTTTTGTGTGCTGTAACAGACGCGTACTTTGCTCGTTTGAATGCTACTGTAAAATTGTTAGAACGAATTCGTTGAAACGTTTTGTATATTCGTATATTAAGATAAACATAATTATTTCTGTACTATTATTCGATCCCCTTTTTCTCTATGTATACATTTCGTTTGATACGGTTTCGGATGATTCTACCATTTATAACTTCCACTACTATTGCCATCGCTCGCACTATTGTGATCAATACACCTTTAAATGTAGTTAACGTGGAGGTTTACAGATATTTCTTTTATTTGATTCAATGATGTCTAATTATAATGATTTGATGGAAAAGTCTATTTTTTCTTAGTAAATATCTATAAAATTGCCAACATTTTAGAAAAAAAAATATTGTAATACCGAAGATTGTTATACGATTTCCACTAAAACCTTTGTCTTTGACTTTTAAAGGTACCGATTCATTTTTTTACACTTTATGTGCTTTAACCGTTCATTCATTCATCATCGTATTGAAACAATTATACCACGTGATAGGAATTACTCCCCGGCAAATTGAAGATATATTTATGTATTTAAGACCATCATGCACGCTACACACGACACCCTTCTCCACGCGTGACGCAAGAATTGAACGGTTCGTTGGGCACTTTATCTCGACACGTTCACCCAAATATATTTTGCGGTCGGTCTGGCGCGTCGCTTTGCCGCATTCATTGATCGAGTCGTATATCTTCGTATGAGTTATTTGTTCTGTAACTAAGAAGGCGACGTCTGATTGAGTTACACGAGCAGTAGGTTGTACACCAGCAATTGTGGGACGATTGACTTCGTGTCTCATCTTGTCGCCCATTTCTTTTGTCTATATATTACTAAATTTATATTAAATTAACATATGCTTTCTATCTTTTTGTCATAAGATACTTAGTTCTAGAAAACGCATTCCAAATGACCTCCATTGAACTTTTAGTTACTTCGCGTATATATTTGAGGCTTAAAGATCCCTGAAGTATTAATACTCTTAGGGCTAGCCGCCTAAATGTAGGCGTATTGATCTTTATCGAGCATATTATAAACTAAAGGCATTATTATATTGTAATTAGAGCTTTTATGTACAATTAAGTAGTTTTGTCATAAAAATACTTTAAAACGAGAGAAAAGCTGAGCTCAGTCATTAAAGTATGTAGAAAGATATCGGTCAACTGTGAATGTGTTAAGCACGAAATTGTTATTATACATGCGTTTGCAATTTCAAAATTAACTTTTCCGGGTATAATTTTTATCGATAATCGAGAAAAATTTTATAATCCAATTCTACATAAAATATGTAGAATTGGATTATAAAATTTACTATACATACAGGCCTGATAGTTTGTTAATATTTATATCAATTATTTTTCTTCGTGACTTTGAATAGTTTTTTAAGCGCTGAGCAATAAATTGCGGTATGTTGTTAATCGCTCGCGACTTTTTGAGATTTGTGATTGTTATAAGTTTTTTTCAATGTGTTCCGAGTTTGTTAATACATCTGACTTTTTATAACGCAATTACTTTTCAAAAGTATGTAATCGGGTATACAACTGAAACGTGAACGTCGTGAAGTTACAATTCAGACATTTTAATAGATAATGTATAATTTTGGTTACATCACGGTAATTAAAATCATCTTTTACTTTCAATCTCGTAAGTTTCTATATCACAAGCAAATAGAACAATAGGTGAGTTTTTTGTTTTTAAAAAATACCACTTACTCTGACACGTAATACGACAGGCGTCTGAGAGAAAGACTGATTTTTAACACGCGATATGCTGCTATGTGATGTTGACAATGTGCAATTTTTATCTGCTCGCTTCTCGGCGACTTTCCTCCGCAAAAAAATCTCGACTAGCAGGTACGGCGGATTGCGTGATATGAAATGACATATGAAAGATTTACATTTCGCTCAGTCACGTTTCGCGCAGAGCGCCGGCGCGGCGCGGGGCCGCTCTTGAAACTTTTATGCGTGCTCTTTCTTACGTGGCGAAGATACGTTTAATATTATCGTGCTGACTGGCTTCATTGTTTTTATTTGTTTATTCAGTTAATGCAAACTGACTTTGAAAGTGAACGTGAGGTGCAAGCTTTACAATAAAAATTAGCATTTTAACGTGTGAAGATTAGTAGTTTGCGCGGCAAGGCCAATCTATAGTAAACACCTTTATCAGTATAATAATAAATAGGAAATAAAGCCTTGTTATCTCGCGATTTAACACGTTCCACGCTGATGTCATGATAAAATGACATTCGCTTAGTTGCTTATTGACTTCGGCAAAAGTGTTATTTTTAATGTTTTTTTAAATCAAAGAAAACTATAAAAAAGTGTTTGAAGTAGAATAGTTGTGAAGACTACTTTCGATTAATTTAGTGAAAGAAAACGATTAAAAAGTGAAAATAAACAGTTGTCAAGTACTTCTTTCACAATGAATTTTTTATTTTTTACGTTGAATATTTTACAGTTTGTACCCTTATTTGTATATTAAATATTCATCCGTGATCACCGTGTTGTGTTGGTTTGATCAAAACGCAAACGTCCTTTGACGATGCGGCGCACCGCGGGGACCCGGGTTCGATTCCCGGCCGTTCGTCGAACGGGGCTGGACTGGTGTTATGGTTGGCTGTAAGAGATTGCTCTCGTAGCAATAAATCCGCCATGTGTATCAATTAGATACATTAAAGTAGATATATAAATAAATGTAAATTGCAAAAATGATATTTATGTGGTAACAGTTATGTTACGTAGATTTTTTTTATAAAATGGTATAAGCTTCTTTGAAAATAAATGAAAAAAAAAAATTTGTTTCCTCCCTGGTTTGATTGATTCAGCAGGGACTAAGTTAACTTAAATCTGGTCACACTTAGGTTTATCTAAACCCTAAGTGAGGTGAAGTACATGAAGTTATAGCTCAGCCTCCATGGAAAGCGATGAAAACGTTTAACTTGTATATATCTAACTTTTGATAACGACCCGACATCGACAAACATTTCGAGGTGTTTATCGATTTTAAACAATTCGAAAAGGGACTGTTCAAGGCGTCAGTGATAGCAAGTTGTGGTGCTAACGTTGTTGAGGTGGTTCAATGCGATCCACAGACTGATATTTTAATTTATTTGGTAATTTTTCAAAATACTCATGGTACAATTGAAGTTAACAATATTTATATACGTGAATTCTAAAAAATAATTGATATAACGTATAAAAAAGAAATTTTGTGCACTATAGTATAAAATTAATTTATGGACTATCAAAATGCAAGATACTGAACTTGCCTTTCCACTAATTATTGAAGGAAAACGTGACAAATAAAGTTGTTAAAAAAGTAGCAATATTTTATCTGATCAAATTCCTTAACAATCTTTACTTAAAGTGTTATTACACAATCTTTACTTAAAAAACTAAGTTAAAATTTTCATACTCGTTTGACACGTGTGGATTTGCAGGAGTAGAGAGCCAACTTCAGATGCTAAGAATTTTAACCAGTTAGAAAAGAAAATAAATTGAAAGAGTCTTAAAGATTATGACCCAACCTCAATAGCGTCGGATTAAAAGCCTTCTGCAGAAATAATCTGTACCGTTTTGTGGCATTTTTTATAATTGAATATTTTTATGAAATATACAACCAGTAAATAAGGAAAACGGCATTTGACACTATGTACCTACATACACGTACTCGATTCTATAATTTATAATAGTTTAAGATACAAACATTATGATAGGCGCTACTGCTAATTAACTATCGGCCGTAATGATAAATTAACGATGAGGAATGATACAATTGAAAATTATTAATTAAGATTTATTCTCTTTAGATAAATCTCTTATGTTGGAAGTCCATAAGTAACTTATATTCCATTATGATTTAACCAAGATAATTTTATTGGCGATCGTAGATCTCAGAAGGAAAGGGTGTCTAAAGCTTTTTTGGAGTTAATTGAATATTAAGTTCTCGAAGATATTTTCGATACTTTATATATAATAAGTATTTCTCTCTATATCTCAAAATGTACTTATTCCTTTTTTAGAAATATTAATATGCTGCAAACATTACTTGAATATTTATTCAATTGCATCTTTCAGGAGATATATTAATCTACAGTTATACATTGACCTGTATAGTCGTACGAAGCACGATAGTAAACAGCACGGAGGTTTCGTTTACGCCTTGAAATTTTTTGATTCAACTATATATGTACTATATATGTACTACATATGTACTACATAAAGTTTTAAAATGTGACGTTTCAATAGCTTAGATTGCGTTATAATTATAAATTAGGTCTTTTTATACTTTCCCGTTTATTTTATGTCATTTTCTGTTGTCTTTTTACTCTCTCTAAACAAAATATTATGAAAAACGTATAATTGACTATAAATTACCCGTTTTAACTAATTTTCCTTGTAGGTTTCAGACATTTCAGTAAGTAAATTAGTGAGAATTCCTCAACACGCGTTGCAGAAAATTGCCATTTGCATATGTCAAACATTATATTACAGCGGTACATAATAGCAGTCGCGTTACTTGAAATAAATCGAATTAGTTGTAAAATATCACAGTACAGTTAAATAGCCCGTTGTTCTCACGTTGAATGATATTATAGCGAATGAGTTATGAAGTAATCGCCGCAGAAACAATAGACTGTGCGTAGATTCGTTTCGATTGTTAGATTTAAATGAAGATATGAAGTACAGCAAACTTAGCTAGCCTTGTACAAAGATATATTTTGCGTCAGTTAAGATCTAATTAAAACGATCGTCAGTGTAAGCGATTTTACGTTGGTGCACATAACATAACTTTCATAATTTACTCGTATATTATTTTATTCGTTTTAACAACCCATTCATACCAAAAATCTTATTATTTTGACATAAAATATTTAAATATTAGTTTGACAAGGGCAATATTAAAGCAGTTTCTTGAACCGCATGGATCATTCAATCGTAGGTGCGTACAAAATATTTTTTTATGCTGAAAAGTTAATGTCAGATTTAAAGACAGGTCGGAAATTTAATATCTTCAATTCTGACTTTAAAGAGCGAAGTAAACTAATATTTTGTGCACTGCAAGCGTTGAGAAAAGTAAATAATATTTAATAATATTTCCCCATAAAAAAGTAAATAATATTTAATATTTCCCCATAATTTAATATCTTCAATTCTGACTTTAAAGGGCGAAGTAAACTAATATTTTGTGCACTGCAAGCGTTAAGAAAAGTAAATAATATTTAATAATATTTCCCCATAAAAAAGTCGAGATAAAAAATTATTATTTGCATCTTAAAATAGTAGAGTTTCGAAGTACTCATAATGAAAGAATTTTCTTTATCCGTCTTTACTATTTCTAAACCTCTCCTATTAAATAACCCTCTCTATTTAATTATCACAATATCACTGCAACCCCCCATATATTACATAATTAACAATTAATAATAACAATTATTTATGAACCGATTGCAGTCATATTTGCAAAATGAACGCATATGAACGTCTTGGACATAGATGTGTCTTCATGAATAAATTAATGTTGTTACTGCAGACTATGTAAATAAATATTGTCGTTGTGACATTATAAATTATAACTAGTTTCTTAATTTGTGTTAAAACGTGACTTGAAAAGATTTACATAAATTTTTAACCTGGTTATGCTCTAACTTTGTTTATTTGCATTACTTAAGAAAAAACCAAATAGATGGTGAAGTGAGAATTAAGTGTCGAGAGTTTTAATTGCAAGCCAGCTTTATGAGGAGTCGTATATCAGTAAGGAAGGTCAATAAAACGTAAGGGTTGTTAAGTGTGACGATATATACATAAAATTGGCTAGATATGTGCGTATATTGAATACACGTTCGTTCAAGGTCATTGTCCTCTTTTCGATAATAATCCCTAAGCTTATTTCTGACTTACGAAAGGACTGTTATTTATTGTCGACAATAGGAAATCAAGTCATATATTGTCCACGGTTCGAAGCGAACATGGCTTTATAAGATATGAAAAGCGATAGAAAACATTTTTCTGTTTTTCTCCAACGAATCCTCCAATTTCTCTTTCCGCTCATTTATCGCGATCTAAAACGTCTGAAGAGCTATAAATTGAGGTAAAGTACTTAGAAATTGAGTCGTAATCCGGCAGCCGAGTGAACTCGATCCCCGGGGACTCGCCCTGAATAATCCTCGTCCCGTTAAGAAATATTGTAATACGATGTTGCTGCGTTACTATGGTTATCTAGGTCAACTCCGGCCAACGGACGGGTCTTCAAAAGAGCTCTGCCATGACTCCTTTATTGATCGTAAGCGGTTAATATTGGGGACTATTGTGTAAGATTGCTTGCAATTCTTATGTAAGCCAGATCAATTCGCAGAACGAATTCAAATTGGCTGCTTGTCAAAATTGGCTAACTCTCGTTATTTTATGACAAGCAAATATTTAGCGTCTAAATTTAATATTTAACATTGTATTTTTAGGTAATTGTTTCTGTTAACTGTGTAATCGAGAAATAATACAATCTCATTAAAAATACTTTTCAAAAGTAAATAGTTGGGAAGATTCTTCCCACAGCAGAATAAGGTGCTATGGTATAAATTAGTTCACGTCGAAGGTACGACCATGATTAATTTTGAATCGGAAACTTTAGTTGGGATGAAAATTAACATCTATCCGAATGACCAATGTTATATCTATCGAAAGCAGAGAAGAAAAGAAGTTTGTAATAAGGGCACAATTAACCTATCATTAAATTTAAGAAAATTAATTGAAATGGAAGTATACTTTGAGCAATTCTATTTATAATTAAAGAAATTTCATTACTTCTATTTACATAGGTTAAATATTATTGTCAATTGTTACTCTATCCGCGTCGTGAACTTCCATCAAGGGACAATAAACACTCGAGACCCGTTAGGCAAGCTGTTCGTTTCCACAAGCCAGCAGGGCTTGTGGAAACGGAGATGAATTGATAGAGCGTTGCGAAGCATGAAAGGCAAGTTATCGTGAGAATTGCTATAGAGATGTCATTATAAAAGCAACTTGCATCCAATGAAATTGACAAGTACTTCCGAGGCTCTGGCGAATAGAAGTTTATAATCGGCTTTGTGGGTAGGATTGCACTAAACTGTTATGTTTTTATTGTCTGTCTTTATACATACTACAGTTGTGGTACGGTTTGTGGGCACAACTTAGCTTGGGTTCACATTTAGTATCTTATTACCATGTTTGTCTTACATTACGCGGTCAAATAGTAGCGAAGATTATTGACCAATTTCAGCATTCTGCCAAAAGAACCGAAGATCTAATAAAGCTTGCCGTTTTAGAGCCTTTTAAGTGGCACTTGAATGTAATTTTTTTGCTGTATGGCCGAAGAGATTATAAATGTAAATAGGTATGTGTATATAATGTCGATAGACATAAACTGAGGTATAAAAATATTTGGGTAAAATCAGAATTTGGCTATGGTTATCTTAAACGGCAAGTAGATTTTGAGAACTACTCGAAATACTTTGGATTAATGCAGTTTTTAAAAAATTCAGACTTGAAAATACTCATTTAAGGTCTTCAGATATTGGAATATCTTGTTATTTCGAATTTTAATGAAGCATTTAATTTGTATCAATATCTGTTTTACACTTTTGTTCGGTTTAAAGTTGTTATGCCATTTGTATGTAATTTTTATGCCATTTGTATGTAAAGTTTTTATGCCATTTGTATGTAATTTTTATGCCAGTTGTATGTAAAGTTTTTATGCCATTTGTATGTAATTTTTATGCCATTTGTATGTAAAGTTTTTATGCCATTTGTATGTAATTTTTATGCCATTTGTATGTAAAGTTTTTATGTAATTTTTATGCCATTTGTATGTAATTACTCAGTACTTTTTTTGTTACCATGCAGTAGCATTTTTTATAAGGGTAATAAGCAGGAAGTAGAAGTTAAACATTTTGGAAATATCTATTCTCTCAATGTATTTTTTTTCTAAATAACCTGTGTTGGATTAAATATAAGTCTAATAACACGGAGGTAAGAATCTGTCCAGTAAATAATATTTTTGTATAAATATACATACATGTATAATTTAGAATGTTAAAACTTAAACTATTATAGTATTTTGTTTCTGTTATATACTTTATTCAGTCTCATTTTTATATTAATTTCCTATTTGATCAATTAATCGATAATATTTTAATACTGCTGGAATGGATACAAAAAGAAAATATTTTATAGCGGTTAATCTTACCTTCATTATCTTTTAAATCCAGAACTAGTATTTTGTGTCTGTTATATACACCTTTATTCATTCTGGTTTTTATATTACTTTGCTATTTGATCAATTAATCGATAACATTTTAATACTGCTGGAATTGATACAAAAGGAAAATATTTTATAGCGGTTAATCTTACCTTCATTATCTTTTAAATCCAGAACTAGTATTTTGTGGCTGTTATATACATCTTTATTCATTCTGATTTTTATATTGCTTTGCTATTTGATCAATTAATCGATAACATTTTAATACTGCTGGATACAAAAAGAAAATCTTTTATAGCGGTTAATATTATCTTTATATCCAGACTACAAACAATCAACAAAGTTTTAAACATGTCACTAATAATGTGAGAGAAGTATTGAAGCACACCTGAAAATATAATCTTTTAGATTATACATGTCTTGAATAATTTGATATTCCTCAATACCGTCGCAAAATGTCGAACTGCACATTATCTTGTCTCGTGTAGTCTCACTAAACAATGCACATACTTTTAACGGCGTAGTCGCATTGCATGTATACATACATACCTGGTTATCATAAGATGTTTAAGCATCGTCTACCTCGCAGTAATAAGCGGATGAATTGTATAACGGAGCATTCCTCGGCAATTTGCTGATTTTGCTCAGCATCTTGTTTCATTTCGCCGTATCAACAATCGATCGTAAAGCAGGCGGCACTGTAACAGATCGCGTCGATACCGGACGAAAGCGGTCGGCGGCGGCACCTGCAATTACCGAGCCGTGGTGAAATCTCATTGAACGGCGCCGTGCCGGCTTAGCGCACGCGAGATGATTAGAGCGAGATTATGAGACTCTTTGCGGCGATAGCGATTGATACGAGTAGTTGATTAGGCGGTGGAGTTCTCGTTGTGTTCGTTTTGGATTGACATTTCCCGAACCTAGATACAGTTATGAAGCTTTGCGCATAAGTTGTCAATGCAAGTTTTAAAATTATATCAAGAATAAACGAATATAAGGAAATTACGTGTGCGCAGAGCAAGCTCAATGGAAGTGAAAATTACCACACGGTGTTGCCATGCATTGACCCGTCAAGCGTCTGAGAAGTTGTTTAATTTCGATTACACAATTGATGTGGATTATATTAACGTTTTCTTTTACATGAACTTATCTTCTACGACTAAATAAGCTCACCCTACTTATATTAAACTAATTTCACGTATGGACGAGCATCTTTCGTAACAGGTTTTTGTCTCACTGGTCGGTCTAATTCCTTCCCTAAAGAAGTTAACTTCAAAAACGACAACAAATATATTTACATATATTTCACCCCTTAAAATGTTATTCCTAATATTTCAAGTTGTATGTTATTAGATGTAAGTTATAAAGTTAATTGGGTCAGTGAAATAAAATTTTAAGTTAATATCTATACATTTTTATGTTAAGTACACATCGCATCATGTGACTTGTAAGATTGAAAGTTCTTTTGATATGGATAATTAATGAATATATTATAGATTATGACCTAATTAATTATTATTGTTAAAAAGCGGTGTTAAAAAGGATTTAGTAAGGTTTCAAAGACATTTGTAAATATATTCTCGTGCTATATGTAGAGTCGATAATTTCTATTTACATTACCGTACGAAAGTTTCAAATTTACTCCAATTTTAATAACAGATACCCACATGATTGCCCATTGAGTGTTGAAATTATTTTAATTTATGTTCGTTTGTCGAAATATTTCTTGTGTATAGAAGGAAAAATGAGAGGTAAGGTTTTTTTTAGCTCCTCTCTAGAGTAGATCAGATTATTAATTTCATATTTATCGTATTCGTATATATTAAAACAAATGTATTGTAACTATATTAAACACGACATTAGTTATTTTAAATTATAATCTAGTTGTCATTTAATTCTTATTTAATTCTTCTTGCGAATTGTTTTTCGTTAGAAATGTCGAAAACCACAAATGAGACAATAGCGTAATTAAAAAGCAAGACAGTTAAAGTACTTTATCTCTTACTTTTATGCATTCATCTAATCTTAACGCTTTTAATTTACTTTATTTGTATAAAGAAAGTCGTAATTTGTAAATCACTTTAAAGATAACGATTTGTGTTATTATTTATACCCGAAAATTTTTGCGGTTCTTATTAGCGTAAATTACTTTTTATATGCTGTTATGTAGATATTTATTTAATTTAGTTTCAGGATTTAATTAAGAGGTGTTGTTTATAGTAATAAAGGGGGTTATTGTAATGCAATTATAATGCCATATAGATAGTTATTTGGAAAAAAATAAAAAATTGTGAGCCGTCATAGGACACCTGGCAGATGCGAAACATTATAATTTTTTTATATTTTTATTTTGAAATATTTTTATGTGAACGAATTGAAAACAAAAAAACAAATATTCAGATAGTTGTTAATAATAAAATAATAAGTTTATTTTATTATTTGAGTTTTATGACATAATTTATCACATTATTTCTTAACAATCTATTGAAAATATATTTTTAATTGTATAATTCTGTTAGCCGTCAGGAGCTGGCTGAATTAAGTAGGAAAGAGCCGACAAGACACGAAGTTGGCCGAATAGTACGTCACGACGTGCCATTAGAACGTCTCAACTTCCGTCTATGATGTTTAACATCAAAAATTTAAATAAAAAGGAGTCAAAATCAAATTCAGCTTCAAGAAGGCCAAATTATTTTATTTTCACAAAATTTATGTTCGTTACCTCAAAGATGATGATTGAATTTTCAAATATTGTTATTTTTATCCATTTTGAAGAAGTTTATTTTTAAACAAATAGTAATAAATTGAAATGCGTTCATAATGAGACCGGTAAGTTGGAAACATATAGTTTAATGTTGTATAGTCCCAATGTTTAAAATTAGAACAAACGACTTCTTGGCTTGGATACATTAGCTTCCCTTCTTCAATGTATTGTCATTTCCGCAACTTTTTCTTCCATCCGCATTGTACATAATGGAAACAACACAGCCCAATGACCTTAAGCTACATATCCTGCGTACAAACGCAATCCTTTCTCGGGCATGAGAACTGGATCTACACTTGTGCTGTATAATATATCTCGACTCCAACTGGACGTAGGCACGAATGTATTTAACTTCCGCAAAAACCTGTCAACTTAGCGGTACTACGCTCTACCGGACCGTCCGCTTCACTACCGCCTGTGCCACATATGTTTCTCTTTCTACAATATGTACTGTTCACACAATTACAGGTGATGCGCTCTGCACATAATCTATTCAAGACGTAAGGTCAAAAATACAATACAAATATAGATGAATTATGGGCTATATTTCGTTTTCTTTGGTTTTACGCAAAAGGAAATGTGAATGCAGATTAAATGTCTTCATTCATATTTTCACTCTAACTTTAGAGAGTTAGTTTTTTGAGAGTTAGTTGAATGGCATATGTAAGCTAATGACCTCGTTCATGTTGATAGTTTACTCAAAAACTTTATTGTTATAAAATAATATGTGATAAAATGCACACTTCTTTAATTCTATATAAATATATATTTAAAACGCATGATTCTTTATTTTTATTTTATATTTTGTTGCATATTTGTAATATATATGAAGGAAAAAATAATTTAAAAAATGCTTGTTAATTTTTGTATATTTTTTATTACGAAAATATTTTTTATAATAAAAATTATGAACTAGAGGTTGTAAAAATAGTTCAAATTTGATTGAAACGGTTTATTGTACTCCTGTAACTGAATGTGTTTAAGGGTTAATTGCGTATGTATAGCTTATGTATAGATCAAATTATTGAAAATAAAATTGGAAATATTGAAAATTATAGTAATAATAATGCTGCATAGTGCAGTTAGAGCAAGTTTCGAATTGTCCAAATGCCTTGTGATAATATGAAAATATTAATTTAGAAATAAAAGTTAATTTATATAATATTCTATAATGACTTGAATATAAGAATAAATACACTGTTGAGCTCAAATTATAATTTATGAATTATTGGAGGATAATATAGTGATATTTTTAATATATTAATTGTAGTGAGAAAATAGTTACTTTATGACTAATATTTTCAGATTTTTCAACTGTTTTGTATTGTGTATAATTTTTGTCTTATTTGGAAACTGTCCGTTACGTCTGGCGAAGTCCTTAAACTTTTTTATTTATTTTTAAATAATCGATTGTCTACGTGTCAACATGTCTTTACTTATAAGATATTGGGTGATAGTGATTACGAAATGGTTAGATAAGATTTGTGTTTTGTTAGCAAAGGTTGTATCGCAGTGTGCATATGAGACGTTTTCAATTAAAGGAAGTTTTTAAAACCACCAGATGTTTTTAATTATACCATAACGGTTCACCACAAAAGTGAGGGTTTCGTAAGTGGTTGTGTTTTGTTGATATAAAAGTGTGATATTTTATGATTTATTTAATACTCTCCCTTGGGTCAATCTTTAGTTGTGTATATAACAAATGTATCTTATGTGTGTGTTGTATACATTTGTGTGTACAGCCGAGCGAAGTCTTGGCGTTTGCAGTTTTTGCCCTCCGCCAATGTTGGCCTCGAGTCATCTCTTTGTACGGCGCTTCTATTTTGTTCTGGTTTTTGCTAATTTTCTTTTTTTTTTGTTGAAGTTCGCTACTCGTCTCGAGTGCAATGACTTCGTTATACTCTTTGTCGGGGTCAAGTAAGTGATTAGAATTGCTTCTTATCCAGGATTGGGTGTAATGAAGAATTAGGTACTGTAATTGTGACTACGAAAAAAGCACGCTTACGCCAGATAATTTGTAATGAAAGTTATATAATTAACTACGAAATTAATTGCCTTTTTGAAAGAAAACTTTTAATTCAACAAGCTGTGAAACTTTAATTAAACTTTTTTTTTCATTTATGAAGCCAACATTTTAAAACTACGTTTGAAGTATGTAAATAGGTTATAACTTTTAGTATAAGGTTTTAATCAAAATAAACGTTTCACATAATGCTAATTATGAATTATGTTATCGAAGTTTGTGCCATAGAAAAGAAATAAACGGTTCCTGTTTTCTCTTATATCTTTAGAAAGCTCGTTAATCAACCGACTGATTCAAAAAACCTGCAAACCTGTACTGCTAGGTCATGTTATAATGAAATAATATTAATATTTCAATGTTAGATATTTCAAATATTTCAATTTCAATGTTAATAAAAATTTCAATGTTAAATAGCAAAGTCCATTATGCTTTCATATGAGTAATGAAAGCATAATGGACTTTGCTATTTAACATTGAAATTTTTTTCTGACAATATAATGTAATACGAAGTTTCAGAAAAATAATAAAGGGAGAAGTAAAATTACAGATTATTATTAACTTGTAGCATAAAAACATTATGTCCATAATGATAATAAACTGCAAATACTTCTAAAATTAAGCACAAAATAAAAAAAACACAGTTATGTTTAAATAAAAATTTCGAATAAAGTAAAACCTGATTTATGTATCCTAACATATACTTCTGTTTAAAGTGGCATTCAATATGTAGCCATTATGTCAATTTCTGTGCGTTTTAAGATTCTTAAATTATGATGTAATTATAGTTGAAATATCTTGTAGACCCTTAAATACTAGTAACACAACAAGCTCTTTGTTTTTTAATGCTTTGACGTCCGCACGTCCTATCGAAATTATTAGGTTAAGCCAGTGTAAATCTTTCCTAGATATTACCCTCTGTCACCGGCTTTTTTTGAGAGACCAGTACTATATTAAAACAAGAACGTCTCTCCCCCTATTTTTGCATAAATTCGAGTATATATGTAAATAAATATGAGTTTTTTTGTTATTATCCGATATGGCTGACATTTGTGCGATAACTTTCGCTTGACACTAGTGTGGTGTCACCGAGTGGCATGGTCTTAAGACAAATAGAGTGGTATCGTAAATAGAAGTTAAACATTAAAAAAACAGCTTTTATTTGATGAAATATATGATATTTTATCAAATTTTAGTCAATTTTTATTAAAATGCAATGCAACTAACAAATAATTGATGAAGATGATCATTGATGATAACCTGAGCCGTGCAAGTAGTTATGTCGAATATCGATTTCACTTTAAGCAGATATACAATCGAGTTAACAAGTATGTGTATCATACAAGTACAATAACGTAAATACATCTGTACCTAACAGGATATACAAAAAAATTACAACCTAATATCTTTATTTAACAAATGGGGAAGATAACTGGCAAAGAAACCACCCGTGCTATGGCACCTATGTTATGGAAGAGTTAGTGTAGGTTAATTATTGTTAGGGGTCGGAATATAAACCAGCTTGAATATAGGTACATGTCTATAATATCAGAAGTAAGTGGACATGATTTGACTAAAAAGACCAGCCAAGTATGAACCGAACTTCCACGCCGAGGGTTTGGTACCATGGATTATATCATTAATTAACCAATTTAATTTAGCGGCTCAGAATCTCAATTAAAAATAATTGAATCTAAATTACAGTTGTTTATGGTTACTACATTTGTAAAGAGTTTTTCAGTTTTTTTTTCGGAAACTATTAGGTTTATATACATCCTTTTAATATATACTGTAATCTTTGAACAATTATTCATTTACGTAAAAAATGTTTGGCTGTTTAAATTCTCTAGACTGGAGGGGACGTGCTCTTTTGTGTACACTTTTGTGTACATTTGTAAAGAGTTTTGCAGTTTTTTTTCGGAAACTATTAGGTTTATATACATACTTTTAATATATACTGTAATCTTTGAACAATTATTCATTTACGTAAAAAAATTTTGGCTGTTTAAATTCTTTAGACTGGAGGGGACGTACTCTTTTGTGTACATTTTTGTTAGAGTGAAGAAATTATGAAAGCTGAAACAAAAATTTAAACAGTTTTATAACGTATTAAGAATGACTTTAAATAACTTTATTTTGCGAACTCTTATTATTGACCTTTATTATTGAGAATTCTGATTTAGGTGCTGTTTTTCTCTACCTTTTTAGAGCTTCGTATCTGAAGGGTTCGAACAGAATCTGTCGTCATGACAACGTCGTTTGTCTGTGAAACTAGAAATGGTATTTAAAATGTCTTAAAATAATATTTCGACGTGGTTTCCGCAATTTTTTTTACCGGAAAAGTGAGGTTCTCAATTTTTTTTGTAACAGGCGTTTGCGCTCCGTTCAAAAGAGCTTTTTGAATGGAACACAAATTAATTTGTCTCACTGAAAAGATGCGGGAACCATCAAAATTGCCCTTTTAGGTCCATTTTTCACCCATGATGACCCATCAAATTACCATTTTAGACCTAGTTTTGTGTCGAAAACACCACTTAGTAGAACGCTGTGTATCCTCTTTAATATTTCTTACATGTATATTTAAACTACAAATATTAAAAAAGTTATCAGTATTCAAAATAAAGTGTATGAATAATAATAATAACCAAGTCTATGAAATACATTCTAGGCATAATATGGTGAACAATTATATTGACATTAGTGAATAGTTTAATAACAGGTCTATTTACATTTAGAACTTTTCAAGAAGTTGGATATTTCACATCTTGTTAAAAACCATATATATTGTTTACTCGGTAGGTACATATGTGCAAGGAACCAAACATTAAACTATTCCAAAGATTTACAATACCTGAAATTGTTTGAATACATTATAATGTAGTACATAAAATATAAACCGAGTAAAGAATACAAAATATAAACTTCATTAATGTTATATGTACATACTTGTATTTTAAGTGCGTCCTCTATCTTTTTTGATACTGATTTCGTTTTAACGACTTCAGTATGACTCGTCCGTGACTATTTATCAAATCAGTTTACGTGACTATTTCTGTACCGAGCGGAGATTTCAGTTTTAATTGTTAATAAATTTCTGCGTAAGTAAGTCGCGCCGCGCGTATTTATTATTATGCCTATGGACATTGTTTTATGTTGGCGATTTTAGGGCTCGCGGCGGTGTTCGCCACCGGCCCAGCAGAACCGCGCTGGCTCCCTGCCAGCCGCATATCGTCGTGTTCGACCCCGATATTCGGCTATTTGTGAGAACGCCGCCATATTCCGTGAACGCTCCATTTGTGTTCGTTTTTGATCTATGCACGAACCCGCTCCGGATTTGAATAAACATCGGTGCGCGCAAGACGCAAACATGGCACCGGTTCCCATTTCACGAATTTCGTATTTTAGAATTTGTTGGGCTTTTTGTTGAGCACTTAGTTTCGGTTAAGCTCAACAAAGTGCTTTTGTAGCCTATCTCCGGTATTGTGTATTCGTTTATTTATATACGTGAGTAATTCTCTTTGTGTTTTAACCGTTCGACGAGTGATATGATTTATTTGTTGAAATGCTATGCGTGATTGAAATGTAGTACCCACGATAGGCGTTGATGAGTTGTTAAGTCAATAACCTTACACGTTGATCACCAATATAACGTTATTATATAATTGAAACGATTTTTAGATTATCGGTTGATAATTTGGAAGCCATATGAACGGTATAGATGTCATGTTTCGCAGATGGGACCAAAAGCGTAAGACAGTTTATTTTTGTTTCGAAGCGAAATGTTGTGTTTTTGTTGTTTTTTAGGGTTTAAAAGGAACCCTTATAAAATCAATTCGTTGTCCGTCTGTCGGTCTGCCAAGACCCTTTTTCTCAGGAACGCGTGGAGGTATAGAGTTGAAATTAATATCAAATACTTAGGACTATGGTCTCTTGGAGCTGAAAAAATCAAGCTTCTAAGTTAACTGAATCGAGAAGTACCCTAAAAATATCACCATTTATGCCGCATATTTTGACACTCAAATAAATCAAAACCTATAGAGTACTTCCCGTTAACCTAGAATCATGAAATTTGACAAGAAGCAAGATCTCGCAGTACAAGCAAAGAAGAAATCCGAAGATGGTTAATTTGTTATATCACATAAATTTTTTTTTCGATATACGCCTGTGAAAGATGTGTCAGGCAACATAGTCTCGTTCTAAAAATTAAAATTTTATAAATGTTTAAATAGGAATATTAGGTACCATTAAATGTTTATAAATGCCTAAATGTGTATGGAACCTTGATTTTTATTTTTTATTCATTTATTTGTCATTTTTTTTAAGTACCTGAATTGTCTGTTAAATTAGAAAATAAAGTTTCTTATAATCTCCCTCAGACTGCTCTTATCGTAGTTCGTCCTAATTTATTTGGATTTGTTTCCTTCAGAAATTAATTACGAACGTTCTTGTAAATATCTTGCATCTCAAAAATATTCGAGTACTCTTTTCTGGTCCTTTAACGATTTTGTTTTAGATAAGATTATCCACAATACTATTGTTGAAGCAAAATTATATGTCCTTATTACATTGATATTATTCAAGGGATGTTGATCCACAATACTATTGTTGAACCAAAATTATATGTCCTTATTACATTGATATTATTCAAGGGATGTTGATCCACAATACTATTGTTGAAGCAAAATTATATGTCCTTATTACATTGATATTATTCAAGGGATGTTGATCCACAATACTATTGTTGAAGCAAAATTATATGTCCTTATTACATTGATATTATTCAAGGGATGTTGATCCACAATACTATTGTTGAAGCAAAATTATATGTCCTTATTACATTGATATTATTCAAGGGATGTTGATCCACAATACTATTGTTGAACCAAAATTATATGTCCTTATTACATTGATATTATTCAAGGGATGTTGATCCACAATACTATTGTTGAAGCAAAATTATATGTCCTTATTACATTGCTATTATTCAAGGGATGTTGATCCACAATACTATTGTTGAACCAAAATTATATGTCCTTATTACATTGATATTATTCTAGGGATGTTGATCCACAATACTATTGTTGAAGCAAAATTATATGTCCTTATTACATTGATATTATTCAAGGGATGTTGATCCACAATACTATTGTTGAAGCAAAATTATATCCTTATTACATTGATATTATTCAAGGGATGTTGATCCACAATACTATTGTTGAAGCAAAATTATATGTCCTTATTACATTGATATTATTCAAGGGATGTTGATCCACAATACTATTGTTGAAGCAAAATTATATGTCCTTATTACATTGATATTATTCAAGGGATGTTGATCCACAATACTATTGTTGAAGCAAAATTATATGTCCTTATTACATTGATATTATTCAAGGGATGTTGATCCACAATACTATTGTTGAAGCAAAATTATATCCTTATTACATTGATATTATTCAAGGGATGTTGATCCACAATACTATTGTTGAACCAAAATTATATGTCCTTATTACATTGATATTATTCAAGGGATGTTGATCCACAATACTATTGTTGAAGCAAAATTATATGTCCTTATTACATTGATATTATTCAAAGGATGTTGATCCACAATACTATTGTTGAAGCAAAATTATATCCTTATTACATTGATATTATTCAAGGGATGTTGATCCACAATACTATTGTTGAAGCAAAATTATATGTCCTTATTACATTGATATTATTCAAGGGATGTTGATCCACAATACTATTGTTGAAGCAAAATTATATGTCCTTATTACATTGATATTATTCAAGGGATGTTGATCCACAATACTATTGTTGAAGCAAAATTATATGTCCTTATTACATTGATATTATTCAAGGGATGTTGATCCACAATACTATTGTTGAAGCAAAATTATATGTCCTTATTACATTGATATTATTCAAGGGATGTTGATCCACAATACTATTGTTGAAGCAAAATTATATGTCCTTATTACATTGATATTATTCAGGGGATGTTGGTTTTTAAGAACCTTGGTGTTAGGCATATAGCCCTTTTGCTCACTAATGCTCTGCAAATCTATTTATATTTATCGCTTTGTTATTACGATTATGATTTCAAATTAAAACATACTTTGATATTCTGGTCGAATAACTAACAATTACTTAATCGATATAAAAGGCAATGATAACTCTCTTGTGCCCTTTAAGAACCATTGTTATCTTATTATTTATATTATATTTTTTATTATATTTATATTTGTTATCTGTAAATCAGAAATGATGTTAGTTTCTTTATTATTTTTAATACTACTTAGAGAACCAATGTTTTCTCTAGTGGATCACGAAAGCTGATAGATGAAAGTCAATAATAACCAATTTCACAGCGATGGTTCTTTTCTTCGGATCGTATATCTTTTTTACATGTTGCATAACTCACGTAACGGCGGTGACGTGGAATAGGTAAACTTTGTAGAAAACATAATAATAATCTTCATTATATTCCGGATCTATAGTTGAGTCAATAACAAATCGTTTAACTAATTCAGCTGTGCATGTGCTAGGTGGCGTAATTATGTTATTAAGCGTGATCAAATTTAATGAGATAACTGACGATGTTGCTTAGAAATCTTTTTTGCTTTTCGAAATTATCACCATTGGCGCTGCACGCGAGACCTGGCAGTTTGCTTGCACGACTTTTCGTACAAATGGAGACTTAACTTGCATTTTGAATCCATGATAGGCGTGAACCTGAATAAAAAGGTGTGATATTCCATCACGCGCGCTCTGTCATTGTTTGTAATAAATTGTATGTATTCATTTACAAGGTTATTTTTGTATTTGCCTACTAACGTGCAGCGGTGAATTGTGCGTGCTTATGATGGATGGACATGTCTGTTCTCTGCATATAAAGCTTGCATGTCAGTATTAGTTAATTGTGTTATTATTGTTCAAGTCGGTAGCTGTTTAATAATCGTTTATTTATGAATAATTGTCTCTTTCGCTGCAAGGCACAATTGGAAATACGTGTTTGAACTTGTGATTTCTTTCAGCGTGTTTAAGAAATTGACATATATTAGACAGGCAAGGTTTTCCATATTCATGTTCAAGAAGTTGTTGGGTCAAAATAGAGTAATATCGGAATTTCAAATAACACGGCTGGTGTTTATATCTTTATGTGCTTTATAAATTTTGCGAGTACCTACTCTTGTACACGCTTAATCCAGTTTCGTAGCTATAGTGCATCTTTAAGACGTCTTAAATTCCTGTAGTTGTAATGACTATCGACCAATAAAATTAAAATTCTTTTAACACTGTCACTGCCATATCGAAATCTTTGTACTGTTCGTAAACGGTATAGTATCGACAAACCACTTTTAGACTTAACATACAAAAAAAACTCAAAAAACAACGCTGATTCAAATTTTCCTAGTTGTTTAGGGCTGAGTTTGAATAGGTAAAAACCAGTTAAAATTACGGTAATATCCATTATTTTCAAAACAATGTTTGAACTAAGGTTCATCCAGAAGTCTCTTATATGCTATATGTCACTTGAAGACTAATGCCATAATACAGAAATCATCTATCGTATTCGACTGATGCTGTTCTTAACAAAAGTTGTAAAATCCAACCATTGCATATAAGTGATATTTCCTCCTGGGTGACTACGGCGTTGTATGATTGACTGACAATCACAGTAGTTAAGGTATCCAAGTCAATTTAGTTCGACAAGTTCTCGTGTGGAAATCGACAATTCGAAAAACTATTTGAAAACACTATAGCCGCGATTAATGATAATAACGTTAGTCAATGTAGAAAATGAGATACTCCAGACCGAATAATATAGAGTCTACTACAGTAGACCTCATTGAAGTGGTGATCGTGAGAGTATTTAAATACTTGGAGCCGGTTCGATCGATGATGCAATAATCTTCAGGTTCGCGAACTAACCACATAAACAGGGTTACAAAGCTTGAAGTCACATCTATTATTCAAAGCTAATATTGTCAGAAGTGCGATTTCGCAATTCATAAAAGAACTCTAGAGTTCGCCCGCAGCTAAAGCCTGCCTCAGACAGTAAGTAGTTAGACCGGCCCAAATCGATCAATATCAAGCCGACACGAAGGTCATGCATTGTTTGCCGCACCCCGCCGTCGTCACCCTGCTGTCGAATGATTGTTTCTTAAACTGCGACGCTGCGCCGACGGCGCGGAACGCGACGACTGCGCCTACTTGATATATTGATGACCTGACCTTATAATAATGCAGTTGCTCATTGCTGATATCGAACCTAAGTAATTGTTCTTTTGTAGTATTTTTTATGTTGCGTTGCCGGTACCTATCGTTTGAGCGTTTGAAGTATTATGATTAATGAGAGTTTTGAAAGGAAGAGTTCCAAATTTCACAAGTTGCATAACTTCAATATTTGAATATTGAAATTGATAGATTTTTTACCGCTCTGTGACCCGTCCTTGACTCGAAAACTGACTACACTTTTACTGGAAATACAGCATAGAAGGTTGTGTTTCGTTTCTAATGAATAGAAATTAACGTAATCAAGGTTGAATTGTAGTTGTAACGTGAGCATTAACTTGTTTTTAATTATATTTATTAACTTTTGTTATCTCTCATTTTAAAACAAATAGCGGATGACGGAATTATTTCTATGAAAGTAGTTTTTACAATAGCCATTAAGATAATCAGAGCACTAAAGTCTTTGTTTAAGGCAGACGAGTAGAAAACATATAAGTTACAGAAGACATCAATAAAGAGAGAGGAAAATATGGCAGAAAATTTGATTACATTTTTATTATTTGCGACCGGCCACGCTTTCTCCATTTTATGAAGTTTTCAGTAATCTCAGTCGTTGTCTGAATTGCATTCTAGGTCTCATTTCTTAAAATTTTCCCTACGTATCTGCAATTTTAATAGTACCTTGGATGTACTCTTTGAATTTATATAGTGATACCACTGGACAAACGCAGTATCTTCGCCTCCATCACATTTAGGCTCATCCGCTTTCCCTTAATCTCATCATTCAGGTCCATAGAGCGGTGTTGGTCTCAATTCACATTTTTATCGCACTCTTTGTATTTGTAAGAATCTTGAGTTACAAAGCGTGAGTTGCAAATTAAAAAATCTCTGTGTCATCAACCAGTGTGTCACGTTCATATCAACCATCCCGATCTTATGAAGTTTTCTCTATAATTTTTGAATCCTAGTGTTGTTTATGGATTGGGGATATTTAAATTTTTCTCTTTGTTTATCTCGGCAAATATTGATAAAGGAAGTCCTGCCATGTCAAAGTTACATATTATATATCTAATTTGCTGTTCTGTAATAAACTATCAAAAATATGTTCGTGCGTTTATATCGAAACTCAAGTCAGCGCAGTGATCATATCTGCAATCTAGAACGAAGGTACTGCGAGAGGTTTATTGAGAATATTGGAATGGATTTGCTATCTCATGTCATTAGAGACCGTTTGTATTGCAATTTAAAATCTGTAAAATTGCAAGTCCATTAAACTTTCTACAAAGATATTACGAGTTTCGAGTCAGTAATAGGCGAATATAATTATCATAAATACATTTGTTCATTTCCTGCCGACAACCATCATTTGACGAAGCTGGAATTGCTATTTTTGAATGATTTATTTTATTGACTTATTGAGCCTGATGTCGACAAACTCAAACCGCAATTCTGTCTTCATATTGTCAATAGTTTGCAAGGCGCACGTTTGTTATACATATACGACCACGTAGTTGAAGAACCTTCGAACTTGTGAATCCTTATATGTTAGTGGCCTTCGTTAAACTGCCGATGGAAGCAGTAGATCGTGACAAGAAAAACAATCACAACGCTCTGGCGCCTTCACACGAATATGACAAAAAAATTACTGTTTTCTGATGGTAATCACTACTGCTATTCAATTCATTTCGTAGGATCGACAAAGTAACAGATCGTGGGATCAGTTGTGTGAACGTCTTGTGTATTGAATTATTATACGTTTTTTTGGATACCGCAATATTAGTAAAGTTATTAATGGTATAAATCACTTATTTATGAACTAGATAACAACTGTTTTGTTTGTCGGCTGAGATATTCCGCTCGAACGCGGCGAGAATTCACAAGCGAGACTATAAAAGATTAATTTAGTGGACTCGTAGTTGAGGAATTTTTTATTTATGAGATTTACAAAACGTTTGTATCATTTTTGTAGCAAGGACGAACAAAAACTATTTTCGCAATACATCTAGTGTTAGATTCAATAGTCCGTACATCTGATGGTGTTCACTACGAGAGTGATGCCACATTTATATTTCTACGAATGTGGCGGATTTTTATAGATAATAAAGCTTGAAGGTGTCCGTCCTAAGTTATAAGTGTTTAGATATATATATATTTAGTATATTGAATTTCAAAAATTGCAATTTAAATTAACAAAGATATGAGTCAATTAAAAAAGAGGTATAAGGTACACGTAAAGTAATGGTGGAAGTTACGTGTCGCGTGATGCGCTTGTTCAACATTTTCTAATAATCTACTCTTATTTCTAACTTAAAATTTTTGCCAGACTTTCAGAAAGGTTAAAAAATTATCTGTGATTGGCTAAATAAAATTTAAAGGATGTGTCTAAGGCACTGGAAGGGGAAATAAAAGAGAGATAGGAGTGGGATATGGTCAGCGCAGAACATAAGGGGGCAGCAGTAATGTTTTATGATCGGGAAGGTCCAGGTGTCGTCGGCGGGAAATAATAATTTAAAAGACGCGTCCATTTTTATGGCGGGCATTGCCCCAGCGTCGTCTGCTTAAATAGACAAAAGTACATTTCTTATTGTTACAATACTGAGCAAACATGTACATAAAATGGGTTTACAGTAATACAGAGAGAAAACTAGAACAGCAATAGCAAATTTTGAATAGAATATTTTACTTATGTAATACATATTTAACAGATAGTAATAATATATTTCTGCAATTATATATTTTTACTGGCTGCATAAAATCATGATAGTTTTAAAGACATTTTCCCATCTAGTGAAGGCTAATTTTATTAGGACGAAATTAAATTTAATATAGTATACAGTTTAAGATATTTTTATTTTTCCAGCTACTTTTGCAATTCGAATGTCACCTGTTCTATAGCTATAAGTTTGAAGTGGATTTTGACTTACGTGTTAATATCTGTGTAATTATAAATGTGACAAAAACTTGTGGTAAAGAACCATTCGTTTTTCTCACATTTTCCTTCGCCAAACGATAACGTTATAATTGTCGTTGCCTTTTTTTACATTTTTTATATTATTTGGAGAAAAAAATATTACTTCAGGAATTGGCGTCTGAAATATATTTCAAAACGAGTCATTAAAATAATTCCGAGGTCTTGATTCTACACAAACGTTAAATATTTGTCTTAAAATTTATATATCTGGCTAAAGAAGGAATAGAGGTGATAAAAGTTTTAGTTAATCCAGTTTTATTACACATAAATAAACGACCCTGATCATTGACAATTTGCGCGCGCGCCATAAATTACTTGTAAGACGACTCCTGTAATCACAGACCGTAATCATCAAATCTCGGCTGACGTCTGCGGTGCACATATTTCACGCGTTCGCCTCCCGTCTAGGTGATGGACAATGATTTAGATCCATCCACTTGGCTGCCTCTAAATAATTCTTTAAACACCCATGTGACATCACAAAAGGCACGAATCGCGACGGCCTCGCTATTTTCGTTCCGTCTCGCGCAGACGATCATCGGCCGCGCGGTGTGCGCGTGCGCATGTGCGCTCATACAAAATATGCTGCAACATGCGGCCGGTATAGGACGCTCGTTCCGCTTTGTTTATTGGCCGTTTGGTATGATAGTCTCCGTTTACGACTTTCTTAAACCGCCGTCGGACTTGGAATTCCGCAATCGTTAAAAAAATTATTAGCGCTTATCGTCTGACGCGCGTGTCTGTGGTGAGGTTTTATCGTTTTGTGGGGGGAATGTCGCCGATCGTGGAATCGTTTGCGGTTACGCTGCGAATGGGACGTGATCGTTGCGATTTTACGGAAGATTAAATGTATTTCGATTAAACATATTGTGGGTGAAGTAGTGTGTCCTAAATGGAATGTATTGAGTGAATCTTTGTTAAAACAAAATTGTGTATTTATGTCCGCCTAAATAAAGAAGGTTGATTTTAAACTATAACACTTGTAAGAGAATTGAAATTGAATTACGATAGCGGCGGTAGTGTGTCGGAAAAATTAACGAATCAATACAAAATTCAGAGTTAAACTCTGAATAGTAGGCAGCGATTTAATTTTCTCGATGGAGTTGGCTAGGAGAATAAAATCGAGTTTTCGAGGCGCAACCTTTCCAATTTGGTCATCATTTAAGAAGGGTTTATTAAGTTTGTTTCTTATATTGGAAACTGTAAGTCCGCCAAAAATGTTATAATAAACTTTTTTTTTTAACGGATCACATTATTTACAACTTTTAATAATAATTCTTTGAGCTGGAAAAGAGAAAATAAATCAAAGCAAAATGTTGTCAATTTGTAGTTTTAAGACAGTAATTTTGACTTATTTTTTAAAATTATCTTTATTTGTATACATTGTACAGTGATTCAAATAAGGGAAAATCAAAGGTAAGTGTTGCACAATTATTGTAAGAAATGTTCGTAATTTCATTTTCAGTAATTTTTATTTTTTTTATGAATAAAACATGAATTTAAAATAAATAATAATACTACATACGTAATAAATTAATACAAATAAAATTATGAACAGTTTACGACAAGTATTGTATTATTTGCATTCGATTTACCCAGATTTTCGAAACACTAAAAACCCACAAAATTGAAACAATTAAAGAAATAAATAAACTAAAATGTCCATCTCAAAGTACTCACAAAAGTGTAAGTACTTTTGTGAGTACTTTGAGATGAAAATTTTGGTATCTTTTTTCTTAAAATAGAAACTAAAGACATAATAGCGCCTTAAAATATTTTTTTAACCATATTCGTCGGCTCGCAAAATTTCAGTTCTTAATGTTACTGGAAAATGGGAAATATGAAAGTAGTTAATAATTTCATTTCCTGCAACAAATGTTTTGTGATATTCTTATATAAGAAGGAAACTAAATACACCTTTTTAAAAAGTTAGGAGAGTGTTTTGGCACCTCGACATCGAATTTAAAAAAAATCGCTGCTTACCCAAAATGCATAACAAAATTACCATTCGACTGGACAATAAGTAAAGATATAAAGTGCAATTTTTACATAAGATATAATTTTTCAAATGTATTAATAAAATAACAAACAATAATGGTTTTTTTGTACTTATAAATAATTTTCTTTAACGGGAAATTCTTTTTTCTCTTCTGCATTCTGCTGTCATAGAGCAAGCAGATATGAGAGGAAAATGATAGCATTGCTTTATTAATGTAATTTGTGCTATAAAATGAATGTGCTATAAAAAATTTAATGAAAAAATTGCGTTGTTGACATCGTACACAAGTTTCCGCTTAACCTTGCGCTTATGTGGGTGAGGCGCGCACCGAATATTTGAAATAACAACTCTACACAGCAACACTAGATGCAGTTAATGCGGTTTGTGTGTTTAATGATTCGCAGTTCCTGCATCCTCAGATGACTATAAAAGTAAAATATTATTTTCGTATTATTCTTAATGAAAACTCTGTCTTATGAGGTCTGAGACAGGGAAAGCAATTATACCAACTATAAAGATATAGCAAAGAGAAACAACAATGCCTAACGGTTCTTATTCGCCCATATGCACAACATACGGTCAGGACTGTCAGTCAGACTTACTAACAGTTAAAAACGTATTTCTGTTTCTCATTAAGAGTCAGTTGAGTCGGAACAAGAGTCTACGTTCAAACCAGTGCCCTATTGCATAGTCCAATCGCTGAAGTATCCATACAAATTAGGTTTTTAGCTATCAGTAAATCTGACTGAGAGTCCTGATCGTATGTTTTGCATACAGGCGATCAACAAGCGGCTGTCGTGTACCTCATAATGATTTTAGCATAACTTAATCAGAATTTTTTTGTCGATAGACTGCACATATTTAAAATATCACGTTTAACAACCTTAAAACTATCCGAAATACCTAAAACAGCTGAAAAAACCAATGTTAAATTGTACGTGATTAAATTTATTAACGTTTTATCTTAAAAACGTTAAAAAATGTGAATTGGTTATACAATTGTGTCAATTTTGAATCTATTAGACGTTTTTTTTTCTAGTAACACTTTATTTAAATACATAGACAAAGTGAGTAGTAGCTCGTTATGTGAATACTATAAATAATATATTACCTTCTCCGAAGCGAACGATCGCAGTATTATTGCGAAATTAGTCGGCACTGGTGCATGGTACCCATGGGCTCTATTGAAATTGTACAAGTTTATTACTCGCTGGCGGGCAGCGACTATTTGTGCACGTAATTTTACCGTGTCTCGTTTGCATACAAATCTACGTAATGGTCTTTGAGTCTACACAATCTTCGAAATTGTTTTTTTTTCTTCTCAAAAAGAAAATTGTTAGCTTTTTTAACTGATATATATATATATATATATATATATATATATATATATATATATATTTCTTTTTTTTTTCTTATGAAATACAGTGTAAGAAAAATATTTCCCTTCACAATTTTGGGGTATAATTTAATTTATTTTTCATATCAAAGGCTTGAACGCAGAGAAAAATGGGAGTTTTAGTAATTTTTGCGAAAAATGTGTGAAACTTAAAAAGCAAAATTTTGAAAGTTGAACTCATAAAATCTATTAATATTACTCATAAATCCATTAATATTAATATACTTCTGCTACTCGCGTACGGTACTATTTTTACTTTGGGCTTAAATATATACACACTTCTGTGTGTGTGTATGGTAGATAGGAAAGGCATCCACTGCGTCGACACTACGTCAACAGTGGCTCAACCCCATCTAAAAAATAATTCAGGTAGGCGAAGGTGCTGATTACGGTTAGTTTAAAATAATAGTACTTTATGGGCTTTTTGTGATCGTTACCTTCTACTGTCGCCGAGCGTTAACGATATATAAATATGCCGTGTTACCGCCGTGACATGTTTAAAAATGGAACTGTTTCTACCTGTAAACGGAACGTGTCTAAAGCTTGAAATATTTGGAAGTTTCCATAAATTTAGTAATATAAGCAATTTTGCCGCTGTTCGCAGGTGAAAGGTTGGTATGATATATTATCCATTTCTCCGCGATTCTGATAGTATTATATAATAGTTACTAATACGTAGATACAAATACGGTATGCAATGAAATACATTTATCTTGGAATAAACGTCGCCATCTAGTGGAGAATTATAAAACTACATTTATGATGTTTGCTTCTAGGTGAGACAGATGTCGCTGTAAATTAATTTAATGATAATTTGTTGTTATTAATTATTTAGTAGTAGAATTGAGTAATCTTCATGATTTATATTGGAAATGTTTGTCAAACCTAAGATAATAAATTTAAAACTTTTATTACAATTCGTCCAGCTGTTGTATGCACAGACAAGGCCTCGTTACCAGTTTGTTATATGTAAAGATATTGTTATAATTTTATTGGATCCATCCGGAACTTTGCGTGTTTACCTTTATAGTTATAATATCATTAGGAATCAATGTATAATTGTAACAATAGGTATTAATGCCCTCGTAATATATAATAAATATGAATCAAGCATTATAACAATTGCAATTAAATTAAAATTCACTCTTTTGTTAAATATGTTGCTGAAAACTCTGTTGCTTTAATTAAAATGCTGTAGCTAGGACGTAATTAACCTTTTTTGTTATCCTCCATAACCGAGGCTAAAACATCGTATTTCACATAATAGTCTGCATTGACGGTAACAATGTGAGGGTTGCAAGTTTATGTTCATTGTGCAAGATTACAGGTCACTAATACTGTGTGATGTCACAAACAATATATAGAGTGTGACGCGTCTGCGCGAAATTATAATTCGTGATGATAACGCAGGGGGACTGCGCGACCCTGAAACGGCACTTGCAAAACATTGTATTTGCGTGTTTAGGTCATTCGATTTATCTGAGACGTAAAATATTACGTTTCAAATTGTCACTTCTCTTATTGAAATAGATCAAGAGGTGCGTGTAATATATCTGGTCCCCGTGGTTTCGCTGCTGCTTTAGTTTCATATTATTATAGAGAAATTTTTTGAGGATATCTATTAAAAAAATTAAACTATAATTTTTTACGAAATGTCAATTTGCCCTTGCTCTCGCTTTTGACGACAAGTCATTTGCGAAGAGGAATACACCGGGAACAAAAGCAATTTCCAGATTGAAGCAAACTTTAGGGTATTTCTTTAGAAAAAAAAACCACAAAAGTATGAATATTCTTCCGGTTTCGTTTATTGTATCTCCTATTTCGAAATTGCAGTAGACGAATGTAGGTAAAGACGATATGTTGTTTTTGATAGTGTTTTTCGAATTTTTATTCATTGATGAAAAAAATGTACAAAAACAGTGCGAATGTCCAATAATTTTTAAATCTAATATGTACATTTGCATGCAAACGAGACAGTAGAATTATGAGCACAGATAATTTTGTTTGTTTGAACAGGGTCATGGGTACCATGCACCAGCGCCGACTAATTTCGCAATAATATTGCGATTATTCGCTTCTGAGAATGTGTATTCACAAAACGAGCAGTACTTGTTCATCTATGTATTTAATTAAATAGTTTTTTAGAAAAAAATCCTTATTACGGCTTCATAACAACATTGTTCGGCGTTATTGTGCAATATAGTACAAGAAAATTTTACGTTAATGAATTGGTTTGTATATCTACACTCTCTAACGATAGTATAAATACTGAGTTCGTTCGATATTTAAATTCTGTTTTATTTATGTACATTAGATATAATATTTTTATAGATAATATTTTAAGTTATAATTGAACATACATCTCTTACATCATTATGTTACTAAAGTGGATTGAGCAATGATTAAGATTTTACAGTTGAATAACGTGCCATATTCCATTTGATTTTAAAGCGAGATCTCTGCTTCCGTGAAACATTACAAAGGACATCCTGTTTCTTATCTATCGCTAAAACATCTCATCGCCGTGATATTTTGGATTGATTACAAGTCTTACGGCCTTTGACGGTGCGGTGCACCGCGGAGACTCTGATTCGCCATATGTATCAATTGTATACGTTAAACTACGTAAATAAATAAATAAATAATTAACATGATTGTGATAAAAAACTTGGGAGCCGGGTAAATTTTACTTTTGACATCATCTTTTTAAAAATATTTTATGACATGAATGTATTAGTTACCATATAAATTTTACTAATCGTAGCTTAACTTTTAAGTTTATTAAACAACAAAATAGTAACTTTCCCATCAAGCTATATACTGCAATAATAATACAGTTTTAATATTTTTTTGAACTAAGTCTGAGTTTAGATGTTAAGAAGTCTATAGTAGAAGTAAATAATGACGTATGTGAAAAAAATCGAATTAATATACGTACTGTGTTCATTAATTTCGAACTTGTTACCAAGTTCGCGTCAAATATTTATGATTATTAGGTTTGAAATGAGCAAAATAATGTCATTTGAAACTTAATAAACCAAAAAGCGTTTTTTCTTCTGACGTGCATTTTTATTTTGGACTACCTCACAACTGTTCCCTATGAAAACAATTAAATCGACTAACAGTCGAATATTTTCTGTCGCGTTATATTTACATATCAGTAAGAGTTCAATTCAAATCTCATTAGTGATGAAACAAGAACTCCAAAGCCGACTGGACTCACGTGCAAAGCAGTACTAAATGCTCGATCCCTTCTTTGTATTAGCGTCTAATAAAGTCTCAACCGTTGTGGCTTAAGAGCGAGCGCAGATCCGCGGCTTATAAATAGCCGGGTGTTTCGCGCAAAACCTCGCATGGCGCACGCAACGCCAGCGTCAATCGGGACGATGAAATGCTTCTTAACGTGTTGATATTCTCGCGAACTAAAGGCATTATGGTTTGGCGGCCACGTCACCAGCTAGAAATACCGCAGTTTCTTTAGATTTCACGAGCTATGCGCAAAGTGCGGCGTTTCGTGAGTGCGAACAATCTGACTGTTGCTTGTGCATCTGTTGTCGCATCGACGTGGCTGGCAAGTAACCGCCTCCGCTGCCAATTAGTGAACGCTCGTCCAATTGAGCTTTGGGTGAGAGGTGTCTATTGCGTCGACCTTTGACATCAGACGGCACTCGAAACGTGGAACTGAATTGTTCGCGAAGAATAAATTACGATCTTGAAATGACCCGCTTTGCGTAATCGAGCCTGGACATTGTTTTTATTAGAAGAGAATAAAATGATGTTTTCAAACTATCAAATATAAAATAACAATTTTACTTTAGAGACAAAAACCCAACAAAAAAAAATAAACACAACTGAGTGAATCGAGTAGTAGAGAAGTAAATCGAGTTAATCGTAAATGTCCAGAGAAATCTTTGGCCTATCGCCGACTTATTTGGTTGGTTATTCATTGTTATTGGTTAAATTATTATGCAAAACTCGTATTTACATAAAGATTAAAAATAAGTGTTTAACTTACTTTAAAGCGTAATACTTACTATATTTAACTAAATTTCAATGCAAAGATCGTAACTGCTTTTAAGTTTATTTGTTTGTTATTTCGAATAAGATCAGAAGAGTCGGCGTTTATTTGTCTAAACATCTACTTGTTTTACGAAAATTCTGCTTCAGAATAACTCAACGCGTGAATCCCTCCGTTATTTAGACAGGGCCGATAAATAAAACAACAAATTTTATATTTATAGGCGCCGTCCGAGACTTTAACCTTCAAGACAGAAACAAGTTTCCGAGACGAATGAGCTTTCTCGTAGGGCGTTGAAAGTTGCGCTCCAATATTACGCATTTATCGAGTTTCACAGTTGACTGAAAGATGGTGTCTACGACATTTACAGTATATAATGTAAGTCGATACTGTAAGCAATTGCTCGATTTGTTTACGGTTGGAGCTGGTTAATGCCGCGTCTGGAACTTTTACGTTACGCTATTTCCGTTTTAACGACCTGTCCAAATAGCCAAACGTGTGCATATCATCTAGTTACGCGTTTATTAGAGTGGGTCTCAAATACGTAACGTAGACATAATTATGCTAATTTTGGAACACGTAATTTTTATGTCCATAAATTAGAGTTTGCGACTTTAACACTATACACGGAAGATTGTTTTTTTTCTCAATGTTATATGTTTGAAACCTCGTAATTTCCTATGAAATATAAATTGAAGATGTCAGAAATAGCCGGGTGACTTATCTATTAAGAAGTTTAGTAAAATAAGCAACCTATGAGTCGCAAACTTACATCTGTAAGTTTGCGATACTTTGATACTTACTAAAGAGTCCTATTATAACCAACAAGATTTTCTGCCTAATAGTTTTTGATTGGAATTAGAGAAATTTTTATACAATTTTTACTGCTATTTAGACTCTGTTTAAAAGTTCAATTTTTCAACTCGGCTAGATGTGTCGTTAAAACTGCCTTTCAGGTTTGTAATTCCAATAAGGGTGTAAAACAAAAAATGGATTGTTCATCGGTTTCCATTCCTTAATTTGGAAAATGAAACGATCATTTATTTAAAAATAATGAGAGGTTAATTTTGGTAATTCTAATAAGGATGTACAACATAGAAAAAGGAATGTCCATCTCTTTTCCTCTGCTGTTAACTGATAAATGTTGAACTTAAGTGTTTGCTTGACTATAGAATCAATCGATCTATGTATCGATTAGTATTTTCTAATGGAGCTACCTGACCTTTGCGTCATCTTTCAGAAAATGCCGTTGGCGCCTATTAAGGCTCTATTGGGATGTATTTATCTTTTTCATTAATTTATTCAATTTTTTTTTCCATTTGCAACTTTCAATAAGGGTGGTACAACAACAAAGGAACGTTCACTCCTTTTCCATTTACTGTTATCGCCACAATCCATCACGGAACATTTGGGATACACCTGTTGTTTGCATCTTATTTGCTGTAAGATCTATCGCGGTAGTAACTGCAGTTTACTGATGAGCGTAGATGAATTTACCAGCGAGTTGTTTTATGTAAAATAGAAATTATTTAACTACAATGGAATTTCTGTCCCGAGGTGGTTCTTAAAGTTGGTATATTGGGCTCCAAATTAGATCCACTAATTGGGCGTATTAGTCTTTTGTCATACTTCTTGGTAACCTCATTGTAATGGGAGTCTATGTACTGTCTCCTGTTCCTAACTGCTTTTGACACGACAATGAAAATAAATCTAGTGACCCGTCACTTTTAAATATAGTTGATGAGAGCGTACAGTAACCTACGGCCTTCCGTCGACCCTCGAATTGACGAGATCGCCGGATGTAGCTCTTCAAGTGATGAGTACGCAAATCGCTTTTAGTGCTTCTCACGTCGTTGTGATTAGTTTATTTCCGTTAAATGTTGAACGAATGTTGGGCCTTTTTATCAATGGCGGTGGGGGAATTTCTTATTGAGTCGGTGAAGTTTTCTGACTTTAATCACTATAAAGTGTTCTTTTTCTCTTTGGAAAATATATAATTAAGAAAAAAATGTATAATTAAAAAATTTTAAAGTGTTTTACCGCATTGTAGTAGTAGAATGTTTGCGACGTATCTCTTTGTATAAATGTAAATTAAAATTGATTTACAGCATAATAATTAAGAAAATAAAAAAAAACGAAAAATTTCAAATTTTATTGGATTTTAGTCACTCCAAAATAAACAAAAAATTTCGGTAAACAATTGTTTATTTTTACGGTTACGTTGTGAACAAGGGACTCTTATGAATTCATCCATTACTCCTCTCACAGCCTCAGTTTGTACTATTTAAGTCTATCGACATACAATTTCTAAAAGAAATGCTTCGAATGGTCATTTCATTTCACTTGCAGTAAATTAAAAAAAAAATTATATGTTCACCGTACATCTAAAGTGGGAGCAAGATATGTTTACGCACCTCGTCTAATGGGATGTCATTGGAAATAATTTTTAAAACTAAATTCAACTTCCATTTACGATTATTAATTTTCGATGATGGCAGTGTCTCTTCTCCTCTAATGTTGATTAACTTGTGTCATAAATGTTAAAATGAACTGACCAGTCTTTTTTTGTAGCCAGTGGTCTTCCGACATCAAAAACTATCATTATAATATTGCAAAGTAATATTAAATAAATTAATAGGAGTAAATATATAAATTGAATATCCCTATAAACATTGAGCAACACCGACCAAATTAGACAAGTTACCTTGTTATTACTAAGCTAACAAATGATTTCGTTCTTCATGTTTTGGTCAGTGATTACTTTCCAAATTTGAAATTCCTGTTCAGAACTTCTAAAACTGCTAAAATCAAACAAAAATGGTTACACTCTTTTCATTACATATTTGTTTTCATTTCTATATTGCTCAGACAGTATATTTTTGATGTGAAACATGTAATGGCGTGTTTGGATCGGAGTTAAAATGTTGTGATGGCAAGACGCGTCTTGCCATTCGGCCAGCCTCGTGTATTGTCGGCTCTTTCCGACTTAATTCGGCTCGCTTCGCATCTTGCCTGCAATTCGGCCAGCTTCGCGTCTTGTCGGCTCTTTCTCACTTAATTCGGATCAGCATTCTTTCTTATTTACTAACGCTTCCAACTTTACTCGTTTATATCGGCGTATTGCATTAAATTGTCTTAAAACGTTAAAAGCCTTTATTTACAACAGATTGTTTTGAAATATTTCTGTAATAAGTTATTTCATGAAAATAAAATTAATATTTTACTATTAACAACTATATTCTTTTAATATTTGTTTTTTTTTATTTCGTTTTCACTACGTCTAAATAAAAATGTTTCAATATAAAAAAAATTAGATATTTCACATCTGCCAGGCGTGCCCTGACGGCTCTCAAGTTTTTTTTAAATTTATGTTTTAGTTATATGTTTTTACAAAATACGGTAGTTGACTCATTCTAAATTTTGATATTTTTCGTAGAATATTGTGAAATATAAGTTAATTAAAAACCAGTCTTGAAAAAAATTCTAAAATTGATCGAAAAATAAGTCAGTTGTAGGCTTTTAAATTTGAAGATACGGCTAGAGTTGTGTATAACCCTGTCTCTTTTCCTCTAGTAGAATATAATGTGCAATATTAAAAATGACCTCACAACACAGTATTAGGGTCCTTCTCTAAAGGTTAAATTTAAACTTTTATAACTTGGTCAATTTTTAAGATTATAAAAAAATTTTTCACTCTTCATCAGCTTGTGCCTTGAAATTATGATTAATGGAATAAAAAAATTTAGTAAAATACCCAATTGTCTGTTTTTTTTTATATATTGCATTTAAATAAAAACATTTAATCTAAATTTCATTCTCTTTTATGTATTTCGATATTATTATCTGCATAAAATAACATGGTAATTACGCATATATTGTAATATATTGACACAAATGTGGTAAACCAAACGCAAAACGATACTACAAGCGAGGCTAAGAATTCTAAAAACGTATTTTGTTAAATTAATTTTTCAACCCTGTAATGCAAAGCACTTAACATCTTTCGCATCAATTAACTTTAATTTTGGAACTAATTCCGATACGCGCTCGTTATTAACAATAAAATTATAATATGCTTAAACTCTTTAAAAGCTAATTAAGTCTTCTAAGTATTATTAAAAGCTTACGGTTAATTTCTCGTTTTGTGGAAATATCTTTAACAGTTACCATTTATATTCCCGTTATATCGGTTCCGATAGCGCAAGTGCCACATACCGAACATTTCGGTTTCGATTCTCTGGCCGTGCGCGACAGGTGTACATTAGTCCCCATCGACCAGTTTCCATTGCCATTGAAGAGTTAACAGTGGTTGTGTACGAATGGTGTTTTTGTTATTTTTGTGAATGTGGCCAACATAATAGCGCCGTTAACTAGAAAGCTAATGTTATAGAATTGCCTATGTGTTACCTCATGACGTCCAATCTGTGAAATTATTTTAGAGCAAAAAATAATACAATTTTATCGTTGTTACGTGCTTATATTTGTTTTTTACGATTTTGTTGTTGTGAGATTGATTGAGTCTTGACCAAAAACGCGTAATTTATTTTGAAAGCTTAAGCATAAGTGTTTGCCAATTAGGCATATGTCATATTTGGCTTAATGCTTCAGTGGGTGTGTACGCGAAGTGACCAACTAATGACCAGTTTAACGCCATAGCAGTCGTGGAAAGTAACTTGAAGACACTGTTCCGTTATGTAACAAGATATCTACTTTACTAACAATAATATAATATTTCTGAATATTTGATATCAGTCAAACGTCGGACGCGAACCGAGATAGTAATGATAAGTTCATTTAGAGCATGACACAATCTTCTCTGAGTTTCGCATTTCATTTGTCAATTGACGGGTGGCGTATATTTGTCTTCTTATAATTTAAGGTTCAATTGAGTTTTTAACAATAATTTAACGCACGAACGCTCTTCAGGTTTGTTTGGCTGGTCCAAACACGTGACACGATGTAGCTATTCAAAAAGCGAATCTGTGATAAAATTCGATATGAAAGTGTAAATACCAAAAGTGATAAAAAAGGCTAAATATAGCCTCGAAGTGAAAAGTGATCAATATCCTTCGTGTATGACACCAAGGGCTTTGAGAATTCCTCAAAGATTAATCTTGGAAACCATTGGATTTATCGCAATAAGGCAGTTGTGATCGAAGTCATTGTTTGAGGTGATAAAATGATGGTTTTGTGTGAATCGTGAGTTTATTGGTTTATGGGCGCGATGGGTGCTCACGGATCAAAGGAGAAGCTAGTTCGTAGCGCCTCGAGCAAACTACCGCCAGAGAGCAAGTATCGCGCTGTCATCCACAGGGAGAGATTCGGCACTTTTGGTAATAGAGGTATGTTTTATTATTTGTGTCGTTAGTAAACTAATTTTGTATATAAAAGTTATGTACGCCTAATTCTTTGTAGGATCTACTGATTTCCTAGTATGGAGCGTACCAGTTTGTAAATGACCGAGAATGTCGGGAACTTAGCTAGTTGTATATATTCATGATCTTTTTAATGACAGTATGCTTTCACTTGGCATTACGTCATTTAATAACATCTATATAAGAATGTGTTTGTATGACCTTGTTATTTTTTTGTTATTGACGCAACAAAATTGTAAATGCCGACAATTGTTTATCTAACATTTCATTTACATAAAGAGAAGCATTTCGTGTTATATAATTAAAGCAAAAAATGTAGTTTCAGTTGATAATCGGAGTTTGTTTTAAATAAATTGGCCCCTTTAACAATTTATTTCAGGTTAATTTCGATTAAGTTTTTAGAATTATAATATTGTTGTCATATGGAATCTAAGGCCGGGCGATTCGGCAAGTGATCTGGTATGTAACATGGATATTCTACGAAAAATTGTATGTAAACAATTGCATGTGTGTCCAACCTGCGTAGCGTGATGTCGAGGCACCTGTTACTGTTAGGGCAGTTTGATTGTAATAACGAAGTGACATTTTGACGAGAATTTATGAAAATTGAAGACGATTTCATGATTATTGAATGAATTTAAAAACGTCCTACCTATGTTATTATAATAGAAAAATCTTTGAGTTTTGATAATCCAAATTAATCTTCAGTCTGTTAGTCTGTACACGGTATTCCTGAAACCGATCCTTAAAATTTTCAAAATTTCTAGTCATTTTAATTGTAGTAACGGTACGAATAGGTCACTTTCTTGATTCGATTTAATACAAATCAGATTTTGTCTGCGGCTCGGTACGCGTGAATTTTCGATTAAGTCGGCGGGATTATAGGTTCTCGAGACACGAGAGCAGTAGATTTAATATTCCATTTATTGATACGTTAGAGAATTAAAAGTTTATTATTGAGTAAAAACTTTTGAGTTTCGTTCCGCAGGAGTAACTAATGATATTTCTTTGATCAAATATATCTTATGTGTTAATTATAACAATAAAATTAGAATTATAAATTTTGTATACAGCACGTTTTATGTAAATTTGTCGAACCGCTTAGGTGTGATTCAGTAACAAACATCCACACTATTCGTGGTATTAAGTACAGGCGAGCAATGCTGAGTGGATACGTGTTACTAGGCCACAGGAACTATATGCATTCAAAGGTAGCGATCCGTTGTTTAGTTGCAGTTATTAGGTAATAAATAAACTGACAAATAGACCTACTTCCGGATTTATATATTATAGAAAGTATCTAGTTCGCATTTGTATAAAATACATTAACTAAATTGATTATTGTTTTCAATCTCGACTTGACAGAAAATGTTTTAGATTATATATTTTTTTGCTTTTATTTGTGTAATGATATGAACATATAAGTGTTAATTCAAATATAGAATACAATTGAGAATTTGTTGACAATGTGATATTTTTAAGAATAAAGCGTGTGTAATGACTTTTTGTCCATGAATGAAATTGTAGAAGTATTTCGTCATAACAACTTACTTAGCTGTAATGGAAGATAGCGTATAATGTGTGTGTAAGTGTATATATATATAATTCGTCTTGAAATTTATAGCATATACATTGCCTGCCTT
This sequence comes from Druceiella hillmani, assembly GCA_039881145.1. Lineage (NCBI taxonomy): Eukaryota > Metazoa > Arthropoda > Insecta > Lepidoptera > Hepialidae > Druceiella > Druceiella hillmani. The sequence goes on along the minus strand of JAYKKI010000018.1, from coordinate 9,495,642 downwards.
CCTCTGAATTAGAGCAATTAGAAGTAATTCTATATCATTTTAAACATGTCGGCGCACGTAGGTTCATTCTCTAACAAGGAATATTTCACAAACGTGTCCGGTGTCTAAGATTATTTTTTAGTTATTAGAACATGTATATATGTTCTTTTTTAGTTGTGCATAGACGATGATGAGATTCTGGTGTATTTTTATTTGTACGTTTATCATCTCAACAAGACGAATAAATTAAGTGATCTTCTGTCAAATATTAATAATTTTATGCTTTAAAAGATACACAAAGCAAAGTGGTATAGAGATTCTATACCTCGACATCAGTTATATAATAACATTTTCTATAATGTTCTTTTTGTACCAAGTCAAACTATATATAATTCGGGAAATAACAGATAAATTAATACATCATTTAAATTTTTGTAAACTTCACAGTTCGTGTGTAAAAAGTGACCCCTTATTTTATGAACCTTTTATGAAACTTATATTTACTGTGTCACAAGCAGCACAGCTCTTTTAGTAGTGTACTAAGTGCCTCAATTTAAATCTATTATCTACAATTTATCAATGTATGTAAATTACACGCCATAACTCTGTAAAACGACACGAGCGAACTGGGCGTTCACAATTATTCAAACGATTTGTAACTGCGAACGTGACCACTTTAACGCCCTCCACCGGTGTATTTAACCTAAATTAGGTATACTATACGTCCATGTAATATACCGAATAATATTATTTACGATTTCTTATTAGGTATAGTGTAAATGAACTTTCTTTGATATTAATCTTTGGAACGATGCCGTCATACGAAGTAGGACAACAGCGAGGCGTGACGTCATACATGTTCAGATTTGCTGCATAGCCGTTTACTGATAGTACTTAAATATACAAAGTGTTAGTGGAATAATGGAACTGTCAATTGGGAAGTAAAGTGTCATTAAAATGAAGGTTTGTAAATAGACATTAATGAAAAAATTATGAAAGTTTATTAAAAGAATAAGCGAGTTAGTATTAGCTTTTAAATTTATTTGTAGGGATATCTCTCTGTCATATTAATTCTTGGAGAATACAGTGGGCATTATTAAACATGGCGTCACAATTCATTATTGCCTTCCTTGTTAGACGTTAAGTTTAGACCTTTATAACTCGGTCAATTTTTAAGGGTTGCCAACATTTTTTTACTCGTCAGCTTGTTCCTTAAAATTATAAGTTATGAAACGAAATATAAAAGCCAAATGCCCAGTTGGTTAATCATATATAATCCGATTATAGACGATGCAGGAATGTTAAAATATATAGCTATTACTAATTGCCTAAAAAAACTGAAAAATTAATTCACAGAATTTTGTCGAAAATTTTATTATTTCGAAAGTCAAAAAATTGTAAAGAGGAAAAATTTTATTAATTTTTTATTACTGCTTATTAAACTGTAAAAATTGTTTACTCTGTTGAGATGGAATTTTGGTTATCGCATTGTTTACAGTGTCTAAATATACTTAGGGCATAGACAAACAATTACGATATAAGTGAACGAAACAAAGTTTGCCAGGTCCGCTATTAGTTAAACTTTTAATCCATAAAAACTACAGTAAAATAATGTAAATAAATCTGGTAGAGGACATAAAAATCTACAAAAAGCTCCAGGATATCTATAGCTAATTATTATAATTATTTTGTTTTTAACTAAAACTTAAAATTGTGTAACAATTTTGTAATACATTTCTATACACGACTAAAGCACAAAAGTAATAAACCATCGAAAAAAATGTTAATAAATTATGTTATTATTTAGTAAAACAAGCGATTAAAATAAGATGTAGTTATTGTCCCTTTTTTACCTGGACAACGTTCGGGCGGGTCGGGACGATAAATATTGTACACCCTTCCTTTTTAGTAGAGTGTATAATATTCTTGGTTGTGTAAGTAATGGATAATAATGATTCTTTTCACTGAAAAAGGAATCAAAGCGTGACGAATATATAATATTCGCGCGAGAGTGTAATATTCTCGGTTGTGTAAGTAATGAATAATAATGATTCCTTTCACTGAAAAAGGAATCGAAGCGTGACGAATATATAATATTCGCGCGAGTGTATAATATTCTCGGTTGTGTAAGTAATGAATAATAATGATTCCTTTCACTGAAAAAGGAATCGAAGCGTGACGAATATATAATATTCGCGCGAGTGTATAATATTCTCGGTTGTGTAAGTAATGAATAATAATGATTCCTTTCACTGAAAAAGGAATCGAAGCGTGACGAATATATAAAATTCGCGCGAGTGTATAATATTCTCGGTTGTGTAAGTAATGAATAATAATGATTCCTTTCACTGAAAAAGGAATCGAAGCGTGCTGAATACATAATATTCGTGCGAGTGTATAATATTCTCGGTTGTGTAAGTAATGAGTAATAATGATTCCTTTCACTGAAAAAGGAATCGAAGCGTGACGAGTATATAATATTCGCGCGAGTGTATAATATTCTCGGTTGTGTAAGTAATGAATAATTATGATTCCTTTCACTGAAAAAGGAATCGAAGCGTGACGAACATATAATATTTCGCGCGAGTGTATAATATTCTTGGTTGTGTAAGTAATGAATAATAATGATTCCTTTCACTGAAAAAGGAATCGAAGCGTGACGAATATATAATATTCGCGCGAGTGTATGATATTCTCGGTTGTGTAAGTAATGAATAATAATGATTCCTTTCACCGAAAAAGGAATCGAAGCGTGCTGAATACATAATATTCGTGCGAGTGTATAATATTCTCGGTTGTGTAAGTAATGAGTAATAATGATTTCTTTCACTGAAAAAGGAATCGAAGCGTGACGAATATATAATATTCGCGCGAGTGTATAATATTCTCGGTTGTGTAAGTAATGAATAATAATAATGATTCCCTTCACTATGAAGGGATCGAAACGTGCCGAATACGTAATATTTGTGCGAGTGTATAATATTCTCGGTTGTGTACAACGGATAAATCGTGCCGAAGCGTGTCAAATAAATTTTTGAAATATAATATTAAATATTTATTACGTTTTCAAAATTCATCAAAATCCTTTCCTTTTCCTACCGACATCCTTTTCCTTTTTCTTACCGATATTTCAATTTTAAACCTTTTTTATTATTAATCGTTCATTTTATTTAAAATTTTTAAGTGAAAGTCGTAATAATACCAGTGTTTTGCATTTCACCTCGACTGCAAACACTGGTATTATTACGTAACTAATTGTATTCTATGTGTTTTATTAAGTAGCTAATTGTATTATATTTATCAAGTAATTTGTTTATGGTTGACAGTAACCAATAAGTTCGCCGTATTCGAGATACCTATTCGAGATCGAGTGCAATTGTCACATTTGAGACTAAATAAGTAAATAAAACCTTTGTAAATCTTCATTAAAATGGTAATACTTGGAGAGGTTGTAGACAATGTAACTAATTATTATAGATTCTTTGGCCTTTTGATATGTCAGAATACTGTGGAATGGGCTAAGACTAAAGCGAGTTATGAAATATTATCTCACTACACACATTTTCATTCAATTTGTCGGGTCGTAAACCGTTCCTTGCTAACAGCGATGCCGGCGGCGGCACGCAGTCCCCCGCGTCCCAGAGTCGCTTCGTTTCCGTCCGTCCGATGTGGGGTTACCTCACGCAATAATTTAATATGAAGGACGACTGTTTCGGCTATTAACATAATTAAGTCCCCCCCCCCGCACAATGTTACAGTTGGGGGTTTTGCCGATCCCTTTACTTTTAGTCGTGTTAGATATTTAATTTTCTAAAGCAAATATTATTTTTTATTATTTTGGTAAAGTATGAAAATTTACGAGTTTCGTTTTGTGTATTAAGATACAGAAATATTTGAGGATCTATTCACATTGCGAATAATTTTACATATTCATTATGAAAATTAGTGTATATAATTAACGGTATAATAGTACTCAATTTAAAAAAAATATATGAGTTACATAAGCTCACGAATTAAGTAAAACTTCTTTAACGGATTACGTTACTTAATAATCCTTGTTATTCTGATTAAAACTACATTTTTACTCATTTATAATGAGATACTTATGCCTTTTCATTCGGAGCTATTGAATCATCATCATCATCATATATATTAATACGCTAAGGTTAAGATGTTACTCTCCCTTTTTAGAAAAAACCTCACAACTAATCCACATAAATTATATATCATTTTATAGATAATTGCTTGCTCTACCGGCATCCACAACTAAAAAATTTATTATTGCTTTTGCAAATTAATTAATTATTAAAATTATACACACAAAACAGCAATGCTGCCATCTAACGGCTCAACGTCAATATGATTGACGGTCGGTAAAATTTTTGTTTAATTTCAAATCCACTCACGTATAAATAAAGTGGCGCTTTAGCTCAATGCTTTTGATACTTGCGCCTCTATATGTCAATTTTAGTAAAATATTTGTTTGATCTGTCATCTGAGCTTCATAATGGAATAAAAACGTAATAAGCAGTGTGCAAAATTAGAAATGAATTGAATACCTGCAATCAATTTTGATTTATTAAATTGAGTTGAATAATTTATAATGCGAAGACTTCACACGGGTCACGCTCGTAAACTATAATATTCCACTCACTTATAATTTTTGCATTATATCATGACAAAACTAAAGGCGAGAAAATTGGTTGCGACCTGTCACTTCATCCATAGATTAGCGTTTTGAATAAACTTTTTGACATTCCCGACGCCATGTTAGCGTACGGCCGGTTCCGCTGCCATTTGAACGCGTTCGCCGTTTGTTTTGTCGAGTTATTTAAAAGTAACAAAATGATTCAAATGTCGCTCAAGAAGTTTCACTTCAAAAAAGAGTTGGTGTGTCTAAATTACGGTGTAAAGCCTTATGTATCGTATGAAACATACGCAGACTTTATTGTGTGGGTATAGTCTGAACAGACACTACTGCCATTCGCAAGACATTGTGGCTGGAATTACTGGAGTGAGCGAAGAAGATAAGTATTGAAATTATTAAGCAATTGAACATTAACAAACAATTGAACAATTAAAAAGTTGTTAAGACAGTGTGTGATATTAAGATTGCTAAGCAGCAGATCGCTGTAGTTTAGTAACTTACATACAGGAATACAATATCAGAGGGTGCATTTTCTGAGAAAAATAGCCATGACAAACAGACAGGCAGACGAATGGGCGACGAATTCTCACGATAAAGTTGTGTTATTTTCAATTTTGCTAAGGAACCTTAAAGTATATTTTAAAATAAAGCGTGTGATTGAAGGGTATATATTTACAAAAGAAAAAAGGGTTTTATAATATTTAAAAAAACGGACTGTCACCCTAGCCAGGTTTATAATTATGCGTATGCACGTGCTCGGGTCAATCTACGTTTGTGCGCTTGCACGCCTCGTGCCAGACTCTATGGCGGATTCTATTGTCGGACAGGCTTATGGTTGGAACTTTAATCTGCATAATGCGTTAAATTCGTTTCTCGTTGTTACGTCGAGCCGGCAACTTTCATAATTCAATTATTATTCAACTTATTTGTGCTCATTACACAGTTTAAAATAAAGCGTATCTTGATAATACATATGTTGATCATTTTAAAGCGTCATAATCTACCTGTAATGCTACTTAAATTCATTAGTTATGTTCTATATAACTTCCCGCATTTTTAAAAAAAATCTTCACGTGTATCATGATCACATGTAACTCAATATATTATCCAGAAATTTATGCAAACGATCAATAAAAGTTTTATGAAAATTCGTCCCGTAGGTAGTTTTTGTTTTATAAAGTAACAAACAACAACATAGGACAGATAAATATAGAAGTTTTTTCCCTTTGAACACTAAATTGCTAATAATAGTTCAGTGTGCAGTACTTTATAGGTTTGCACATGTAATAGAAATGATTTGATTATGGGTTGTGACAGTAATGGAATTTATTTAATAATATTACATACGTTTCTCAACTTAAGCACACGAATAAGATGTTTGACTGTACATTTTATAAATACAATATTATAGTATCAAAATTATTTGCTTAATGCTTTATAGTCCCCATTAAGTGAAATACGCAATGCTGCGTTGCTGGAAGCTTCTGTATCGCAGCTTGGGGAAGGGCGGGGGCGGGGATATTTCCTTTATTTCTTTAGTGCAAACTTTTCAAACATGAAAAATTTACTTTTCAAAAATGAAAAAGTTTTAGGCATAGAAGGCTTTGGGCACTCTCACTTAAAATTATTTCGATCATCATCAATTTCATGATATATATATATATATATATATATTTATATATATATATATATATATATATATATATATATATATATATATATATGTATATACAGTCAAAACCGTTTACGGCGACAAAGTTTAGAACAACATACCGGTTATATTGACCAAAATCAAAGGTCCCGGCTGAATGTTATACGATCGCCTCATCAAAAACATTGCTTTTTACGACATCGCTTATTACGACATACCTCTTTAAGCGACTACATTTAACTAGTATTTTCGGAGAAATATGTCTGTTAGAACGACTAGCTGACTAAGTTGTATTGTAAACAATTTGAATAGGTATCCAGATATGGCACACATAATGGTCAAATGCAAAAGTAAACAAAAAGAGTAGGGTCTCTTGTAATTCTTAGAAACAAAACAGGTGCATGCAGTACAGTAGTAATATGTAGTAATAAAAGCCCGCTTCTTCATGTCTCAGTCAGTTTGTTACTTATCTGTACAAAGACGCACCAAAACATATTGTGGAGTTATTTGTGAAATTTTTAACATGTCGCAAAGAAAAAGAAAACAAAGTAATAACAACTGAAGCAGAGGAGTTCATTGATGTAGATATCTCTATTGCAATTCGTGCACCAGCTACGGAGGATGATATTGTACGAGAAGTTCAAGAGGAAGATGACGAACAGGAAGACTGAAGAACAATTTACAGTGCCAACTTTAAATGATGGTCTCAATGCTGTTAGTGTTTTACGAAAGACTGTTCTTCTTAATGAACAGTTCCACATTCAGGGCAAATATGACGATACGCTAATTAAAATCCAACGTGAATTACAAAATATGTATGCAAGACAGAAGTGTTCCAAACAGACTAAAATTACAGATTTTATGCATACGGAAAAGTAATATACATATTGTTCTTTTATATTATACGTTTTATGTGAAATAAACAAAATGTAGTTTAATTTTGTACATAAATATATTTTTCCTATTAATACCTATGAATTAATATGTAGTTACTTACAGAATACACATTCAATAATACCATAAATACTTTCTCGAAACCATCATCGCTTGTTACGACTAAATATGAGTAGTCCCTTTGATGTCGTTATAACAGATTTTGACTGTATATGTATATAATATGTATATATGTATATGTATATATATATATATATATATATATATATATATATATATATATATAATAGTTGAGAACTGTTCCAAAACGCCCCATCTGCTCGAAAAAGAAGTGGTTGAGAATTGGACTTCCCGATTGCGCTTCATTTAAGGCCAGTCGCGGAGCCCATATGACTGAACTCGTATTTAAACACAATGGTTAAATAAAATTAACTTTTAAATAAAGCCAATATCTTGGTCATTGCCATGATTTTTATTTGTTTTTTACATTTTAAAATTGTATACCTTTAAAAAAACAGTTCTTCTACATTGTACGCTAGTACGGAGTTACATTTTTACTGTTAACTAAATTAGACGAATAGCTTTGAAAAAATGAAAACTCGGATCCAGATGATCGGAGTTTCAGTTATCGGCAGAAATTGATTTGTCACGATAAATCTTTTAACAGCAGTTTAAATACTGAAAGTAGCTTCATGGTGCAGTGCTTTAACCACCACTTATCTTAATTGCTATCCGATGCGGTATGCTTTTTTTTCAATTTCTTTAGTTGCTTTCAGTTTCTCTCGCGATAGCCATCAGCTTATTTAGTCTCAACAAATGCGAACTGGTATCGTGACGTGTAATATCCGCCGCATATTTCGAGACGAATGTATAACGCCCGCATTTCCTTGCGAAAGCTATGGCTTAGAAGCGTGAAATATTATGTTTCCTATTTTCTAAAATAGCAAATGAATTAACATATTGAATGATGTGTTATGAGTGCGTTTGTTATTCGAAAATTACGTTAGAGGTTTATGCAACGCAATAAAGTTTATGCGAAGATTACAGAATGTTAATTTGATATTGCAATCTGTCGAATTGCGGTATGTATGTTAAATGTTTTTATGATACGGTAAATACGAATGCCAGGAGAGAAAGGTATCTCAAAGTGGTTTTTAGTATTCAGTAGTGAAATAAAGAATCCTTATATCTCCGTCGCGCCCGTCCATCTGTGTATGTCCGTCCATCCATCCGTACATATTTAGATCCATATCATCCATCCCATCCATCTGTACCTTGCAAATTTTAGGCCCAATTAATATGTTGCAAAATATTAATATTCATATGTTGCAAAATATTTAAAAAAAATTTAACGTAACCTACCTTCTTATACATGTAAAGTAGGGGTTTAAATCATTTTCTTGTGCCCCATTGGGCGGGCGTTGTTGGGCGGCCTTTCAAAATAAAGTTGAGGTTTTGTTCACCATTTTCCATTTTTAGGCCCGGCTTGGGGAATACTAAGCTTCTAAACGGTATGCGTTGTGTCTAATTTTACTACCATTGACTTGAAAAATATGGAAAAACCAATCGGCCCTTGGGAATAATTCGCAAGTCGGTGCTTTCTACAATATGGACACCTTACGCCCGTATGCACCACACACGGTCAGGACTCTCAGTCGGATTTACTGATATATAAAAACATATTTTGTATGGATACTTTAGGAATTGGACCGTACAATAGGGTGCGGTCGACTCTTGTTCCGATATGAGAAACAGAAATACTTTTTTAAATGTCAGTAAATTCGACTGACAGTCTTGACCGTGCATGGTGCATATGGGCGTTAGAGAAATAATATAAGGAGAAATAAAAAATTAATTTTAATTGTTTGTCTATTTTTCGTCATTAGCGGTGAAGGTTTTGATGAATATTATTAAGGAAGATGTGGTATATCGACAAAAAACACCTTTGAGATATAATATATAGAGATTTTTGATATGTACTAGGATTCGATTAAAATTGTCAAATAAAAGAATTTAATGTCAAAAAAAATTATTTGCGCCAACGGCTTGTTGAGTATAGCTAACTACGAAACTTTCTTTAGGGATTATTCCGACACGCATTTAACCGACATTTTTTTTTAACAAATTTAGTAATTTCAATTATCAAATTGGGACTTTCAAACATTTCATAGTCTGTATCACTCAGAATTTTTGTTTTATTTTCTAATATTCTACAAAGTTTAAATGATTTCTTTGTACGTCATATGTTCTTATCAGCGTTGTGAAATTAAGGCTAAACTAAATGTAACTTGTAAATTGGACCATCAAAATGTATCACATTGCATTTAAAGTACATCGAATCGTATTCAAACGTATTTAAGTCTAGTAATGCCATATTCATAAAAGAAAACTCCGATAGAAAGGAATTTTACTTTCTTATAATTTGTAACGGCATTCCATATCGACCGAGTTATCGGACACAGCGATGTCATTCGTATCGTGCAGCTTGTCATGCGCATTGTTAGAATGCATTCTTAGAACAGCTTAATTACTTGAAATTTGCTTGACGTATTGCTCATGCGAAAATGATTTTTCTTTATACTATTTCGTCTCAACGATCGTCTAAGAAAACTGTGAAATGCTTAGAATTTGTCATTCATATGGAGTATGGGTGTTATAAGGAAGTTTGGAGCGTTAATAATTTGAAGGATTTATTTTATATAAATACGAAAAAAATAATATGTTGTGAAAAAAAAAATATCTTTTTATATATATAAATATATAATAAATGCTTTTTATCAGAAATACATTTCTTGGATGCCTCTTAAGGCATTAGCATAATCTCAAAGTTTCCATAGTTTTGGAAAGACTTCCATTAAACAAGTTTTAAACAAAATTGCCTTCATTTAATTAGAAATATATAATAAATGCTTTTTATCAGAAGTACATTTTTAGGATGCCTCTTAAGGCACTAGCAGAATCTCGAAGTTTCCATAGTTTTGGAAAGACTTCCATTAAACAACTTTTAAACAAAATTGCCTTCATTTAATTAGAAATATATAATAAATGCTTTTTATCAGAAGTACATTTTTAGGATGCCTCTTAAGGCACTAGCAGAATCTCGAAGTTTCCATAGTTTTGGAAAGACTTCCATTAAACAACTTTTAAACAAAATTGCCTTCATTTAATTAGAAATATATAATAAATGCTTTTTATCAGAAATACATTTTTTGGATGCCTCTCAAGGCACTAGCAGAATCTCAAGATTTCCATAGTTTTGAAAATGCTCCCATTAAAAAAATGTTAAACAGAATTGCCTTCATTTACTCACAAATATATAATAAATGCTTTTAATCAAAACGCCTCGCTGCTAGCTAGACCGGATAATTTATTTATCTGCACAGCCGTATTCCGGTTAAAAGTTTATTGGCATTAAAACTAAATGCATTTATTGCCAATGTATTTATGATTTCACATTAATTATACCACATTAATAACACGCAGTAATCGTATTCTACCAAAGGAGTTATATATATATATATATATATGTATATATATATATATATATATATATATATATATATATATATATATATATATATATGTACATATATATATATATATATACATATACATCATACATGTACATGTACATATACACACACAACACACAACACACACACACACACACACACACACATATATATATATATATATTAGAGATGTTGGAACCATGAAAATATCGATGTTTTACTCGTAGTAATAAGATTCAGTTCGAAGAATAATTTTGGCATTATTATCGATGAGTAAACGTGGAAATTAAAGTTCAATTATGTTTTTAATGGAATTTTCGCAAAATAAAAAAAATCGGCTAAGTGCGAGTCTGGCTTCCGCATCGAGGGCTCCGTACCTCCTTTGAAGTGCAATTATTTATCAAGTCATGATAAAAGGGACTTTCTAACACAATAAATACTTAACGTATCTTATATATCCGGTTTTTGAGTTTTGGTGGATGGATTTTGATATAGTTTTCGACGTCGTTTAGGTTATTTATTCTGATAGTTAATTAACCTACATTTTACTGATAATTTATATCAACCACTCTATTTTTTATAAAAGAAAACAAATGCCCAGATGTTTTTCTAACTCAATCTCACGTTCTTATTGCAAAACTGATGTGTGCTTACACACTAAGTGACAAGATTTGGTGCTCAGAAATTATATGCGAAACTGTTCATTGACCAATTTCATGTATCGAACGTGCGGTTTAATATGTAAGTATGCCAGAAGATACAAAACTGGGTGTAATTGCGTATCTGTATAAGGTGCAATGTGAGGCGACTTCTTTGACACTAGTTGACCGTGTCCCAACTATTGTCCATTATTGTAATATCACTCCATGTAATTGGTCATCTACGGCAGTTCTAGGTCGACGTGACGAGACAGATAGATGAAACCATGACAGACAAAGCAACGATATAATTAGAAAAACTGTTTTGTGTCAAGAACAAGTCATTTATTCGAAACTTAACGAATTCCTTGTAAAATACTTTCAGACCATATTTTTTGGTCGTTTAATATTTAATGGTCTTCACGAATTCGCTAATTGACTTAAGACTAATTTCAGCGTATCTTTAGAATAAATTAGATTGTTTGATGAATAAAGCTAAGTCGTGCTGTGACAATAGAAATATAAATTAATTTACAGTACCCTATTGTGTTAAAACATTGTTTTAGGTCTTGAGGATTAGATTTCAAATCATCCTAATTTTATTTTTGTAAATATTGTTTCATATCTACCCTTGTGAATAAAGGAACTTTTTGTTCTATAGTTAAGAAATCGTAATACCAATTTAAATATAAATACCATAATAATATATCTTCCGAATCGGCGCCCCATTCCATGCCAGTAAACAAATTTATATTAGTAAAAATACATATATAGAATACTCCTGAGAAAAGATTCGAAATATTTTTGGCTTTTTATTAATTACTCCTCAAAATATAAACGTTTAGAATTCGAAGTTGTATATAAAATCGTTCAAATTGACCAAAAATTAAATTAATTTTTACTAGATTTATTTTATCAAATTTTTAATGATTTGAAAAAAAAGGTTACCGTACTTTTTTATTAGCATTCGAATAAATTACGTGACTGGTTTAAGTTAATAATAATTTAAATCGTAATGAAATGAAATTAATTCTTTAATTAAATTAGTTTTATATGAAAATACGTTTAAAAAAGTTTTTGCGCAATCTGCAGACATAAAAATAAAAGCAAATAAATTATGACTGCTTTAAAAAGTTGTCTGTCGTATTTACCGAACTGTGAAACTGTATATGAAACGTTATCGCAGAATGCTACCGCGCCGGATTCCTTGGATGCAATCGTCTGGAGGATATTTTGATCGCCAAATTTACTCTTCGCATTCGATGTTAATTAATCCATGTTGCGTTTTTAATTAATCCTATATGGTGCGCCGCTTAAAGACAGCTATTATATTGATTCGACAGTTTCAATGTTATGACTATTATTCTTACTTGTTCAGTACTCATTATTAATGTTAGGATTTTAATATGATATAACCAATTTTATGCCAAGTCTGAATAAATAGCGTCTATTTAGTAGTAAGTCTGACTCAATTAGATGCGTTAAGTCTGAATAAATAGCGTATATTTAGTAGTAAATCTTATGCAATTAGATGCGTTAAGTCTGAATAAATAGCGTATATTTAGTAGTAAATCTTATGCAATTAGATGCGTTAAGTCTGAATAAATAGCGTATATTTGGTAGTAAATCTTATGCAATTAGATGCGTTAAGTCTGAATAAATAGCGTATATTTAGTAGTAAATCTTATGCAATTAGATGCGTCCTTGTTGTAAGTTAGAATCAAAGGGGCAAGTTTAATATGATTTAAATTGTATTGTGGTTAAGCTGGGACTAATGCTTTAGTATTATATAAATACTAACTGCTCTTCTTAACTGTGTCCGGGAAAAAAGACCTTTTTTTGTTTTGTGTTAATCGTATTTTATGTAATAATTGTTTACTGTTAATTCATTGACGATATATTCAATGGTTTACTTATTTGAATCCGTGCTTTAGTCGATTATGGAATTATACAACATAATTTTTTAACATAAATCACTTATAACAATTTCTAATGTTAGGCATATACCTTCTTGATCTTTTATTGTATATTTAGTCATTGCCTACAATTCTTTAAAAATTATTTTGACTATGTTTTGTTTTAATCGCTTTTTTATGTGTCGTTTATTTCAATCGCTTTTTTATGTAAAACTTAATGGCGTTATTTTCTATGGTTTATTTATTTAATCACTGCTTTAATCGAGTACAGAACTTATAACCAACTATTGTATATAAACACGTTTATAACAACCTTATAAATAAACACGTTTATAACAACCTTGTAAATTTCATTATCTCCTATAATTTGAATTACCCTTCATTTACCGTTAATTAAAATGATTTTTTTATATATGAATTATTTACGGTTAATGTATTGACGGTATTTTCACGATACGGTTAATGTATTGACGGTTGTTTATTGACTTGAATCGCGCTTTAGTCAAGTACAGAACTGTACAACCCACTCTTGCAATATAAAGCGCTTATAACAAACACGTCCTGAGTTTCTTCTATCGATTTTATTATCACCTACGTTTCTTTAATATTATTTTAACTGCATTTGTTTTAATCGATCTTTTATGCATGAATTAAAGTTAATGTATTATCGGCATTTTCAGTGGTTTATTTATTTAATTATGCTTTAATTGAATATAGCACGATTTTATCTTGAAACGTAAAACGCTTATATCAATTTCGAATTATCGGGCATAGAGTTCCTGGATTTTTTGCAGATTTCATTATCGCCTTCAATTATTTTAAATAATTTTGTTTTGTTATGGCTGTAGGTTTAGTTTTGTTTAAATCAAAAGTATAAAATATAAATAAACCTACTACAGACAATACGTATTAATTAGCAATATATAATGTCGAATTTGTATGTTAATTATCACGTTGTATAAGATACAATATCTTCATATGTTATTTTAGTGGGGCTATTATGGTTTAAAGTTTAACTTCCTTCACTTAAAGGTCAAAATACACTAGAGCTACACGAAGTGACATAGCGTACAATATGTAATTTGTACTTTATGATGCAAAACGCACTAGACCGTCGCTGTCCAGCACGGAGCGGTCGATTCGTTTCATAGAAAAAATGCAGCGACGCAGCGTCGAGCAGAGCTGTACTGCGTTTTGACCTTTAAGTGAAGGAAGTTAAACTTTAAACCATAATAGCCCCATTAAAATAACGTATGAAGATATTGTATCTTATACAACGTGATAATTAACATAAGATTTCAACATATGAATTCGACATTAATATTTATTCTAAAATTATTTGATACATATATCCTGTGCCCGATTAGGCACTATTGGCTATACGATGGCGGAGGTTCACGTCAGTCAGATGATGCGATTTTTTGCCAAACCCAAAAATCGTAACAAAGAAAGAAATAACCAAAATTTTTGCTTTATAATCTAATAATTTTAATGTACTAATAATATAGTAAATATATGATTACGGTGAATCTTTTTTTACTGACTGAATCTGACAGTAAGAAGGTTAAATTGATAACACTGGGACAATTACGTGCGATATGTCAATTGTAATGTACTTATTAATTTCCGCCTTAATTAATGAGTTTGAACGGTTAAAGAGGTTAACGTCGGCCGTATGAGATCGTTTTCACGGTTACAATGCGCTGTAAGTAAATTGAAACTTATTATCACAATTTTTCATTTTAGCGTCTGACTAGTTGGCACAAGAAGATACGAAGGTTGTTTTGATGCGTATATTGCAGAGGTCGGCGACCTGCCGTACAACTTTCGAACACCGCTTAAAAGACGTGTGTTGTGATCGGTAAAGTTGCCAAGTGGATTTAATGAGCATTTAAAGGCTCTTGAATCGCTATAGATACATTATTCGACTGGTAGCCTTGTACGTACTTAGATATGCAAATATGCTAACTAGTTATCGTGGCTATGATAGGTGTACATATGTATGTTTTTCTGATGAATACTTCAATATTGCCTCTCGACATTTTTCAACGTTAGTTAGTGTCCAAAGTCCATTAACTTTAACATCCACGATTAATACTTGATATCTGCACGTTTAATCAAGATTCTTTTATCGTGTGTAGAACCTACCATCTGCCGTCGACCTTTGAAAATATTGCTAAAATATCTTAGTAAAATATGAAAATCTTCACATTTTTAATCCAGTTGCTCGATTTTTACGAAATTTTGAGAATGTATATAAATAAATGTAATGTTTTATTATGTAATATTATTAGCGTTTATTCGATAGCTTTCACCTGACACTAACATGGTGTCACCGGCATTTGTACGATAGTTCCAATCGACTTCAACGTGCTGTCACCGGGTGGCATAGTGTTTTAATAATAAAGAAGCTGACATTTTAGAAGAATTTTTCGAGTAGTTTTTTGAGTACCAACAACTGTGGTTTCTATTCGTGGGACTGCATGTCGCAATCCATATATAATGGCGCCATATAATTATAAGAGACACAAAATGCCACTTCGTGTGCAATGAATTCAGTCGAGAATCTAACATAATATTTTTATTTATTTAGTTAAATGGTTTTCCATAGATTCAGAACCAAAAATATTTAAATATTTCACCGAGAATTGCGAGTAATATCGAGTTACAATTATTCTCTATTGGAGTCGGCTTTACTCGAGTTAATATAGGAATATCGCTTATCTATGTTAGCGGTAAATATAGTGTGATTACAGATTTAATGAAATAAGGATTATGATCTTAGTAAGTATATAATTGCAACAAGATATACAGTAAAGCTGACAGACATTTTAAAAATAAAAAAAACATACATATAGTTACGGTTTTACATGGTGTTTCTTTTTATGAAATAAGGATTGTGACGTTAGTATAAATATTGAACAAGATAAACAGTGAAGCTGACAGACATTTGAAAAATAAAAAAAACATACATATAGTTACGGTTTTACATGGTGTTTCTTTTTATGAAATAAGGATTGTGACGTTAGTATAAATATTGAACAAGATAAACAGTGAAGCTGACAGACATTTTAAAAATAAAAAAAACATACATATAGTTACGGTTTTACATGGTGTTTCTTTTTATGAAATAAGGATTGTGACGTTAGTATAAATATTGAACAAGATAAACAGTGAAGCTGACAGACATTTGAAAAATAAAAAAATATACATATAGTTACGGTTTTACATGATGCTCCTTTTTATGAAATAAGGTATGAGACCTTAGTAAGTATAAAATTGCAAACGATGTACAGTGAAGGTGACAGATATCTTAAAAATAAAAAAAAAAATATTCATGTAGTTACGGTCTTACCGTAATTTAAAAGATGCCTATTTTTTCATACGTTTAGAGTGTTTTTAATCGATTTTCCGATTGAATTTAAAACGAAAAATTTTAAACAGTCGTGTGTAAAATTGAGTTTTAGATGTAAAATACCTGACTCTACTTATCGCTCATATTTTGTATGAACATGTAACTATGTTAATTATTATGAACTAGCTTTAGTCCGTGGTTTCGCACGCATGCATTTTCTCTTAACACGGCTGTGAACTACGGCAGTTGACTAAAAAATAGGTATTTGAATAAATGGCCGCCACCACGCTTCCCTTGTGCCCTCACGGATTGTGGGAGGAGAGTCGCAGCTCTTAGGGCTGTAATTAGCTTGCCTACAATTTAGCCTTAAAATCGTCTTCTTTTCACTTTAAACTTTCATTGATTTTCATGATTACGACGTTTTTCGTAGACAACGGACGATCTGAAATTACGCATTTAAATTGTTTTATTAGTTGGTTAAATATTTATTTGCAAGCATTTTAATGTGATGACATTTTTTTGTGAAATAATCTGGTTTTTGTATATTAATATTTGTAATTTTATGAAAAATACCGTAAAAATAAAGATGTACAATTCTCAATATAAATAATATCAGGTACAGTGTAGAAGATCATTAAGATCGATGAAGTTTTAGGAGAGAGACGTTACGCTTTTTGTGTGAAAATTCGGCATATTCTTATAATCTTGAAACTGGATTTGTTCCTGATCTGTCGCTATCGCAACACCTATTAAACGTCATTAAGGTGGATACTGTTCCTCAGGAAAGACTCAGATTCTGGAATAAAATGATTTCTGGGGGAGCCATAATCTATTCGTATGACGTAATTTCGAATAGATCTCTTCAGAAATTACGAATTTATGGAGTAACAAACTTGCAACCATCCAATATAATTATCCCCAGAAAAAGAAATTCATTTGAAAATTCAAAAATCGATGTTTATATCAGAATCAAAATATTTTAATGTGACCAAAGATTATTTGTGAATTTTTTGGAAAATTTAATTGAAAAGTTTTTTACTTTCGAAGATCTAAAGAGTGAAGAATGTATTGTACTTACCCCAAAAATTGAGCTGGCGACTTTCATGAAAATCGATTACATTTCAGCAAGAAAATAAAAAAAAACATATATACAAATATATATGTAAATATACAAATGAATGATTTAAATAAAATTTAGTATTTGATTGTTATTAATAAATGTTACCATATTTTAAAATGTTTTTCACCTTTTAAGTTTTAAGGTTCCATATTGAAACGGAAAAACGGAACCCTTATAAAATCACGTGCCTGTCCGCCTGTCATATTTCTCAGACATTGTTTGACATAGAAACTTGAAATTTGACGTACATATTAATAAAACATATTAAGCCGCATGTAAATAACGCCCAATATATAAAGGGCTATTTATTACGGTCTCGAAATTTTTTTTCCTAATTTTAGTTATTATATCTACAGTGAAAAATAAGGGTCTCAAAAATATTTTTCCTTATTTTAGTTATTATATCTACGGATATACAGTGAAAAGAAAGGTTTTCAAAAAGATTTTTTCCTAATTTTAGTTATTATATCTACGGATATACAGTGAAAAATAAGTTTATAATTAATGTTTATAAGTACCCTTATAAGTGCCTAAATGTCTACGGATCCCTCGTAATTCGAGTTCTACTTGTAGTTTTTTATACTTTCGGTACCAAAAACAATTTTAAAATTAGAGATAATAGGTCTTTTTTATATAAAGTTACTTGTTCAGGTTTTTAATATTTTTGGTACCAAAAACAATTATGAAGTTAGAGGTAATAGGTACTTTGTGTACAAAGGTACTTGTTCACATCACATTTACTGGCATGAGTTAATATCTGAACTACTTTGATTCGCCATGTCTTTGAAACGGTTCCTTTGATCAATTTGATTTTTTAGATCAGTGCTTTATCATTGGCGTAATATTCAGACAAAAATTTATTCAAACGTTTTTAATCCCCTGAATGGATCATTTTTAGGGTCATCTTTTATGTATTTTCGTCACTTATGACTATGATCGTAGACTTTAATTTACATCCGCGCTGCGTTACTTCCTTTAAACTTTTATGTAATCTTGTGTGAATAGAAATACAACTTCCCATGCGATAAGACGTTTCACTCAAAAAAAAAATAATTTGCATATATTAGAAAACACAAGTTGAAGATAGTTCACAAACTGACGCGAGGACGACGTTTAGGGGTGACAGCAAACAGTCTGCGGTGAAAACTTCTCTTTTTTTCGTTTCAATCACACATCAAGCTCACTCTCTTTTTGAATTTCTAAACTGACGCTGCACCTCATGAGATGACATCCGTCAGCTTAGGTTACAACGTGTTGCTTCCATGTCAAGTGGAAACTTTCACCTATTGTTTTGTTGCAACAAACCTGGACAGTACATGTTTATCTATAGCTATATGCAATAAGGCTGCTTGGCGTATTTAGTAAAACTTGGCTTATAAACACTTGTGCAGACACGTCTATTGATTTAGCGAAGTAGAAAAAGCGGTAAGGAGAGTTCGGGAAATACACAAGTTTTATGCGGGTAAGGTTATGTGCTGCTGTGCCTTTGTTATGCGAAACGTGAAGTGGATGGTTTTTTGTTCTGGAAGAAACTATTATTTTTCTTTTAAGTGTAATAAAAATATAAATTCTAAGTGTTTGATAGTTAGGAGAGATTTGCAATTATATTCTGTTTACCAAAAATTGCGCTAATTATAATTTTTCATCGGAATAAGGCAATATTTGAATGACACTAATCAAATGCGACAGTAGTATAAATACTCAATCAACCAACTTCGTGTTATGTCACAAACGTGGTTAAATAAATTCACCCTCAGAATAGGAGATTTATTCGAGTTATAAAAGAAAATAATGACCTTTTGAATATGAACTATCAAAATACATAATTATAGTAACGACAATAACGCGGCAGGCATCTTCTCTACTGCATGCGCGTAGTCTGCCAATAGCTTTCTAGTGCATGGAAAATCAATCAGTTTTTTGTCTTTATCATCGGAAATATATTCTTATTGGAACCAAAAACAATAGGCATCATTTATGGATAGCCTGTAATTTCTCCGGTTCCAATCTAATTCATTTCTCTTTAGTTTTTGTTGGACATAGATTTAAATTTTTCAGTCTTGTAACGCAAGGATGATATAGATTTCCGTGCTTGGAAACTTGTTTTATTAGCCCCGCTGAGCAGTAAAAAAACCTGTAGCCAGTCGGATACTATGTTTAGATTTTAGAAGTCAGAAAAGCACATGCGTAATATGTCCATTGTTTTTTTTGAAAACGCTTTTTTCCCTTACAATGACGTTCTCTGGATGACCTTCATTGACCTTTCTCTGTATGCTAGCGCAATATTTTCATATTTTTGGTGAAAGTACAAAACTGGCATTATAACTTGAATGATATTTTTGTAATAATTGAAAAAAGTATTTATTTTGACATTGGAATTTAAAAATTGTTTCTACTACTTTCATTAATGGATCAATTAAAGTTAATATTTTTTTGTCTGCACGGATATTAAAAAAACTCTCGAATATTAGTGTAGGAGAAAATTATTTGCAATTTTTATAGCATCGAATGCAAAAGTTAATTTTCGTTATTTTAATTTTAGTTCGTATATGGGATTCGAACAAAAAAAAATCATTTATGCAAACGTGTCTGCACTAGCCTTTATATTGGTGGGTATCAATGAACGGTTTGTGTGCATTGTTCCAACGACTTTTGAGTATAACGCGAAGTGTTTGAAGCGGAAGCTCGTCTATTTTGAGTGGCGAAAATGTTTCATTTTGTGTAGTGGTAATTATGGTAGCTATGGCTTTGTACAAGACCTCCACTTGTTTTCTTTTCATTGGCTTTCAAATTGATTGTCGCATGTAGGGTTCTCACTTGATAGGTATTTTGTTGTACATTTTAACAGTTATTTCTATCGTAAATCATATGACTATTTAATTTGTATTGATTTTAAATTAAAAGCGATAATTTGTACCGACACATATGTTTCAGAATTGTTGTGCTTTGAGGAAACTGCGTGAAAGTAATTCTAGTAATATCTGGACCGTCATATGTGTTTTTTTTTAATATTCTATTTTATTTTGAAAAAAAATTTATTAGTGAAAGAAGACAATAGATGAGAATATTACTTGATTATAGGATGTAATAAATATAATTTTGTTTTATAAAATAAATTTTATCGTTTTTATAGTGTGTTGATTTGTTTTTATATAGGTTTTGAAAAAGATCAAACTAAACTATCAAAAGGAAGGACGAAATGGGTATTCCTTAAAAAAAACTCAAAGTGGATCAAAATGTTTAATTAAATATAATAATGATATTAGTTATAGCTCATATAATTATTTCTTAGTTTCATATTCTTCGTAATATATTTAATTAAAAACTCGGCCGCGTGACGCGTGTTCGAGGTGCCGCATTTATAGTTTTTCCAAACAAGTCAATATATCGCTTTCGCAAAAAAGCTGTTGATCATATGAATCCATGTTTCTAATAATATTCGTTCAAATATCGAGTGTCGGTTGCATCATTATCTTGTACTTCGTAAAAGTCCCAGAAATACTTAGTCGGGGTTTCCCCGCTAACATGAGACGTTTGGCAACCCTGGTTCCGGGGAATGCCATCACAATAATTATATTATTGAAATCTACGATTAGTTATATTGAAATCTACGGTCAGTTTTTTTTTTAATAAACGCGTTTAGTTTTGGTTTAAATAAACTACGTGACCAATCAAACGAGGCTACATTCACTTCTAAGAAATAAGATTTTTTTCCTTTTTAGCAGCACTAAAGAATGGTAACTGCATAAATTGGTCCATATTCGTTTTAAATATATAACTAATCGGTGTAAACAGTGAACATATATAAACTCAACTAACGCGCGTGAAATTACTACTGAAAAAACCGACTCTTTCATTCAGTTATCTCAAGTCAATTAAAATAATTTGTTACATGATGCTTACTACAATTATACAAAATAAAAAAAGTGAGATGTCGTAAGACACCCGGAGGAAGCGAAAGTTTTTATGTATCGATTATAAAATTTGATTTTTAATTTTAATAATTAATATAATATAATACCGATACCTGTTGCATTTTGTCTTTAACCTATCTAAAATTGAAATTTTAATGTTATTAATTAATATAGTATAATATTTACTTACCTGTTGCATTTTGTCTTTCTTTTACTCCATCTCGCTGACTCAAATGGGCAACAATACGCGCTACCCAACCAACGCAGGACACACGAAAGAAGCGAAGGTTTCTTATGCATCGCTTATAAAATTTAATTTTAAATCTTATTAATTAATATAATACTAGCGTGAGCCGTGCGAAGTCTTCGCATTATTTATTCCATTATGAAGCTCAGATGACAGATCAAACAAATATTTTACTAAAATTGACATATAGAGGCGCAAGTATCAAAAGCATTGAGCTAAAGCGCCACTTTATTTATACGTGAGTGGATTTGAAATTAAACAAAAATTTTACCGACCGTCAATCATATTGACGTTGAGCCGTTAGATGGCAGCATTGCTGTTTTGTGTATATAATTTTAATAATTAATTAATTTGCAAAAACAATAGCAATAATAAATTTTTTAGTTGTGGATGCCGGTAGAGCAAGCAATTATCTATAAAATGATATATAATTTATGTGGATTAGTTGTGAGGTTTTTTCTAAAAAGGGAGAGTAACATCTTAACCTTATCGTATTAATATATATGATGATGATGATAATACTTACTTACCTGTTGGATTTTGTCTCTCTTTTACTCCATCTCACTCACTCCAATGGGCAACAATACGCGCTACCCAACCAACGCAAGACACACAAAAGAAGCGAAGGTTTCTTAGGCATCGCTTATAAAATTTAATTTTTAATCTTATTAATTAATATAATACTTACCTACCTGTTGCATTTTGTCTTTCTTTTACTCTATCTCGATCACTCATATGGGCAACAATACGCGCTACCCAACCAACGCAGGACACACGAAAGAAGCGAAGGATTTTTATGCATCGCTTATAAAATTTAATTTTTAATCTTGCATTTTGTCTCTCTTTTACTCCATTTCATTCACTCATATGGGCAACAATACGCGCTGCCCAGCCAATGAGGATCGTTTCATCACCGCGTTCATTCGTGACGTTTCACTTTTTTCCCTTTAGGTTCCTATCCCAAAGGTGCGTTAAGAAGCTTCGCTTTAGAGATATTGAGTGCCATAAAGGATTGTGAAAGAACAAAACGCGAGGTGCCGTGGGCCACCCGGTTGGAACGAAGTTCCTTTCGCTATATATTATGTATTAAATAACAGGTACAGTGAAATAGATTAACAACGTTTGAGATTAATTAAATTAAAAGAAATAAATGAAGGAATGGTAATAAAATTGTAATTAATAATGTTTTTTAAAAGTTATGAAAATATCCGAGCAACATCTTTTTATTAAACAGAACTTGCATAATATATGAATAGTATTGCATGATTTAATTTTGATATCAGTTAATGTATGTGTAAACTTTCGTCGATGCAAATAAAAGAAGATACCAAAATTTAAATTTAAAATAAATCATCCACTTATTGTTATTTGCATACTGGTACATACCTACCTTCATCATTACCATTCTCAACTTTTATTGAATTACTTTCACAATTCATTCTTTATTGACAACAATAACACGAGTTTGAAAATAGTGAAGAGAGGTTATGATTATTATGGCGCGCACGGATTGCTAAAAAAAACACGCTTAAATGAATACAGCTGATGTGCACTCCGCGTGTCTATACTGTATTATTACCTATACATTGACATTCGCTTGTAAACACGCAAACGTTTATACTGTAGCCAAAGTGTCAGTCGAAATCTTACACTTTTTCGGGCTAACTCTCATTCGTCAAGTATATAATTTCTGATTAGGAACTTCGTTCCAAAAAATAACCATTCGGATAAAATTGAATTGGTAAAAGAAAAAATCTGAATTTTACATATTGCTGAAAGGATAAGTAAATAATCTGGGATGAAAAGAAGGAGAGTTTAATGAAATACGCAATAGCGGCAGCGAAATGGAACAATTATTGAGAAACACTGACTTCATTTTAAAGAAATAAAAGGACAAGTCACTCAATATTTATTTTCAATTACAGTATGGCATAAAATATTTTAAATTTCTTCTGGGCTAAATTTTAAATTAAATTCATTTTCAAACCATAAATATTTTTATAAGAAAATATGCTGTGGTATTTTTATAACGTAGAATATAGCTATGTACTTGAATAGTTGTAAGATTAAGGTCAACTTTAATTAATTCATTATTATTGTCCTAAGTGGGGTTACATAATCGTAGTGATTGTATAGCCTTGTGGTATAAGCGCTCGAGTACATACGACAAGCACCATCTTGCCAAGTCCGAATATATTTTCTGTGATACCGAGTGACAAAATAATGTACAAATTCAAATTTCAGAACATAATGCTGTTGAGAATTGCAGAGCAAGTTCTTGTGAGCAATCTTCTCTCGTAATGTTGGTAACAGTGTATAGCAAACATTTTGGCCTAGTATACAGACAAATAAAATAAAATTTTGGCATAGTATTTGACGTCAGCAAGATGAGAGAAATAAGACATTTTAAGTTGTTAACAATTTGTTAGCAGATGGCGCCACGTGACAGTTTACATGGCGATGTCGTTCATACACTACATGTTTTTTTATAAAAAATTAGGAAAAAGGCCAATGGGTGGCATTATATGTGATATACGTTATGCGCATTTTTCTGATCTCGTATAATTTAGTTAGCGTAGTCGTGTATATGCCGTACACAGCCTGACGACACAAAAATATTTATGCATGCGTTAATAGCTTTACTCTGGATATGTTTGGTAAGCAGTTATTGTTCGTAATACCCATTCATGAACTTGCCAGTGACGGCTTTAATGTTTTCGGCATTGTTCTTATAGCCGGGACGCCCATCGAATATAAAGTGAACTGCCCAAGTATCTAAAATCGTGTTTCAGTAATATTAACATGGTGACAATTGTAATGTATGTCACGGTCAGAGATATAGAGTTTTGGGAACTTAGGTCGTTTGATTGTATGCTAATTGGTGTCATTAGTTTAATGTTGTGATTATAGTTTCCAGAAATTAATATTAATGTCATTATAAAAGTAACTTGACAAAGATATTGTTTTTGTCATCCGGTGTAATTTAGAACAGCAATATAGTAAGTATATACTACTTTATTTTATTGAAGAGCTGTTTAACCGATATATGTTAGTAGAGTTTTGAAATCTTTGGAAAATTTTAAAACTTTGAAAATTATATTTCCGAAAATTGTTGAACATCGGCATCGGTTGAATGTCGATAATGGTTTGTGAGATAAAAGTAACGCTTCAGTCACGGCGGCTTACAATCGGAGAATCATTACGTAAAAGGATTTACGGACTTGGATGATCGAAACGAACATTGTTATAGAAATGTAATTTTTTCAGAAGTTTTAATGAGATATGTATTTTCTCCTTAATTTTAATATATTTTCTTACA
Organism: Druceiella hillmani; assembly: GCA_039881145.1. Taxonomy (NCBI): domain Eukaryota; kingdom Metazoa; phylum Arthropoda; class Insecta; order Lepidoptera; family Hepialidae; genus Druceiella; species Druceiella hillmani. Next base: position 9,470,449 of record JAYKKI010000018.1, on the reverse strand, counting down.
TAAATTAATGAAACTCTATTTTTTGTACAATTCCTTATTTTTTAAAGCCTTTGTGTTTTATTGACGTCACCTATGTAGTAGCATATGCCACATGTACCATTTGACGTAACATGCACATATTAAAAAATAAATTTTTATTAGAATCGGAACGTAATTATATAAATTTTATTAAGTTATAATTTAGTTCACTTTTTAATCGTTGGGAAAAAAAATATATAACCAAATGCTGTTTAAAAATGTATTTTCCGTTCACAATGTTAACACAAATAGTTATGAAATGGAATCGCATCCACCGATTATCAATGTCAGTCAAGTTTGAAAATGTAATCTGTCTAGATATTTTTTTTCATATAAATTGTCAGTATAGTAAAATTTTACGAAACACACACCTGATTGTTCTTTCGGCTTTTTTTCTGAATAATTGCCAATGCTTACCATGTCTACATACAATAATTTGGTGCTTAGCTTCCGTGATCGAGCGAGCTTTATATCTGTACTTGTTGTTTCTTTGTTGGGCTAAAAATAGCAAAATACTTTTGGGATTGTATTAAATTGTTAAATGTCAAAAAGTGAAAGTTATTAAATATAGTTACTAGGCTTTACTTGTGAAATTAGATTTTATTAAATTAATTTTTGAAAAAAATTATATTTTTTTAAACTTATTCCAAGACAGGCGTGTGATAAGACAACAAATCTCACGGATTTTGTCGAGGATCTTTAAAGAGCATGTTTTAGGAAATCAGAATGCAAAAGTATAAAGATTCGTTCCATAATTGAGCAAGAAACATAAATATAGCTATTTTCCCTGTGTCGATATTTACGTATTCTCTGAGTATATTGTTAGGGTATGTGTTATTTCTGTCTAAAATTTAGTGAAGGTATGTTGTACGGTTGAGTCGAGTTTTTTTTTGGAATTTTGATACATATTTTGAAAACTGAATGCTTAGGCGCAACGCGGACTATCGACTTTTGTACGTTGCGAGTCGGCGGCCGGTGACTGCCGACTTTCGTGGGCAAGGTCGGTGGCCGACTTTCCCCCGATTTACCGCGCAAGTTAAACGCACGCGCCACCGACTAAATGTCTGCCGTCTCCATTAGCACCTGTTTAGTCGTACGGTCTATACTTTTATCCGTTAGCGCCTTTTAATTTGCGAGAGTTGGCCAGAATCACACGAATTTTTTTTGTTGGATATTTACCGTAAAGTAACAAATATCATATTTTTCAAGCTTTTCGATTATTGTCGGACGTCTGTGTTGCGCGTTAAGGTCTCACCTTGGTTACCATCCATCCGATTATTTGTCACAGCCTCTAAAGCCGCGTAGATAAGAAAGTTGGCCTAATTATAAATTTGATGACCCAAAACCATTTTGAGAAAAGAAAATATATTATATTATTTATGAAAATGTCACCAAAAAGCAGTGTAATTCCGACGTCTAATCTATTAAATGAAAGATTATGTACTATACGGAAATAATCTTATGCGAAGAAATTAAAAACAAAATCATCGTTCACAATTAAATGCAACTACGTGATGTAATATTATTTCTACTTTCTTTAAGTTCTTTACCACTACCTAGGTTTCGTTGTATTACAACATATTGAGGTGGACTATTAGCAAAGGTATCTTTGCTAATAGCCCACCTGAAGATGTTGTAATACAACGAAACCTAGGTAGTGGTAAAGAACTTAAAGAAAATAGAAATAATACTACATCACGTAGTTGCATTTAATTGTGAATAATGCATTTCTATAAAATTAACGCCAAATATATTCAATACAAAATCATCGCCTAAGAAAAACTTTAGAATAATGTACAAAACTGCTTGTCTCACCTTTTTATCTCGTAAATTTTATTTCCACTTTAACCTCGTTATTACGAGGTTAAAGTAGAAATAAAATTAGAGATAACCTCTTAAAATTGGGCGAAATCCTGTGTAATTTTTTGTAAACTCTTCTATTTTTTGTAAATAATTTGATTATTTAAATTAAAATTAAAATGTTCACGATAGCGCAAATAATGCAAATTTGTCACATAAAATACATTAAAAAATGTTTGTATTTTTTTTTACATTTACTATTATTTATCAACTTATTACAATGTTACGATAAAACGGTTTATGCCAACATTGCAGAACCAAAGGTTGCGTGGACATGACAGGCGATTGGCACGCACTTCACGTGTGCACCCTAGTTTGTTTGTGAAAGTTGAATAACACGCAATTTTAGCAATGCTAAAAATCTATAATTGCTTACTTTAATGCGGAACACTCGTTGCGCGACATTCGAATCTCACTTGAGCGATTTTTTAACGACTCTATACCGTCGATTTACGTTGTAAGTTTTTTAAATTTACTTTCAATAGCATTTAGCGATGTACACGTTCTCATGGTTACTTTCTTAAATAATAAAGACCATTTGCCATTTGTAGCCTTTGTAGACTGACTATCAACACTTGATTAATCAGGAAACTTTGCTGAAGAAAAATATTTTCTATATAATTTCACTTGTTTGTTGTCAAAATCAGAGAAAAACTTAGATTTATTAGACTTATTGAAAAGACTTGTAGAATCTGTTCTCCTGTTGATATTCATTTCTTTGTAATGCTTATATAGTTTGAATTTGAATGTTTTGTACCTATATGTACGTCATATGGAATTAACTATCAGGTTTGGTTGAGTTTTATAATACTTTAATATGTCCAGATTTAACACGATCGTTTCTAATGTAACCCACGCATATTGATATCGGGTACCTTTATTCCCGTTATTCATTGTTTGACGATCTTTTATCCGCCCATGCGATAGACACAAATCAACAAAAACAGGTTTTATAGTATTATCCACACTGTCGTATTTAATCCACACACTTGGCCGTTTTAAACTAAATGTACTATCCCATCATATATACAATACATCGAGGTACTATTATATATAGGAATACGTACTTATTATATACTTACTTTTAGTTTGCATTGCCTAAAGAATTCATTAGAAATACATTAAATAGATATTGTCCAACTTTTCCATTACTACAAAGAGCTTAAGCCTCGTGTCCCTTGTATGTGTCGGATATAACCACAAATCATTCACTAACAATCGTGATGGTCATGGTGCATTAGAGTGGGCGGTACAAGGCAACCCACGCCGTCACACGATATTCATGTAAGTCATATAAGACTAACATGTAAGACCCAAAGAAAAAGTAGCTAACTACTCTCGATCGAACTCGTATCTAAATTAGTTATCGCCCTCAGGTAATTAATGATTGAGTTAAAATAACATTATCGTTAACTCAGCGTTGAGTTAACTCTGTGTTAGTTGAAAGTTACGTTATATAGTATGCTTGTCCGCCGGGTGGGCTCTGCCCGTTTGGTGTCCGCTGCTAACTGGATTTATAGATGTTCGGCGTTCGAAGTCGTACAACTAACTTGCGTCATTGAATGATATTTATTTTCGAGCGTATTGATTTGGGCAGTATTTTGGTAACGTGTATCGAGGCGGAGTGCGCTATCGTAGAAATTTACCTACATACTTGTATTCGTTTCTCATGCGAGGTTGAGTATTAAATAATTTTGATAAAAGGTTTGCCGTATTTTTAGGTATTGAAAGTTGTTCTGGAATGTAGTTGCTCTGGAATGTATTTTCATATTTAAACGTATAAAAATGTTTCGTGGATTAATGGAATGAAAGTTGTTCAGTTCTGCTCATATTAGCTCTTAATTATGGATATGATCTATTATAAATATGATTAAAAATAAAACTGTAGTGCGCGAACGCTAGTTATCTTGTTAACTAATAGTCGAAGCCTAAATGAACGAAGTATTCGAAGCACGAGCTCAGCAAGTATCGATTAGGAGAGTATTGTGAGGTAATAATTGTAATAAATATTACCGAGATATTAAAATCTAATACTGCAGACCTCAATAATCGTTCGGAATAAATTTGAAAATGTTTCGTTAGAAAATTGTGTTTTCCTCGTATTAATTTTTATATATAGCCATGGAAGCTATCCACTTTCATTGGATTATAGCATCGATATTAGTCAAATGATACTCGCCGTTGCCCAACTGTACTTAGCAGATTAATTTGAAAATCGACGATTTGGTTGTTACGGCTTATTATTGTACGTTATATGTTGTCTAGTACTTACGGTACAGTTTCGTTAAATCTGGTGTGAGTACTTAAAGTTATTTAGTTATTTAAGTTTTGACTGTTAGTGGAAAAAACAGGTTTGAGTAGTAATAACATCGAAAGTTCTAAAAAATATTTTTCCTTTTCTTGTAATCGGACTTTGCGATCTCTCATCACTCCAGCGTGTGGTGTAATTTTATATATATTTTTAAAACTAATCAATTTTAGAAGTTCGTCAGCTTGCTAAAAGCTAGTAAACCGTAATGCTTGTCTTGTGTAAAAGATTTTTTGACTGAATACTATATCAATTGTTTCGACGTATGATTTCTAACTTTTGTTTATCATGATTAAATTAACTTTTTTTATGCAATCTCAGTATACTTTATCTTTGAACAAGCGATACATATATATTGGACACATACTAGTTTCTAAAATGTAATAGTAATATTTTGTTTTTATTGAAAGTAAGTGTGTTATGTTAAGCAAATATCGATGGATAAGGGTCAAACTGCAATTGTTTCACCATATGATTTCTAACCTTTGTTTATCATGATTAAATAAACTTTTTTATGCAATCTCAGTATGCTTTATCTTTGAACAAGCGATACATATATATTGGACACATACTAGTTTCTAAAATGTAATAGTAATATTTTGTTTTTATTGAAAGTAAGTGTGTTATGTTATGCAAATATCGATGGATAAGGGTCAAACTGCAATTGTTTCACCATATGATTTCTAACCTTTGTTTATCATGATTAAATAAACTTTTTTATGCAATCTCAGTATGCTTTATCTTTGAATAAGCGATCGTATAAACTGGCACATACTAGTTTCTAAATGTTGAAATAGTAATATTTCGTTTTTATTGAAAGTGAGTGTGTTATATTAAGCAAATATCGATGAATAAGGGTCATGAGAACGTGGATAACTAGGCTTGTAGAAAAAATATCGATATATCGATGTTTTTTATTCTATATATCGCTATTATTAGGCCATATTTAATATTTAGATATATTGATATCAAATATCAAGTATCGGAAACGTATCAATATCGATATTTTTTCCTATGGTGACATTATACTTTGTTGTCCGCAGCAAGCAACAATTGAATTTCAAGCTCAACCAGGAGTGGTGTATGCCTAGCGAACTGAAACAATATCCGGACCAACCCATAATACACACCCAGAAAATGGAATCTAATAAAGTTCTGTTTTGACAGTTGCCATTTTACCCACTTGTTACAGAAATAACTAAAATATTTGATACCTACTGCGTCCTCTGTTTCATTTGAGAATGTGGCATCTGCTGCAAATCTTACAGTAAAAATCGTCTTAAACCAGAGCACAAAAAGCTAATATTTTACATTTTGTCTCCGTCAGGAAAATATTGGTTTACCTGAGTGATTATTTGATTAATATTAATTATTACCTAAACTACGTATTTGAATAAACAATATTATTTACCTAGACAAAGTACCTACTTCAGTAATAAACATTTTATTTCAGATTTAATTTTCCTTGATTTATTAGAAGAGCTCATTGATTGGTATTTATTTAGTAACCTGAGATTGTATTGAGTTAACTTAAACCAAATACACTACATTTTTAGGACGCCAGTATTATCTATAAAGTTGTACCGATATATAAATTTTTTCTCGATATATTGAGAACGATATCGATACTTTTAAAATACATCGATACGATATATATCAATACTTTGTGGCATTTCCAACAACCATATGGATAACTATATGAAAGACGAAAATGTTTGAAAGGAACGTTCTGAAGCCTAATCTTGATAGAGTTGCAATTAATAGACACTGAAAAGACACTTGAGATCATGATTAACTTGAGGGGCGAGCTGATCATCATCTCAACAGACTTTATGTGCAAGTAATTTATGTCGAATGTATGTTAACAGAACCAACAAATTATTGTTCATCGCACATAAAAAATAAAGAGGTACCGAAGGTAGATTTAGTTCAAAAAATTTAATAGATTGCGAATCAGTAACAGGGGAATGAAGGCTTATCTGAAAGCGCATTAGGAGAAAGTCCTGAGGTGAACCTGGATCCGTGAAGGACTATCGTGCTTAATAATAAATGTCTGATGTATATACATATCCATAAGCAAGAAAAGGGACATTCAAAATTGAAAAGTGAAGCGCCCTATCAAGCGATTGGGCGCTCCCCAAGGAACTTTAAATTTTTGTTCAGTCTGTGTTCTGTTATTACAGGATTTTATTTAGTTCATACGTGTTGTAGTATTTGAGTAACTATACTAATAAAAATCTAGTCCCGAAACCAGGAAAAATGGAACATCTATAATTTCCTTCATGACAATTTTTTTCAGTTTAAGATTGATTGTGATTTACAGAAAGACGTTGAATTATCTGAACACAGAAATAAATGAAAAGAAATTATCTCACCTTGACCCATCAAGTGGGGTGGTATTGAAATGCAATCGAAAATATCTTATATCTTTTGGTGCGGCGTTGTTTTCTCAGGAAACGAGTGTGAAAATTGTGGGTTACAGTCAAAACTCCTTATTTTTAACCCCATGTGCCAATATGCAAAAAATCATGATAGCGGCACCGACACGCAGGTTTTTTCAATGAATAATATGTTTTTGCAATCAGGCAACTAATCTATATTAGTGACCCTATTTGAAATTTTCTTTCCTTGGTCTGTGTTATGAACATCCGATATGTGTGAATATAAAACTCACTTTCTTTGAACTAATTTTAATCGTTCTCTTTACTTCTTTAATACGCAAATTCACATACGCGTTTCAGAGGTATCTCATCAAACGTTAGAGCCTCAGCTTTTGTGACCGTTTTGGAAAACTGTCATAGTCACAACATCGTTGGTATTAGTGGAAATTACAATATTTTTAAAATACACTCATGGAATACAATGTTACTTTTGAAATTCTGTTCGTTCAACGTACTATTCCGAATGGAATCGGCGATATTTCCATCATTATCTACAGGAACTTGATCGACGAATATTGGGCAAAGTACTTGTGTATGGTGGCTTTGCTACGAAGTTTCGTTTTATATTAACTAAAACGTCATGTAACAAATTTTCGGACCGAAATTGACTACATGATCCTCTCACGGCCAGCATTAAACGTCTATCCCATTACAAGGCGAGGTTACCGTTCCATTGTCCGCCTTATATCTTCTCAATCTACATACGCCGATGCACGTGTGTTCACGGTGAATTTGCGGATAGGAACCGCTGACGGTCGTACTGTGGACACAGGCTGCGTGCTGGTGAATTATTCATTAACCGGTCTTTGGCTTACTAGTTGGTTACAGTGCTCGTGTTACTATATATTTCAGAAGATTCTATGTTAAGTTGTAGCTTAAGATGATGTGGGTGATTTTAAAATAACATTTCTTATACTATTTAGTAACTACGCAGAAGATGACTACAGGCAGGAAATAGTTTCTAGTTTACTTTTCAAACTCGGGTCTTAATATTATGTGGGTTGTCTTTGGTTGCACTACGAGTTTTAGAACGGAATAAGTTCAAAGAAATTAAGTGCAATGTCAGGATATTTGATAATTTATGTCAGATAAGTTGGCTTAGGTAGTCTAGCTAGAAGTATATTGGGTTTAGCTCAGTGTGCCAGGTCATGGCAGTGGTATCAGATTAGCTTGAGTTCTACTTTTACTTAAGTCGGTTTGTTTCTGTGCTACGTAATTATTGGTTAGGGAATTAAGTTAGTATTTTCGCAGTGAAATAAGGGAAATTAATTAATTGTTAGCAACTTTTTATATAGGAAATTTATGCTTATAATACACATTTCTAACACACTTCTAAAACGTTCTCCCACTAGGGTGCCACCAGAAATGTGATAGATAGTGATGATGATGTAGTTCCTAATATATAAATACATATGTGTTATTAATTTATAAAAAAAATAATTAAAATAAAATAAACACCGCCATCTGGTGTTGAATTATGCAATTATATATTTATGATAAAAATAACAGATGTCGCTGTTAATTAATAGTAAAGTTGAGTAGTAATCTTGATGATTCTTATAATCTTTAATAATAAAGTATAAAACTGCAAAGTTTAATTGAAATCCGTCTTATTGGTTTTGGCACGATGCGCACACATATACGGTCTCGTTACCATTTTATTGTACGGATAGATGTTTACTTCACGTCACGAGGATAGAATATTATATGGTGTATCGGCTTTAAATATAAGTACGATAGAGTAGTCTGTTATAAAGAGGAAGGGCGAGAATATGCATGCTTGTGAAACTGCTTACAGAGGTCAGTATGAAGGATACTAGGGAGCAAACCTTGATCGAGATATAAAATCGAGTTTTATGGGACTATTTTCCCATAGATTTATTATCAGTTAATGTTCTGTTTGATTTTCATCATAGTCTCGCATTCTTTCTCTGAACTAAATTTCGATTACGTTACATAATAATATTGAAAATTGTAATCAATGTATAGACTCGCTAATGTTGCGTAATACCTAAACGCTACTACAAATGTATGTAAAAGGCAGTGATTTATGTCGACTAGACGCTATAAATCTATACAAATTTCCAACATTTATTATGCATTAAACTAACGAGTGTTTTGTATTGTTGTTCTCAGGGGCGGCTAAAAAGAGGGAGCAGACAGCGGCGCCAGCCGCCACGACGCCAGTGCGATCTGCGCCTGCAGGTCAGTACCTAGTATATGTTTCGGTATTGAGCAAGTGGCGTACTGAAACTGTTAACGTTTCTGGAAGTATTTTATTTGACCTAATATTAAATCTTAGTGTAGATTTTGATTATCGTCACTACTATTGTCGGGGTAAAAATGGTATATATAGTCCCGCACTTTTATTATTCGATACCGGTGGTAACAGTAGTGAAAATGGTAAAATCAACTCTACACGAGTATGGAGTATGGACTATAAAATAATCTTATTCTTCTGTTTATCTCTCATATTTCCGATGGCCCTGACTTATTTCAAGTGGTATTTCGATAAAAATATATCAACTGATCTTAGTAATTTTAAATTATTGCGCCCATTGCTAAGTTATAGCAATGATTTAGACGACAAAAAATTGTAACTAGTTACTTTCTTACCTGTTTAAGTACTCAGCTGATTTATTGCTTAACTACAAATTAATAAAAATAAATCGCAGTACAAGTTAATGGAATAAAAATTGTTCATTTGATATTACCAAACTTAAATTCAGACTCATTTCTAGAATAGTTTCATATGTAGTCTATGAAAAGTGAACGTAGTGATCAAATTGTCTAGAGAAAATTGTTGATGGAATCAATTAGAGATGCGCCGAATACTCGTTTATTACTCAGTACTCGGCATATTTGGTAATTTTTAGTACTCGTTCTAGGTCGAAGTACTCAGTTTAAGTGACGCGTATTTATTTTGAATAATGTAGTGTAAAAATATTTGTTTGTCTTGAGAGATTTATAAAAAGAAGCATATTTAATAATTAAAATTTATTCATTTGAATGTACATAATTTGTATGCATTATAAAATATTGGTTTAATGCTTTGCCTTGCTACATATTAATTGAGACAAGCATATGAAACATCTACTTGCAAAATTGCATTCACACTGATCTGAAAAACTGTGTGGCAGTGACAGACAGATGGACGGATTGGTGAATATGTGACATGCCGTAATTACAACGGTTCGTTTTTTAACTACGGAATCCTAGACGTAGTGATGAGGGTTCTGTCTAAAAAAGATCTTGTTCAGTTGCTACGAAAAAGAAGCGTCATTTCCCTCCTTTGCAGAGGAGTCACGACTGTGACGGACAGAAGGACAAATTAACGGGCCTGACGAAATTGTAAGGGTTCATTGTTTCACTATGGGATCCTAAACATAAAATTTCATTGTCGAGAGTTCTATTTAGCAAAAGTATTATTCAGTTGCTACGACAAGGTAGTTTTTCTTCCCTTGCTTGCAGACGGGATGCAATTGTGACAGACTGACGTACAGATTGACGATATTATAAGGATTCGTTGTTTCACTGTGTGATCCTCAAATTAAATTTCGTTGGCAAGATATAACAAAAGTCCTGTTCGGTTATTACACACAGAAGTTTCACTTCTCTCATTTGCAAAGGGGATACCCAATTTCTTTACAAAATTTTGGAAATATGGTCTTTTTAATTTATTTCCAAAGAACTTTACGACTACCTAAATTGATTGATCTACGACTACCTAAATTGATTGATCGACTACCTAATTGGTCTTTTTAATTTATTTCCAAAGAACTTTACGACTACCTAAATGATTATTTTAATTGTTTTATATAAACGGTTGAATATAAAAGAAGATACATGTTTTGTTACTTTTCTAACCTTTTTGTTTGAATGATAATGATCCTATTATTATACCTAATAATATAATACACTTATTGTAAATAAGAAATAATTGTCATTTTTAACCACTATATTTTAAAAGAGAGTTATTTCGGTTAAAAAGTGTTTTATTTCTATCTAAATAGAGCGATATTTGAAAAGAAGTGAAAGCATGTTGGTAACTATACCGATACACCAAAGAAAAGTGAAAATGTGTTTGTCTTTTAGTAAAACAGAAGATCGCTAATGGCAGCAGTGTTGACGAGAGAAACTAAACAATATGCATCTTACACATTGTCTCGTAATTGCTGTTTACTTGTTGTACTAAGTAGAAGATAGTTTGAGACGGTTGAAAAATAGATATAGATATTCTTTACTAGGGTCCTTGCTAGTAATCACTTGTACATCCAATGAATTCATTATAGTATGATAAATTATAATTTACTGAATTGTGATTTGAGTCTACTCGTGAATTTAGATGTTTAAGACTTTATCTGCAATGGACAAGAAACGATTTTGTCTACTGGCCTTTGTTACTGTGTTACATATTTGAAATATTTCTATCTAGAAATCACTGCTGTGTTGGAAGATGAAACTGAATTCAACTGATAATGTTAATGCAAAAATAATAAAAGTAAGACTTCTGTTAACAGATTCTATAGTGTTATAATCAGATTAGTTATTTAGGCATTTAGAAAGTTGAAAGTACGTAATTCGATTTCTAGTATTGGTCAATGACAAGACCTCAACTATCCCACTTCTGACTAGTTCTTAACAGTTTGGTCTAAATAAAATATAAATACAAAAGTGAGTTGCGTGTTTGTATTGTTTTCATGCATCAACTGCTCAACCTATTTCCGTGAAATTTTGCGCACATGTAGCATATGTTACGGAAATGAACACAGAAAATTAATCTCAATTAACCACTTCTTTTTTGGTCCAAAAAGTGGTCTTTTCGTGGACCAGAGCTAGGGTGAATATAATTCCTTTTACGAAAGAAAATTTGCTTGTTTATATCTCCGCCAGATGACATATTGTTCCACTCTGATATCTACCTGTTATACATTCGACTATGAGCAATGAATATATTACACTGTAAGTGTAATATGTTCATTGCTCAGAGGTTTGATTCAATATATACCCGATCTCGTGGTGCTAGTATTACTTATTACTACGTATCATCCTGCTATCTTGTACTGAGATTTCCGTTTACTCGTAAGAGTATTGACGATGTTATAACTTTATCATGTGACAACTCTACGGATATGAATATGGAGTTATATGGCAAGTTAGGAAGGGATTACTATTCGGTTTGGTAATGGGATGATATAGTGATATGTTTTTATTTGTGAAGGACGACGATTAAAATCGATTAGACCGGAGAAAGCAATTGTACTTCCTCATGTGGTGTATAATAAATAATTTAATATGGATTATAAAACCTTGAATTTATCCTTGTGTTGCACTTTTTTACTATTTATGTTTAAAATTCCTTTGAAACTGCGTTAACCATAATAACTAGTAATAAATGTCTATGGGAGTTCGCCGACGGCTAAAATTATAAGACATTTTGGTAAAAATATTTTTTTCTCTCTTGTACGCCTGTATTTGTTCCTATCGTTATATAACGTTAATACTAACAAAGATATATATAAAAAATACAGTAACAGGTAAGCTGTTATATCTGGAAGATCGAAATATGGTTAGAAACCTGGCAGTGACGGCTTCCACCTCAAGCTGTCAAGTTATATTCGTCTCGCTGCTCTTTGTTAGCGTACGCCCGCCTTCGCAGATTTGCTCTTGATATTTTACATGTCGCCGTCTAGAGCATGAGCTGTACATACATAAATCGGTTCGACGGCGTCTACCTGTCTCTAGAAGACAAGCTCTCGGGACTAAGGTGGCCATGTTTTATTTGGAACGATAAATTGTGTTACGTAATCATCTCTTTTTTTCAGTGTACCTATATTTGCTCTTACCGGTTTAATTGATACATTTGATTGCTTAGTTTTGGATCATTTATGGCTGAAAAATGCATAATCATGGATACTCATAAAATGTTTTAAGATATACGCGGTGTCCGGGAATAAGTGTCGGGCAAAGAAAGACGCTATTCGTTGACTATAAAGGAATAAATTGTCGTAGAAATAAAACGTAAAACACGCCCTTTTTTAAAAAAAAAATTACATGTAACTCTTTTTAACACATCTAATACTTGCCGGGAGCGCGGTGCTTACACGGGCAGCTACATGTCTCTGTAGCTGTTCACGGGTTATTCCCCTGTGTGTCATTGAACAATGCGCGTATGTATCGTGTGTGCGAAAAAGATGAAAAGTATTTATGAATATTATTTTCAATTTTCTGCAAAAAAAAGTCATCTTTTAATTTTATTTTAACGATTATTGTCAACGAATAACGTCTTTCTTTGTCCGACACTTATTCCCGGACACCGTGTGTATAACAAGTTGGGTTATAACCTTAAAAATGAATGCAACAAATAATATGAAGCGTAACAAATAGTGAGGTGCTGTTCAAATTTACGCGGCGGCGGTGTATTAAAACTCTCAGCGGGCGGCGGCATGGCGCGGTGGTGTCAGGTCTAATGTGATGACAAAAGGAACATAAAATATTTGGACCATGTCTTGTAACATCAAACATAACGTTCAATCGAATATTAAAATATACAAGTATAGAACAATTATAACCATTACCAAGATAAAGGTTAATTGATCTTTTATCATCTTCACATTCATCTTTTATCTAAAGGTGCAAACATGTTAGTTAATTTATAAGCAAATAAAGTTTTCAGTTTCGTATTTTTTTTTTAATTATTAAGGACATATTTGAAAACACTAACGAGTCACCACTACACCCAATTTCAATACATAAATAGATGAAGAGTTTAAAAAGTTTCGTGACAAATTGGCAAGTAGATGCCGTATGCTCAATCGTAAGATTTTCTATTTCTAATATATTGTTTTAAAATATTATTTTTGCTTTGTCTCCAATATTTGGTATCGTATGGTTATCCTATTCTGAGCAACCGCGAGCGCTTACTTAATACCGCGACGGGTATACCTATAGCTCCCGTCATTTACTATCGCCTCCTACCTGTGCCAATGCGGGTTCCATTAACATAGTTTTACTATACGAAGGTTTACCTTATCTCTTTACAAGGTTCGGAAAAGCCATTCCGACTATCAATCACTGTCAATGCGCCGTTCCCCGAAAGGGTAAATAAAGAGGAATTAGGGAGACATAGAGAAATAGTCTGTTTTGATTAGGTATTTGGGTACCACGTGTATATGATTACAATCTGAATTTCGCAAGTTTCACTTTTTTTTTTACAAAATAACTTCAGATCCTTGTTATGGCGTCAGAAAATCACTTTCCAGAGATGCATATTTCCAGAACCTTTGTTGTGGATATTTATAAGTTTTAAATTTGTCCATGGTAATGACCTTGGAAAATGCAAACTGTGATTATTTTGTTAGGGGCACCCGTGATTATGTTGCTAAATATTTTTTTAAGTGTAACTTCTTCAGGGCAACTGGAACGTCACGCTGAGACTAAAACCAAGCCTATGGCGCACACTGTTATTTCCTCGTTAATGCGAATCTTACGCCATCTGTTGACCCCGCTAACAAGTAATTCTCTTGCATATAGACAAGAGTGAATTGTAAAGAAGTTACACTTTTCACATGCTTCGAAGTTGTACTACCACTCCATTTTTTTTATTGAGCTCACATTGGATATTTTTAGGTTTAGTTTAATTTTACTACTTCGATCTTATAATCGTGTGTGTAAACGAGCACTACATTGACAAGTGTTATTACTTGTGCTTCTCTATTACAATATTTTATAATTTGTTGCTATTGCTAGAGACGTCATAGCAATAGCTCATCAGATAAAAATTAATAAATATGAGAAAATAGGGATGAGTGAACGGATTTTACTGGTAGTATAAATGAACGTATTTGCAAAAAATTCTATCTATTGATCAGTAAAATTTTTAAGTTTATATTGTATTCAATAAAGTTTCAATCAACGATATTGGTTTGAATTGCATTGAACTCTTGCAAAATTGTCTGACATTTGAGAATGTCAGAGCAATTTGTAGTCACGATTTAAAAGCCACCTTTCATGTTCAATGTCTTAAAGTACACAAGTATAAGTATGAAATTGGTGTCCATTTGTTTTTGGACAATTTGAAAATTAAATTAGTCTAAAAATTCAAATCTATTTAAATGACTTACAAAAATTCAGCGACTCACAACGTGTATAAGTTTAGTTCCGGTTCTAAGCAGCCGACGTTTTTTTTCAGAGCATAAGCAATTTGCTTATTAGCACTTGCTAAATGGGCATCTGAGGTCAAAGTCATCATCGTATTTTTTTTTGAAGAATAAGATTGTATTGAAGAATAATATATTTTATCATCTAATACATCTATATACATATTCATCTACGTGTATGTTCGTTTTTCATATAATAAACGTAATAATATTTTCCAGGCAAAACTTCTTCACGTAAATATTAACTCAAATATGATATAGTGTATTTTGTTATTTTTAATTCAATCTATATTGTACCAATTTACATCTGAAATAAAAAAAAATAAGTTATATATGAGATTCTTCAAGGATGTGAACGTGTATGTACATATATATATATATATATATATATATATATATATATATATACACGTAGTTTTGGAGAGTCTAGGTAGAAAGCGATGCAACAATTTCACGCTGGTATAGCTTCCAGTCATTTTGCGAGGACCTGGTTTTTCGATGCCAATACTGACAAAAAACATGAAAAATAAGGAGATTACCTTGTTAAATGATAAGTTATTTAGATTTAGATAAAAAGAATAGTCGATTTTAAAATTTGTCTATTTTTTACGTTCTCGTCCATTATCCAATTCAGCACTTATCTATGTGGATATATTCAAGAAAATCACAGGTTGCAACTCTTGAATTTATGTGATTATTTTTTTTATTTGTCTTTTATCAGTAAAATTAATTATTACAGGGCTTTTGTGTTTTAATTATTTACAATTGTTAACCAGCCAGGTCCTGATACGTGTCAGTGTATAAAACGTTCATAAGAATGTTTTTAATTAATTTAGTGTTATTATAATAGTGACAATAAACTGCTATTGTTCTTTTGTTCCATTATTAGTAATAAATAATTATTTTAAGTACAATTAGTATATCCAGGACTTTAAAGACCGAAATCAAATATATAGGATATGACAAGATTTATTTGTGTTTTATTCCCATTTTTATAAAATCAAACTTCATTTGTGGTATGTACCTACCGATATTATATTGCCAACATCCAAAAGATAATTTTGTCGAAATTAACGATATTGCCATATCATTTAAAGCAAATTGTGGAAATACTCTTAAAAAAAGTTAAATATTCTTAAATAAAAATATTAAAACTACAAAGACAATCTAGTTCACTAGGCTCTTTATACATCGAACGGCGGATCCTATATATAATGAAAATAGATCTGCGACTAAATCGCTGCTTTCCGCATTTCGTCGGATGGCGAGCCAGCGAGATAAAGGTTGCGGTAGGTGTAACTGAGATTGAAGTACAGGAGTAGGTAACGAGTGAAGGCTACGCGCGTCATATTCCTGGGCGGATCGATCCCGAAGCGCCGGCATGCCGGGGCGTCGCGGCGCCCCTCTCAGGCGTGACTCATCGCGGGGGATGGTCGGACGGGAAATCCGTATGTATATTTATACATACATAGGTAGGGTGTGCTCACGTAGGCAAGTTGTCGTTTACGAAAGTACGTTTGGATTTTGGTAAATTGTTTTGTTTTGAAAGATACGAAGTATTCGCTAGCTGTCCGTTTTCGTAACGATACATTGCAGGAAGTACGGTACAAAGGAAAGAAGGCGTGTAATTTTTCGTAGTCCCGAAACAATGTTACGAGGAAAATATATCTATTTTCCTTAATTTCCCCCTAAATCACATTATCATTCCTAACTTAGCGAGTAATTTTCTTTTCATGCGTCGTTTCTATCTGCGTCTTTATACGATAAATGGCGCGTATTCTCCGTTTTGTTTGTTTTTATGAATGAAAATGTCTCTTATTGATTATTCACATTCAAATTAGTATAAATTAGTCATATTCACATTGTTAGACGCCCTCAAAAATGACGAAATCCTTATACGGTCGATCATTCAGTTCTCACTGTCGTAATTTTTAGAGATCGCTTGAGGTAGAAACTTGAAATATGAAACAGTGATAAAATTTATTAACCCCACACATATCAATAGTTCTAAGATATTTGTATTGAAATTTATAGGGTACGAGTGATAAAAAATTCTGTCAAATTTAAGCTATACTTGCACTATTAGTGCTGTGTGCTATCAGCCCCCTCCCCTACCACTTAAATAAACTTTAAAATAAACTTTCAACGAAAATTATTAATGGTAATGCACTACGACTATGTGAAAACTTTTTCTCTGAAACCAATGAGTTAACGGAAATAAAACATTAAATTATTAACAATTAATCGTGCTGGAATTTTCCTACCTTGATAATTTTGGTTCAATCTATATGCAACTCTCAGTGTTCATTGTTTTTTTTTATAGTTCTTTAAGCTGTCCTTTCGTGATAAGAGTGGGGGATAGCACCTTTCAATAGTTTTTTTTTGATAAATGTTTAAACAAGTTTATCAAATAATGTGTATTGTATTATTTATTATTTACATAATGTGTATGGTTAAAGTCATGCTTTAATAAGATTACATTTGAGAGGATAACTAAAAAAAAATTATGTTTGTTTTTACTTAAAATTTAAAAAAAGTTATAGTTGGAATTGTACTTTGTTGCTTAAAAGCACATGGGATTTTCGCATGGGATCCCCTAACCATTAAATTATATAGTATTTGAAATACGATTTTCGTTTATGACTTTAAGACATTCCTACAAACATAATAAAGGTGAAACATTGTTTATTAGTTGTTTGTATTTCTTTCACACTCAATCAAACGATCTGATTCTAATAAAATTTTGCATATTGATATATATTCTAGATTACGGGTTATATATATATTCTAGATTACGGGGTATATATTCTAGATTACGGATTACGGGTTACTCTATATCTGATAAAACTTATAAATCTTTATATATATAAATTTCACTGTTGGCTAGTAAGTATATTTAGCTAGAAAGGTTCTTTGACACTATATACTTGTAATTTATAATTTTGTAGTTATAAAGGTAATAATTTGTCCTTGTGAATATTTACGCGGTACCTGAAAAAAAAAGTTTTTTTTAAATATTTTCTTAACACCACGCGTTTGAAACCGCGAATAAAGGCTGGTACATAAAATATGTAAAGAAATTTATAATTTTTCTGTTTAGGAGCCAGAAACCTCTAACTGACAGATAGATAGCATAGTGACAACAATAGGACACTGGGTACGGATCCTAAAAATGGTTTTAAATTGTTTTTCAGTTTCCAATTCCTTCTTCAGAATTTTTTAGTCGAGGTGAAGTAGTAAATATTTTCAAAGAATCTCAGCCTCTTCACTCTATAGTTTAATAGCTCGGAAATGAAAAGCAACTGTATTAACATTAAGTACGAGTTGATATGGTCCACATGCTCTTTGTTGTGGCTGGCTGGAACCAAAACACATAAAAAAGTATGAAAGGACGTGGTCAGGGATTTTAACATGAAATCAACTGATGTGTGTTTGTTCTCAGGCCGTGATCTGTTTTTGAGTTGATACGAGCGAGTTGCGAGTATTTATACTTAGCTTGAGGTTTACATTTATGAGTTGGTGGATTTAGTTAATGCATATTTTATTTACTTATTGATATAGCGAATTTTATTGCATATTTTATTTATTTATTCATGTAGTGAATTTTAATGCATATTTTCTCGAACTTGCCACATATGGCTTCAATTGAATTGTTAAATGTAAAACTTTCCCGATGTTTTTCAACTAAATACAAGACTTTGAGTACAGAACTGCAGCACAGGAATTAGCGAAATAAAATGTTTAAAATTAAAAGTAAAAACAAAAATGACATCAGATTAAAACCGAAGGTTTTTTATTTTGTGAGAAATGATAAAAGGAGTTAAAATGTATAACACGCTTTTATTATGTTTATTCTGTAAGGCTTCGGGTAAAATTGGAAAAATATTGAAAATGAACCATAGAAATATATTGAATTTCACAAAAAAATTATCGATCCAATAAGTCCAAATATGTTTTCATTTTAAAACAAGTTTAATTTTCATGAAATTTTTAAATTCAGCGTGAAATAGTACCCTGTCACTGTAAAATAGTGCTAGTTAGTCCTTATCCACGGTACTGGGTTTATTTATGCAAACCAATATATAAAATGTTATATGTTGATTAGATGTAGTTACCGTAACAAGGCTACCTTTATTCGACTTCGTCGACATCCACAGTATTATATAATCAACTATATATATATTACTATGTTTACATGTCTGTAGATATGCATGAAAGTTTGTTTCCTCGTAACATCTAAACAACTGGATCGAATTTGATAAACTTGGTGACATTAGATTTGTTTTAATCGTGCCAGTGACATAATCTAGACAGAACAATTGGTTAATTGTAATCTATAAATATAATAAAATTGTTGAAATAAATTCTGTACATGGTAAACATTAAACAGTGACTGATTTAGCGTATAGAGTAATAGTAGAAACCAGAACACCGGTTTTTAGAATTTTTGTCTGTCTGTCTATCTTTGAGTTAATTTGTTCTTAATTCATGCGAAATCTACTGCACAGATTTTGAAAAAAAATAGTGTGATAATTGTTTATACCTTTCAATCCTTTATCTGGATATGACAGATATAAAAACACCCTAATTTTATGAATATTATGATATTGATACTGGCAACGCCATCTATTAACGTTTTTAATAAACTTTATGCTCATGGAGTTTTAAGAGAAAAAAAAATAAAAAGCAACAACAAACAATTCCTAATAACTTTTCTTAAGTCGAATTTCACGAAGTCACACCAGCACAGCTAGTGTTAGTGTAAGTAGTAATATTACCAATAATGATTTGCTGTATAGAACCGTGACTACGGCTTTGGCACATCGAGAAACTTGCAACTGCCATTTTATTAAATTTTATAAACAGTTGTTTATTCGGACAACTGTTGCAGGACAACTGTTGCAATTGTGTTTATAATGCCAACTGCATATTAAAAATAAATAATATTTGTCTTTTTAATTCATTAGGTAGTGTAGTATAGGATATATTTTAATGTTTTTTTTATGGTTATTTCGTAATTTGGTTTTAGGTTTATGATTTAGGTGTTCATTTTTAGGGTTCCATAGCCAAATGGCAATAACGGAACCCTTATAATTTCATTTTGTGCGTCTGTCGGTTTGTCTATCCGTATGTTTTACTCGGAGGCTATTGGCCCTATATAGATGAAATTTGAATGGTAAGTGTCTTTTATGAACCTCTATACAATGAAATAGTGGAATTATAAAAAAATATATATAATGTTAGGGGTGGCATTACACACATGTAACTGAGGGATGTAAAATCCAATGCACATAGACGTCAGGGGTATCGTTAGTTAGGTCTTAAAAATTATATAGAGGTTCCAAAATACTTTTTTATTTAAGCCAATAAGTTGGTGAGATGTGCGCTTCTAAAGTCTTTAAAAGTGTTTCTTCCTTCTGACTTTTCGAGTAACGTGTGTAAAGTTCTGAAGAAAATGAAGGCAGTAGAACTTAAAATAAACTTTAAACGAAAATTGTTTTGAATAAAATATTTTGTGTAGTTTTTAGATAAGTGATACTTTCGGCATCGACCGCGGCAATAACTTTATTTTTCACAGTGTCTGAGAAATACAAACCTACAGTTTAATATTGTTTGGTGCTACGGAACCCTTCGCGCGCGAGTCCGTCTCGCACTTAGTTAGTTTTTTTATATAAATATTTTTAAATATGAGAAGGGTGGAGTTGATATATTATTTATAAATATTATAAATCTGCAACATCACTACGGATCCGCCCTTATGTATAGGGCACGCACGCGAACAGCGTGCGGTTGCCACGCACTGTTATGAGATACGTCTAACTCCCCTCGCTATACCGCCACTGTGGATGGTGGTGGTAAGGTGGGACGAAGTTGTTAGAGAAGAGATTTCGACTGACGTGTAACTTTTTTTGTATATATACATAAACTACTTACAATAGAATAACATTGATGCGCATACTTAAGCATAGAAGTTTCAATTCTTTGCTGGTTAATAAAGTTACTTTTAGAAGTAGTAGCTTTATGAAGTATACATTAAAATCTTCATAAAAGAATACAAATTCAATCCAAACTAGTATCAAAATTGTTTCAATAGCTTCAAAGTTTACCTTTAATGATAGACACACAGACAACTTCATAGTGGTTTGCGTAATTTTATCACTGAAAACTATTTTTATGGTTAATTAAAAAACCTGAAGTTATCTTGAGGCAATCAATATGTAAAATGGTTAATTTTTATTAAAAATCCAAAATGTGTATGATTTTAGTAGCGAAACATGCGAAATTTCTTTTAAATAACAATGTGATGTTAATGAGAAATTATAGTTCGATATTGTTATAACTGTATTTGCTTTTTATTATTGAATTATATTGAAGTAGTACTTTTAAAAATTGCAGCCAAGAAGAATGCAGCTCCCCCGGCCGGCAAGCCATCGCCAGTGGCGAACCGCGCGCGCGCCGCCACACCGAGCACGGGCACGCCGCGCAAGGCGCCGCCCGCACGGCGCGTCGCCGTGCCGCCCGCCGCCGCTTCGCCCGCTCCCGCCCAGCTACCCAGTGCCCTTGTGCCTGTTAAAGGTAGGATTTTTTATATTCTGATTGAAATACATCAAAATGGTCATTCAGATTTCGCGAAAACGAGTAAAATGAAAAAAAGGAAATTAAATTGTACCACGGTTTTACTTTTTAATAATTAAAATCAATAATAGTGTTAAAAGTTATGAAATTTGAAGTTAACATGCGATGAAGTGCTTGATAATGATGGTGTTTAAAATGAAAATTAAATGTAAAAGTTAGCTCTTGCGCCAACAATTGTGCGACAAAGTATCCTGTTATTTTTTGCATATTAGTCAAAACTGGTATTTATATCATAATGATCTAAATGATAATGCGTTGTATTTTGAGAGGTCTACAATTTTTATAATAATAAATTGTGCTTCTATAAATATTGTTAAACCGTCAGACTTAGTACAAAGACCAAAATGTATTATTTAACATGTAAATGGGAACTTACATGACATGACAGGGGATTGACACATCTAAGCAGGAAAATGATGAGATACTTTATTTAAAATTTGATATATCTGATGAGATACTTTATTTAAAATTTGATATAAAAATAATTTTTTAAATTGATGTTAAATTATTATTAATTAGCGTAATTTGACTAACAGCTTGATTCAAAACAACTTTAAAATAGTAATTTGTATTTGTTATTTTTAGCGAGACTATGATAGTAGGATATTCAGGGGACGTTAAGAGTTTTTATTCAATTTTGTTATAGATGCTAAAAACTTGTTGATTTTTTATTAATGGAAAACAGAAAATTAATTAATTTTATTTTAAAATGAATTCTATAGACTGGTAGGACCTATATGTAAAAAAATACGAATCTACTAAATCTAAGATAAACAGCATTCTATTTTGTACAAATAATTATAATTGAAATGCATCTTAATAATTAGTTAATAGTTATATTTGGTCCGGATATTCCACAATAGTATACACGGACATAGATATAAATATACTTCTCGTTCCCAAGTTATCAATTCTGTATAATCTCGCAGCATTTATCATTTGGAGAGGGCCATAACACGCATCGCGTTCCCAATAAAGCGTCGTTAAAACGACGTTGGATTCCGTCGTTAAACGAATGTGCATTTTTAACGATGCACCGTTCGTCAAAGCGCCTGCACAGAGGCGCCGCGCGCCCGACTCGCGTGCACTGTGGCGCATCACAGAATAGTGTTTGGACAAAATCCATTTAGTTACATTTTGGTTTTTGATTTAAATGATAAATCTTTTTTTATTCTTATATAGCAAATATAAGAAAATAAGCAAATTTACGACCAAATTTTCTTTTTTATCTGTTCAGATAATTATTTTCAAAACTAGCAGTTTCTTGAGCTGTTGGCCTGTGTTGAATCATCAACATAATTTCATAATAATGCTGCAATGATTAAGCGGCTATTGAACCGTAATAAAATAAATATTATTTTGACTTACATACTCCAGTCATTACGACGTTGATTCTATTAATAATTTAGAGTCAAATCTTTGTATTGTGTTTTTATCTGTGTCCTTATTCCGCCCGTAACACGTAAAGTAATTGAGTTCATGTTTAAGTGAACTATGGACCTAACTTACGTTAGTCAGTATTTACCTTTTTTATTTTATTTTATTTCTTCTACTTTACAATTTGTTTATTCCTCTTTTTTTAATTTTGATATATAGAAAAGAGTAAAAATATTGGAATTATGAAAATAGTTAATAATATTTTCTTCATCTTTCAATTCATCGTATACTTTAAAACATCGTATACTTATACTTTATTTTTTTCTCTCGATACTTTAAAAGGTACAGTACTGAATTTTATATCCTGTTTAGTGACATTAAAATCAGACAACTGCTTTCAGTGAATGATATTATCATGGTAAAATTTTTTCAAATTTGATTGATAATAATTATATTGTCAGACATTTGAGGGCTTGGAAACCATGATATGATTATTTTTTTAACTTTGCCTTTTTTATGGTAATTAATTCTTTAAATTATTTTTTGACCGCCCAATTTTGGTCGAGTCCACTGTGACACGACTCTAGATGCATATTTAGCGTTTGTCTCGTGTCGTCTTCCTGTCGGCTTGTTCGTTACCGCGGGCGGTGTCGCATAGTTTACAGGTCTTTTCGTTTTTATACTCCCTTGGAGTTAAGTCCTTAGCTGTCAGCATAAGATCAGGAAGGTGCGACCGAGTTGACTGTGATTACTTTATTTTCGTGACTGATTTTGTAGGGTATGGTGGTGGTTACAGATGACACATTCTCGGAAGACTGCGTGAGAGAGATTTTAGTTCAAATTATAATGTCGTTCTATTTCTTTGCAGGATTTTTGTAAAGCCGTTACCTTTGAATGTATTTGAACTGTGTTGCCTTTTGAACATTGTTAGATAAATGAGAGAATAGACTACCCGATTTAGATATATACAGTGTATTTCTGAGAACGTAGATGTATCTAAACACTGTGAATAAATTGGTTTTTTTCTTCTAATTATTGCCTCTTCTAACACTCGATGTACTTAATTTTATCACTAGATCGATGAAAGATCGATGAGTCGGTAGGTCGATGATCATATGAAACGTACAATCGGTGGTATGTATCGGTATATGTATCATACGTTTAATGAACGGTACAATCGTTAACACGAATCAGGCGATCAGTGGTAAGTATCGGTATATGTATCATACGTTTAATGAACGGTACAATCGTTAACATGAATCGGGCGATCAGTGGTAAGTATCGGTATATGTATCATACGTTTAATGAACGGTACAATCGTTAACACGAATCAGGCGATCAGTGGTAAGTATCGGTATATGTATCATACGTTTAATGAACGGTACAATCGTTAACACGAATCGGTATATGTGTAGTACGTATAGTGAACGGTGCAACTGCTAGTACGTATCGGTATACGTATCATACGTTTAATGAACGGTACAATCGTTAGCACATATCGGTATATGTGTAGTACGTATAGTGAAGGGTGTACGTATCGGTATCGATATACGTATAATCGTTAGTACGTATAATGTTCAAATCCGTATGACTTAAAATCAGTCCAGGCAGTCCGAAAATTTTTCATAAATTTTTACTTATACGCATTTTGACAAGTCTGTGACACAGTTCACTTACCCTACTTATTCCTAAATATACTTCTACCATTTACGAAAAATCCTTCACTGTCCAAGCAGCAAAAATTTGGAATCACCTGGATCCTGACATCGGGAAAATCACGTCCCTAAATATTTTTACAGATCGAGTGAAAAAGTCTCTCTCTTGAAACTTTTTTCCTTTGTGCTCTTGTCCTTTCCTGTCTTTCCCATCACAAATCATGTCAATAGTTTGTTTTACTTATACTTTTGTATTTTTTAAATTTTTTTTTTGTCTAATGTACTATAAAGATTATTCGTTGTAAAATCTCTTACAGTCTACCAACTAAATTTCAATATCAATTTTTATGGTTGACTGGAAGAAATTGCTCACGTAACAATAAGTCCGCCATATACTATACATAAAAGATGATAAATAAATAAAGTAAATAAAAATTATTACATTTTTCTTTCTCTATTCCCTGATGCTTTTTGAATCTTGGGGATAATCTCTCACCCAGTACATTAATTTTCTTTGTTTAGTGTAAACCAGTATGACGTTGAAGACTGAAATACGAAAATATAGTTCAAATTATAATTCTGAGTAATTCAAAATATTTTCAATTTAATTGTTTCAATTTTGAACTTTCCAAATTTCTATTTTATGTACTACGTTAAACATTCACAAAAATTACCGATTTTATAATATGTATAAATTGATGGAATTAGTTTTCTTTTGAACTTAAGTAAGTTAATAAACCTGTCTTGATGCCGATTGTCAAGTAATCTGGAAATAATCATCAGACTGTCATACAAAAATCGTGTCTAGACGGAGTGACAGCAGCTGCATTTTGAAACTGAACATTTGGTCTGCCTTACTGACTTTACGGCCACACGCGACATAACTATCCACTCGTAATCAATCATGGTTCAAACGAATGTACCATAATTTGTAACATAATTAAGACCTACGTCGCGCTTAGTTTATTAGACTTATTATTTATGAGAAGGTGAATAAAATTACTATGTACGTGTCTGTTATTATAGCCTTTGATGGTACATTCGTCGCTAACGAGTTTAGACGCGGCAATTTAAAGCCAATAGTCGTTTCAGATTGACATCTGGTAATTGATTTGAACATACTTATGCAATATACATATTGTAGGTTGTGTTGCCACGCATCCGCATATAATTGTCTAGTTGGTCTAACCACAACAATCTGTTTTTGCGAGGATCGCTGACATAGACTTAATAAAAGTCTAGATCGCGCATCACGATTATCGAATAGCGATAATTAATAAAGTCTATGATCGCGCATTACGATTATCGAATAGCGATAACCAATAAAGTCTATGATCGTGCATTACGATTATCGAATAGCGATAATTAATAAAGTCTATGAATGCGCATTACGATTATCGAATAGCGATAATTAATAAAGTCTGATCGCGCATTACAATTATCGAATAGCGATAACTAATAAAGTCTATGATCGCGCATTACGATTATCGAATAGCGATAATTAATAAAGTCTATGATCGCGCATTACGATTATCGAATAGCGATAATTAATAAAGTCTATGATCGCGCAGTACACTTATCGAATAGCGATAACTAATAAAGTCTATGATCGCGCATTACGATTATCGAATAGCGATAATTAATAAAGTCTATGATCGCGCATTACAATTATCGAATAGCGATAATTAATAAAGTCTATGATCGCGCATTACACTTATCGAATAGCGATAACTAATAAAGTCTATGATCGCGCATTACGATTATCGAATAATGATAATTAATAAAGTCTATGCTCGCGCATTACGATTATCGAATAGCGATAATTAATAAAGTCTATGCTCGCCCATTACGATTATCGAATAGCGATAATTAATAAAGTCTATGCTCGCGCCTTACGATTATCGAATAGCGATAACTAATAAAGTCTATGATCGCGCATTACGATTATCGAATAGCTATAATTAATAAAGTCTATGAATGCGCATTACGATTATCGAATAGCGATAATTAATAAAGTCTGATCGCGCATTACAATTATCGAATAGCGATAACTAATAAAGTCTATGATCGTGCATTACGATTATCGAATAGCGATAATTAATAAAGTCTATGAATGCGCATTACGATTATCGAATAGCGATAATTAATAAAGTCTGATCGCGCATTACAATTATCGAATAGCGATAACTAATAAAGTCTATGATCGCGCATTACGATTATCGAATAGCGATAATTAATAAAGTCTATGATCGCGCATTACGATTATCGAATAGCGATAATTAATAAAGTCTATGATCGCGCAGTACACTTATCGAATAGCGATAACTAATAAAGTCTATGATCGCGCATTACGATTATCGAATAGCGATAATTAATAAAGTCTATGATCGCGCATTACAATTATCGAATAGCGATAATTAATAAAGTCTATGATCGCGCATTACACTTATCGAATAGCGATAACTAATAAAGTCTATGATCGCGCATTACGATTATCGAATAATGATAATTAATAAAGTCTATGCTCGCGCATTACGATTATCGAATAGCGATAATTAATAAAGTCTATGCTCGCCCATTACGATTATCGAATAGCGATAATTAATAAAGTCTATGCTCGCGCCTTACGATTATCGAATAGCGATAACTAATAAAGTCTATGATCGCGCATTACGATTATCGAATAGCGATAATTAATAAAGTATATGCTCGCGCATTACGATTATCGAATACCGATAATTAATAAAGTCTATAATCGCGCATTACGATTATCGAATAGCGATAATTAATAAAGTCTATGATCGCGCATTACGATTATCGAATAGCGATAATTAATAAAGTCTATGATCGCGCATTACGATTATCGAATAGCGATAATTAATAAAGTCTAGGAATGCGCATTACGATTATCGAATAGCGATAATTAATAAAGTCTATGAATGCGCATTACGATTATCGAATAACGATAATTAATAAAGTCTATGAGCGCGCATTACGATTATCGAATAGCGATAATTAATTAATAAAGTCTATGAATGCGCATTACGATTATCGAATAGCGATAATTAATATAGTCTATGATCGCGCATTACGATTTTCGAGAGCGTTCCAATAAATAATTATCGCCAAAACGTTTCATTCAAAATTTTTACATACATTTTCTTAACATTGGTGACAAACAGAATATTCCTTTACATAAAAATAATTTACCGATTCATTAAACAGCACTTCATGGTATATGTGACAAGTCATCGCCATAATTGCTTACAGTTCCTTTGATAATGTTCAGCGACATAGAGTCACTTATATGCGACAAGAGTTGTTCTTACTTTTGGCTGGTTTAATAATGTTTTGTACAAAATTTAATACGGGTGTCTTTAGAAGGCATTGCGATACATTTTGTTCGACATTCTTTATTTTGACTCAATAAGATGGATGCAGTATTATTTTTGTGGCGGTATATAGCATTCAAAAATAATTAAATGCAATATAGAAAACTTTGTAGGCTGTCAAAAAGAAATGAAAGTTTTTGTAAGTTATATGCTATATATATATATATATATATATATATATATATATATATATATATATATATATATATATATATATAACTGGATATCACTATATTGCTCGCCAAATAATTATAATCAAAGGAAGACATTGTTTTAAGTTACTTGATTATATATTGGCTATAATATATTCACTATGTAATAAATATATTCCCTAATGTATGTAGTACAGGCGTAAGTACGTAATAAATAAATGACTTGGTTGTCTGTATCTCTTTAATTTAATGATGCAAGTTGATATATAAACGCAAGATTTCTCATTTGTCTGATTGACGATTTAAATGAAAATGTTTACGTGATTATTATTTTCTTGTTATAAGAGTGAGATTAATTTTCAAGAGGGTAACCGGGCCTAACATCAGTTGAGTTTTGTCAGTCTTCTTTGATTTCGCCCCTTATTTTTTAGTTGAGTTTTGTCGGTCTTCTTTGATTTCGCCTCTTATTTTCAAGAAGCTAACCGTGCCCAACACCTTTTAAGTTGTGTCGGTCTTTGATTTTCCCTCTTATTTTTCCGGTTTCCACGTTTAACTCGAAAAAATACCACACAAACAACTCCGTAATTACGTACTTTATAACTGCCTTTTGTACATGAGTTTTGTGGCAAAACGCCATGGACGGAGCTCGGTACAATGAAATAATTTAATATTTAATGAAACGCGTTTAAATGTTATCGGCGGCAAGGGCAGACATGCACATATAACGTGCCGGAAAAAGTACATTTGGCGCTACCGTCATCCGTTAAGGTGCCACGTTATTTATTTGAGCTTAAACGTTAAGGACGTGCAAGATTTAACATGTCATTAATTTTCTAGACAGTGACAAATTAACATTTATTTTAAATTTCTGTAAACAAAGTGAAATATTTCATTATCTAAATAACACGAACACCGCGAACAGCGTTTAAAGTGGAAAGCTACAATATTCTTTATTCGTATAGTTGTTATAGCTTTCTATATTTTATTTATCTATTTATTTATCTACTTTAATGTATCGAATTCATAAATATGGCGGAATTATTGCTACAAGAGCATTGTCTTACAGCCAATTATAACACCACTCTAGTTCTGTTCGACGAATGGTCGGGAATCAAACCTGAGTCCCCACGGTGCTCCGCATCGTCAATGGCCGTATGCTTTGTAATCAACCTAACACACCAGGGTGATGACATAAATTATATTATGATAAATTTATTATAACTATATATTTGAAAAGCTTGCACAAAGAAGTATTTTGATGTAATACTTCTCAAATATAAAGTATAATAAATTTATCTCACAGGTTTATAAATAAAATCCCACAGATAACACCAGCTTCATTAAATTCATTAAAGACGTAACGAATGTCATAATCGTGCGTCGCACAAAACGTGTCTACGTAGCTCCAGCGTCACGCCGTATTAAGACAGATGGTGGTCCCACGAGAACACGGCGGCTGGTTGTCTCGAAATTGCCAGTGGAAACGGAAATGATATTATCATATAGCAACATGCGAGACATCCGCTTATTAGCTGTATTGATAAACGAGTATCGTGTTTTTTAATTGACAACACATAGAATGTTGTAGTAAAGTATATGGTGAGAACATGCGTACAGAAAAACCTGTCAAGCACGGGCTGAACACACACTATGAGGGTTCCGTACATATTTAAGCGCTTATAAATGTTTAAGGGTACATAGTTAACAATAATTAATTTATAATTCTTAATTACAAATATTAATTTTTCACGAAGTAATTATGTTTTCTCTGACATTTTTCAAAGGCGTTAAAATATGATGCATATTTAAAAAAATGTAAGATCTAGGATAATGAAAATTGTATAGATTTCTAAAATCCTATATTTCATAATTTTAGATCGAGTAGTTTCTGAAGTAAAAGGGAAAATATTTTTTAAATATTTTTCACTGCATCTCCGAAGATATACTATCTGAAATCATGAAAAAAATTTGAGACCGGTATAACTAACCCTTTTAAACAATACCCCAATAAGAATACACCTGTATACAGAATTAAAATAAAGTACTTAATTTGCCCACCCTTTTCCCAAATTTCTAGGTAAAGATTTTTAAGTATTACCTATTATGAGATATGTGTAGTTTAAACAATTTTTTTATTCCTATACCAAATTCCGAGTTACTACGTCAAGCTTTCTGAAGAAATCGGTTGGGACAGACAGAAAGACAAACACGTGAGACAGAAAGACAAACACGTGAGACAGAAAGAAACCATACATTATAAAATGGATTTACGTACTTTGGCTTCTTAAAATTTTAATTTGTTTTACCCTAACCGTCTCAAACATGAATTACTTACAGAAACCGCTGAATGTTGAAACTTCTTCATAAACGTAACGTTTTTTACTTAGTTCTGAAGATGCAGTGTGTACGTATTAATGTATTATTATTTTCAGTGATCTTAGTAAATCATTATTTAGCATCGAAAATATAAAAAAAATCTCCCTGATCTACTGATAGATCAAGAGACCCAGTAACACAATACTTTTTTGTCAATTGGCGAATATCTAGAATCGATCAATGTTGTAGCAGTTGTTTTTTATCGTTCCAAATGATTTCCTAGACATAGAGCTTTTAAGCTCAAAAGCGCCTGCCGACAAAATTCTCAAGCTCCGAATGAACGTAGGACGAAAGTCTTCATCGGAGCATAATCTTACAAAAAGTCACACTTGTGAACAAGAAATAGCGCATCAAATTCCACTCGTAAAGTTAGAAATTCAACATTTTCAAATATACAAAACGATGGTAATGTCGAATCGCGATAAATTAGTACCGACCTATGTAATACAATGCATTCATTAGGTACCTATATACTAAATGAACTTATATGTTACGTTGAATAGACCCGCATTAGTAATAAGCGAAGTGTTTTTATCGTTTACTAAATAATTTCACGATAAGTCTAATTGAGTCACTTTCACGCATGTTAACGATATTTATTAATGGTGACTTATCATTATAAATAACACCTTCTCTTTAAATTTAGTATCGGATAGATCTTAACCTAGAAACAACTAAATGTACAATGTTTTCATCACCTACCCTCTACAAAACTTTTGCTTTAACCCGAAAGGAAATAAGTTAAACGTGAATATAATTTGCCTTCTCCAACTGAAGCACGTAGTTGTTTTTGCTTTTACCTCTGTCCTAAAAGCTTTTAGCTTGTAGAGCATAATTTCATATTTCGTACTTAGGTTGTTTAATATAGTACGTAATTTAGGTTGTTAAAGTAGCGAGTATAATGAGCGCCTGCGTATAATTTTCTAGGCAATACAAAGCGCTCAGTCGTATGCGTCGATGCGAGCTCTCGATAACGTAGGCGCTGTGATGATATTTTATATATATTATGTTGGGTTCAGAATAAACCTGACTTTAATGATGGCACTTAATTTTATTTAATACTTATGGTCTGATACTTGATACTGCTAACCCAAATACTTACATGTTTAAGATGATATAACATTTTGCTGGTATGCTTTAGTATTTTTTATTGCCTCCTTTGACCTGTCAGGATCAATCCTATTTTCGCGACTAAATATACAATTTTTAATTAAAAAAGTAATAATATATTTTTCAATTTTTCATTTTCAACTGGTTTGATTGTGTAACAAATAAATAAGATAACGCGAATTTAATTTTTAAAGTCTCAACTGAACAACATTATTGGAAAACAATTAAAATGAATTATTTTAATTAATTACTGTGTATATCTTGAACATGTTCACATATTCTGGAAATAAAATTTAAGAACTTTACACAAAATAAAAAAGAAATTGTTTATAATGTGTATCGAGCTTTAAGATTTAAGTAATACAGGTAAATATAGTATTAAACAAAATCGCTAGTTTCGTTATAAAGCTAATAGCTTTAAAGGATACATTATCGACATGATAAATCCAGCATCAGTTCCATGAACCGACGACATGGATGGTGATACTCGGAAACCAATAATAAATTGATATTCTCAACGCCAATTCAGTGAATGGATATATTAACTCACTATTTATATATTTAATGGTAAACTGAACATTTATATGCATTTACTAGAGATTATAGTTTCGAACCACAGTATTAAACGCACTTGATATCTTTCCAAATGGATAGTGGCTTATCTCTTGCTGTATTGCTGTATAAATCCTCTTAAATCCTTTAGCTATTCTACCTCATAAGCACTGTATATTCTATCTATGCAGAAATCGAACGTCATTTCCTACTTTCATGTCGTCATATTTTATATTATGGATTATGATTACAGTGTAAAATTTTCGATTCTAATATTTTATGTTTTTAATATTATTACTTTTGATTTATTACTTTTAATTGCTATAAAGATAGTGTCTCAAAAGTATAAAGTTATTCATTAAAAGTAAAGAAGTTAAAAGATTAGAATATTATAAATATTTAAGTATTTATATAGATAGCTGTATGAAGTGGAATTATAAGATTAAGGAGATGATTAACAAATTAAAGTTTATCGTGTTTGTCGTATATAAGTTGAGTTATTTAATGACCAGAAGAGAATTTGAAAATTATATATATATATATATATATATATATATATATATAATATATATATATATATACATATATATATATATATATATATATATATATATATATATATATATATAGTTTAGTATGCTGATTGAGAGTATAACAAACTATGGAATAACATCTTGGGGTGGTGCATATGAAAACACATTAACCACTAGTTTGTACAAAATAAAGTTCTTCAAAAAATATGTGATAATAATGATGTACAGATTCCACTAAATATTAAAAAAATCTTTTATTGTCAACTCTATATTATTGAATTATAGTAATTGTAAAAAAATTATGAAGAATTATTTATTAATACTAGAAATAGGGCGATTTCATTACCAAAAAACAACAAGTCAGTTAGTCATTAGAGTTTGAGTCAAAATTCTATTAAAGATTACAATACAATGTTGCCTATTGGTTTGAAATGTCTGAGTGGTGATAACAAGAAAATTAAAAAAATGATAATTAAATGAATCTTATCTTTATAATTGTTAATGATGTGTTTTGATGACGTTTATAAAATATAAGTCATAAGAAGTCGAGTTATAATGATATTAAAAATTACAATATGTTGCCTATTGGCTTGAAATGTCTGAGTGGCGATAACAAGAAAATTTAAAAATATGATAGTTAAATGGATTTTATCCTTATAATTGCTAATAATGTGTTTTGATGACATTTATCAAAAATAACTTATAAGAGTTCAAGTTATAATGCTATTAAAGATTACAATATGTCGCCTATTGGTTTGAAATATCTGAGTTGCGATAACAAGATAATTTAAAAAAAAGTTAGTAAATGGATCTTATCCTTATGATTGCTAATAATGTTTTTTGATGATATTAACAAAAATAAGTCATAAGAGTTCGAGTTGTAATGCTATTAAAGATTATAATATGTTGCCAATTGGTTTGAAATGTCCGATTGGTGATAACAAGAAAATTTAAAAAAAGTTAGTTAAATGGATCTTATCCTTATAATTGCTATGATGGCATTTATCTGTATTTTTAATTGTACTTTAACATTGCTTTATTGCACTTTACATTTGTTTCTATTGTTATATATAAAATTAAATATTTTTTTCTTTGTTACCAGACCCATGTACAGATGGTTAGACGTATCCGTAGGACTGATATATGTTAGTATCTGGTATTAATAAATAAAAAAATAAATAAATACCGAAATGATATACGACTACAATAATTGCAATATAATATGGAGTTTAACGAATTTTTTTACCCTAACCGTCCCAAGCCTGAATTATTTACAGAACATACTGAATGTTGAAACTTCTTCATAAACGTAATGTTTTTTTACTTAGTTCTGAGGGTGCGGTGTGTATGTTTTCAGTGATCTTAGTAAATCATTATTTAGCACTGAAAATATCAAAAACATAATCCTGATCTACTGATAAATCAAGAGACCCAGTAACACAATATTAATTATTTGTCAATTGGCGAATATCTGGAATCGTCCTGTGCTGCAGCAGTTTTTTCTCGTTCCAAATGATTTTCCAGACATGGAGCTTTTAAGCTCAAAAGCGCCTGCCGAGAGTGTAACTAAATTATGTGAAAGCTCACATGCTTATGTATAGTTTATTATCTAACCTAAACGATAGATTTAATTCAGAGTTTGTTATGTTATATGTCAATTCATAATTAGCAATAATTATACACGCAATTTCATAATTACCGACTGAACCTGTTTCTGCTCACGATGAAGTAATCCAGTGGTTGGCGCCTCCTTCCGCACGCGACTAAATGCCACTGCATCCGCTTTCCAATGTTGCTTATCTGTAGTTTCTGACAACCGGTTGGCAAGCTCGTTAGAGAACAAGCGGGCACCGCCGGCTGGTTAATGAATTAATACTTTTTTGGTGTGAGTGCAACAACGTCAAGAAACGTCGCAACAACGATCTTAATGCTATCTGCATTATTCTTGTATAGAGCGAGCTGTCTAGGTGGGAAGTTTGATGTCATGTCTCGAGAAACTTTGAGTGCTTTCTTAGGTATTGTAAACTGAATTAAAATATCAACGGTATAGAGATGGTCATTAAGAAGTCGAAAAGTCATAGGACATTGGAAAATGTAATATATAAGTCGACCAAAATCTGTTTTATTAAGGTATAACTTCATATTGTCACTTAATTTCTTTACACTAACAAAACACTAGTTGGTGTTTTATATGAAGATATAACTTAACGCGTAGCAAAACCAAAAAAAAGAATTAAATGCACCACTCGTTATATGTAAAATGGGAACGAAAGGTAAGAATTTACCACATCTCATAAAGTGGTAAATTCGTTCCTTTGTATACAATGAAAGTGAGTTTCTATTTATCATTATTTATGCCCCCGCCCCTTATTTTTCAATCATAGCTTTCCAACGTACAGTGTTTCCAACGTCCACTTAAACGAGTCTGTTTGAATTTCAAAAAGACATTAATATATTGAACGACTAAGCTATCGCACAAAACGCCTTCATCTACTTAGTATTCGAATAAGTTCATTTACCTCGAACTGACGTTCCTTCCTTTATTAATCAATGAATTAATATTAACGTACATTTAAATATTCTATTTCTATTTTAAAGAGACTAATATTTTGAAGGACTAAGCTATCGCAAAAAGCGCCTGTATCAGTTTAGTATTCGGATAGGTTCATTTACCTCGAGCCAACGTTCATTCCTTTATTAATCCTTGAATTAATATTAACGAACATTTAAAGAGTCTATTTGTATTTTAAAGAGATTAATATTATGAAGGGCTAAGCTATAACACAAAACGCCTTTATCTGTTTAGTATTGGAATAGGTTCATTTACCTCGAGCTAACGTTCATTAATTTATTAATCAATGAATTAGTATTAATTTGTGTCAGCTACTCTATGAACGTAATGGCACATGTGAAAGTGTGTTCAGTGAACCGATCGAGTCACGTTCCCATTACATAGACGGCTCGCGAATTAACCTGAACGACGTGTTCCTTCTAACGGTGTTGGGGCCTTTGAGGTCGTCATAACATGTTAGCAAAAGAAGCAAATTTTCGCCTATTATATTATAGCCATATTTACAAGTAAGTAGTGCTAAGTATGGAAGGAACTCGGAATTTCTATGCGTAATATAATCATAACGAAATAGGAGCTGCTACCTTGACGGCCAAAACGAATGACGGAAGCCATAAAATGTCAAATAATGTCAAACTCCATAAAATGTCAAATCCATAATTAAAAAGAAAACATACTTCATGACAAGGCAAATCTTCATTTCAATCTTCATATTAATAAAATCATTAAAATATAGTGTCATCTAAAAACTAGGATAATAATTTTGAGCGATCTACGAATAAAATAGCTTCAATATCGTTAATGGCTTTGCATATGGAACCAAAGTATTTGTACATATATTCACACTGAAATGGAAATCTGCTTCTTTTTGAAGTCAAAATTGGAAATAAAAAAAACTGCCAAGTACGAGTGGAACTCGCACTAAGAGGGTTTCGTTTACGTTTAGGCACTTATAAACATTTAAGGGTACATAGAATTAACATTAAACAAACATTTACAAATATTAATTTTTCACAACGTATATATATATTGCTTATATCTTTCATATACGTAAAAATATAGTGCATATTTTAATAATTTTAAGATAATAGCTTTAGTTTTTTACAAACTCTAACATAGCTTTTAAAAACCATGTTTTTTCCGCAATTTTTGGTTGAGCACTTCCGGAAAAAAATAATTCACCCATTCATCCCCCCATGGCGGGCCCCCCCCCCCGGGCGGCGTGAATTATTTTTTTTTACATATTTTGCCATATATATCGGACGATCTAAGACGTAAAATTAAGAAGAAAATATTTTTTAGCTCTTTAAAATGACACTTCTACAATATAGGAAGCAACAATTTTTTTTCGAGTGCTTAATTTACATCGCCTAAAATTTCCACACAAAAATTTTTAAGTGCTAGCTATTGAGACATGTGCTGATTAACATGCTTTATTACTGAGCCTAAACCCAACTTTCTACTTCAAAAGGGCTGCGACAGACAGACAAAAATAGACACGTGAGTGATCTTATGAGGGTTCTGTTTTTCCTTCGTAGGTCTAAACGAAAGGAAAAATCAAAGTCGTATAGACGACTAGTTTTAGTTAATTAATCATTTAGAGTATATGAATCCTTATTACTCCATATTAGCCATATGTCTCCCCCTTATTATTTCATATGCGCCATATGTCTCTCCCTTATTACTCCGTATGCGTCATATGTGTCTCCCTTATTACTCCATATGCGTCATATGTCTCTCCCTTATTACTCCATACATGTCTCTCAAGCATCAACGATGTACGTGGTTTAATTCGGCGCTTTAACTTTGTTACATTAATTCTAAAATCAATAAACATTATTTTGAATGATTGGAATATTATTACTTATTAATATTAGTAATTAACTTGCAACTCAAAATATAACAAGAATAATTTGGAGTCGGTAATCTATCAATGTCACCCTAAAAAGTTGGATTGATAAGGATATAACTCTTATTAAATTTCATCCAAATCGATACAGCTGTTACGTCATCGTAAGCGATCATCCGGACTTGTGAATCTATAAAGTAAGTTGGCGTTCGTTGGAATACATGTTTATTTGACATTAGCATGCGAATAAGTGGGATGGTTTGTACGTTAAATATATTCAGAAGATGGCGTTGTTTTTTTAGGGTCCCATAAAGGAAGAAGAAACTTTTATAAATTCGACATATCCGTCCGTATGTCTGCCATAATCTCACAGTTTCTACAGGTTTAGATATATGTGCGTGATTGTTGCAAACAGGCGCTTTACATGGAGTTTGCAGTTGATATGTAGACTTACCTACAGTGTAGACGAATTGAATAAGTCTTTTTTTAACTATTGTAGACTTACCTAAAAAGATAATATTACGGTTTTGTTGGATAGTTTCCTTACAGTCTATCTATTTTCTTACGTTGCGCTAATTCATAATATTAATATAGATCTGTTCAAAATTAGAATACCGCCAATTTTAGTGAACAATCCGTACGATAACGTGTAAGTAGATTGTTGCCTTGAAAGTTCACGAGGCAGGCACTTGACCGGAGACATGAAAAGTTCAATAGAAAGCAAAGTAGGGCGGGCGGGCGAACGGTGGGCGGCCTCGACGTGCCTTGAACTGTTATTTAGCGGTTAAACACTGGTTTAACATGAAAAGTTTACCGCAGTGGTCTTATGAATAAATTTCAATTACCTTAAGGCGTGTTTCTTAGTGTTTCTGCGTAAATATCCAGATTTGAATTAAATAAATTTCGAGAATTCTAATTTGAATAGAGTTTTAGCAATTTCAGGTATTTCCAGTATAAGCGTTTTACTCATCGCTAAATACTTTGAAGTTCTTTTATTGAATGTATTAAATGAAGCCTAATTCTCTTTGTGGCACTTGAGAGATAATATTACGGTTTTGTTGGAGAGTTTCCGTATAGTCCATCTATTTTCCTGCGTTGTGTGCTTATTCGTAATATTAATATAGATCTGTTCAAAATTAGATATATCGCCATTTTTATTCGGATAAAAAGGATTATTTTATCTTAGTTTCCTTAAAATAATGACATTTAACTATTTATCAAGAGTAGTATTATGCTAAATGCACATATACCTACAATTCTTACTACATCTAGATTATCTAAGCGAATTGTTACTTGACATGATCCTAAGTCGATTGAGTTGTTTCGTAGATATTGGTGCGCAAACTTGTGAAGGTTTCGTCGACCAGTATAGAATAGAGAATTTCAAATTGTCATTCAGGTATGCGCGTAGCTCTACAAAATAATTAAATCGCTGATTAACTTTTAAGTCGAATGTATGCGCACGTACACAATACACAGCCGTATTTATATAGCTGTCGATCGATAGTTGTTGGATGGTTTCGACAAATATAATCAATACGGTTTTTTAATTTTTCTATTTAGTTTCAATCGTGTTGATAATATGCGCATCTCTATAGGGTTCCGTAGCATTTTAACATATAATTCAAGTTCAATTTTATCGTAAATTCATCGTAAAGTTTAAAAGTGATATTTGTAAAGATATTTTCTTTCCATATAACTCATATATGCGTATGTAACAAAGTTTCCATTCACGTTGATTTTCAAGAAGCTTGTTGAAATTAATCATAATTGTCTTTATCAAATTCTATATCAGGTACTTCGAAAGAAGTTTCGTACCTGTTTTTCTTTAAAATATCGAAAGTTATTGCAGAGAAACAATTTAACTTTTAATAACAAAATATTTTTTATTTTCAACATTTTCTCAGTCATAATCACATTTAAATGTTTCATTATCGTAAACAGGATCTTCACGAAAAAAAAATTAAAAAACACTGAATTATCAGTAAATTTATTTTTATTTTTGCCAAATAATACTCTTATCGCTCGCTATTTAAGACCGAACAAGGTGTTAGATGTGTTGCGTTGTATATCGCTTTGATTATACGGCGCCCTGTGTGCGTGCACCGTAGGTCACTTAATCTTTGCATTAACGTTGAAATAATATATACCCATAGATGCTGGCACGCTATATCGATTTAGCAACACCTTTAGACACATATATGCCATTGTTATCTTCGGTTTTCTTGATTTTTGGTTAATAGAAAATTTAACTAACATGTGTTTTTAGATACCTTCGTAATGGTATTAACATTTTTTAGGGTTCCGTACCTGAAAAGGAAAAAAGGATAGGATGACCCTTATAGGATCACTTCGTTGTTCTTCTGTCTGTCTGCCTGTCTGCCTGTTTGCGTATCAATACCCATTTTCCCAGAAACGGGCAGAGGTACCAAGTTGAAATATAAAATATATAAGTCCACGGTCCCTTAGAGCTGTAAAAAATCAAGCTCCTAAATCAACGCAGTAAAGAAGAACCCTAAAAATACGACCATTTATTTATGCCGCATATTTTGACACTCGCAAGTAAATCAAAACCTGTAGGGTACTTCGCGTTGACCTAGAATCATGAAATTTGGCAAGAAGCAATAACAAATGAAGGAAAAAATCTGAAAACCGTCAATTTATAGTTATGTTTCGAAATATACCCGATGTTTTTGCGTCTGTGAAAGATACAGTTGGCAATATATTTACGTTGTGTGAAATTAATATTTGTAAATAGTTTAATAGGAATACCTTTAAAAGTTTAAAAGTTTATACCTTTAAAAGTTTATAAATTCTCATATCTATACGGAACCCTCGTAGCGCGAGTTCTACTCTTGCTTGACAGTTTTTTTATGTTGAGAGATTTTTAATTTTATTAAGGCAGTTTCTATTATTGAACCTATATTATTTTCTCATATACATAAGAATATAATCACCTTCCTTAAGAATATAAGCCCTAATTGGGTTTATGAAGACTCCCAAATTATACGTGACGATAAAAACTAAAGAAGGCGGTGGTGTGCGTCTGGTGGGTGGGGCGAGAGATGATTAATGCATCGCGTTCGCGGATGACATCAAAGTACCAAAACAAGTGGCACATAAGTACAGTAATAACGGTCCCGGGTAGATATTCGCTGTAGCAGACACAATGAGAAGAAAGAAAACGTCACGAATATGGAGCACACGTGGCGACGGCATTCCTGGCTAATATCGAAGTGTCGTCGCGTGCGGCGCCGCGCAGCATCCGCGGTGACACGCTCCTTTGTGCTGATTGTTTTATGACGGAGAGACCGCATGCTCGCTTTCCCATTCTTCCGGA
Organism: Druceiella hillmani; assembly: GCA_039881145.1. Taxonomy (NCBI): domain Eukaryota; kingdom Metazoa; phylum Arthropoda; class Insecta; order Lepidoptera; family Hepialidae; genus Druceiella; species Druceiella hillmani. The sequence goes on along the minus strand of JAYKKI010000018.1, from coordinate 9,430,122 downwards.
GCGTATAGCGGCGTATAGAGTGTGTGACTTCTCGTGTGTGAAGTTAATTTTGAAGTGAAAATTCTTAGGCGATTTAACTCTCAAAATTGAAAGTAAAATTTTAAGGTCGCGTCACGTTTAGGCACATTTCGTTACATGAGAGAGAAGAAAGATACGCAGAGAAAAAGAGAGCTATATATTTCGATGCCATGGAAGTGGAGCAAAAGAAAGCGACGTATACACAACGATAACAAAGTGATTTAATAAATATAGATGTACGCTGCAGACGCTACATATGAACGGCTGAGTTACCACGCATGCGTTGTGTTATTAATATTTATCATTGTGTTTCGTGATTATTTTAATTGACATTTGTCTATGTAAATTGATATGAAGATTTTTTTGATGTTTACGTCGATTTATAAAGACATTTTATTAATTTTTCTGAATGTATTCAAGTCAAGTATTCAAGTCTTCTTACACAAATTTAGTATAATCTATAAATTTACACTTAGTACATTTTCTCTCTCTCTCTCTCTCTCTCTGCTCTTTTACCCTTACTATATTTTTACAAATCAATGTTTAAATCGCCAAAGAAGCTTCACTTCTATCATGTGTACTGAGTTGCACGTGATTAATTTGTCGATTTATAAAGACATTTTATTAATTTTTCTGAATGTATAGTATTCAAGTCTTCTTACACAAATTTAGTATAATCTATAAATTTACACTTAGTACATTTTCTCTCTCTCTCTCTCTCTGCTCTTTTACCCTTACTATATTTTTACAAATCAATGTTTAAATCGCCAAAGAAGCTTCACTTCTATCATGTGTACTGAGTTGCACGTGATTAATTTGTCGATTTATAAAGACATTTTATTAATTTTTCTGAATGTATAGTATTCAAGTCTTCTTACACAAATTTAGTATAATCTATAAATTTAAACTTAGTACATTCTCTCTCTCTCTCTATCTCTGCTGTTTTACCCTTACTATATTTTTTCAAATCTATGTTTAAATCGCCAAAGAAGCTTCACTTCTATCACGTGTACTGAGTTGCACGTGATTAAATTTTTTTTAAAGTAGCTCATTTACCCGCTTCAATAATATCGTGAAATTTTGGAAAATAGCGTAAACAAAAAACAACTGTTTATTAAATCCAAGTCCAGTTTATATATGTAATGGCTCGACATCTATAATGTGGACCTACAACACTCCAAAATTAACTAATATTAGTCACTAACGAGCTGTCAGTTTGACGTTTGCTTTACTTAATGATTTAATTTTCTTTTAAACGACTAATGTTTCCTGGCGTCAATTTGTCGGGAATTGCTTTTGTTCTGAATCTAGTCATTAAACAATTCATAGTGGGAAGCAAATGAGCAAGCGCATCACATTGTGCCGTACTCGTATTTGGCTAATGTAAGGACCAAAAGAATTTTGAAAATTAACCTTGGTCTAACATAATAATATAGTATGCTATAAAATATGTCATTACTATATTCAAAAGTGTATCAAATTTAATTTTAAAATTGTTAAATAAATAAGTTTTGCTGTGGTTTGCTCCTGTTATTTTTTTGTAAAACAGGTAAAATAAAAAATATTCCTGATTTAAACAAAGTTGATGAAGTTACAACGTCATATAGTTTGAAGTGTTTAATGTTGAATAGTAAGCCTTCTTAGAGTTCCGTAGCCAAATGACAAAAACTGTTCGTTCCCCTGCCTGAGTCTGCCTGTCACCGTCTGTCGCGTCCTTGTAAATTTTACAGTTGTAAACTTTGTGATCGAAATTTTGTAAGCAAATTCTTCATGTAAAGGTTTAAATTAATATGTAATACAATCTTTATTTACGTTTTTATTTATCAACTGTAATGTTAAACGCAGAGGGCGTCTTATTGCTACAGGAACAATGCCATCCAGTCAAACTTAATCCCAAAAGTTTGTTTAGAAGAAAGTGGGGGCAATTTCTTCCGCATCTTTCGTCGAGAGGTATACTGTTAGGCAGATTGTTTAAAATAATATTCTGGTTCTATTTAGCATTTTTCAGGTTTAAGCTTTGTTTTGATTAGTACTTTAAAATACAATTATTTCGAATATGGACAGTTTAAGAGATGTGGGCAACTACGGAACCCTATGAAACTTTGTGTTATGACACGCCATTGGCTGCTTGTTATTTAATCTGTAATTTAGATAGATTGATTCTGTGATTTCGAGAGTAGAAATATGAAATGTAACTCTAGTACAGGAATAAACCTGATACTTATGCGCATGTGAGTCATAGAAGCACATATTTATATTATATTAGCTGATGAGATCGTCTCTTACAAGGATCTCGGGCCTTTCAAGTTTCATTAAGACGCTTTCACATTCTTTTATTTTTCATGCGCTATCACTAAATCCACTCGTATCTTATCTCTAACTACTTTCTGCACGATGACGTTTCTGATGAATCTAGCGAACACGTTCACTGATTGGATGAAATTATTTCCTTATATTTAATTTGATACAGGCACAGCATAGCTCTTTGTGTTACTGTCACTTAGACAAACAAATTGTACGATACATCTGCGATACGAATTATAACCCAACAAGACTACGTTCTCTCCGCGTCTGGGGGTACTCGTGTTGCGTTTGTTTTCGCCAGCTTTATTACCCGAGGACGGTTTGATGCGAGACCAAATCTCGTGCGCTGGCATTGCTCTCTGCGCCTTCTGATCGGTCTCTTGAGTCATAAACGCGACATTAAATCTCAATAATTGTAAACACGTGGTGTCGCTGAGGTGTAATTGTACGTGCCGGCGAATGAGAAATAGTTGTTTGGTAAAATCGTTAAAAACAAGTTAAAATCGATGCAATGAAACGCGTCGTGTAACTGAGAAAATCGTATTCATTGTAACTGTTCAATTGATTTTGCTTATCGTTCCCATGACGTTTTGTTCTTTTGGAGTTTCCCCATATTTTCATAACAAATGAATGTGAAATAATAAAAAAATTTCGTTTCCCCATACGTTCTTTTCTAGAGTTCCGTACCTCAAACTAAAGAACGGGACCTTTATATAAGATCACTCAGGTGTCGGTCTGCTCGTCTGTCACAGCCAATTTTCTCAGAAATATTTTCTCAAACGTACAAATATGAAATATTTCAAAGTAATACATTTTATCAACTCACATTTTTTGAACTAGCTACCTCTTTAATATGTTTATATAAGAATTAAAGAGAGGGTAAATAAGGTATACAATTTTTTTTTAGTTTACCTTATATGGGTTATCATATCATTGTTATGAGGAGTGCAAAAATATTTGTAGTTTTTCATAATTTTAAATTGCACATTTCAAAATATATTCTAAAAAAATGCAAAAATTCAGCGTTCCTGCCTTATTTCCGAAACCAAAAAACATGAAAAAACAGCGTTGGTAAAATCTGAATACAAGATTACACGAACATTACAGCGATTATCCTAGATTTTATAAGTTTCGAAATGTGCAACATATTTTACGCCTGTAAAAAATGTGGTAGGCAATATATTTAACGTTGTGAAAAATTTATATTTATAAACAGTTTAATATAAATACTAGTACACTTAAATGTTAGTGTAGTACCCTTAATGTACCCTTAGAGTGCCTCGGAAACCTCGTGGCGCGAATTCAACTCGATAGGTTTTTTGTTGTCGTTTTGAAAGGATAGATAGAATACATATTCTCAGAATATGTTTTACCTTATGTTTGCTTAAGAATATTACAAAATTTAAGTATCGCTAGTACATACGTATAACATGTTCGTATGGATTCGTATTTGTTCTTTTCTCAGTTTCTCTGTTTCGACAATATCTAAGCCAGTTGTAGACATCCCGTGGTTCACTAAATTAAAAGCACAATATTTTTTTTTATTCAAATGTTCGAATCACTTAATCAACAATTTGTCATATATTTAATGTTCCGTTTGTAACTAACAATTGAATACATTTAGGAGAAAAATTTTAAATGAAAGTTTTAAACAAACATTTTTTCACACTTTTGACTCATAATTGAAAAGATAGAGGGAGAGAGGCACATACTACACGTTACTTTGAAATTTAATAATTTGTAAATGGAGACAATAAACTTTTTTAACCACATTCCATTCGATGGCAGGCGCAAAAAATAAATATTTCTTCCGTATTTTATTTTTATTTTTTTTATTTTTCAGAAGTTGGGAACTTATTATTTTGAAAGCTTTCAATGAGTAATTATAAAATTTGCAGTCTATAACATTTAAACGACTAAAAATATAATTATGTAGCAAATAATTTAAATGTCAACGCGGATAGGGAAAAAGGACATAACAAAAGAAGAAGGAATAGGGTAAAGATAGGGAATCAGGATCGAAATATCTTGTACATAAATACTTTCAAATTTTATATTGTAATATTACAGACTGTAGCAGGATATTAATTAGGAATTTAAAAATTGCAACTTGCTTTTAGACTGAGTCATTAAATATAAAAAAAAGTTTGTGCGCACCTGGCCTAGACGAAAGTGAAAGACGTCCAAGTTCTCCGTTTGGCGGTCGTTCTCAGCCTCCATTGTTTGGCACAGTGGATGCTGTAACGCGGCGACAATGGGACATTTACATTAATTGTTATAATTGCGTTCGGTTGCGACATTCGATACGCCACTCGCGGGCGCGTAATGTGGCGGTTTACGGCGTTAGCTGCTAATGAATGTCATAGATATTGTTGTATTTGAGCGAAACGATCTCGCCTTGTTTGTTTGTTTCATAATTTTCAAGGCTGTAAGGCGCAGGCGGGCGATCTGTTTTAGTTAAGTAGTCGATTCGCACTTTGTAAGTTGAATTTGCTGCAGTTTATTTAAATTTGGAGAATATTTTATAAATTGTACGTGCTGTTGGTCGCTTTTTCAATATCTAGTGAATATTCAAAAGAAATTTGTTTTTATTTAATTACGATGTGAAATAGCGAATAGTGCATTACTAGTAGCACCTACTAGAAATGACTTACCTGCGTTTAATATCATAGTTTGAGAACCCGTTTTCAAAAGATAAAACCACCTTAGAAATTGCACTACGTGAGTTTCGCACCCGCTTAGAAACAAATAAAAAAGTCAATATTTACAGATATTTCTTTTAAATAATATGATATTATTTTGTATCATATAAATTATAACTCACCTTTTTAATTAATAACCCTAGACGACTAAAATTATTTTTTTTAAATAAAAAATTTGTCCTTCCCATAATTGCCAAAAAAATTCTTTTAAGTTCCCATTATTAATAAATTCTTCTTTTAAGTTCCCATTATTGGTAAATACTTCTTTTAAGTTCCCATTATTGGTAAATATGCGCGTTTACAGCTCTAATATTATGTCAACTTTAACTTTCTATGTTAAAACGTGTCTGAGAAAAGCGGTTGTGGTGGATGGACAAACAGACCCATGAACGATCGTATAAGGATTCCGTCTTTTTCTTTTAGAAGAACCCTAAAAAAAGAAGAACCCTAAAATGGAGTCCTTAGTTTGAGATTTTTCCTCCTGTGTGTTGAAAGCTTTATAACATTTCACTCATTTTACATAATGCGGCTCAGTTGACATTTTTTTTCTTTAATTTGAAAATATATATTCTTTTTTTTAATTTCAAAATGTAATGTAGAAAGATCATGATAATTTGCGTTTTTTTTAAATGAGAAGAAAGTATCAAATAAATTGATACAGTCACTTTAGTAACGACAAAATTATTTTTATTTTAATTTGAAAATGTAATCTAGAAAGATCATGATAATTTGTGTTTTTTTTTTAAATGAGAACAAATTATCAAATAAATTGATAAATAAGTAACTACGGTCACTTTAGTCACGACAAAATGATTAAGACATTACTCACTAAGTGCTAATAAAAAACAGCAATTCATAATATAAGATCGAAATAAATTTAGTACAAGTACGAAATAAATTATTATTATACCCCTTAATAAATTTTCCTATCTGTATAATGCTTGTAATTATCACTCGCTAATGCTCGCAACAGCGTTGTAGTACATAATTTTTACTACTGTAGTAGTAACTGTCTACTACATTTTCTTCTTTTCTTGATACTTAAATCTGACCGCTTCTATTATAATTGTTATTCAAGTTGTTCCCTATATGGATACTAAACTTAAATATAACAGTACATCTCAGTTACATTCTTAAACAGGAATTCATCAAGAAACCTGTAACCTTTCTGGCCTGAGAAAAACCCTTGTAAAAGCATTCGCCTAATTTTCCTTAACAGCTTTTTCACGAAAATTTGTTCACTTAAAAGACTTTAGGTAACGGAATAGCTGCGCTAGACCTCCTCAACGTTAGCTTGAGACTTGCGGATTTACTTCTAGTGTTAACTCCATATCAAACTTAGTTTATTAACCAAACAAGCTTAAATATTTGATACAAAATTAGCCCAACTTTGTTGTAATTCGGTTTCAAGCAAATTGAGTTAGGCCCTAGGGGTATAAATCGTTTAAATGGTTTCAGAATAACGTTACAATCTTTTCTCTCGGGGCGCCGTGGAATTAGATCTTGATTTTCTTGCCAAAACCGGCGACTTTAAATTATAAACCAACTCAAATTGGAAACAAATTTTCTTGGAAAGTGCTAGAGGGTTTCCACTCAACTTTGTAAAACGCGATTTTATGTAATTTTGTATATTGTTATGTGCTACCTCATAGAGAACACGTATTTACTTCGCGGCCTTATATATAAACGCGTTTCTGTTTGTTCACTTATAACACGAACTCTATTAGATGGATTTTCATGTTGTTTTCGCCATAGTTCAAGGTTTTTTACTTCTGAAGGCTTCTGTGTATGCATCAATGCAAGTGCTCAGATTACGGACCTATGTCAATATTTGTGAAGTGTGTCCTACAACGCGAGAAGTGCTACGAAGCGCTACGGATGGCGTGACTACGGCGGGAAGTCATTCCATTACAGTGGCTCAAGTTCAATCGTCAAACATGCGAAGTCGTAGCGGAGCCCAGGCGAAAACTAGTATTGTATAAAGAGTTGTATTTTTCTTTAGACTTCTACCCTATTTTATTTCTGTATTTACTAGACCTAACCCTATGATTTTGACTTAAACCTTTTCCAATTTTTATGGATTCCTCCTTAAAATTGAAATTTTTGACAGCTATTCGTTTTTGTCCAAGTTATTTTAAAAAAGACCGCCACGGTTTCAATTTTTTTGGTTATTACAATTATGATTTGTTGTATACTACATAATCGTAACTGGTAAATAATCATTGCGGTTTAAAAAAGATTAATTCAAATCTACGTCACTTAGGCAAAGAGCTGCAGATTTGAATCTTGCTATGATAAAATATCTCTACTATTAAATTTATTTTGCATTGTAATTACGAGTTTACTGGCTACTATAGCAATTTTTTGGGTTATTACAATTATGCTCTGTTGTATACTACATAATCGTAACTAATAAGTAGTCATTACGGCTTAATAAAGTGTAATTCAATTCTGCATCACTTAGTCCTAGAGATGCATATTTGAATCTTGCCTATGATAAAAATAACTGCTACCAAATTTATTTTGCATAGTAATTACGAGTTTACTGGCCACTGTTGCAATTCTTTGGATTATTACAATTATGTTCTGTTGTACTCGTATACTACATAATCGTAACTAGAAATAGTCATGCGGCTTAATAAAATGTAATTAAAATCTGCATCGCTCAGTCCTAGAGATGCAGATTTTAATTTTGCCTATGGTAAAATATCTCTGTTACTAAATTTATTTTGCATTGTGATTACGAGTTTACTGGCCACCCGGCTGTGGTTACTTCTGAAGTGGGACGTGGGCCATATTTAATCTAAACAATATTTGTCTCAACAGAAGAGGGGAAGATGACTGCCCTCCGTTTCGAGTTCCACGAAAGCGTGGTATTCGCGAGATAACGAGATAACTACTAAATGCTTCATTTGTGTAAATTTTATTCAAGTGGGAGATCATCACACCGTTAAGAAATATGTGTTCTTTCAGTTTCCAACCCTAGTCGGCGGGTTTTCCATTTTGATTAATATGAAGACTATGTAAAAAGAAGTTTATTGTTCTCATCCACTTGTACAGTTATGATAGTATCCCCATGCATGTCTGTCAAGACCTTTTTTCTTAGGAACGTGTGGAGGTATCAAGTTGAAATTAATATAAAACACTTAGGTCTACGGTCCCTTAAAGATGTAAAGCTTTTAAGTTAACGTAATTAAAAATACAGCCATTTATACGGCGTATTTTGACACTCGCAAATGAATCAAAATCGTAACGGTTACTTCCCGTTGAGCTAGAATCATGAAATTTGGCAAGAAGCAAGGTCTCACAGTACAAGTACAGGAAAAAAATCTGAAAATCGTTAATTTGTTGTAATATTTTTTTTCAATGTGCGCCTGTGTAAGATATAGTAGGCAATATATATTCGTTCTGAAAAATAAAAATTTTGTAAACAGTTTAATAGGAATATAACATACCATTAAATGTATATAAATGCCTAAACGTGTACGGTGTCTACGATTGTGTCTTTATCTACGATTTTCTTCAGCGTAATGTTTTTGACAATTGATTTATGACCTCAGTTTATGTGTGATTACTTGCTATTAATAATGGCATAAATTGGGTTTTGAAACTTTATGAGCGAAAGAGAAAGAAGATGGAGCAAGTTTTAAGAGAAATAAATTTGAAAAAAAATTCACGAATTGAAAAGTTATCATTTTATATAAACTGAAGTTATGTATTATATGCAAGTACTTTAGTCATATATAAATTGTAAATTATTTGTTACTAATAAATATTGTGGACGTTGTTGTTCCAGTGTTGTTTTGCAAATATAATTTTATAGTTGGCATTTTGTTTTTTTGAGAATTGTGAATGTTAATAGTAATATTACATATTGACAAGTTTATTTTTAATTATTAAATCATAATGTTTTAATGAGTCTTAATGGATAATTTTGATAGTTTAAAAATATTTTAATTACTGTCGTTGACTAACATAACCGTATTCAAAACTGAGAGACATTTATTTAACTAAGTCATTTATTCTATTTTTACTGGCTTTGTATATTAAAATTTGAAAAGATTCGCGTATTACAAGGTTTGACTGTATTAGCTTTAATAAAATTTAAACTTATACCAATGTAGGGAGATTGTATAAACTTTTCCATAAAGCGGGAAATTTTGTTTTGATTTTCCTTTTGAAGCCGACATCGTAACACTAAACTGTGTAAACACATTTTGCTTCAAATTCAATGAATAAATTAGAGCGCCATCAGGCTTTATACCTTGGAAAGGATGTGGGCTAAAACTCAATTATTTTACATCACGCAATCTTTTGTAGACATAGTGGAACTTTGGAGTAAACAGAGTGGAACTTTTTTTTATTCTAATATTTATATGAAGCATTATAATAATTATTAAATGTGAGATTTTAAAGTTAAATTTATTTACTTCATGTTTTTCAAGACTTAATTAAAATTATAGTTATTTTTGGTTAGAGAAAGGTAAGACACTTGAATTAGAAATACATACATACATTAGAATATATATATATATATATATATATATATATATATATATATATATACAGAAAAAATATAGGATATGTGACATCATCATAAATTCGATGCAGTCAATACTCTCAAGATTGTGGATTATTATTTGATGCGATTACCGATATAAATGAAAGGAAATCGAGAGTAGAACAGAAAAATTATAATTTGGCCAAACCACAGATAAAATTAAACTTATTAATATGTATTTTTACGACGTGGCAGTATATAAAGTGTTACACTCATAGAAATGACGAAACAAAGGAGTAATTATTAAATTTATTAATCACATTTTATACGGCCTTTACCTCTTAGCCGAGTAGTATATCGAATAGCTATAAATAATAAATAAATAATATTTAGTGAATTCTATGTCACACTCATAAAAATAACGAAATAAATGTGTCACACTCATAAATGACGAAATAAAGCAGTAATTATTAAATTTATTAATCACATCTTATACGACCTTTACCTCTTAGCCGAGTAGTATATCGAATAGCTATAAATAATAAATACATAACATTCAGTGAATTCTATAAAGTTTCACATACGTACGTTCACACTCGCCTGGTTCGTGTTTGAGGGAAGGGGGGGGGGGGAGGGGGGTCATGAGAGCACACAACGTTTACGGACGTCTACGCTTACTGAGGATTTCCGTAGTGCTAATTTTCCATTTGTTAATATCTTTATAGTAGCTTCTAATTTTACAAAAAAATTTCAATATACCATTTAAATAATGCCGATATAACACCTATGGAATATTAAATTCGGTTGTAAATAATTTTTACACAAGTAGGAAAATATGTGTCAAATTGATTTTAGACAAACACTACATATAGAGTACTTTTTGCATACTTTTTTATAATTCTTCTTACTAAATTAAGTACGTAACGATATTATAGAAGAAGCATACACAATAGTTACATTGTCTAGGACGCGCACACATTCTTTGCCAGTACTTAGGCAGAGTTCCAATGCATATGTCGTTCCACAAATGTCAGGAATGGATATTCGCACTGGCAGTTCCGCCGCCGGCTAAGGCCGTTTAATTAGCGGACCAGTCCGTCAACGTCGACCCGCCTCGGCGCCGACTCGGAAGCGCCTGTTTACGTTCCAATGCACTTTCTACAAACAAATGCTCGTACAGTACGTGCGCGCTGTTTTTTGTTCACGGGGGCGATGTATTACACGTATACGTAGGACTTTCGCGGCCGGTATCGGCCAATTCGGGTCGGCACACACTGACGCGTCGAGAGGCTTTTTTTACTTGGAAGCAAAACTTAAATATTACTATGTCTAAACTGTTAAATTCGATTTAGCATTCACGTCTACATGTCGCGCCATTGTGCTATACAGCACACTAAATACTAATAAAAAAAAGTTGAATAAGATATTTAGAGTATATTAAGAAATATATAATTTGGGGTTCCAGTCAACGAGGATAACTATAAAATCTAAATAATTCACATCATGAAGACATCTCAGAAATTATGAAACGGAATTTTTTAAATGGTTATTAATTTTTTAGGCATTTTCAAGGAAAACAGTACCACGATATTTTTGATTATTTGTTCGACCATTATCAAAATCTCATTTTAAAATATATTTTTTTGTTTACCCTAATAACATTTAATAGAATTGTTTATATTATTATCATAAAACTTCGAGTAACGGTCTGTAAGTTGGATTTTGTTCTTTCAAATTGATTCGTCCATCACAGAAAAATATTTAACATTAATTTTATACTTAACCTTTTAATGTCATTCATATAATTCCATTCTATATTTGTTTATTGTGTATGGGACTCATTGGGATTACATAAATGATAAAAGTGTTTTCAGTTTCGGTCTAAGGTAGTCAAAATATTATTTCAAATTATTTAATAATTGACAAGAGTTATTTTACCATTTTACAGCTAAAAATAGTAGAAACAGTCGTGTTTTCACGCAAAAATGCTTTTTATTTTATTTTTGACAAAGTACAATTAATGACGAATTCACCTCGGGTGACTCAGGAGGTGGTCTAATAATAAAAACAATGTTATAACAGAAAGTATTATTATATTAAATAGTTATGAAATGATTGCAACATAAACATGTCAAATTTAAGACAATTATTACCCATGAGTAAAAAGCATAAAAGTTCAATGAACCTTTCTATTAAATAAAATACTAATATAGTGCGGAAATTGCATCGATTGATAACTAGCTTAGATTATTATAATTATACTTATAAAGTTTTGTTTGAGAACAAAGTTTTGCGGTTTATAGTCTCGAGATGCATATACTCCATATGTAGTTTTTTTAGAACCTATCGGTAGTTAGCAGTAACGATTTAATTGAAGGCAGCCAAAGTGTGCCAGTTGCGTTTTTGAGTTAATCTGTGAAACCATTATTGCACTATTAAAATAATGTGTGAAGATATTGACGACACATTAAAATCTATAAAAAATCCTAAATTTAAATTATTCATATTACAGATTGTTCATCATAAGCGTCTTTATGTAAGAAGATTAGTCGGTATAGTTCTGTATTGGACTAGAGAAATGTAGAGAATGTGTTTAATAAATTAGCCGTAAATAACTAACTATTTGAACAAAATACATTCGTGGTCCTTTTTTGCTCGGACGAAGTCGGGATGGGCATATATTTTGTTAATAAATAGATCATTGTTTTTCACGTAACGTACATTCGTAGTTGTAGCAATATGCAAGTGTTTAGTATTTTGTGATAATGGATTTGCGGCTAAAACACTAAATCCTAATTTAAAAAAGTTCCACCTCCAATACGACCAAACCCTAAACGCCACACAACGCGCCGATCGCAATTACGCAACAGTGGGCATATAATGTCGTATTTCATAAGAGGACTAGGTGTAACGCGTGCTCGCCTACGACGGATCCTCTCCGCCCACGCGCCCCCAAACAATCGCCCGCAACTTTTCTAAACGCATAACGATTGTTGTTTACCGTTCCAATTGTGCAATTGAACTCGGCAGAGCGCAGAGACAGACTCGGCTGTCGATCACTGACCGTAAACTATATAGAAGCCCGCCCTACTGCGACTTTGGATTATTATTGTAAGATGCGGTTTACGGGGTCGATAAAAGACTAATATGAAAACCTTATAAACCGTCGATAAATATCCTCTGTACGTATCGTGTTTCAGTGGATAAGTTTTTACGGCACTCACGTGTTTAATCAATAGTAGTATACATTACGTTTTGGTGCCAAATATTAGTTTCAGACGAAATGGAAAGGCATTTGAATGGCGAGACAAAATGATCGATAATGTCCGTGCGTTTGTTGCAACAACTTTTCACTTTATGAGAAAAGTAAGAGTGATCTTTTGTAACACATCTTATGCAATAAATCTACATTAATACGTTATGTATAGGTAACGGTAAAAATTACTATTGACGCAAGAAAAACAATTAAATTAATTAAAAAGGAAATTATTTTTTTATTCTTCGTTTTCGTATTTCATTCATATAAATTGTAACATCGAAATTAACATTTTGATTAGAAATATGTTTTTATTGCGATTTACGATAAACTGTTAGTAGTGAAAAGTGGCAAGGATTCTCATAACATACGGGGGGTAAAGAGAAAAAATCTATGAAAGAGGAAGAGATATACTGAATCAGTCAAAAAATGATATCTAGTGGAGTATTTCTGTATGTAGGTACGTACGATTGTTGTTTACCGTACAAATTGACAGAAAAGAACCTGCGACGAAGTTCGAATTTGATGTTATGCAAAGGAATCTCATATTTATGATGATAAATTATGTGAATTTTTTGAATCTACCAGTGCTATTATTTGCCACGTCCACCCCAAAGTTCGGAGAATTAAGAGAAAACCTCAACACCATTTTGCGCAATACAATAATTGATACGAAGAAAGGCTTTTTAGGTTACTATACAGAAAAAATATACTCGTTAGATTAATAGTCTAGTTTTGTTATGTTCCGTTTCCGTCGCAAAAACTTATAGCTTTTACGGCATATTCAAAAAATTAAATCGGTTTTTCTCTCTGGTTTCTGAAGTATCGATTTGCAAAATTACAAATTATCTTATTTTTTTATTATTAAGTTTAACGATTTAACTGATTAATGTCGATATTATTTTAAATATGGGTTAATATTAAGACGTTTTGGATAAGTCTGCGGTGTGACACTGATTAGATGTATAGAAGATGTTGGATATTCGCTGTGAGGACTCCTTACAGCTTATAAGGCGTTCGCACCTCTCTTTTCAACCTTCGTATTACTTTAAAAACGCAGGTATAATATAGATTGTGTTATTTTATTCGACATAAATTATTACTTAGAATTTTAGACGTTATCTTTTTCTGGATAAACAGGACAAGATAATTTTTGTCGACAATTGTAAAATACAAAAGAGAAAAATTACAAACAATGGACTATTTTTTAAATTGTTCTATTTTGCATTATAAGCACTACATTTATATTTCCAGGATATATGCCGTATTTTTTATATAAATCACGTTTAAAGTTTAAACTTTTGAACTTGCGTTAAAAACGCAATTTCTGTAATGGCTAGCTGACGTCACACACAATGTAAACATAAACATCCCTGCCCGCTGAAGGGGATTTTATTTATTTGAATATTAAAATGTTGTATAAATGGTGTGTAGTGACACAATGTACAAATACGTTTATAAATTCCACACGAAGTGTTCGTTTCAGTGCCAACGAATCGTAAAAGACGAAAAAAGTGACTGCAATTAATCAGAAGAGATCCAAAAATTTAAGTTTAAAATATTATGATCGATATCAATGCCTATAAACCGTAAGAAAAAGAACATTAAATTTTGGTATGAATGCGTTTTACTCCCCTGTGATGTCATCTGACTTTTAAACAATAACATGACGTTTGCGACGCTGATTGGATTCCAAAAATATTCTTTAGGTTTTTTTTATAAAATATAAATTTATTCCTTCGAAAATGAAAAGAAATACGCTTACTTACGTTAAAATATAATAGGATGACCCCGAATTGTGGCATATTTTCGATGTTGTCAAATAGCCTATTGGTTCTGAAAGTAAAATTAACAATACGCGTGTAAGGCCGTGAGTAAAGTTATCGCAGCCCTTTTCAGTTAAAAAAACTGAAGATTTAAACGAAGTATGCGACGAAAAATGTGTTATGGATATAAATAAAAATAATGTTTCATTCAAGGATTAGGTGACATAAAAGGAACGCGAAGTGAATTAAAAGGATAATAAAATTAATGTGACTTACAAAATATTTGTTGAGATATTATTTTATCGCGTTCAAGATTTTGTAAGTAGAAATAACTGGAATCATTTGTAAAGTGTTATCGAGACTGCGATTACGGAATCGTAAGGCCGTGACGTGTGGTACATTTTTATCTCCGGTTACCATTTTGGCAAGAGATAGTTGGTAATATAAATACAACTTAAAATATTTTTAACTTAGATAGTTTTACTTATATCCTTTTTTTAGTGATGTAACAAACTGCTTTCTACCGTATTTATTTTTATTATGTATTACTTCAATTATTGTTATTGCCATATATTGTTTCATGTACTATCGGTCATTTTTTCAATTTGATATTGGTTTAGAAACATTATTATTCTGTTACAAGTTATCATATTACAAAAACAATCAAAACTTGATTATACTTGCTTAGATAACTGTTACGACCAATGTGGTTGAATTGTGGTCTGAATAAAAAAAAAATCCAATGCGGCCTAGCTAACAATTCTAAGTCATTAATATAATTGTGATTTGATTGGCTAATCAATTTTATCTCGAGAGATTTAGTCGAGTGCCTTACATATTAAGATAACCAATCTGATATATTTTTCAGAATGCATTGCTAATATGTGATACATCTAAAGTATAAACTCATAATTTCTAAAATTACATACACAACGTTTGTATCAGATCATATACAGCAGATGCATTAATTTTCTGATAACAGTTACTCACAAAAAACGTAACAATTTATCAATGTTGACGGAACAATTCTGACAACACAACCGACATCTACATTTAGTGAAGCGATCGATCCAGATCTCCGGTACCTCGTAACTTTTCACTACCATATAGGCGATTAGCTCATTCAACGAATGGAGAAGAAATTTTCTGCAGCCTCGATGCGCGGTTAATGCACCGGCGCATCGGCAGCCAGTGGTAAGAGGTGAGGGAGAAGTCTCAGAGTCAGGCAGTCAGTGCGCGTACGACACTCGAGTGTTACGGACGGTCGAAATGAGTCCGCTCGACGAGCTTGCCGCGTTGTTTCACTCGGTCGGTGCGGTCGACCTGGAAGTGTGCTGCGATGTCCAGACGGTGCGGCGCCTTCCGATCTGGAAGAGCTTTAGAATTAAAGAAGAGGAAGGTGAGTTAAAGGCGAAGTCGATTTTGTTTTTATTTCGAAAGGCCAAACCTGTTGCGGTTAACGAACTTGCGGACGTGCATTTGTTTTTTATTGTATTTGGATCAAAGGTCCAAATGCTTTCGGATGGAGCGACATGTTGTTTTGAATTTATCTCTTTACCGAGTATTATCGACGATTAAGAACATCTTTTGTAGTGATTATTTCATCAATAATTGCCTTTTATACTTGTGATCGTAGCAATTGTATGTGATTTTCAATTTAAGATATATTTATTGTAACAATAGCGACGTGGAATGCATCCCTGGTTACGTTTTATTATATAACTTTTGATAAATAAATATTTTTTAGTAATCCCACGTCATCGCCCGAATTTTTCCTTCCGTTTTGGATTGTTTTAGATGTTATTCAAATTGTAATTTTTTCCGAAATTTAGCTCTTTTGATACCTTATTTACGACGCACTTAAGAGCAATGTATTTGGTTAAAGGTTAAAATGTAATAGGCGCATGTCAAAACAGGTTTTTAATTCAACCTTACACTAGTGAGGATTGGAGGAAAATAAAATAAAAAAGTCTTGGTTGAGACAAGTTCATTGGGATTCTTGAACCGCGGAGTAATATTGCAACCTGTTGCATATGTTTATTCCTCATTGGATTTGTGTAAAGCAATTTATAAATCACTTTTCTTCAACGTAGTATCGTTTGTTCAGAATCCTAGTGACGTTACTCTTTAAGTGTTCTTTAGTAATAATGACATACTGGCATTGGTTGTCGGTTAGACAATGCTTTGTAGATAATACATTGTCTATGTGTTGGTTAAACGGTACTAGTTTTATTAACAACTTGTCTGCTTATTCCTTTGCGGTGCTATTTACTACTTTAACCATTAGTCATATTGTAAATGATAGTAAAAGATCAACTCGTGAGTTCTATTTGATTATGCGAAACGAAGTCGGTGGACGGTCGCTTTGTTAAGGTTAAGAGTTTCACGTGCGTGTCACGACTTTTATGCACGACTTTGGCGGCCTAAAATACTTTTCATTTTGCGTCACGCTCTTTCAGTTATGTCCCTCTTAGTTTATTGACATACTCGACGTTTCATAATGTTTAACATTGGATCATATAACCTTAATTTTATTACAACCAATTCGCACGCGAGTATTTTTTTTTAAATTTATGAGTTGAAATTTGTGTGTACATGTTTCTCTGTTCACAACATGAGCTATATGCGTCTTTTATCGGCAATTATGTTTTAGGTAATTGTGAAAGACTTTTTTAAAACAATGTTTTGAGGCATTTATCGAGTTCTAAATGCTTGTAATATTTATTTATATTTAATAATCTAGTTAATAAAAGAGTCGAATAAGAGGAAATTGCCAATTTCATACGTATGTTAAATTCTTAATGAATTTATTGGTTTACATAAAAGTTTTGAGTTTGAGAACTTTCCTTTAAGATACTATGTAAATATCTGGCGAATATAATAGATAAGGCAATAAGGAGAATGCTCCTAGGACATTTACAAAACTTCTGTACTGAAATATATGCAAGAATTGTTTATAGTATGTTTAGGGAGGTCACATTTTTTCTCAAATAAAAAGTACAAATGAATATTTGGGCAAGTAAAAAGAATACAAGAAAAAAATGTATACAAGATGCAAAAGTATAGAAGATAAAAAGTATTCAAGATGGGATAATATTACTTATTCCAATATTATTTAATAATAAGAAGATACATATTCACGTAATCTAATTTTATTCTTTAATAGTCTCGATTAAATGTGTCATTGACATTAGGTTACGTTCGGAAATTCTTTCTTTCATTGTTACGTGTTTATGTACTCTAAAAAGGTTGATAATGAGATAAATTAATAAATGTATCTAAATAAAGTACTTACTTTAGAGTACTTTATTGGAAATTTAAAGTATCAAGTACCTTTATCTAATATAACGTACAATATTTTATTTTGTATGTAGAGATATAATAATATATCATGTTTTCTTCAAATATTCGGTTATTAGATTAGAACATTGTATTTCTTATATTTACTTATAAAAACTAAACCTTGCTTTTGATTCGATATCTCTTAACTTCTTTTGTTCCTAATACCAAAAGTCTGATAAGTTTGTTAATTTATTTTTTTTTGAAGTCAATAATTTCACTGCGATTTCCGAGAGTAAAAATTTAAACCGCGAATTCGGCTGCAATCGTTTCGCCCGAATAAACTTTCTACTATTGATCTTCGGCTTAATCCAATTCAATTTTTCAGATGGCGTGAGCGAATGCCATCACAATTAAAGTCCCTGCGTTTTAAAATATCATCAAAGAATCGAATGTCGACGTAACGCGTCTACGTCGTTCGTTTCTCATGTTCGCGGTTGCGCAATATTCAAATTGGTATGTCGTAACGCGCCAGTGCTATGGTTTACACATTTGATGCGTTTAATTGCCGCGTGGCCGTTGCATGGTTTCACAAGAAGCGTGCTATGAATGGCGATGCTTTACGCGCTTTTATCGTTGTGCGATCGGTGCAGTTTCCCGCCGCCGGCGATTGCGAGGTGCGAGGGTAGGGCTGCCAAAATCGGTAATCGAATGCAGAAAAAAGAACTTTCCGCTCATTTTTAAATCCCCAATAATTTTTCCGATTTCACTAAGAGGATTTGTCACCTACAACGGGGATATATGTCGAAATTCACCTACAACGGGTATATATATCGAAATTCACCTACAACGGGGATATATGTCGAAATTCACTTACAACGGGTATGTATGTCCAAATTCACCTACAACGGGGACATAATATACTTTTCAATCTGAAACATGGCATACATAATTTCATGAAATCATTTGATTTAAATTATATTATTATTAGTATCTTCTTTTCTTTGCGCTATGTTCCTCTATTGGTAATAATGTGTATGTAGTTAGATGTCTGGATATAATACCTGTATTAAAAATAATTATTAATATTATTATATATTGTATATGTGTACGTGTATGTATGTGTGTAAACTGTATATGTGTATGTGTGTGTATATATGTATGTATGTGTCAGTTTTGCTTATAGTAAAACTGCACAAGCCGAACTGGTCACCTTTTTGTTGATAAAATATTAAACAATTAAGGCGTGTAACTTAATTTTTAACATTAATTTTGTCATTAGCCCTAAGACAATTTTTGTACATGTCTGTTACTTTACCTGTTGTATTTTATACCCACAAATAAATAATATTATTATTATAAAAATATACCAACAAACAATCAAATACCAATTTCAACCATCGATTGCAAAAACCAACCATTAGGGTTGTCAACATTTGTATATTTGTTTTTATTGAAATTCTACTTACTCGTCGATGGAAATTTAAATAAAACAGTTCATTATTTTTTTAAAGTGTCTGATATATGGAAATGTATTCTACGCAGGCGAAATCACGGACGGTCGTTAGTAAGTGATAATAATAATAGATAATCGAATTAATATATAATATAAACTAACTTAACAGCTTTTTCAAATTAGGCACAGAGAACTAAAATATGTGAAATTGTTGTAATTGAAACAAAACGTTGTATTTATCCACAAGTGTCTATTAATGAATATTGTCAATGATCTGTTGACGGGTGTGTTGTTTCAAACCCCGTTTCAAGAAGAATTAATGAAATTGATAGCTAACGAGCGCGCAAAATAGACAATTCATGATGTTACCATTGGCCTAGATCAATCTTTTAATTTTGATTTGGAGTGTGAACGAATAGTTGCAACTGTTACAATTAATCGGAACCGACGATTTATTTTAATGGATAATTATGAATCGAAGAAACGATTTGTGAAATCGATTACGTATGCTGATGGTCCAACTGTCCGTTTAAAGGTGATTTAAATATTTAAAAGTTTACTCCATCTTTTTTTACCAATATCAAACGGGAAATTTGGTAATAGCTGCATATAAACATAAGTAGGATTGGTGTATGGAGTTTACTATTTTTTAACTTGGGTATTTTTTACCATCTTGTTTTAATAAATGTAGTATAATTGTTTACATACAGCATTATATTAGTGTATACAGGAAGAGTATCGTAATTCAATACGAAAGTTGGAACTAGAAGAAGGCGTGTAAACGGAGCGCTTTGTGATGAGTGTCTATCCGGTATAGAAACGAGAACCTTGGTTTTGGAGGAATTTCTCTGAGCATTGCTTGAATTGTTTCTTACCACGTAAAGTAATAAAAACTTCTCGGTTTTCATAATGTCGTTTGGTTTTTATTTTAGAAATATCCACATATATTAAATGAAATTATGTTACACGCTTCTGGACTTGCCAAATTAAATCAAAATATGTTTTGAGTATGAATTAGTAGTAGATATTCCAAGATTGGCTTTAATACTCAAAACTTACTCGATTAGTTAATAGTACATATTTAGTGGTATCTTTTTAGGGATCCGTACTTCAAAATAGAAACAGTTATAGCATCTGCCTACGTATTTTGTGTGTTTCTCAGAAACTGTTTAAAGTTTGATATAAAAAAAATTCCTTTCGGTTATTTCAAAAGGCGAGTTATAGGAATTCCAAAAAAATGTTTATGATATGGTTCTGGAGATGTTGTTAAAAGTGTCAATAAGACATGCCATCCTCCCCCCTCTCCCTCGAAACCTCCAAAGCTAAAATTATGACATAAATAGTGGTGATACTAGATTTTATAATTTTTCGAAGCCCACAATATTTTTACGCCTGTGGTAGTCAGATGTGGCACATGAAATTTTTTTTATATCGAAATATTTGAACGAATTGAAAACGATACGAAGCTGGCCGCGCCATCAGAACGTTTTGACTCCTATCAAAACGTGCCATTAGATGTTTCCCATTAATAGTAATATTTTAGTGTAAATATTTACGATGGTTTGTGGGCTATGTGTGAGTGTAGCGATTCTGGAATATGTTTAAATAAATTTTAAAATTCCACACCCAAATATACAAACTCCTTAATATTTTGAAGCGACAACTTTTTGAACAATAATGAATTTTCATTACAAAAACAAAAGCGGTTTATCTTTAACAACAAATTCAGTCTTAACGGTGCAGCTGTCTTATTAATTGTGTTTACATGCGGACTTATGTCATTACTGTCGTGTGATAAAATTTAATTAAAAAACGGAAAGTGATGCGGCAGACGTTTGTAAGGCATTTTAATTTAAGTAAATGCTGTATTACTCCCCCACCCCAAACTTTTCATTGCTCGTATGGTTATAACCACCATGCGACACGCAGATAGATATTAATGTCCTGCATTGCGTAACTCGGGCGTTGCACGTCACGATACATGTCAAGATTGTGGTGGACAATGAAAAAAACCTGAAATAAAGTTTTAGTTAAAAAATGTTAAAATAATTAATATTCTGTTTCTGAGACTGTGGATCGCTTCCTAATAAAATCAGTAGAGGTATTTGGAAAAATATTAAACTATTATTATTAAACTACATTTAGAAATTATATTGTAACGAAAACTGAAACAAGATAAGCTTACTTTATTTGACTTTCTGATATATATGTTTCACTTTTCGTTATGGCCTAATTTCTCCACATACGAACTTGAGTTTCTGTGGCAAAAGAAGTTAGCTCTCATAGCTTTTTCTAACCGCTTATTCGATTCGAAAGAGCTATGATTAAATAACGCACACGATAATAAGAGTTACGCTTAAATAAAATTTAAGTAAACTACGAAACTAAAGCGTTAAGAAAACATGGTTGGTTAGTATTTCTTATGGCGTGCTAAAGATATAATTTATTAATACGATTTCCCAACTGACGATTTATATATTTCATTTTTCGTTATGTCCTAATGTCTCCATATACGAATTTACGTTTTTGTGCAAAAGAAATTTAATTCAATGTGTTATAAGTAAATGCGGTTATTCGATTCGAAAGAGCTATGATTAAATAACGGACACGATAATAAGAGTTACGCTTAAATAAAATTTAAGTAAACTGCGAAACTAAAAAGTTAAGAAAACATGGTTGGTAAGTTAAATTTCTTATGGCGTGCTAAAGATATAATTTATTAATACGATTTTCCAACTGACGATTTATATATTTCATTTTTCTTTATGTCCTAATTTCTCCATTTACGAATTTGCGTTTCTGCGGCAAAAGAAGTTGAATTCAATGTGTTATAAGTAAATGCGCTTATTCCGTTAGAAAGAGCTATGATTTAATAAGGCAATCGATAATTAGAGGTAAGTTTAAATAACATTTAAGTAAACTGCAAAATTAAGGAGTTAAGAAAACATGGTTGGTTAGTTAAATTTCTTATTGCCTGCTGACGATATAATTTATTAATACGATTTCCCATTTGATTATTTTGTATTTAAATTCATTCATTTATTATCATCGCAACTATACAAGTATAAATCTGATGAAACTTCAAGACAATCGGACATCGAGAAGTGGACATTCTTCTAAAATGAAATAATGATTATAATATTGTGAGGAAAACAAGTTGACTTAGCTGCACGTCGAAAATAGAAAGCGTGTCGTTTCATAAATTTATTGTCACGAAAGTAATTTCATATGTTGTCGTCCAACAGCACTAACAAGGTTGTTCATAACATTAGCGGTTGGATATATGGCGGTACAACAACGCGATAAGGTGAACCTCAACGCCCACAGAAGGGATAGCGGCCTTTGCCCTTTACGTGGGTGTGTTTCGAGTCTGGCGCTAAATGTAGAGGATCGTCGTTAGAATATTATCCACTTAGTTCCTTTGTACAAAGTGGAAATTGTTATTGAACAGAATTAACTTACAACGTATTTAGTTATGATCCTTCGATGGCCCCTGTCGGCAATTAAATTGTTAATAGTAATTAAAAATAAACTGATATCAATATTCGAGTAATTTTTATGTTGTATTATGAAATTTATTCAGAATGTTAATATAAATTTTTACACCAATTTTTTATTTCGTTGCGTGTCTTTTTAAACGTGGGTTCTCTTCAGCAAAAGTTATAAACGATGTAAATAATTTTTTATTCAGTGCGCATAGTCTAACAACAATTTACACTTTTCATAGAATATCTTTACCTAATGTTTTTTAAGTTATTGTAAATCTATAGATTTTGGTTGTAAATGTTACACGGAATTTTCAATTAATTCAGTCTTGTGACAATCGTCACCTGTTTAATTGTAAACTACCGTAACTAGTTCTAAATGTAGCAAATATTTGATGTATTTTACTGCTTTCTAACGTAAATATTTAGAATTTTCTTAATGGAAAAATTTAATGTAATTTCATAAATTATTATTCGATTAATTAACTGTATTCAGATGGTATCGGCAAATGGGTGATATTGGATTTTCAGTTATAAAACGGTGCAGGGATTGTTAGACGATACTCGGTAACAGACTAAATGTAATTGCGGCTTAAAATTATTGCTTGAAATTTTTATTTTATAGCATATATACACAATGAATACAGAAATGTATTTTTATCGTTACTGGGAACTTGCTGAATTGTTTGTTTTCTAATATTGAATATATTTGGCGTTAATTTTGTAGAAATTCAATAAAATTTCAATAAAGTTGAATATATTTGGTGTTAATTTTGTAAAAAAATTTTATTAAATAATTATCTGCTTATCTTCGATATTAATCATTTAATTTTTAATAAATAATTATCGATAATTATTATTAATATTCGATATTAATAATTTAATTAAATATTTTATTAATTTCATTAATTATTAATAAAAATTAAATTCTAAATAGTCACATTAGAAAATAGTAAAATATATAAAATATACGTTAGAAAATAGTAAAATACGTAAATTAATTTTATTGATTTGATTAGTTATTAATAAAAATTAATAAAATTAATAATTATTAATAAAAATTAAATTATTAATATCGAATATAATAATTATTTATTATTAATAAATTAAATTTTGTAGGACAAAGATTAAATTAATAAAATATTCATTTATTAATAAAATAATTATCTGCTTATCTTCATTTTGTGAATACAGAAACGAATTTTGATCATTACTCGGAACTTGCTGAACTGTTTGTTTTCTAATATTGAATATATTTTGCGTTAATTTTGTATAAATTCAATATAATTTAATTTTTAACAATTAAATGAAACTACGTAATGTAGTATCATATCTGCTTTATTTAAATTCTTTACCACGACCTAGGTTTCGTTGTATGACAACATCTTCAGGTGGGCAATTTGTAAAGATGTTGTCACGAAGATGAAGATGTTGTCATACAACGAAACCTAGGTCGTGGTAAAGAATTTAAATAAATTAGAAATAATACTATATCACGTAGTTTCGTTTAGTTGTGAAAAATTAAATTGGTTGTTTTCTGTTAAAACGTACCTTTTCTATTTCACGTTCGTGTCTGTCTATTGTGCTACGTTCGTGCCTGTCTGTTTGTTTTTTGACTTTCCACCGAATTGTTGGTCATATTCGAGAAACGTTGGACTAATTTGAATGAGGGTAACTTCGTTTAATATTCTTTTATTCACTGTCATTATCACATAAATGCCCAGATTTATTCATACTATGATAAGGTAATTATCTGTTCACCATTTTCTTCCATTATATTCATAATTGTTTGCTGGAAGAGCTGAAATTTATGAATTTCTCAATAGTTTGTAACTTCTAAGTTTATTGTTTTGTATTGTCGGTTTAGGATCTTGCCTACACTTTACATGTTTGCACTTTGTATAACGAATAAAGTTAACATTTCTAAAAGAAAATGTCAGAAAATAATTTAAGGAATGTATCCATGTTTCCCTTTCTTTACCTTGAGCTTCTAACATATGGCAGAAATAACATATAGAAACCCACGTGCATGACATTACGTTGAAGTTGAATTAATTTGTTCAATTACGAGCTGATCGTAAGTGACGCCATCAGTCAATATGAAACTGTCGTTTCTCACTGTTGCGGCGTCTTCTCGTCTGTGCGCGATTGAAAGTTTGCCATCTTATGCGTTGGTGGGTGTCATCACGGTTTCCTAATTAATCACCCACATGAGCGCCCGTGCGTTCTTGGACCGTATTGCGTATTTTATGTAGTACAGTGGTGAAGATTGGTGATCCATTTAAATGAGTGTCAAGTAATAATTCCATAACTAATTAATTTCCATATAAATGATCAAACGGGCACTAAGTAGGGAAAATAATTTTCTTAGTGTTGAGTGTTTTAAAAAAAAAAAAATTTTTAACCTGAGCTAATCGTGTTTTAACACTGGTTGTGTCAGTGTTGCATGAAAGTAGGACTCCACAGCTCGACTCTGACCTATTTCTCGTGAAACTGAAAAGCATCAGTCATCTGGAGAGACCAGACAACTAACGACAGACCATTTATAGACTGCTTTTCTATTAGTATCTTTATTACTTACTAAGCTGTGTTCCTCAAAAAACACGCTACGAATAATACAAACGGTTTGCACTGTTTTATATCTGACCTTAACTTAGCTGTAAATTTAGAATAATGATTTCACGTGTTATCTTTTCGTTTAAGTTACCTCTAAATATAACTGCAAATGTTATGTCACTATGTATATAGACCTTTTTTTGCAGCTTTTATTATTGCTCCTATTGCGGTAACCTTATTGCACAAAAATATATAAAATTTTAGCGTATTTTAAAATTTAAAATATCTCCAACCTATCCACCAGTTAAAGAATTTTCTAAATCGATTGGGTAGTTTTTGAAATTACTTCGAACTAAGATACTCTAACTTGCTTCTTAATAGTATAGATTTCAAATGTAGTATATAAATAAAATGATATATTCAAAAGAAGTTTAGTTTTTAAATATAAAGATCGAATCATAAAATTTAAGCAGCTTATTTATCAACCAGAGCCATTTCGTTGTGTAGAAAATTATCTGCTCGAATCACAAATCTGTCATATTAGATTTGGCTTAACTCCAACTGTGAAATGGCGTTTGGCAGTGTTTTGTAATAATATGCTTAGATAAATCATGAGACGCAATCCGTGGGTGTCCGCCGTCGTGGACAGGCTAGTTTTTGAGTCACTTTCACGGCGCCCGATGCCATATGGCGAGTATCGATTCTCGCCCGTTTTCATAGCCCGAAGGATCGCAATTATGCCGTCATTCCATTTTTTTTCCATATTCGTAGGCCGATATGTGATGAAATTAAGTCTATATATAATTGATATTCCGTCTAAGAAACCATATGAAGATTACTTTTGTTATTCGCAATTATGCCGTCATTCCATTTTTTTTCCATATTCGTAGGCCGATATGTGATGAAATTAAGTCTTTATATAATTGATATTCCGTCTATGTTAATTTTCCATTTTTTATATTTTCAGTGTTTTTACTTTATTTATTTTTAAAATTAATCAAAGCTCCAATATTTAAACTATGTATCATTCTAATAGTTAGTATTAAAGTATGTGAACTAAAACATAAACAAAATTATGTATGTCAACTTGTACAGTACGTATTTAAAATATATTTGTTCTCTGTATAATGTATAATGCGTAGCGTAATACGCTTATATACAAGTATAGACGTTAGAGAAAAGAAGAAAATATAAGACCAGAATATGAAAAGAAAATTACTTAGGATAAAGAATATAGAAGATTTCTTGAGTATTTGAATAAATAAACCTATATATCGGAGTCTAATGTATGGATTATTTAGCAGCATGTATATGTACATACTATCTTTACTCGTCCCCGAGAAGGTAACCGACTGAGATACGTGGTCAAATCCAGGATCTTTTCTGTGAGAAACCCGCAGTCAGTGACAAAGGATAAAACTGAAATACTTGGTAAAAACTTCTATTAAAGAATTATAATAAATTATTAAATTTTTTGGCGTAGTGAGGCTTAAAGCTAAGAAATGGTGCTGTAAATAAAAATGAGTACCAATATCAACAACTGCTCTAGTAGCATTTGTATCTCTTTCTGCTATATTTTATGCTTAATTTTATAACAGATCTGTTATAAAACGAAGTTTTATAACAACGAAGTTTTATAACTACCTCGATACTGAAACAAGTGAAAATATCGCTCCCCTGTTGTCGACGATTCACGTAGATACGACGAATTCGTTTTCGAATTCAACTGAAATTATGCCTTTACCCTGTGTTCGCAGAATTCGTGAGTTCAACTTTGCAGTTAATTCTAACCTTTTGCCATTAACTGGCACAGTAAGTTGGCTCGAGTACCGATGAGGTCAGCAAACGACTAAGAGAACACGCGTGAGATCATCAGCGAACACTTCGTCACCACTGCGTTTGTTTATGCAGTACTTATAGATTTAACTACCTAACAGATTTTTCCAAATAAGTTGGAAACAGGTTTTAAAGGAGCGTCTTCTTTCCCTTGTATATGTAAAGAATTTTTTATAAATTGATTTTTATATCACAGGTCATTTTCATCGTATTGTACACAGCACAGTTTTCTTAGAAGCTCTAAAATTTCCACAAAGGATTCGATTTATTTTTTAAAAGTTTATAATTGTTGGTTATAGGAAACAAAACGATTCTTACAGATCCAGTTTGATTTTGCCAAGTGTTTTGAACAGGTTATTTATCATGTCTGGAAAATTCAATTTAATAAATTGTGTTTGAAAATTGTATTTCGAGAAATACATTTATATTGTCGTCGCCATGGTGTATTGGGTTGATCACAAGGCATACTGTCTTTGACGATGCGGTGTACCGCGGAGACCTGGGTTCGATTCCTGGCCGTTCATCGAACGGGACTGGACTGATGTTATGGGTGGCTGTAACAGATTGCTCTCTTGTAGCAATAAGTCCGGCATATATATGTGTATATATATAAATTAGGTACATTAAAGTAGATAAATAAATAAATATTATAATACGAATAGTTAAAATAAATTTTAAAATTTGCATAGCTACTAGATGCTCTCTCTATTCATTATTTATTTATAGCGTTTCAGTAATTTATTACCAATATTAAAATATTGCCATGTGGCAATTTGGCATTTTCTCTCAATACATTGATTATTGGCAATTAATAACACGACTGTGGTTAGAGCTATAGTTTATGACAGATTTCTCCGTTTGCTCAATGTTTAGAAACAAAGTAGAAGCGAAATATAACGTCAAGCTTGGTCCATTAGGCCTGTGCGCAAACCGGATGTCATATTTTTGACGTTTGCAGCTGCGACTCTAAATTTGAATCTTGCCTCACATATTTTATTGAATAAGTGGATAAGTTATGCGCGGTGAATGTTTAAAAATGTTTGGGGTGCATAATATGACGTCAGAGATGGCGGATTATGGAAACTTGTCCATGTGATCTTTAATAATCGCCGATGTTACAACTGTAGCAGGGTTGCCCTTTATGAGTTGAATTATGCTATGTATAATGTGCTTTTAAGCTAAAATTTCACGATTTGCTTTGCATCAGAAATTGCCTAAACATTTAAACCGTCTTAACTTCCCATGATTTTTGGAAAAAGGATTTGTTTTACTTGTAATTATTTTTGTTGTTTTTGGTTCTCTTATCTTATTAATTTTGCAAACAAGACTTGTTTGCTTTTTGTTTCTCGGTATTTGCCATAAAACTGATGTATTCGATTGACGTGAAACTATGGTATAGCTTATAGTGTCCAGATGGACACAATGTGTGTAATGTCTACTTAGTGAAGGGAGTTTAAGTGTATTGGGTGCATTTTTTAATTCGTATTTTCGTGTTATCTAACATATTTTCGTATATTACTTTAATCGTGCATTAAAGTAATATACGAAGATATGTTAGATAACACGAAAATATACGAAAACGTTTAATGGTATTTATAATACTACTAATTATTACAGATTGAATACACTACAAATCGTTTTATGTTGCAAAATCTGACCATGGAATTATTTTTGAGTTCAATTTTAATATTGAATATATTTGGCGTTAATTTTGAAGAAATTCATTATTCACAATTAAATGAAACTACGTGATGTAGTATTATTTCTATTTTATTTACGTTCTTTATCACGACATAGGTTTCGATGTATTACAACATCTTCAGATAGGTTATTAACAACGATTAAATTTTAATGACTAAATCAAAATAACGTTTAAAACAATTGTGCAAGATAAAGAAATCTGCAAAAAAATCCAAAATGTCTTAGTTAATTATTATCTAGAGATTTTGTGTTATACGCTTTTTTATGCTTCATGATTGGACCCCACAGTTCCATGCTCGACTAAAACACTTAATAAGTAATTAAACCGTTTTAGACCATACCGTTAACAAATTAATCCTAGATAATGATTACTTTAAAAAAAGTCAATTAAAACAAAATACAGAGCCATGTTCCTTTTTCCCAATCAAAGCCAAGATGAGTAGCTTTATATGTTATGAGTTATTGTGTTAAATATACAAATACTATTTTTAGGGTTCCGTAGCCGAATTGCAAAAACGGAACCCTTATAATTTCTTCCTGTGCGTCTGTCCGTACGTCTGTCTCGGAGACTATTGAAACTGTATAGATGAAATTTGCATAAGTGTCCGCTATGAACCGCTAAACAGTGCAATAATAGAATACGAAAAAAATATCAGGGGTGACACTCCACACATGTAACTAAGGGATGTAGTGTATTGTTAGATAGATCTTACAAATGATAGAGGTTTGAAAATAACTTACCTATTTAAGTCAATAGTTAATAAGTATATGTTGTGTAACATTAATGTTGAAATATGGGATATTTTCGGTACCGACCCCGGAAAAGTGTGTCCTTCCCCTCTTAACTTTTCAACTAACGTGTGTAAAATTGTGAAAAAAATTAAGGTAGTAAAATAAACTTTTAGATTAGTTTAAATAAGATGTTTGTGTAATTTTTGAGATGTGGGATATTTTCTTTTCAATACCTTTGTTTTTCACAGTGTCTGAGAAATACAAACTTATTTTTGTATACGAAATAAGTTTAATATTATTTGGCGCTTTCTTTTATTATTTACCATTCGTCCGTCAATCATACTCGCACTTAGCCGGTTTTGTTAACTTTGTGTAACATTTCTGGTAGAAAATGAACATTTTACGTTCGCGTAATTATCTTCCTACAAATGTATTTCTCAATAACTTGACCGCGATCGAACGATGCGTTTGTTATAAGAGATTGCCTTTAAAGCTAGTCATCGTTATTTTAAATAAAACACTTGTGAAACTTTAATTTCTTGTTTGTAAAGATATATAAAGTCATATCAATGACCGTTTTATATATTATAATAAACATCTCGTCAAAACGCATACGTTTTTCCATTTATGTGCCTAGTTTTAATTAATTTTGACTCTGTTATTGTGTAATCAATAATAATATTCCGATCATTTCGCTAACGTTTTACTGTAATATGCCATTTAAATCTTATTTTATTACATAGGAGGGAATGTCGATGGCATAATCACTTGAGGTCAGAGAATGTGTGTCGAGTATTAGTTTATATATTAAACATTTATTGATCAATATTTATGCCGTTTTTGATACACGAAAAACTTTCGAGTCATAATGAAACGATCTTTAATATTTCGATCTTTATTATTTGGCGAAAATTAAGGGCACACATTTTCTTTTAATATTAAACCACTAGGGGTGCTCTAGTACCAAAAACATATTTTAGAATATTAGACAAATCCCTTGAAATCAATTACTTGGAAATGTTCCAAAGCTTTGTTCACTTTATAACCAGCACAACGGTGTAATTTATGTCATTGTCTTCATAATAAATGTATTTATTTTATGCATGCTTCGAATCGATTGCTCATATTATCATTGTGATTCGATTAAATATGTCAAGTTGTAATAGGCAATTTTAAACGTGAAAAAAAAACAAACAAAATTATAGTCGTTTTATAATATTTATATTAAACTTACATTCTTTTACTGTGACTGAAAATTGTAACACCGAAATAATGTAACGACTACATAACTAATTATACCTACATTATTCCGGTAGATGGAGTCTAAGTATACACTAGTGATGTCACCCGCTACTTTCACCGATTCGCGTATCGCATAGTAAAGTACCGTCGATAATTTCACCGCCCTCGAACCTGCATTCGCTTTCAATTCATTGTCTGTATTGTCACATTAAAAGCCTGTCATTTTTATACTCGCCCCACGTCCTCTCATTGTTCCAGCTATCCCCGCGTCCGCCTAGTCCGTTAACAAAACCATCGGACGCCCACAGCGAGGACCAGTCGATTTTCGAAACCATTGTTTTAGCGGTACATCTATTATTAGACTCACCTTCGCTTTCAATGATTTGATGACCAATAAGTCGCTTTGTCTTCACGATAATGTGTTTGTCGCGCATCCTGCATATGTACCGGGAAAGCTCCAACTTATCGGGGCAATTGTTTTATTGTTAGCGTCGGTTCTATTCGCTATTATATTGTTCGCGCGTAATTGGATACAGATATTAGAAATGGCTGCGTGAAGGCGATTATTTGTTAGCATTTAGATTGTCTGTTTAGCGAGAAAGCAAACTGGTGACAAGTCATGTAAGTTTAAGGTTTTGTTTATTGACTTTTATTCAAGATAAAGGAATTTTCTCTACGAGTAAAATAAGTAAAGTGGAGAAACTTAATGTAGTTATTGATCATTAATCTTTGCGGAACGATATAAGATAACAACAAGAATATACATGTTAATAAACTGGCTTTGGAACAATTTAATTCCCCGTGTACTTTCTCGAAAACCTATTTCTACCTTTTCTTTTCACAAAGTACCCGCTGTTATATTTTCCTTTCACATATGCTGTTGTAACTTTGTATAAGTGGTCTTTTTTTTTAAACATTCATTAGTTATTAATTTTGCGTGATCGACATGTTTTTTTAATTTTTTAAAGTAAACAAATCTTTAAAGAAGTGTTTGAGGAAGTCTTTTGAAGAAGTCTTAAAATGCAATTAAAAAATTCTTGTAATATTTTTTATACGCTACTTTTGTTTGCTTTGGGAAACATAAATCTTCAAAATGTGTTCTAGTATTACACGCTCTACTTCAACTTGTAACCGTCAAAAATGAAAAAATTAAAATTCTTAATACTTTCATTAAATATTGAATATATTTGGCGTTAATTTTGTAGAAATTCATTATTCACAATTAAATGAAACTACGTGCTGTAGTATTATTTATACTTTCTTTAAGTTCTTTACCACGACCTAGATTTCATTGTCTTACAACATCTTCAGGTGGGGTATTAGCAAATAATTAAACAAATTGATGATACCTCAAATTAAGGTACCAAAGAAATTGATAAAAATAATTTACATAGTGAAAAATAATATAAATATTTATTACAGATTAACAGAAAAAAAAAATTCCCTTAAATGTTTAAATTTGTTATGTACATACCTAAGTATATAGTTTGAATTCATACCTATCTAATATTTCTTAGCTCTTAAAACAGAAGCGACAATGCTCCTGTTTTAAGTCCTGTCAATGGATATCTATAGAAATTATTCCAACGTTGTAAACTTAAAAAAGTGATGAAATGTTTATGAACCGTCAATGCTCCTGTACTCATATATTGAACAAGAATATAATCTGATTTGATTAGAATATCATAGTTGTTTAAATGCGTGTATGCGTAATGCTTGTACATATATTTTCTTGAACAGCATATTACGTACTAATAAATAATAATCTAATAATAATCCACACGTACGCAATTTGCTTATTTGAGCTTAAATGTAAATATTTATTACAGATTAACAGAAAATTTTTTTTTTCCTTAAATGTTTAAACTTTGTATGTACCTTAGTGTATAATTTCAATTCATACTTAACAGGTATATTATTCATCTCTTCAATATTTCAGTATACTATCTAATATTTTTTGGCTCTTAAAACAGGAGCACTGACACTCATATATTGCACAAGAATAGAATCTGACTTCATTAGAATACCATAGTTGTGTAAATGCGTGTATGCGTAATGCTTGTTCATATATTTTCTTGAAAAGCATATTACGTACTAATAAATGCTCCCCACGTACGCAACTCACTGATTTGAGCTTAAATACGGTCTTAAAGGAGACATCTATGGCACTGCTGGATAAATTTACTCCTCAAACATTAATACGTGTGATTCAAGCCACGTTACATCCTGTATCGTGTGACTAAAGCTACTTTGTTGTGGCTTCCACTCCTTTCTGCAAAATGTAAGATGAAATCTGTTTCCTTCGCTTTCTTTATACGTCGTAAATTAGACGCGATATTCACACCTTCACTCAAATAACATTTTATAGCTTTGAATCCGTTAGACGGAATTCGTCGAATCGAAATCTTTTACTTTTGATGTTATTTGGGACGAGATTACGTAGTTGTCTCAGATGGGTGATTTTCTCTGATCTCCGGTTGTAAATCGAACTCTAATTTTTAACCCCATTTCTTTCATATGTGATTTTTGCCATATTTCTATCTATTTACCCACTAGTCTTTTTTGGATTTCATAGTAAGATAATGGATAATTATAATTTTGCGTAGTCCGTCCATCAATCCGTTTGTCTGTCACAACTTATCAATTTCTAGTGTTATAAGTCGACGCTTCATATACAGGTCTAAATTAAAGCCTTCTTTTAACCATGGGTTGAAAAACCAGATCTTTAAAATAAAAACTATTTCGGCTTGTCTCTATTGGCTATTTCACTTGACCCATTCATTCGTCGTTTTCCTTATACTTTTAATAACAACAATATTCATGCAATTTTTTCGTGTTTAGGAAAGTAACATTTTCCTTATAATTTTTGTGACTTTTTTAAATTTAAAATTTATTATCAAATTTGTGTTCTTGTAGAGTGACGTAATAAAGTACCAAAGGCAACTTGGTTATATATGGCGTATCTTATGTTACATGCGTCCAGGCCGAAGCACAGAAATAAGTAAAACTTAAAAAAATATAACTTTTTACCCATGTGCGTTGATTTTTAATACTGCTCAAAAACGAAACGCAAATACTGAGAGCTTAAAAACTTAAATAAAGACCTTTTAATAGTAAAGGAAATGCCACAATTTTGTTCAGGCAAACAGGAATATGAAATACAAAGGATATCATTGAGACACCAGGGGCAATCCTTTTACGACTTCCAGAGGCGAAGGGCAAACCACGCTTTCACATTTCGTCGAATGTGACTGAACATTAATGATCCTTAAAGCTTTTTAAGTCTCAGAACTGGTCGCGAAGCGAGTAGATGTCTATGTAGAAGCTGGATCGAACGCTCTGTTTGTCGGTTAACTGCATCCGTTTAATGTTCGAGGGACGTTAAACGGCACAAGGTTAGCGGATGTGCTCTTGACTCTTGTGTTTACGCGAATTTCAATGTCTGCGCGATATTTGTTTGTGCCTACGCGATCGGTCGGCGTCGTAATTAAGTTTCTAATGATAGAAATGCGGCTACCGAATTGTGTATCCTGTCGGGCGAAGATATAGTTTGCTGCTGCGCTATTTTCGTTTCCATCTTTTCTTGCTTTAGTTTAATTGATGATTTCTACATTGATAATTTCACATTTTATCTAAAATTAATATTGTATATTTCTTACAACCTTCGTACTAAACTCAGAGTAAGTTAAAGCATTGGACATGCGTGTAAATGTATCAAAACTACTATAAAATTGTTTTAAAGATAAAAGTATAATACAAACAATAAATGAAGAAGGCAGAAAAAACAGTAATTTAAATTGACATTACAGTAACTAATGTTCAGTCGTGAACTAGTAACTCCATAATCATATTTCCGTAATATCAAGGCTGAACTCTTATCGCAATACTGCGGTATCAATGTGAGTCCATGATAGGCAGACGAACTCTACAGACTATTCGGTACGGGTCGTTCTAGGCAAGTGAAATAAATTATATATTATTTCATCTTTTTATGTAACATCCAGGAGAACAAAGCGTCATTAAACTCCTAGAAATGGGCGTAAACAGATTTACTTTTAGATTTTATTCAGAGTTTTTGATTTTAGAGTTTATTCAGATGTTTTATATTTTTTGACATTTCACCTCGCGAATCTTGTCGTCATTCGTTTTGATTTTGATTATTTTCAAAGTCGTTAGATTCGCATTGAAAATCTGTTCTTATAAGTAATTGAAAAATTAAATAACAGTGTTTTCTTGTTATTTTGTTTGATTGCTGTCATTTGGATAGGTAATAAAACAACATTCAGAAGCATAAGTGAAATGTGAATTGCTTTTCATCATTATTCACCTAACAACATTTACATTATATAAATTATACATAAAATTATGCCAATTATAAGTTTGCCGAAGTAAAATCTGTCTGATTGTGGAAATGCGTGTCTCTCTTTATGAAGTTATAAAATATTCCAAGGAAAGGAGTGTGTAAATTTAATTACCATTGTTATGAAAACTGACATGTTTATGTATACTAAAATAGCGAGCAGTATATCGTTACTGTCACAATGTATCCAGAAATAGCTTTGTTTAGATGCTTGTGGTCTTACTATTTATATATTTATATAAAGTACGTAATATCTCAAACCAGAAGTGTCCATCTTCCGACTTTTATTTAAAAACTAGCTTTGGCTCACGTCTTCGCTTACGTGAGAAATGGGGAACATGATGGTGTATTATAATAGTAATGTTCTTGTATAAATATTATTGTGTATAATGATGGTGCAATATTATATTGTATAATGGAAATATGATGGTGTAATATAACACTTGATTTGATGATGGACGACTATGGAGACGAGATGCATCTTTATGTTCACGTTCTTATCTTAAGTTAATTTTTTTTCGTTTGTCAGCAGTATATATGAATTGACTAAATAAAGTCGTAGTATATTGTCTATGAGAAAGTCCTTGATTGGGTATATGTTTTTGTCTTTGTTTGTATACATTTAAATGATCGTATTCTTCTTTCTTAATTGATTCTCTACTATTGAAGATCATGACCCACAATGATAGCTGCCGTCTTATTGTAAATTGCTTGGCACCACTTCTTGAGATCTTGCACTAATATTACGGCCTCGTGGATGGTCGTCTGTATGGTGCTTGTGATCTGATCGGTGCAACGAGCTGACCTTCGAAGTCTTGCCCCCTCGACCCTCCCTAGCCGTATGTTTTTTTGATAATGCGGCCGAAGTATCTGAAGACTCGCCGGGTAGTTGTAAATGAGAGCCTATCACTGATGTCGATTTTTTTGATGATGGTCTCGTTTGTACGTTGGGCTCGTTTGTTCGTTGGGACATAGTCCAATAGGCGTCCGTCGCAAGCAATAAAGTTTCAAGTTTTTTTTAAAGACCATGTTGGTATGAGAGTTTTGATGGGCTACATTGTCTAAAGTTTTAATATATTTCTTGCGCATTTTGAAAGTTATTTTGGAGGAGAACATTTTATTTATAAAGATAAGAAATTGGATTTAAATATTCTAATATCGTTACATCTGACCTAAATAGTTTTCATCAGCTATAACTATTCAGAACATCTGTTTTCTAACCTTAGTGTTGACCTGATATCTAACAGGTATAAGTAGTCAATAAAATCGATATCCACATATTATCGTTAATGTATATATTTTTGAAAGTGCATTAAGCTTACAGCGTGTACTATGGAAAAGCCAAATAATAACAGCCTATAAGTAAAACAATCTTGGTGTAATTTAAACTTTGTGATAATTACGTGCTGTACATCGACACAATACAATGAGATAATGTATTCATTACATGTTTAATGAAATTGTGACAGGTAGAGGGAGGTCAAGTGTGAGTTAATGACCACCTTGACCCCTGGATCAGCGAAAGCTGTTGCCGTTAGACGTGTCTGCGTTTTCATTTTCTAATTTAAAAAAAAAGTAAGCGCTGTCACTACCGAAAAGTTAATACTTCATAATATCATGAATAATACTTGTCACGGTGTACCATTTAATCGTATATACTAGTTGATAATAATTATGTATTGTTATTATACTGTTGTGAAAATGCTAATGCTAATCATGCTTAGCTAAGTTCGAATGTGATTGTAGTTTATTTACTATACCTTAAATTGATAATAATATTAATTGTGTGGAATCTTTAAAAAATAATTATCATTTAAAATGGAAATACGACATATAAATAGAATTGATGTAAATAAACAATTTTATTATGACAATATTCGTTTCTGTTTGAATTAAATTAAACGAATTTGGAAAATATTTGTCAGGGTTAAATATAATGAGGTTCGGAACACTTATTATCTTCTACGCCTTTGCCTTCGCTGTTGGTTTATACGGTATAACGCTTTGTAAATTTTAAACGGTTAAGTTAGTTTTTAAACATTTCGTACAATATTAACATTTAATCTTTATTGTAACGAGATTCTAGCACTCTCAGATCATATTATATTAATGATTTCTATTTTCAATAGTATCACTAAAATTGTTGTAATTACTCATCTATGTGTATTGATTATAAGAAGTGAAGTATACCGTATGCGCTTTAACATAATTCAACTCTTGCGTCATTGCGATCAAAATTTGGTAGTTTTGTCCTTATTGTGTATTTTATTTTAGAAATTAATAACCTTATATTATCTCCCTCCGTAGTAAACATATATATATATATAATAAACAACATTCCTTGCACGTATTTGTTTCAAAGGGTATTTTCTAACCTCAATGGACCTCGTTTTGTGGCATCTCCCACTGGGCAAAGCAATTTACTTCAAATGAAGTGCCATGTTCCACGTAATTAATTAATTTTTTTTTTAACAGAAATTAGGTGGCACTGAAAAATGAGATTACAAGATACACTTATCTCCTTTATGTCTTGGGTCCATTTTTTTTAAATTTTATAACGACGAAAAAAATGTGTACAAGATTTAATTTGTTTCGCGTTACACGTGTCAAAATCGATCTTCAAAACTTCTTTAAAAATATATAAATACAGTATTAGTAACATTGCCTTACTTAATTGGCCTATCGAAGTACAGATCGATTCCAATCCAGTTACATTTAGCGGATGATGAAACTGTAACGTATACCGTTACCGTGTACTCGGTTAGCTAGTTAACGGATAAGAACGGCAAAACGACCGCCGTTCGGCTCAACCGCTTTCGACGTGCCTCTGAGCGAAATGCGATGCATTTTAAATGCACATGTTTGCATGCCGCCACTCTCACTTTGCTTCTTAATTAATTTGTGGCTCCATACGTGTGTTAATTTGTTGAAATCTGACCTCGCCTCGGACGTGACGTCTCGGTGAATGTTTTGAAATAAGCTGCGGGGGCAGCGAGCTTTTGGGGTCATCAAGTTTAATAATGCATTCTATTGTAACATTTTGAATATTTAACGAAAAGAAATATCAATGCAATAAAATAGTTATTTCTTTATCTAATAAACTTTATGGTTAGAAGATGGAATTTACTAGAAAATGGTTTCGAATTTCTTTTTCCTCAGGAAATGGACGATGAATTCTTGGTTTTCAATGTTGTTTAAGAAGCTTAAATTGATACCGAAGCTTAAATTGATATCGATTGTTCTTTCATAAGCTTAAATTGATATCGATATACACTTGATCGATATTGAAGAAGGCGATGAAGATTAAGACGGAATACGACAGCACTTTTAAAAGTTATTTGGTTAATTCGAAGAATTGATTAAGTTTTTTCATTTTAAAAAATATAAGATTTTTTCGTGGTATATCACCATTTTTGTTCTTTTATATTTATCATAAAAAAGGCGATATACCACTAGTTAATTATTTCTAAATGTTGTTCTAATGGATAAATTGATTTTGGTGCTTTTATTGACGTGTTGGTGGTAGATACTTAAATGTTCCCAAGATTATAGAGAATTTTTCATTACATACGACTATAGTAATTATCATAAATAATGAAAATAAACTATTAGGTTTCTGCACCTCAAAAGAAAAAAGAGAACGCTTAAAAGATTACTCACGTGTCCGTCAGGTTTCTCTGTTAAAACTAAGAGCTAATTAAATTTTCTCTCCATTTTCACGCCTCGTCTTGTGTTTCGTTTGAAAAGGTTTGTTTATAAGGACTTAGCATTTTTTTTTCATAGTTATAAGTAGAGATACTCCAAAAAAATTACAAAATTTATTGGAATAAATGTGGAATGCTAAGTTTGTCTTAATTTGGACAGGTTTTGGACATTTCATTCTTAATAAAATATTAATTGTATTAGTGTTTTTAGTTAGTCGGCACTGGTTATAATTGTTTAGTTTATTTTTTCGTATGCAGTAAATATTGGCACGTTTCGTGCATTGATTATATTATCGACACCGGTATCGATTCCATATTGATTTATACAAACAACGGAAGGTGTCAAAGACGAAAATTCATCAAGCCCGTTACGTCACAGCATTGTAGTACGCATATATTTATTTCTTTAGGAAATTTTCATCCAACATCCGAACAAGCAACAATGTTTATATATAAAAGCTGGAATATTACAGCACTTGAAAGGCGTTTACATTTTGCAGAAGTCCTCGATCATAAGTTGTTTATCGAACAGAGCTAATGCGCTCGCGTTTCGGCGATGGCGATGGACGATAATCTCGATTAGGAGGCACTAATGGCATTGCCGGTTCTGTTTGCCAATAAATATTTCCGGCGAGAATGAATGACCGCCGATAACCGGCGGGTTCGCCGTTACTAATTTAGGGTTTATTTTTTTTTCTGCGGCCAATGTCTTCGCGCTGTGATGTGGCGCTGTTGCGCCGGCGGTTTGCCATACCGTAAAATGACTAGAACAGATCAGAGGGTTATTAGAGCTGCGGTATGGTTTGTTTTTTAAGTCGATTAAACTTGAGACCGTTTTTGAAATGTACCTACATCTTAGAATATTCATAGTTAACCAATTGAAAGATAGATTTGTATTTTAAATATTTATATGATCGTTTCCTTTAGTGTTATTTTCAATATGACATTTTAAAAGTAGATTTAGTCTTAACTTTTAATGAAAATTGATGTGCTGAAGTTATCGGATATTATATTAAAAACTAAAGTATTATTCTATGAATAAGTAAACTAATCCATGATAATTGCATTGTAGTGACGTAAGAGCGAGAAATGCCCTATATAATAAACTTTACTAAATAAATTTAAGTCTATTAAACTTGAGACTGCGGATATAGTTTTTGAAATGTATCTACATCTTAGAATATTCATAGTTAACCAATTGAAAATGGATTTGTATTTTGAATATTTATGTGGTTGTTTCCTTTAGTGTTATTTCCAATTAGACATTTTAAAAGTAGGTTATGTCTTAACCTTTAATAAAAAGTTATGTGTTGAAGTTATGGGATATTATATTAAAAACTAAAGTATTATTCTATAAATAATTGAACTAATCCACGATAATTGCATTGTAGTGACGCAAGAGCGTGAAATGCCCTATATAATAAACTTTACTAAATAAATTTAAGTCTATTAAACTTGAGACTACGGATAGTCTTTGAAATGTACCTGCATCTTAGAATATTCATAGTTAACCAATTGAAAATTGATTTGTATTTTGAATATTTATGTGGTTGTTTCCTTTAGTGTTATTTCCAATTAGATATTTTAAAAGTAGGTTATGTCTTAACGTTTAATAAAAAGTTATGTGTTGAAGTTATGGGATATTATATTAAAAACTAAAGGATTATTCTATAAATAAGTATTCTATAAATAAGATTTATCGTCACTTAATTTGTAATACGAGAAAAGCCATCGAAAACTGTGATATTTTATTATATATATTTATTAACTATGTAAGTTTTTTGTTAAAGAAGTACGTCGATTTTCTATCTAAAGGAATCACAATGGCGCTTAAGTTCTAACATACTTACGTGGTGTTAGAACTTAAGCGGCGGTATATCACATTGAAAACAAAAAATATTGAACTAATTATGATATTCGTTTTCTACACTTTATTTTTTGAGAATGACTGAGATTTGCAACAAAATCATACAGAATAACTAAACACACAATAAGAAAACAAATTATGTGTCAATGTCGCGCGAGCCTCAACTTGACCTAGAGTCAAGTACTGGGTGGCTTAAAATAAATAGGCGCTGGCACATAGATGCTCAAATCACACCATTTTCTCTAACTAGCATACCATTTTCTCTATTGTATATTTCTGGAGGTACTGATCCAAATGGCGAAATTTGTTGTTTTTCCTCTAAAATTTCGAGTCTTTTTTTCCTGTTGAGTATGAACAAGTTATTTACCGCACGTCAATTCGTTAGCTGCTGAAAATGTATGTGTTGTGTATCCAAGCATTATAATTTCGTCTACAAAGTAATCTTTGACATAGAAGGGCTCAATAATATCGAAGCAGGACAGGTCGCTAGTTATTATAGAGCGCAGTTCGAAATTTGAATATAACTATCAATGTTCAAGAGTTATCACTTATCAGGCAGTTTAATTTTTTTTTAAATACTGGCTGTATCTATGTGACTTCATTCGCGTGAAATTCGGAATAAGAAAGTTATTAGAATTTTTTCACTCCTATGTTGTTCTTGGGTAGAATCTATTACCATACCAAATTCCATCAAAATACGTCCAGTACATTTCGCGCGATTGACGAACAAATTAACTTACAGACAGACAGACAAAAATTCTAAAAACATGTTTTCTGACTTTAATATCATTCTTTACCCTAAATCAGTCACTTAAAATAATTTTCATGTAAAGAATCCACTCTATTACAATTTTGGTACATGTGTAGATTAAAATTTTATATCTTTTAAAATATTGTAGTATTTTAAATATTCGTTTAAAAATATTTAAAACTGTCGTCGTTTAAAAATATTTAAAAATTTAAAACTACCTAAAATTATTGTTTATCGGGAAAAAAGTAGCACTTCATTTCATTTAGTGTTTGTTTCGTTTTGTATCGTCCGACTCAGTTCCAATTATTTTTATTTTATTACAAGAAAATTGTCTGCAAATTAATTAAATTTGGTTTGAAAAATGTTAATTTTTATGACTTTCCCATGAGGAAACATTCACCGAATTATTGCGGTGATTGTGATGACTTTATTTAGCAATTTTTAAATCACAAATTTATAATAAACTTAAAATATATTAATTGGTAAAATTGCCACAAAACTGTAATCTTCATAGCATGTAAAGGTGCTGCTTGAGTATAAGTACCGACATTGTTCTATAGGGGATTTAAATATTTTATTCCGGAAGAAAATGAGAAATAGAATTTATTTTTTTTTAAATCTTCCCTTTGTAATAAGAGCGTCCATGAATAATAAGTATGAATATTTACATAGTAACTAATATCGTTTGAATTTTACAAAAAAAAATTTTAATTTAATTTTTTTTACGGATTATAAGATAATTTTTCCCCCTTTTTCTATTCAAGTGAAGCTCTGTTGAGGTCTACTGTGCAGGATAATTAAGTACATTTTAAGATTCCACTTTTACCTATAGTATCCAAAA
This sequence comes from Druceiella hillmani, assembly GCA_039881145.1. Taxonomy (NCBI): domain Eukaryota; kingdom Metazoa; phylum Arthropoda; class Insecta; order Lepidoptera; family Hepialidae; genus Druceiella; species Druceiella hillmani. Next base: position 9,387,765 of record JAYKKI010000018.1, on the reverse strand, counting down.
TGCCATGAATACGAATTTCAACATGAGCGTAAAGACCAAAAAAAAAATTGGAAGCGATGAATAAGCAAATCCCAACCATCGCGGCATCGTTAGACATTATTAATTAAAAATTATTAGTTTTATTATGAGAATTAAAAATTAATAGTAACAGTTAATGATAAAACATTTGCCATGTCTAGCGATTAATAAATGAAAGCTGATAATTAGATATAGCACTTCGAACCTTGCTGTCAAACTATGTTAATATGTTCTGCAGTAAAATCACTTAATCACAAGCCTCACCCGCGTTGACAGCTCAGAAGCCGCAACGTAAGATGCATCGTTTTGTTTCCAGCATCATCTACCGAGCAAAACAAACAAGGCTTTTAGCATCTCTGCTCTCGGCCGCGGTCACTTCAATCCATTACACTTGAGAACATTTGCGATACGCACAGCTCGCTGCTTCGTCTTTACAAAAATAATACTCCAACCTAACTCAAGGCTCCTTCAGTTATTTTCGTACGTCATAATGTTACGTCTCGACTCATTCGTTGGATAAGATTGGAATACGAGAGAGGACGCATTTGGTAAGAGAGTTCGGAGTAAGCGGAGGTTGCGATGCGGGTTGGATGTTCAATTTGTAATTAAAGGTCATAAAAGAAGTCAGTGGCTGAACTCGTCTCCGCAGTGAAGTGAGACGCATCAGTCACGCACGGATTTTTTACGCCATAAAATCGATCCATCCATTAGCGACATTTTGACGAGAAGCTCACCAAGTTATTTAAGTAACTGTTTTTTTTAAGTTATTCAGTCATAGCGAAAGAAACAAATTTCATTCCCGCATTATGGATATAGTGTAAAATGTTAATCGAATATATTTATTATTTAATATTTTTATTTGACCACAATTGTTATATCGTAGTTAAAAAGATGTTAATATTGTAAAATTCGTTAATAAATTTAGAAGACATATTACCAATTTCGTTAAAAAAAGAAACCTGTTGTAGAAATTAATACAACTTATTCTCTTATTATCTTATTAGATCTTAAATGTAGGGAACAACTTTGACAGTTAAATCGAGAATTTTAAAGAATTATTTAATTTTTAAACGGTGATGTTTTTTGCAGTCACATGTATAACAAATGCGAACTGAAACATAGTTTCTTAAAAAATACAGTTTTAGACGTTTTTAATGAAAAAAGGTACTCTCAAAACGGGTTTATAAAAAGATACTTAATGGTATGACTAATAGCAATTTTCTTTCTAAATATTTATTCGGAATGCGTTCCTCAAGCAAACTCCTAGTTTTTCCTTTTATTATATCATTAGTTACGATTTTTGTAAAACACCATATTAAATTGTTCGATTCCGCATTCAATTTCGATCGACATCTTTTTTTTACTTTCAACAAAGAATGTTAACACTTTCTCCGCATCACATTTCTCATTCAACTGAAACAGTGATCGATAACCGGTTTTCCATCTCTAAGAGATACGTGCGATGTTTGCATTTTCCCTCATCGGATTATCTCCGTTTTCTATTTCCGAACCTTTCTTGCTATTCTGTTTTGGCGCCTGCGTCATACCGGTAATATTTATGATTTACTATACCTACTTGACGTACTTGAATGGTTAACACAGCGTATATTGATAGCAGAATTATGCAAAGCAAACAGTTTTTGCTGTTATCTAGACACGTTTTAAATAATCTTGTTCGAAACGAAACTGAAACTCGGGCTAATTCCACATGTGCTTAATGACAGGTACAAATTACAAAAATACAAAACTAATGTCAAACACGTGTATGTGACGAATTTGCGATATTAAATATGTAAAGGATCAGATCGCCCGTCGACAAACCTTTCTGATACGGTGTTTTTTTTATACGTTATTACCTCATCAGTCAAGGCAAGTATAAAACGCTGAACGAATTGTCCTAACGACTGACCATTTTACTTTGACTGTTAATTGACAAGCACGAATACAATCTTGAATATTGAATTGTATAATGTATTATTTATAATTTACGTGAGTACACCTTCAGTTGTATTACGAAACACTCATCCGAAAATTTAATCTACATTTATAGACAGATCATTATATACGTCTGTAAAGAAAATCCTGTTACCCAATAAGACGCTTACTTTCAATTGAACGTTAGCGATATTTAAAATTGGATTTATACTGTAAAACGGTATTCTTTTAGTTGATCTACTTTTATATACAGATCATTACGTCGACTGTAAAGAAAATCCTGTTACCCAATAAGCCGCTTACTTTCAATTGAACGTTAGCGATATTTAAAATTGGATTTATACTATAAACGGTGTTCTTTTAGTTGATCTACTTTTATATACAGATCATTACATACGACTGTAAAGAAAATCCTGTTACCCAATAAGCCACTTACTTGCACATGAACGTTAGCGATATTTAAAATTTTATTGATACTGTAAAACGGTATTCTTTTAGTTGATAGTTCTTTGCAAAAGTTGACGATGACAATTTTAAGTTTCGCAGCATTGGTTTGTATTTGTGCAATTTAAATGAGAAAAAGTTAATTATGGTATTTCATTTAATTTTGTGATGTCAATAAAGATAATGTTTAATTAATGAGCATATCGAAAACTTTCACTGTCGTTTTTTGGTTCATGTGATGCTGTTCAGGTTAATTTGGAGGAATTCAAAAATATACCTATTTATCATGAGCTGAACTATAGATTATAGTTCCGTAATTAGTTTTCTGGTTATGTGCTATTTTAAATGCTCATGGAAGCGAAATTTCGAATTATCCTTTGTTACATAAATAATATGCCGTCCGGTAACATAAAGTTTGTAACGCGTGAAAGCTATCGGACAAACGCAGATGATACTAAAAGTTATTGGATAAATGCTGGTTACATCTCACACTATTACAAATTTACATTTATTTACAATTATTAGGATGTTTTGACGATATCTTGGAAAAGGTTGGCGATATGCGATAGTATCTACGCAAGATTCACACACGCGCTAAACACAGGTGCGGATCTCAAGCTTTGTAGATGATGAGATTTTGATGTAATAACAATATTCCAGCATCGATCGGAAGTCTTGAAATTGAGAAAGTACGGATTCTAATCACAATTTTGTATACATACAAAAATGTATACAATATGCAGAAACTTAAAACGATAGACGTGTTGAAAGTTTTTCTTAAAACTGAAAGTCTTTCAAATTTAGTTGCATCCAGGTCATTTGCTGGATTCTATTGACCCGCTGTTATTACTTGAATTTGAATATTTGAGTAGTGTTGTTTATCATATCAGTAAAAAAATTACTTAAACATAATTTAGAAAATTACGCAGATAATTACACTTTTATCTTCGTAAATCCATTGTAAGTCGACGCATTTAGAAATAAATTTCGCAACCCTTCGAGTGTAAAGGTAAACATAATTCCTAAACATTGGGCACTAAAGTCTAGTGTGCGTTGCGTCATTGTCAAATATCTTAAGGATACCGTGATTAAGATAAAGCAGTTACACAATGTTGACATAAGTGCGTATTAGTGGGAGTTGGTCATTGCTTCTATCGTTAGCATTATGCAAAAGAAACCTAAACATACAAAGTGATCTTGACGGTCATTACTCGTAATAATTGTGAAATCCATCTGTACAACTTACCTCGTGCAGAAGTTACAGTGTATAATATTATACATAAAGGTGTCGTTAAATTGATATTGCAAGCCTACTTCTGCGGGTTACTGAGCACAAAATAATATTATGATAATCAATGACGTTTTTTAGTATCTCATCCCCTCCTTGACATACTTTTTCAACGTTAACTAAAGGGTTAAACGTGCTGCACATTGTACTCCAAGTGTCGTGCTGTACCAAAATCGATATGGTGTTTTTCACATATTTAGCGACACGACTACTATTTCATAGAAAGTAATATTGATTAAACCTGGCAATATTCTTTCTGTCAATATTATTAAGTGAATTTTTTTGGGTCGTGATGATTTATATGTATATATATATATATATATATATATATATATATATATATCTGCCGTTTTACAACTTACTACGTACTCATAAATCGAGGTTTAGATTGCGAAAGGAGTTTTACTTCTGTCACGTGTACTGAGTTGCACGCGAAATTTTTAACGGTGGTTCAGTTTATGATAATGAAATATTTAAATATAAATATGATTGAGAACATAATAAAAATATGAAATATGTTTATATTGAGTGAGTAACTATTTCGACTCAATAAAAGCTTGAATAAAAATATTATGGATAATTTTCGTCTCGCATTTTCGAGATGATTCTGAAAATAAATCTGCTTTAGCAATTACAAATAAATCTGCAATATAGCAATTGCACATAAATATGCAATATAGCAATTATACATAAATCTTCAATATAGCAATTGCACATAAATCTGCAATATAGCAATTACACATAAATGTGCATTATAGCAATTATATAAAAATCTGCAATATAGCAATTACACATACATTTGCAATATAGCATTTACACATAAATCTGCAATATAGCAATTACACTATAGAAATAACACAATATACAACATATAGGTACATGTTGTAGATGTATTTAACTTCTAGCATGCTTGAGTGTATGCATTTTTTATGTCCATTGTAATTAATTCGCTATCCATTAACTTAAGTGACAAACTACCTGATTTGACTTTTCCCTAATATTTAGTTAAATTTCAAGTAGTTCTGTCAATTTACTGCATTTTCACTTCATTAATTTAAATTTCACTCTTCTTAAACAACGCCTCAAAATATCTTACGTGCGTAGTAGTGAGTAAAAGAACCTTGTATTTTTATAATAACAAGTGTTTACAACTTCTCCTTCGGCTCGTGCGTGCGTGTGTTTTTGTACTCAAGGCGAAATCTGTTATGGATTACGCTTTTGTTTTCGGTTAAGCGAACGCGCTACCGAATTGCGCGCTAGGATCGACGAAGTATGTTTGCGTAAAGAAAACATTTATTACAGTCATAATATACGGAAGGAAGACAGATGCCGAGTTCTGCATTAAGAGATTGCTGTTACATTAGATGAATGGTCTTAAAGTAAAAAGGTCACATAGGAAGTTACCACGTCATCGTGTATATCATGACAAGTGTGTTGTTGAACTTCGTGATGCATAGTGACATTTCAAAATATGAATAAAATAGAGTTATCGGAAAGTATCAATTTTTAGCATATTCGACGCCTATTCGAATTTGGAATTTTAATCTTCCTGTGGTCGATAGATCCGTTACTGAACATACGGCATTTCTTAAAATTACTTATGTAACTTAAAAGCATTCGATCTACCCCTTTCACGGCGACGTCACCGAGTAATGTAGCTGTTCTTGTCATGCCGCCACTGTCTGCGACCATTCTAAAATGCTCAGTGAATTTATTCTTAAAAAAAGTAGTGTAAAGATATATATTGAATTTCGTATTGTATCGATTCCTTCGTTGACTAGAGAATCAACATCAATCAATCAGTTTTGATAATATCACACATTACACGTTACGCAAACATTGATATTGATCACAACGCTAACATCTACTGTTCGCGTAATATCGTCGCGCAATAAAACTCAATTACCTAAGTGTTCACAGCGACGTCGATTTTAATATGGGAATATCAAACAAAGAACTGTAAAAGTATCGTGTTCCTTATTAAATATTCAGAGAGTAATAATAAGCCTTAGTATCGACCCTGAGAGGGGCGCGTGGCACGGAGGTCACCGACGGCGATTGAAGGAGGGTCATAAGAATATCGCTTGGGAGATATCTGATCGTGTTTCCGGTGACAATTGTCACTTTTATGAAATATAAAATGGTTTAGCGAGTGACGCGTTGATCGAATAAGCATTTTTGAGAACTTATGGGGAGAGTTGATAGTTCAATATTTACCCAGTAATAACAATCGTCAAGCCATATATATGATCGGTGTCGAATTTATCTACCCAGTAATAACAATCGTCAAGCCATATGATCGTTGTCGAATTTACCCACCCAGTAATAACAATCGTCAAGCCATATGATCGTTGTCGAATTTACCTACCCAGTAATACCAATCGTCAAGCCATATGATCGTTGTCGAATTTACCCACCCAGTAATAACAATCGTCAAGCCATATGATCGTTGTCGAATTTACCCACCCAATAATAACAATCGTTGTTGGAATAGAATTATAATTTCGTCATTAAATTAGAAAAAATGTGCGGACATACTGATATATGATAATATCACAATTTTAGTATGAGATGTTTTTTGAAGTATTCATTTGTTAATGCTTAGGGTAGCTGGGTTATTATTACATGTGAAAATATTACGTGAATGCATGTTATATTTTTAAACAATCATAAGAAGTTGTTTGAACTGGATTTCGCATAAATAACGTTTATTAAACGTACTAGTTTATCTTTACCAAATTTGATTGGAGTAAATACTGTAAAAAACACATTTTTTTAAATTGTTAGTGTTTGTAGAATTACTAATTAGTTTTTAAATTAACTAGACGCGTTGTGCGACTTTCATTTAATGTTACAAGTTTTATATATACATAATCGAATAGAAAGTTTATAGCTTCTAGTTTGTTTATAATGAAACTTCGTAAATCGCCATAAATTAATTATAACATAATTACCCATAATATTAAATAATTAAAGTCATTTGAGTTCGACTTGGAAGGCCCTAAAACACCTTTTATTTTAGATTTGTATTTATTTTTGGACATGCCCAGTAATAAAAAGGACTTTAAAGTTAAAATAAATCATTTGAAATGCGGAAAAAGTATTTTACCTGCCATATTTAAATTTAATGAAGCGGTGCTCTAAACCACTGACAATGTCCCCATTTTATCGATTTGATTTATATGTGTAAATGGGTCTTTAATTATTTGTGCTAAATAATGAACAGCTATAAAGTTACTCTATAACTTAAACTTTGTCGACTAAGGCGAATTAAAATTGAGTGAAACGTATTTTACCTATATATATATATATATATGTTTTTTCCAAAACTTCCAGGAAGTTTCTTACTGCTTTTCTTTTATTCTAAATACGTACTCGTATATTCATTTCATTCTATAAACTAGTTAGAAGATAAGAGGCTAAGTTTTACTTGCAAACAAATCCATGGCCATAATTAATCAAAATTATTGTAAAGTTTGCGCTAAAGAATTTTGATAACGAAATAGTACGCCATTTTCTTTTCGTTGGACAACAGCATAAAATTACGGACAATTAAGTGACCTTTTCATTTATTTAATTTTGAATGACTAACGAAGGTAAAACTCATCTTAAATCTTCTATAAGTATGCCTCCATAAATATTGTTAAGCCCGCAACAAACTATAAATTACACGGATTAATAGTACCAGAATAAACGTAAATGTGAACTTAAATGACATGGCAAGGGGTTAACGCATCTAGTGAAAATAAATTATTCTAATTCATTAGTAATAAAGTATGTTATCAGGTACAATTTAGTAAAGAGCTTGATACAAAACCGCTTTAGCAATTTACATATATAATTATTTCAATGACTGCTACATGAGGATGAGTTATACACATGGAACTGACGTTGGGACATGGTAATTGTTAATTTTGTTATTAATCTATGTAATTTATTTAGGGGTATCTATTCCATATCTAATTTCTCTCTGTTATGTAAATATAGACACTGTCATATATGTATATAACCAAACAAATTTTACATAAATTGTTAGCTATCGAAATATAAACTTGATATGAAGCAAGACTGTAATGTTGCGTAATCGATATACGATATCAATAATCATGACTGTTTTTATGAAACTCGACTTTAAGTGCAGTCGTTTAAATCTGCCGATTTCAATATAGCTACGTTACGTAAGTATCGTTGACTGATTAGACAATCTGGATAATGCTATCTGAAGACCCTAACTGAAATTGTATAATCTTAGTACACACGGGACTGACGTTGGGACATTGTAATTTTTAATTTTATTATTAATCTATGTAATTTATTTAGGTGTTATCTATTCCATTTCTAGTTCTTCTTTGTTAAGTAAACACAGACATTGTCATATATGTATGTAACTAAACAAATTTTACATAAATTGTTAGCTATCGAAATATAAACTTGATATGAAGCAAGACTGTAATGTTGCGTAATCAATATACGATATCAATAATCATGACTGTTTTTATGAAACTCGACTTTAAGTGCAGTCGTTTAAATCTGCCGATTTAAATATAAGCTACGTTACGTAAGTATCGTTGACTGGTTAGACAATCTGCATAATGCTATCTGAAGACCCTAACTGAAATTGTATAATCCGCGACAGGGAGGCGTGTCTCATGGACTGTGGGCTATAAATTAGTTCTGCTCCATCCGTTTTTGTTTTACGTAACTTATTTATTATCATACAAGTAAGTGCCGATAGTTAGAGGCGAGTGTAATAAAAATCATGTTTACCTCCAGCTTCCACTCGAAATGGAAATAAATCAATATAAGCGAATTGCCATTAGTGCTGGATTACGTGAGAGATTTTAGAAAATAACGCATTATGTTTCATTTAACAAGAGTACCCTTTAGTTCAGTATGTAAACCACCGGTCTTCAACATGTGGTCTGCCAGTTAATGATGACGATGTAAATATTGAGTATAAAGTGTTCTGAAAAAGAAAATATATAATAAAAAAATATATATGTCCTGAAACTTTAGTTTTTTCAGAGGCCAAGATCGATTTTTTTCGATCGTTTAAGATGTATCTTTTAATTAAATTTTCTATTACACATTTTTGCGCATTTGATTACTTTGAAATGACTTGAAGATTTGAATGCAATATTTTGCATTCGATTGATAGTCACTAACAACGTCTATGTTTATTTTTAAAATAAATATGTCATTAGAAGTTATTTGTTTATTTATTACACGTCTTTGAATTAAAACAACCGCATTCCATCTGCCAGCAGTTCAATGCTGCATTAGGTCGCGAAATAAATAGCCTTGAAGTTTTGTTTTGCATGAAATAATATTACCATTTTTTACACAAATGTTCTTAAATTTTTATTCTTATTCCGTTACTAAAGTTTACATATTATTATTTAATTTTTTTCATTATGCCATCTTGTACATTGTGGTACTGTTTTCGCGCCTATTTGTAACCTTGGCTTTATACGAAAATAACATAGCGTAAACATGTACGTATATGCGTATTGCTTAAAATATAACTTATACGCGGGTTAATCCATCGTTCGGATCGCCATAATTTAAAATGCTTATATAGAAGCGTACCGAAGAAACAGTAACAGATCGATTTTATGTCATAAAAAGGATATGCGGAGGCTATGGGATATAGAAATGGTTAGGCGCTTCTGCCTTAGGAAGAACTGAAGCTGCTAATTAAGCAGAGGTATTAAGCAGATATTGAATTCATCATTTGACAAAAGTATTAATTAATTAAAAAAAAAATTAATCACAAAGCTCCAGGGTATATTCTAAATATATAAAATGAAATATATCATATTACAAGTTTGAATATTATAATGTTAGATATAAGATTGATTAAAAAAAATTTAAATGGTTCTTTTTCTTGAGAAAATTAAATATAGCGCCGAGCTTAACTATCAGAGGGCCCCAGAAAAATTTACAATTTCTACAGGGGACATTAAACGAAGATTCATTATTCTAAGATTTATATACTGTCTAGGTATCCAAGTATTTGTGGTTTCAAAGCCGTTAAAATGTTAAGCGTCGCTGTGAAATATTAATTTTTGCGGCTCACTAGTATAGTTCAGCACATCAATAACCTTTTCCTCCTTCATAAAATAAAAGTAGATATTTAATAAATTCATTAAACTATATATAAGTTACAATGCTATAGATGAGTTGATTTAAAAACATTTCAATAGATTTAGAATTTTGCTCTTTATAAAATTTTATGGTAAATACTTATTGCTAGTAAATAATTACCATAAAAAAGGTTTCATTTTTTGGAACACCAGCAAACGTTTCGTAGTTTCGTATATGAAAAATTTGCAGATGACAAGATGTATTAAAATTTAATGTAAGAAATAATTTTGGACGACTGGCACGTCTATCAAAGTTTCATTTACGAAATGTTTGTAAAATTTGATTTCATTTGTAGATCATGATGTTTCATTTGTAGAGCACCAGCAAACATTTCGAAGTTTCGTTTACGAAATATATGTAGATGACAAGATGTATTAAAATGTCATGTAAGAAATAATTTTGGTCGACTGGCACGTCTACCAAATTTAATTTACGAAATGTTTGTAGATGACCAGTAAATGAACTAAAGATTAATTTACGAAATATTTGCAGATAGCTAGAAAATGTATCAAAGTTAAATTTAATAAATATTTGTAGACGACTAGCAAATATATCAAAGTTTCAGTTACGAAAGATTAGTAGACGATAAAAAAATGAATAAAGTTTTATTTACAAAACATTTGTGGACGACCGCAAATGTATCTAAGTTTCATTTACGAAATATTTGCAGACAGGTAGAAAATGTAGTAAAGTTTAGTTTAATTAATATTGTAGACGACTAGCAAATATATCAAAGTTTCAACTGCGAAAGATTTGTAGACAACCAAAAAATTAATAAAATTTTATTTACGAAATATTTGTAGCCGACAATTATTGTGTATCCGACAAAGATTAGAAACGACTAAATGAAAACATATAAATTGCGTCCTGAGTGTCTGTTTAAAAGTCGTCTGACATCGCATTACCTAAAATAACGTACGTGTCTAAATCCCTTTATCACCTCGACCTGCCGCGTATATGGTTTTATTTAATTAAATATTGATTATATTTATATAACTATGTATACTCGTAAATGTCTTCATTTACATATTTGCTATTTATAAATATTCGTCTATCTATAAATGTGTCAATTATATGGAATACCACTAAGGTATTTCTCACTTGAGCAGTGAGGTTGACTATAAGACATTGCTCTCGTAGCAATAATATGCATTTTGAGTTCTTTGTTCTTTAAGTTACGTTAAAACTTAATAAAATTAAATAAAACTTCATGAAAGTTTTCTTAGCAGTTTCATATGATGTCAATACGCATAATTTATAGCGCCGAATACTTAGGCTGTAGAAAAACAAACTACAGCAAAAATGTCTGGTAGTTTCTACGTATGTGATGGGCGGTTAGACAGACAGACAATAAATTAAAAAACCATTATGTTCCGTCCTCTAACTTTATAGTTTTTGCATTTATTTTTTCGGTATACGGATTGTTCGACTTTCTTATTCTATCATATTTATGGATAATAAGTTTTACTTCGCAGTTTGCCTAATGTCACGAAGTTCAGGTTATACAAGTGTTTTATTACTGGAGACGTACATATAAGATTAATATAAATTACACGCACTTTATGTTGGCGTAATAAAGCATTTAGATTAAAATTAATAGACCTCGCTCGTGTGTAATTAATCAATTCACTGATTGTTATTAAACACGATCTAGGTGTTTGTGACCGACTTGTTCAATTAGACTTCTAATTAAAGTTTCTATACTTATATATATATATATATATATATATATATATATATATATATATATATATATATATATCTTTTTTTTCTTTTCTTTATTTTTTTTTTTATAGACCTAATATGATTTTGGTCATTTGAAATACATATGCTTAAAGTCTGTTTTTCACAAATATACGGGCTCATTGGTCTATAATATACAGATGACAATTTCGGTAAGTACATAGAGCATTTTTGTTACTTTGAGCCATTATGCGAAGATACGAATACCTTTCATATTCTAAGAACTCGGTGTAAAGCAGCGTCATATCTCGATTTTTGGTCATATCTCGATGGCGTGACGAGAGGTCCATAGAGAACCTTGTCGTGTAGGGTGCAATAGAGGTCACTAGAGCGCGCGGGCGGACGCTCAGGCAATGGACCGATCAGATCAAATGTGCTGAGGGCGACTCCTTGCACGAGTGCATCAGATTTACGGCAAGCGGAGAGAGATGGCGAGTCATCGTGTCGCTGATTACATCAGCCTCTGATATTACCACATGATGACTATAAGCGTACTGTCAAGGGCTTCACGAAAGAGAAAAGATATGTAAACTTCGAAATCTTAATGCGTTTTGTGTATTAGTTAATTCTTTCACATGTATTAAATTCAGCTACCAGAGATTTGTAGGTAATGGCGAGATGCGCATTCATTCCGCTTTTCTTTACATATTTGTATACTAATATTACCTAGACAGTATAGACTTCCTGTTTATAGGTTTATACCGTTCTGTAATACCTCGTTGGGTGTATGCAGGCCGGACAGTCCCTTTGATGCTGAAACACATATACACGGTGTCCGGAAATAAGTGTCGAGACAAAGAAAGACTTATTCGTTGACTGAAAAATAGTTGATTGTCGTTAAAATCAAATTTAAAAGATGACTTTTTCAGAAAGTTGAAAATAATATTTATAATTATTTGTCATCTTTTTCGTACACACGATATTTGCGCACATTATTCAGCACCGCTCAGGGGAGATAACCCGCGAACAGCTGCGAAGACATCTAGCTGCCCGAGTAAGCACCGCGCTCCTCGCAAGTATTGTGTGTTAAAAAGAGTTATGTGTAATATTTTCTTTGCACTCAATTGGAAAAACGCACTTGAAGACAATGCATGTACCTGTTTTATTATTCCAATCTAAATAAAGTCACAAAACGGTTGACTGAATCCGATCTACAACTTCCTTCAAAAGTTACAATTTTAATTACGCCCTCAGCACAAATGACCCACAAATAAACGCTACGTTAGATATTTTGTTACGCCGCGCCGTTCCCGGAACGTCACCGGAAAGCGGCGTCGTCCATCTTTGCGCGCCGTCGGAAGCGGCACTGCGACGATTGCGCTCGCGCAACGGCGAGTGAAGCACGTCAATTAATGACTTCTATTTATATACCACCATAAAGGTCGGGCGTGCATAATCGAGGATGTAGGTGGGGAGGGGGGGGGGGTAAGATTGATTTGTTCCTTTATCTATATATATATATATATATATATATATTTATAATATTATGACCAAAAGGAACTGGAGAATGGTATGTATCTCCTTTGTAACTGAATGTTAAATCACTTTAAACATGTTTAAATTACTATTGATAAACAGAAAAGCAGATTTTAGATATAGTTACTACCCTGTTAACACAAACTTGACGAGTAAGTTTACCAAAGTTTAAACCGATTTGCTATTCATATAGAGTTTAATAACAAAAAGTTCAATCAAAATATTTTTTACACCATAATCTTAAGATTAGTATCAATTTAAAATAAAACAACAAATCTTTAGGATTGGAAGAAAAACATTACAATTACAATTTTTTTTTGTGTTTTTATATTTACCATTTTCATTTTATGAAGCTTTAGTAAATATGTTATTTGCTTTTATTTAAATTCTATAATATTTTACTGAATGTAGGTTATATATGTTAACTTAAAAGATAATGTCAGCTTTTTGGTTTAATTAAACAAGTGAGACTATGATGGTATATGACAATATATATGTATATGACAATATGTAATAATACGATGGTAGAAAAACGTTTTTATTAATTTGGATTTATTTAAAAATTAATCGGAAAAGTCGTAATTTCTTTTTGTTTATCAATTACTATATTAATATAATATATCAATTTGTCTGTGGAAAATGGCTTTGTTTGCCTACGTGATACAATTTTTTGTCGCTTCCCACAACGATATCCGTGCGTTTCGACCCTAACTATTAATTAAGTCGCATGTCGGACACTGACAGCAATATCGCGTTGCGCGCTGCCGGCGCCCGTTGATCGCTTTATTCTTTCACATCATTGACTCGCCTTATTATGAATTAGGGTCGATTTAATTCACAATTGTGTGATTGTCTTGTGCCTCGTTGTCTTTATAGGGCCCTTTCGGTCGTGGGGGTTAGGGTGGCGACTGTGTTATGAGAGACGGGACGTGTCGACGTTCAGGTTGTGTTCCAACAATCGTTGTTAGGCACAATACTATACTCACTTAATTCTATGCATACTAGATACTGTAATTTTTTTGTTGCTTCTACGTGTGCTGAATAAAACAAATTCGACACATATTATTGCTTCTCTTGCCTTATAATGTTTTACACGTGTCTAGAACCACAACTATCATGCAGATATTCATAATCAAGTAGGTGGAGTTGGAAATCTACAGTTTTGGGATAGTTGCTTATGGTTTACCTCTGGGCGCCCCTTACGATTAAAAATTTCACCTCACTAGCTTGATCTTACATTAGGTTAGCAATTGCCCTCGTGTTATGAATACACTACATAACTAACTAATACTTGAAAGTTATCACAAAATGCGTGAAAAGTTTTTGCCTATAGAGTGTGAACAATGTTTACCTAAATCTGTACGAAGACCGGTGATGGTCAAGCGGCAAGGTGGAGGGGGGAGTGTGTTTCCAGTATGTTTATTCGTTGAGTTATACGGGTATAGAGAATAGTTATAGAACACATTTTGGAGTCGAAACCTCAATTTTTTGATCGATAATTTATGAAAAAATTTCACCTCACTAGCTTGATCTATTCGTTGTACGGTAAAGTTAAATATAATAATATTTGTTAAAAACGTATTCAAATTTTATTCTATATTCAAAATTATGCATTTATTATGTTATAGTATTATTATATGTAGGTATTTTTCTGGACCGTCATTTTTTGTGAGCATTTTGGCATTTTTCTGGAATTTTGTCATTGTCATAGATAGTTATGTCAATGGGAAACTGTCATCTATAAAGTATGTATCATAAAATGGGCCGGGTATAATGGCATGCATCGTAACATATTTTGATTCAAAGAAAACCATAATGTTTGTAAGCCATGTTATGTCGTATTCTGCAATGCGATTTCGGATGTGCAAGCTTCAGTTGTTGAAACATAGTCACTTTGTTTTGTCGGTTGTTTGCAAATGATAATAACGCGTCAATTTACATGACACCAATAAATAAACCCTCAAGTAAATAAAGGAGGTAACGTAAGTACAAAGTGTTTCGTTTTATATTTGAACTGTGAGGGTTGAAACATTAAGTTCATTGCTCCTATATCAAGTTGATACAACCTTTGGTTTGTTCGTTGACTTGAAGGAAGACAAGAGGTACACCATGATTTGCACATTTTACTCGTACCTCCAATACCAATACCTTGTTAACGATCTCGTTTGAGATAATCGACGGATGAAGACTTCGGAGTTTGTGCTAATCACAAACGCTACAAACCGATCAAGTTTTATAGTTCAGCATAAACGTTTCTGTTTGTTTTTGTATAATACGCCTAGGATAGTTTACGAGTTACATTGTGGTAGTTTTAGCAAATTATTTCATTGCCAATTTACTACTAATATAAAATATTTAAGGTACTATTTCAATCATTGTATGTAGTTCCAACTAGATTATCACATTCAGGCTATTATATTCGCGTAGTGTAAACTTGATTAAAGTACAGTTATGGTCGCTGAAAGTTAAACAGTGCCGGCTAGTTTATGTAAGTAACAAAGCTTTACAAAATGTGGTAGTCAAAAATACTAGTGGAATTTGTGCAAGTCATAAAAGTAGCCCCTTGCCCACAAAGGTAGCCCTAACTAGGGGGGCTCTACATTTTAGAGTTTTTGGTTTTATTTTCGTGTAATTTGTCAAGACTACTTAACTAATGAAATATATTGTTAAAATGTATTATATTTAGTAAGTTGTTTTATCGCAGGCTTGCTTACCCACAAATATATGGAAGTTACATTTGTCAACCTGTGTAAACTTAAATAGACCATGGCTATATTCGCGGTTGGTTAGTATTCAAAAAGTTAAGAAAGTTTGTGAGAGCACGCATAATATGCGTATAAAGCGAGAGAAATAAAACAGTTATTGTTTATGGCGTAGAAGCCAAAAGTATAATGTTGTTATCAAATTTTTATTACGATAAGTGAAATGAAAATCATGTCTCCAACACTATATTTTATATTATTTTGAGATTATTTTCATGTCATTAAGTAAATTTTAAAAGTCTTCTTTTTAAAGTCCATCTATGATGTTATTTGAAGTTGAATCTATTAGGTATAATAAAAATCGATGGAAAATACTTTAAAAAGTGTTTAATTTAGTGTGCAGATTGATAGTATAAACCAGAAAACCTGTTTAGAATGTTCGTCTGTTTCTGTGTTAATTTGTTCTTAAATCATGTGAAATCTACTACACCGATTTTGATGAAATTTGGTATAATTATAGTTTATATCCTCGGGCAACATATGATATATTTTTATCTGGATATTACAGATACAAAAAAACACCTGACTTGGTTAGGTTAGGTTAGGTTAATATCGCAACATTGGTACTGCCAACACCATCTATTAGCGTTTTAGTAAACTTTAAGCTTTTAGTTATATTACGATATGATACTGACAACGCCATCTATACGCGTTTTAGTAAACTTTATGATTACAGTTATATTACGATATGGCACTGCCAAAGCCATCTGTTAGCGTTTTTTGTAAATATTATGCTTGTTGAGTTATGACAGAAAAAAAACAGAAAAAAATTGCTAATAACTTTTCTTATACCGAATTCCACGTGAAGGAAGTCGCATCGTCACAGCTAGTGTAATAAATTGAAGTATTAATGTAATTACGCCACTGCAGATGACACACTTTTCGTAAGATCCAAGTGTATCCAAACGAAACCGAGTCGACATGTTTAAACCTCGAATCGTAAAGTCGAATGCTGGTTTTGAATAAAGGAGGCCTTTTATAACGTAATATTAATTATGTACAACAAGAAAACTACAGTTACACAAAACATTAACCGTCGTGAAACTAGGTGACGGAAGCTGTTAACGGCTGTAATAAAACGATGTCAGTATGCCTGTCATTGCTGCCAACAGGTAAGTCTTGCCGATACACGACCGTGTACAACAGGCATCGCATTTGTTACTGGCTCGCACGATTAACCGACATAGGCCGAGTCGAATCGTAGAAGAAGACTTTTGTTGTCATATTTTGTTGGTTGCAACTGTCCAATAGTACTTTTTAGTTATTTATTAGAAGGTAACCAATTAAATTTCGTGAAATACTAGAAAGAAAACAATTTTTTTTGTTGACAGGAATTACTAAAAGTATCTAAAAGGTTACATAACTCTGACAGGATAACATAACTCTGATTGCTGACTACGTAAACTTGCTCCAATAAATTCTGTATTAACAATAGTTTACAGATGTTGACAAAAAAATTCGAATAATTTTCCTTTTTTATTTTTGTGATTGTAGATTTAGTTTTGAAGTTTCGCTTTATTATGATGCATTCTGTACCCTTCTAAAAATAAGCATATGAATATTTCTCTTTCAGATTTAATTAAGTAATAAAATTAAATATTTTGTCCCTAAATAGGATTAGGTTTTTGTACTTATTGTCCTTTTCGAAAAATGTTTAGGAGAAAACAATATAGATTATTTCAGTAGTTTGTAGTTAAGTAAATATAGCAAGTAGCCATATGCATCTACAAAAAAACTCTCAGTTTAGCAATGTACGGCTAGTTTTACAGACTCTTAAGATTTCAGTGGAAAGTGACTGTTTTCAAAATAATAAAAACGTCGTCTTTTACAGACTTTTAAGATATTTGTGAAAAATTACTATTTTTAAAGTAATAATAACCGCTTTTTATTAAACGGGATTTCTTTTCTCAACAAACGGAATTTGTCAAAAAAAATTAGGAAATACATGGGTGTAATTTTTGTTTATCACTTGTTTTAAACTACTTGTTTTTATATATTAAAAGGATTTAAGGGTTGCAGTCGTAATATAATCTTTCTCCTATTTCGCTATGTTATTTAAAGAAACATTGTTAATTTCTGCGATGAATATAAAGTACATTAAATTAACTACTTAAATATCAATGCAAATACAATTTTGAACCTATTTTCGTTTTTTAGGGCATTTCTTTTTATTAAATATCTTTCTTCCTGTAACCGAAAATTATCTTCTCGTTGCCATAGTAATTATTTTTATTCGCGGTTAACTTCTATTATATTAACGTTTACTGTTGTATGAATATCGCTTTGATATAGATTAAAATAAATAGTATACTTTGTCGAATCTCTTTTTGGCTGTCTGCGACCTTTTAGCTTATCACAGTAGAGCTGGTGGAAGAATCAGCAACGATGCGTCGATGACCGCGGGCGGTGACTGGACTAAGTGAACCGTTACGGCTTGCCGCTGCGCGTTACGACGCAGCCTCCAGCGCGGATGAGACCTGGGTACCTGCTTGCGCAATAGTCGTCATCTTTGTCGGAATGTCATCAATTGATTATGTGACGCCAACAGTATATGATATTATTGAGATATATGCGGGTTAATATATTTTATTAATATAGGGTTAATATATTTTATAATATACTCAAACATGTTCATGGGTAATAGAGTTTTTAGAAGCCTGCGCAAAGGGTGTGGGTAGACCACAGCGGTTATCCCAGGTCTTATAATTTTCGAAATATGTAACGTGTTTTACGCCTGTGAAAGATATATTGGGCAATTTAGTTTTATTGTGAAACATTCATGTTTGTTAATAGTTAAATAGAAACACTTAAACGTAATAAGTGCGTAAGGGTATACGGTGAGTTCTACTCGTTACGTTACGTTGGAACTCTTTTTTATCTATCCAACTGTAGTAATAATCAAAATTGTCGATTCGTTCGAATAAAACTTTGTTAAAACCAGGATATATATAATATTTTTGGTTGCGATTCTGAAAAATAATTTTTCACGGACACTGATCTTTCTTTAACACTTCCTACGTTGCCTATCTTCTTGTAAATTTGTTGGACTTATTTTAGCACAATGATACTTCACGTTTCGCTTTAGGTAATTCATACAAAATGTTAACTAATATGATTTTTATATAATATATATATATATATATATATATATATATATATATATATATGTATATGTATATGTATATGCATATGCATATGCATATGTATATATATATATATACATATGATCATCTCAAATAGTTTAAGTACAAGTTGAGAAGAACTTGTCGAGTAATTTAAAATATGAATTAAAATTTTGGTGATAAAACATGCTTATTTCTAGTTTCAGTGTACCATGTTGTACACTATACATATAAAGTTCCGATACCTGTCTTTTAGTCTAAGAACCGGCTGCAAATCTATGCTATGAAATGTTTTTATTTAAAAAAACACATGTTACTTAAAAAACCGTTCATAGCATAGATCTTCGTCCCATTACGGCTAGACTCTATGATCCAAACGTAGAATTAAAGCATCCTGAAATAAATTGCTATAGACCATCGTTATACAGAGTTTTACATTATGCTATATAGGTATTACCACCTACTTGATCGTTAGTGTCTGGGGAAACTTTATTGGTACAATAGCACCGCCGGCCAATATGACCACGTTATCTTTTTCCGTTTTCTCTAATAAAATATTTTCAAAGTGAATTGAGTATGAATAGTCATCGAAATGTAGTAGAGTTGTCCTACAATTCTATTAATAAATTTTTTCTGTGTTTTGACGGTGTTTCGATTGTCTTACTTTCATTTCATTTTCTGATTATTATCTTTTTAGTAGCCAGCCACGTTTGCTCGAACAAAGTAACCTATAAATTTTAAAGTACTTCAAATCCAGCACCTTCAAACTAAAATACAACCCTCAAATTATAAATAATAAGAAAAACACACGAATTAGACTCCAAAAGATCCCAAACTTTTTCGTAGGAAGATAAATGATAGTGGCATAATTTCCGATAAAATTATGACATACATTTGAATTTTGGAAGAGAATGAAGCTCGAAAAGCAAAATATGAACGAATATAAGGGTACTTATTTTAAGATGACTTTTGAAAACATTTATATAGCTACCTTTGCCCTGCGGTTTCACTTGCATAGAAAAAACAAAGAAATAAAAAATAAAATACTAATTCAACAGTCAGAACTGAGCCACACCCAAAAGCATTCGCTGGGACACGTCCGTTGCGTTGATCATGCGAGTGAGTCGTCTGACACGCTGTTCTCCCCACGGTCACCAAAACACCTCCCAGTTTGTCAAACGTCGGTCGTTCTCCTCGGGGTCTGTGGTGTATTGATAGGAATAATCAGGAATTCTGTCTCTACCTTGCACCATTTAAGCAGTGTTCTTCGATTTTCGTTACACTTTTTGTTACTACTCTGGTTTTAGGAATCGTAGCGTGATGATATAAGAATTATAAATCTTTCCCCAATTATGCACTTCCTAAGACAATATTTTTTTAAATCGATCTTGTGGTTATTAAGAAACGAATTTTTCTTCTTTATCTATCTATATCTATAAATATATTAAAGTTGTAAAAAAATGAATCTGTACGTTGAATATTTTTAAGTAAAACTAGCTACCTACTAAAGACACGCCACTAAGCCCAAAACAGCACTTTTCAGAATTTTTGTCTGTGTGAACTTTCGTTGTTCACGATAATCTCAGCAACGGCTGAACCGATTTGGATGCGGTTTTTAATGATGTATTTAGATTAGCTTCAGGAAATATTTTAGGCTTTGTTTCAAATGAAATAATTTATTTGAATCCATTATTAAGAATATCAATGAAAGAATTTTAAAAGGCGAATTCAAAAATACTTATATATGAAGATAAAAATCACAGAAATGTTATAGATAACAAAATTTGTTTTTAATTGGCATTCTAAAATATTACGATATTACAGTGGGCTACTTTCCTGTTAAGGGACATACTTTTTAAAAATTATAATTTTTCCTTTTCTGTTGGCGTGATGCATAAATAAACTTTCCAATTTGTATAAAATTTCGAATGCCCTGAAATAGTAACAATATTAATGATAATATACTGAAAGTAATACAAATAAAGTGTAAAAGTACTGAACCTGGTCACATTGGGCCAACTCGGCTGACCGTGGAGTAACGGTGTTCTAAGTGCATCGCTACGCTGAGCGCACGGCGCCGTGTTGTGAATACGTCTTGCATGGTGGACCACTGGATATCGTTGGAATAGCCTATCTTAGATGATATCTGCTTGAAACAGAGGTATTATAGAGTTAACAATGCGATGGTCTTAAAAGGAAATTTACGTTTAACATTTACGTGTGGGGTTTTATGGGCTTAAACTGTCAATTTTAATGTTTGCATTTTCTCCTGTAGCCTTCTAACGTGCGGCAAAACTTGGAATATATTCACTTATCTACTAAGAAAACTTTCAGCTCGGACGAAGATAAATTGCATTTTCACAAGATTGCCCTGATGCACGCATACATTACGCTGAGAAATATATAATGGACTATTACACTCCCAAAGTAAGTGAAAAACATGTGGTTCAAAATTCACTTTAAACCATTACAAACTCGATCCAGTTTCCCGTAGAATTACTCGATTTTGTAATAGACTCCTCAAAGTAATAACATCTATCTTCCAAAAGACTAGTCGTTGAGATGAATCGCTGGATTGCGAAACGTCAAAGTTCACAAATAAACAGCGGTCTGTGGGTGCACGTGTGCCGCATTCATCAATGGAAGTGTCATGGCAAAGCTATCAAATCTCTTCAAAGCTAGCCTCGTGTTATTTTTATATTTAAATTTTATAACAAGCATAGAAAATAATCATCCTGCTAATTGTTTATGGTTAAAATGAATTGTTAGATAAAACTAATTTGTTGAATGCGCTTGAAATTAAGTTGAGTGAGCTTTTATTACAACTTATTATATTATGAGTGATTCCTTACAAACTTGGATATACTTACGGTATTTTCTTAAATTAAAGGGGTTAACCATTTGTAAAGATATACTAATTTAAGTTAAAATATAAAAAAATAGTCCATTGTTGATTAATGTTGAATAACTAATCTTAATACTTTCTATTTAATGTTTATATAATCTTAGATACTGAGGATACTAAGGTTTTAATGATGTATACTTAAGGCGTTACTTTGTTAGGCAGATTTTGCACTTTGGCTATGCTAGGCAAGTATCAATATTTCTATAAACTTAGATATTTACGGTATGTTCTTAAATTAAAAGGAGTTAACCATTTGTATAGGTAATGTTTCTAATTTAAGTTAAAATGAAAAAAAAATAGTCCGTTTTGATTAATGTTGAATAAGTAATCTTAATATTTACTATTTAATGTTTATATGATCTTAGATGGCTTTTTTGGTTAGGCAGATTTTCCGTTTTGGCTATGCTAGGCAAGTATCAAGATTTCTATTACTAATAACATTGGCAATTACTAACATTATTTTTGTCGTTTAAAGACAATTTTTGTTAAAGACGATTAGTAAAGGTGTGTTAAAAGGTTTTTTTTTCTAAAACTTCGAGGTCTATTATAAGCAATTTTGAATTAACTTAACTATGTGGAACGCAAACTAATGTCATAAAAAGTTGTTAATGTATATTTTTGAATCGACAAAAAGCGTTTTAATTTGGTGTACAACAGTCCTTGAAACTGTTGAAACTTTCAATTTTGGATCCTTAAAACCAGTTTCTGATTCAAAATGTTTTAGCGACAAATGAAATTTAAATATTACAAAACTTGCGCGGGTTTCTTTCACGTACGTACTTGGGGAAATTTTGTGTTATTATTATTCATATGATTGCCTTCGTGTTCACAGGCTTTAAAGCTATAAAACCAATTATAATGAAAAACGTACTATTTTCTCATGGTATTTAAGACGATTCCAACATTTCATATCGCGTTCTGAAGGCGGCGTGCTGCCAAATAGGCAGTAAAGATTCAAACATTAACTTTTGATTGCCACGTTATATGTCAATGTATATACTCATTTACTTGTTAAGTGTTACACGAACAATCTTTTCAAATCAACTAAGATACTAATTATAAAAGTAACAATTTTTAAAATTGGTAACACATTAAATTAAATTATCTATCTATTATTTCATTAAATTGTTAACCCTTAATTATTAACATAGTTAGGGAAGAGACATATGATCAAACAGCGTTGAACGGAAAAGGATAAAATATCAAAATTGATAAATTAGATTTATCAACAAAAAAATTGACATTAAATAAGGGAACCAATTTTTGCTTGTATTACTTCAGAATTAATTAAAAGACGAAAAAGCTGAAAAAAATTCAGATTTTTTTGTCCGTATGAACTTTAATAATTTATTTTCTTGTTTAATTTTTATATGATATAAACCTGAACAAATTAAGTCATTAAACAAATTTTAAATAAGTTTTATTAGGTTAATTCTTGCGATAATAATAAAAATAATGATGTCCAAAAAACCGGCAAATACAAAGTGATGTATATATATATATATATATATATATATATATATATATATATATATATATATATATATATGTACACACACACATAGAGAGATTCTCGATCTTCAATATAAAATATATCTTTAATGCGTACCATGTATTATTTTTCCACAAAGCTAAAATTAATTTGAAACACTAGGAACCAGTTTTTTCGAACTAAGTAAATCAATTAAGCTTATTTTAAATGCTAAAACGAACGCATTTATAAAATTAATTTACTTTCTTCCAATCTGAACGACTAAAAGTTAACTCTTTAATAGAATAATTCACTCGTTTATCCTCAGATCACGTAAGTAGCCACAAAACTAAAATATGTAAATAAAGCTTCATCAAAAGTGGTTTTATTAGTTGTAGGAGATTGTATTAAAAGAAAAACAAACATAAAATGTGTGTCATCATTATAAATCTCGATTTTATCTTCTATTTTGCACTAATTACTAATTAAGATAAAAGTGTGACTCTGATGTTGCGTTGCGTGCGCCAATGCTTGTTTATCTAAATATAACAATCTCGCTGAACTTGTCGCAAGTACGCTCTACAATAGAAATGCGCGCAGCCTCATTGCTTGCTGAGAAAGAGCAAATGTAGTAGCCCATGTTTGTAGCTTAACTGCTGGTACGGCGTGCCAGCTGGAGGTAACTGACAGGGGTCGAGCGAGCAGGTGAAGAGACAATGGAAGCTAAAGACATGGGAGACTTTCGCTGGATTTTTTACTCCATTTTTATTTGTCGTTTCCGAGTGCGAAATACATTAATCTTATACCAATTGTCTTTTGCCACTTTCGACATTTTGGTTGCGTGCGATTGTGTTTTATTTGGTTTTTGATGGTGGTTAACGATTAGATTCGATATCTCCATCACACTGTCTACTATGGGATCGTATGTGCAGTAGGTGAGCGGTGATTACGAACCTTTTTACTTGTTTGTTAAATTTTAAATGAGTAATTTTTTTTAAACGAATTAGTCAAGCAAAAATACAGCGATGTATATCTGTTATTTTGGAGACAACGAGGTTCCTTACGAAGGTTCCTTACACATTTAGGTATTTACAAACATTTAATGGTACATAATATTCTTATTTAAACTTTTTATAAAATTTAAATTTTTTGGAACGAAAATTACAAAGATTTTTTTAGAATGAATTTACATTAAAACATATCTTTCACAGGCGCATATATAATTTTTTTATGTGATGTAACTACAAATTAACGATTCTCAAATTTTTTCCTTTTCCTTGTGCAGTAAAACCTTGCTTTTTGCCAAATTTAATGATTCTAGGTGTGTATTTTTTGATTTCCTTGACTTAGAGGCTTGATTTTAAAGCTCCAAGGGACCTTAGATCTAAGTATTTGATATTAATTTCAGCTTTATATCTCCACGCATTCCTGAGAAAAAAAGTTCTTCATAGACAGACAGAGAGACAGACAACGAAGTTATCATATAAGGGTTCCTTTTTCTTTTGAGGTACGGAACCATAAAAAAGGAAGTTTTATAGAACTATTTTACATTTGTTTGTCATCTGTCACAGCTGTTCTTCATACAAAAATGTTTGACCTGGAAATTTGAAATTTTGTATAGTACAGGTACCTATTAACATGCGTATTTACCAGTAATAAGAACTTGAAAAATATTTGTAAAGTTTGATTTTAAAAAAAGTGTTTTTTTCTGTCGTGTGGACATTAGCCGAAAGGTTGTTTACAATAATTTTTCAAAATTCGCGTATTTCTTTGTAATAGAACTTGAAAAATATTTGTAGTTTGATTTAAAAACAAGTGTTTTTTTTCGGTCGTGTGGATATTAGCTGAAAAGCTTAAATACATTGCCGAAAAAATGCTGCTGGAAGTTCACTTAAAAGTTTTGTGCGCTCATAGCCTTTGAGATATTCATTATATTTTTTCTTATGCATTTTTCACCACGTAAATATATTACCTGGGGTGTATCCAAGTAATATAATTACGTGGTGAACAATTATGTTAATATGTACCCTTAATTATTTATATACACTTAAGTGTAAACTCCCTTAATTACTTATATAAACTTATGTATAACCAACGCTGTCCATGTTTCATCCTTACTAAACAGATGTAAAAGCAAAATATAGATTTGTAAGAAATATATGTGATTTGATTTCGTTTTTCACATATTTTTCTAAACATTACGTTGTATTTGATATTATCATTCGAATCGCAATCATTTAGTTACACGGTACTTTTACTTAGTTTTCAATTGTTTTTTTTTCGTAAGGTTATATATACAGATAACAGAATAAATAATATGAATGGAGATCGTTTTAACCACACAATAAGTAAATTTTACAATCACCCGATAGTTTAAATACAAGCAATTTCAAACTTTAATACGTTATATATTGAGGTAAATAACAAAGGTCAATTCAATTTAATTTTTGGGTACAAAAATAACTATTTTAACATATCCATTACCTACTTATGATAATATAATTAGAAAACAATTTTTTTCAAAATTTCTGCGTTGTTCCTATAAACATTTTGTTATCTTATAAACTTTAATACATGAAAGTTTCCAACGTCGAAAAGTAAGAAAAGCGAAATGAAACTTTTTAAAAGTCTGCGGTACGCCAATATTAACATAACAAATAGGTGAATATAACAATAACTTTAACGCGCACCTGTTGATGAAGGATCTGCTACCGGTTCCATTGAACCAATTATACATAAAAGAACAAGTGAGCCACTGTCAAGAACAGGTGATTGATACACCTTCGCCGTGAAGTAGTCCGGTGGTGGTCGCAAATGTAGAGTCGTACGGGGCTACGCCACATATGCCGAGCTCAAAATACATCAGCACAACATTTGTGACGCGCGACGCTCAACAGTCCGCCGCGGACGCTCGCACAAAACGCACGCGTGTTGCATCACGGGAAAAGCTGTTATGTTCGCAATAACGAAAAAGATAATAAAAGATAAATTAAGTTCGCGAAAAACAAAGTTTGGCTCTTTGCTTAATAATTAAACTATCGTTAACATATACGCATTTCAAATTCAGTAACGCTTTAATAAACTATTGATTAAAATATAAGTTGCAATTAACAATTGTTAATCTAATTTAAATAACTTTTCAAAAACCATGTCATTTGTTTCATAAATGCAAAATGAATCAATATAGGAACTGTTAAAGCGATTATCCAATGGCAATTTAAACTTTTCGAGTTATAAGCTTAACGTTTGTGTTTATTTAGTTAATAATAGCTTTATTGAGATAAGGCGCTCAAAAGAATTGGCCGAATGGAGAGCTATAACAATAATTTTCTTTCAAGGCAAAATGATGCATTAAACACACATCTGCCAATTAAAAAGACAAACTAGTAATAAAGATTGTGTAGTTTTAATGATACGTTGTTTGTGAAGTGTTAAAGACGTGCATTTGTTGAAAGCGAATAAAAATTAATCGGATTAATTTAACACAGTGCCTAAATTAGTTGAAATTGTGTCCGCTTACACCTTTAACGAGAAATGTACTTCATGTACACATGTAACTTACAATTATGAGGTGTCTTAAAAATTAAATTAGAAACGTCAACTAATTAATGCGCTTTCACAACAAAAGTAATGTTTGTACGCTTTACGCATTACGTTTTTTAACATTTTGAATTATTTATTTGAAACTTTCAATTTGAAACGGCAAAAACGTGACTGAACATAACTGCTTATGCAGATTATATTCCATTATTAAAGAACTGACAAAAGAGTGAAATTGAATCAATAGTTTATACGAGTCGTGTAGTTAATTTCATTCAGAGAAGGCGTTTTTAATTGTACAGTTAAATTAATAAAGTTGAGTTTTCTTCAGTGTTTGCCGGTGGCGTTTGATTAGTGAATGTGTTGCTAGATATCGCACGTTAGTGTGATACATTCGTTGACGTGATGTGATATTTCGACGTATCTGCGGAGTGTATGGAGGTCCCCATGCATGTCGACGACGGAGGTTAGTTGACGGAATGTAGTAATTGTTAAAGCAGAAGCTACAGTTATGTAGCGAATACTCATTACTTATGATATTTCATTTGTGACGGTTTCGCATTTTCTTAAGTTGTCAATATACTGTATTTTTACTATATTCACTTAGTTGTATTTTTGATTGCCTGTGTGTTATTAAGTTATTAATTTAAGAGGTGAAACTGGTGTTACTTTCAATTACAATATGAAGCGTATAATTGATAACGTTTTCGTATCAGTAGATCGATCTAACCAGATGTTTATATTTATACAAGTGGCATATTTGAACAAGTTTTTAGGCTAAATATAGTTCAATTAATTTTATAATAAATATAGACGACAGAAACGGTGTAAACCGTTATAACAGTTTGTGCTACTGCCTAACCTTTTAAAATACCAGACAATTCTGTGGTGCACGTTTGAAATTAATTAGAACAAATTTAGTGTTTCAAAGTGTTCTTGTTTTTTTTCTCTATATAAAGTTAAGAGACCGTAACGAAGAAGAATAAGTTGCCAGTAATTATATTAAAATATATACTTTGTATATCTTGAAATACGTAGTAAATAACTACCGTTGCATTGGTCAAGTTTGGAGGTTAGTTTTAACTTTTTGTTAGTTTTGAGAGTTTAACAACTGGAGGACTCTTGGGAAAATCTTAAGTGATTTTGCAAAAGTTGTATTCAATAATTTCTAACAAATTCTTTAATGAAATTTCTATGGTGTATAAAACTTTACTTTATTTCATCATTATTTTAAACTTTGCATTTTTATTACTTTTTGGCAAATTTTCATTTCTTTCCACCGCGATTTATATTTTATATTACCTTAATAGAATCGTTCAAAAAGAGTGTTTTATGCATTATCTTTATATGTTTTAAGGCAGTTTCAGTAATTTTTAATTTATTAAGTCCAATATAAGGAACTCTTCTATTTTTCGTCATCGTAAACATTTCAATTTGATAAGTTATGGTATTGATGTCCTATACAAATCGTAAATCAGGATAATGTTTTTGAATACATTATTATTTCGAGTTATTATTTAAAGGTTTCTTCAACAGTTGCGAGTAAAACTTTCGTAACGAGAATCTATGTATATATTTATTTATATATATGTATATATATATATATATTGTCTGTATCAGTGGAAAGTAAAATGAACTGGGTATGATACTCGCAAGAAACAGGACATGACACATTATGATTTTTTTGCTTGTCTAAAAAACAAACAGGGAAAAAAGCGTTCTAAAGCACCTAAAATAGTCTAGGCGGATTGAACCTTAGGCTGAAGTGTGACTGGAGCCCGGGCATTTCGGTCGTAAGTAATAATAACCGCTGTCGTTTTATGGTGCGCCCTTCGCATAATTGAGGCGACACGCGAGCGACGCACTCTGTAATTTCATTGCCTCATTATTCTCCATACGCGAGTTGCAGCCGAGCCGAGCGCCCAGCGCCCATTTCTTCGTGCGGCGGCTCTTGGTATTGTTGCGTGCGTCTAATAAGGGCCGCGGCCGCTTTCTTTCGCATTCGCCGAGCATAATGCTAATGTCATACTCGCCAGCAGAGATAGATGACTTATCCGAAGTATGAGATATGTGACGTAATTTTATATAAAGTGGAAATGTTAATGTGGTTATTTTAATTGTTAAGTTATCTCTTGGGTATAGATAATCTCGATCTCTCGATACTCGAGAATAGTAGAGAACAAATAAAATTATATTATAGAGAATAGTAGAGAACAGATATAATTAGATCAAATTATCGGTGATGCGTTGCGTATATTTATCCGAGTAACATGTATGATGTATGGTATCAGAAGTTGGTCATAGAGTGAAAGTGAAATAATTACGAGGAAAGATTGTCCGAATGAACATTATTAAATGCGATACGACGGTTTAAACAATTATAACTACGCATTAATTAGAAAGATTTGGAAAAAATCCGCGACATAACACTTAGATATTTTTTAATGCACAACAACGGTGTACAATTATCGTTTCATTTTCGAACAATTCTATAAAAGTAAATTTATGCATAGAAAGTAGAGGAAATAAGGTCTGGAGATCGTAATCCAACGAGATGGGTGGACCGAGTCTAATCAACATCAAGATATATGAGTTGTTGAACACCGCGTCAGATCGACGCTGATGGCGCAATATAACACTAACTGTCCGAACGCTCAATCATGACCCACCGACATAATGAGCCTTACGGAAAAAATTAAGTATGCAAATTGTATATTTTAGATTTTTCCAGCCTCTCATTTGCATTAACATTTTAAGGTTCATAGTATATTAGTATTCGCCATTAGTTCTTAATAAAATACTGTGTTTTTTAATATCAGAAAATCTTCTAAAATCTGTTTATGATTGACTTCAATGCCTCCATTACTGATGAGATTGACAGGCGTATTTTACATTAATATAAATTGCCTATAAAGTTCCAAACAGTAATCGCTTTAGTAATCTATGTAATTACATGGAAAATATTTTAAAAAGATATTCTATTATCATTTTATACGCAAAATTGATGGATTTAGCATTTAGAATAAACCCATTTGTAATTTTTTTTCTGTCTGTCGTTTTATAAGTTAATTACACAAAATCTACTGGACGGATTTTGATGAAATTTGGTATGATATTGTATGATATGTGATGAGTTTATAACCAAGAGCAACATATGAATTGTTTTCTTATTCCGAATTTCACGTAGGTGAAACCGTGAGATAAAGCTAATATTCTAAATATAGTTATAACATAATTTATATATATTCTAAATATCATTTATATATAAGAAGGAAGGTAATTTATTTTGGCGAGTCATAAATCCAAGACAAAAATTCATTAAGAGCAAGGAAAATATTTGCGATTGCGAGTACTAACTGTCGAAAGTTCATGGTAATTATGCAAAATGGATACGTGTTTAAATTACCCCCATAAATACAAGCAAATACAAATATTGATCTTTCAATTCCTTTCAAATTAAAAGTGTAAGATTATGGTTAACAAATTTTCAAAATCAATTGATGATAAAAATCGATAAACCAATTATGTAATATTGCAACTCAAACACAAAATAGCCGTGCCAAATATATTTTATTTCTCAAACAATATTTGACATATACACTTAACCTAGCAGATTGATTGTGATTATATTTGTTGTAACCGACATTGATTGTACAGAACTAATGGTAATTATAATGACCGTTATCTAATAAAGTCATCGTAAAAATGAATTGTTTTAATGTACATTTGATATGACGTCTAATTATTAAATGAAATCTTAATTTAAATCGAGGCCAGCCTAATAGCGCTAATGACCATTTAACAAGGACCTCTAACATTTATGCTTCCTCGAAATAGTGTTGTGGTTTTTCAAGTTTCACCTTTAGTAAATTTAAGTATCATCGCATTTTAGTGTTACGGCAAGTTGAACTATAGAATTCAGCTGAATCATTGTTTTAATTGCTTAAATTTCTTTTATAAAAAATTAACCACAAACCTTTCACGTTTCAGATAGTCTTTGGATTTTAAAATGAATGATTGAATTTGTCATATTTGTATTAATTTATATATAATTGATTAGGTTTTATTGAATTGACCAATGAAATTTATATTTGAGGCGGCGAATGTGAATACTTAATATCGGTGTTTGATTGATCAAACGACAAAGCACACAAAACAAGAAATTCGTTCACGTAACTGTCAAAGTAGCCAATATTTATTTTAATATACACGTACTGTAACTTCTATAGTTTATTTCAGTTTTTGCATTATGTTTTTTTATTATAAAGAATTTATTATTTAAGTTTTTACGCCTTACAGATTTTAAGGGCAAAACTAACGTCAAGATGGTGAAAATATGTTAGGATATATTGAAAAAAATTGACGTCTGTACTATAACTTATCGATGATTGAAATTGTTCATTAAACGAAATAATATAGGTATCGGGCTATAAATTCCCATGCGATGACGGGAAGGATGAACACGTGACGAGAATAAAAAGAGCTATGAATAGATGCGAATGCAATTGATGGTGAAACTACGTTAGGATATATTGAAAAAAATTGACATTTGTACTGTAACTTATCAACTGATTGTACTATAACTTATCAATGATTGAAATTATTCATTGAATGAAATATATAGGTATCGGGCTATAAATTCCCATGCGATGACGGGAAGGATGAACACGTGACGAGAATAAAAAGAGCTATGAATAGATGCAAATGCAATTGATGGTGAAACTACGTTAGGATATATTGAAAAAAATTGACATTTGTACTGTAACTTATCAACTGATTGTGCTATATCAATGATTGAAATTATTCATTGAATGAAATAATATAGGTATCGGGC
Source organism: Druceiella hillmani (assembly GCA_039881145.1). Classification (NCBI taxonomy): domain Eukaryota; kingdom Metazoa; phylum Arthropoda; class Insecta; order Lepidoptera; family Hepialidae; genus Druceiella; species Druceiella hillmani. The sequence goes on along the minus strand of JAYKKI010000018.1, from coordinate 9,356,080 downwards.
TATAAATTCCCATGCGATGACGGGAAGGATGAACACGTGACGAGAATAAAAAGAGCTATGAATGGATGCGAATGCAATTGATGGTGAAAATACGTTAGGATATATTGAAAAAAAATTGACATCTGTACTGTAACTTATCAACTGATTGTACTATAACTTATCAATGATTTAAATTATTCATTGAATGAAATAATATAGGTATCGGGCTATAAATTCCCATGCGATGACGGGAAGAACGAACACGTGACGAGAATAAAAAGAACTATGAATAGACGCGAATGCAATTTATGGTGTGCGATTAAATTTAGTTCAATGGTATTGTTAACTTGCGCCCAAAAGTAATAATTGATGTTTAGGAAAAAACAAGTCACACATTCTTGAACAAATGTAAAAGGTTCTGAAACAATTTTTTAGGAGAAAATATGAAAGTCGATAATTTACATTCAATTTCCCAAATATTTACAATGTAATCACGAAATGTAAACCGAAAATCTATTACAATGTTGTGTACGTGCAAGTTAGGCTGTTTTTGCGAAAACATGGTTTATCAAGTTACGTTTTCCATTTAAACTACCAAATAACTAGTTAAGTTTATATCTAAGCTAGACTAAACAGAGGGTTGCGCTAAAATTATGCAAACGTAATGTAATCGTGTTGAATGTTTGCACAACTCGCACGTGCTGTGCAACCTAATAATAGACCAGTAAGGCCAGTGAGGAGAAACATGTCTTAAATTTATAATATATTTATTAATTTCGGGTGTAAATATTTTTGAAATATTACTTCAACAAGTAACGCTCTTTCAGAGACTTCCGCTAGAGTTTTTTTTTGAAACTGGTTATACTTAGTTAACCTAATTTTGCGAGGTTGTTAACGCCAATGCTGCAAACATCTGCATATTATATGCCTTCATTGTGTGTTTGGTTTGTTTCGCTTATGATAAACTGTATTCCTTTTCACTGTTTTTGTAGTTCATAATATTTTTTTCTGAAAATAGATGAGTGAAGACTACATTTATTTACCTATCTATCTATAAATCACATCGTATACTACGTAGTCAAAATAAACCTTAATATGGTTTTTAAATATTATATTTTTTCTTAATTTTTTTTTATTCTATAATATATATTAGTTTTACTATATTATTTTAAATAAAAACAAATTTTTATTGTTATCTTTTAATATAAATTTTTCCAAACTGGAAAGAACCAAATATTCCAAACGGTCTCCGAAGCAAATTCAGTCACTTGTCTTTTCCTGGTCTACGGTTAGGCTCTACAAAACCTGCCCATACTCTTTTTCCTAAAAGCCTTACTGTTTTCTAAGAAAAGTCTTTCTCTGTTAAGTTTCCATATTTTGGAGTTAAAAGGTTCTCATACCAGGAAGTCGTTTTCTATATGTTTTTAAGGATCATATGAAAAATCCTATCCCTAATTTTACCGCTCTTTAATTCCATATTATTTTTCCTAATAAACCATGAGAAAATAAAAAAAAGTATTTTTATTTATTCAGGTGAAAAATCCTATTATCCCTAGCTTCTACCGCTCTTTAATTCCATAATCTTTTTCCTTAATCAACCATGTGAAAATTTAAAAAAAATAACTCTTTTTATTTGTTCAATTTTTATTTCTTTCTTCCCAATTGCACGTGTTTTTAATTTTGTAAATTTAGAAATTGTTTAACCCACTAAAATTTGGTAATCTTCCACATAATTAAAATTTTCATATTTAACTATTATTTTCCGACCAAAAGTGATAATACAACAGTAGATCTAAGCACCAAACCGGTTTGCGAGTGAATATAAAAATATTTTAGTTCGTTTTCTTCACGTTTAAACACTAAGCATCCTGGATGTAACACTAGCATATTTAAATGCGGAGGAAGATGTTCATTGTTGTTGCAGTCGGTGATGTTTTTTTTCTACGAATCCTCTTTATAAATACGAAGGTACGGTGAGGCGTAAGCATTACAAATGCCTTTACATTATTCATGTGATTTAACATATTTATTCAACCAAGTGCGGGCGGTAAAGAAATCAACTGTATACGCGAGTTTCCAATTGTCCAAGCGTGAACATTCCGTATTCCGATATGTACAAACGTGTTTACACATTATGAGTGTGTTCAGTATTCTTCGTTATTTACAGGTTTTGCTTTGCACTTGTCCTTGCATTGCGTTCGACTTTGTGGCGCTTAAATACCTCTACATACTCTACCTAAATTATTTTTATTTAACATAGAGTTAAGACATATCAGTAAAATTATTTAATCAACTGTGTACACGAGTTTCCAATTGTCCAAGCGTGAACATTCCCTATTCCGATATGTACAAACCGAAGACGGGTTTACACATTATGAGTGTGTTTAGTATTCTTCGTTATTTACAGCTTTTGCACTTGTCCTTGCATCGCGTTCGATTTTGTGGCGCTTAAATGTCTCTACATAGTCTACCTAAATTATTTTTATTTTAAATAAATTTAAGACAGAGAAAAATTATTTTTACTAATCATGAACAAATTACATACGATTGGATGTTATTATATTTGTCAACATATATTGATGAAAAAACGGTATAACTTGATTATATTAGTGGTATTATAATAAGAAAAGCGCCAACTTGAGGAGTTATTTGGTCGAAAATCGAGTCTTTAGAGTATTGTCTTGATGTGAGCAAAGTTTCAAATTAAGTGAAAGCGAGTATATTATATTTAAGGAATAATTTGTTAGTAACGGATTCGGTGCGAAAATTTACAGAGTGATACAACGTTTGGTAGTCAATAAATTATATTAACTGTTTAAATGTAAATACAAATATGAAAAATCATAGAAAACTTTGTTAATTTCTTTAGGGACAGAAATAAGTGTCATGAATAATGAATGAACATTATATATAAACGAAAAATAACCGATAGCAGGATGTTCATGAAAAAGATTAACACATCTGTAGACAATCGTATTTGAAGCAAATTAAAAGTAATTTGAAATTCTATATAAATATTTGTATTATATTTCAAGGGTTCCCAAGTTTAAGTAAACAGGGAACACGGAGCCTCATACAATTTACATAGTTTCTGGAATCTAATAAGAAAAATGGATTTCATGGGATCACAGCATAGTGATGAGCAACTATTCTAATGTTGGAAGACAAAATTTAATATAAATCTTTTTTGACGACCACGTCCTACGTACATTTTAGAAAGAAATTTTTATATCGGTGCTTTTTCGTCAAGAATCTTGAAGCTCAAGAACTGAAGAATGTTTTGTACAAATGCTCATTATTTCTGCACTTTACAAAACAATCTTACAGATAACGAAAACAATCCGTTTCTTTCTAACGCCCAACTATGTCTTTTGATATGTATGTCCAACTTATCTTTGAACGACTCTCTATCTGTTGAAGTGAACTTCTGTTGTATTATAGTGATACTTCTTTTTTTTCACACTTTTTGCATTTTCTTCTTCTGTAAGTTAATTACTCAGTCATTTTTGACTCAGGGATATTCGGGTCTTGCGTAATTTCATCTGCTAAGTTCCGTCTCTCTAATCTGTCTAGACATGAAAAACTCATATTGTAATAATTCAACTAAATCAGAGTACAGAAAAGTAAATGTGATCAGAAGCAAAACTTAACTTTTATTTCTTTTCCACACATATACCGGTTTTTCCGGAAACCGGAACTCGTAACTTATCGTCGAAACATCAAACAAACCTCGCGGTCTAAAAAAACCCAACACTCGAAAACTGAACAAAGCTAGCTGGCTCTTCGAACCCCATAAATAAATCTCACCTTCCTCCCGTACTCTGCGTCACCTGTCAAAATTGGCTACGATCTCGGTTGTTTTTGGCGCGCACATAACTCGATCAAATGTGAAAGGTTAAATATAGCGGCTCTGTAAAAAGCGTAGACGTAAGTTATATTTGTAGAAAAGATCGAGCTGAGCCAGAGCGTTGCTCAAATGTCGCCGCCAGATTTAATAAACGTGTCGTAGGACTCGGGCCGCTGCCAAGCGCCCGCGCGGCCAACCTTGAATTTCAAAACATCGTGCGCTTACCTTTCAGCAGTATATGATGCTTCGCCGGACGTGATCTCCCGCGGGTCGCTATGAGTGCAAATTAAAATCAACTCATTTAACCTTTCAAAAAATATTCTGTACAAACATATTTACTGAAAAATCTTCAAAACCAAACTAATTTATTTTGATATTTGTATATATAATATATTGCAAATTTATATTTCGCTTGTTTACTTCTACCGATTATCCAAAATACTTAATGAAAATACTAAATATGTTTTTGTTAGTGGCACCAATTATAAATATGTTTTTGTATGTTTTATTAAAACGAGGACAGTTTTGTTTGTCAATTTGTTTTTTTAGGGTTCGGCACAAAAACGGGGTTTTCCACGTTGTATATGGCTAATTATTACCGATTGTTAGCTTTAAGTATAATTATGTCGAAAGATTGAGCTTATATTTCTGTATTTAACTAAAGCCCAGGATAAATAACCGTACCTTTGGGAATACTGTTTAGAATTAGCAGTCAAACTTATGTACAGAAAAGAAGCAATTTAAGACAAATTCAGTCGTTCTATAAGTAGCTAGTCTATTCATATTCATATCAAGTCATTCTATAAGTAGCTAGTCTATTCTATATAGTAAAGATTTACCCGAGATGAACGTATAATATTTTTGCGCATAACCGTACCCTCAATCGATTAGCGCGTTGATGTTGTTTAACTTGGCATTGAGCGCGGTGCTACATCTCGACCTATTTCACTCTTCAAATCGCAACTACAATCACGGTCGTGAAACATTTTTGCGGTTCACGGCCTTTTCGAAATTTACTCTTTACATAAGTCTTTAAGTTATTTATCTTGTTGTTGTGTCCACATAAGATGAAAAAGATCTGATATGGAAAAATGGTTGCCAGAGCCTCGAAAGGTTGGACTTCCCCAGTCCCGCTTGATGAGCGGCCGGGAATCAAACCCGGGTCCTCGCGGCGCGTGTCTTGCGATCAACCCAACACATCACGGTGACGGCTATTAATCTTGTGATTTTGCAATACTGAATGATTTTAGTTAATATAAGAAAATACAATTTTTTTTCTTGTATCCTTCTATTATTTTATCAAGGTTTCGTTTGTGTTTGCAACACATCAGGAAAATTGCTCATATTCTTTGTTCAATGCATTGGAAATCAGATGTGCGAGTGATTGTGTATTAGCAGAACTTATTTGGGATAATTGGAGAATGAGATCCGGCTAAAAGTCCGATCGTATACCCGAGGCTAATGGTCGATCGTACTGTGGAGAAGGTAACATTTACATTACAGACGAGGGTTTGCCACATAATGTTAATGTTCAATGCAATATCCGGCATTGTTCTCTCGACCTGGTGCCGTCTTTATTGTTTGCTCCTCGATCGCTCTTCATAACGGCCTTGGCTCGCGTGACCTTTGACGAGATGTGGATACCTGTCTTTACATTACGATCGTGCCGTTGCAATTGAAAGTGTTTGTTTTCAGACATGCGAGTTAATCTGATTGCAAAAAGGTTTGAATATTTATTTAACGCATTGAAATGATTTATCATTGATGTTTTTAACATCGAAGTATCTTATAAAAAGCTCTTTTTCTTGTAAACACTTCGGTAATATTGAATTACTTTAATATTGATTTTGATGCTTATGAGTGCTCAAAATTGTTTGTAAATATAACTAGAAAGAAATAATTGTATATTAAAATTGTTATTTTTTTTACAAAAGTTTAATCTAGCAGTTTTTAAGGCGTTGTTAATAGACGATTTCATATGTATATTATGCAATTTGTTTGGGCTTTGTGCAATTTAAAATGTGTATATAGATGCTGTTCATTTTGTTATTGATTTCTCAATCAGGTTATTATAGACAGTCGAATTTTACAAAATTAACTTTTTGATTAAGTGGGTTATAAGTATTCTTGTTCATTGTATAACCGGTAATAAAATAACAGTAATTGTTGATTATGTAATTGTAGAACATATTAAGTAATATTACATAGATGAGTAACGGTTTTCTGAATATATCTTCTATTATGTATAAATCTTGAGAGCTATGAATTTACATGCTATTAGATATCTTAATATATAACATATATATATATATATATATATATATATATATATATATATATATAATGAAGTTGTAACAGAGTGAATTCTGTACATGGAAATTTTTTTAAAAAGACTGACTGATTTAGCGTAAAGAATGGTAATAGAAGCCAGATAATCAGTTTCTAGAATTTTTATCTGTCTATCTGTCTGTTTGTTAATTTGTTTGTCAATTAAGAAATTACGTGAAATCTACTGGATGTATTGGTAATTGAGAGCAACATTAAACGAAAAAAAAATCTAATCACTTTTGATGTTAATTTTTTATACCCAAGAGCAACATATAAGAGAAAAAAATTAACCAATAACTTAATCGTAAGTCCTATCAAAGATACATGTTACATTCCGAATTGCATGCGAGCGAAGTCGTAGGCACAGCTAGTATCGTATAAAATTGTTTAAAACTTTGTGAAATTGTTTGCAACAAACATATATGTACGTTAAACTTTATATAAGTATAGATATGTCAGTATAAAATGAGGCATTGTGAAAATCAAATTAAGGAAATAAAATCGTAAGTCCTATCAAAGATACATGTTACAATAATTCGGAAACGTCGAACAAAATAATTGTCAAATAATTACTTTCGTCTCCGTATGAAGTATGTATACCAGTAAAAGTAATGATATTGAACAAAATAATAGTCAAATGATTACTTACATATCCTATATATACCAGTAAAAGTAACGATATCGAACAAAATAATAGTCGAACGATTACTTACATCTCCGAATGAAGTACATTTACCATTAAACGTGAAGATGTCGAACATAAAAATAGCAAATAATTACTTTCATCTCCGTATGAAATACGGATACCACTAAACGTGACGATATCGAACAAAATAATTGTTAAATGATTTCTTTCATCTCTCTATGAAGGATGTGTACCAGTAAACAACGATATTGAATAAAAAAATGTTAAATGATTAATTACATCTCCGTATGAAGTATATACGACTAAATGTAACGGTATCGAATAAAGTAATTATCAAATGATTACTTACATCTTCGTATAAATTACGTAACTAGTATTAGTAATATAATTTAGTAACTACTAAACGTAACGATATTGAAAAAAGTAATGGGCAAATGATTACTAGCATCTTACTTTATAACAGTAAATGTTAATTTGACTTTATTTTCTCATAAAATATTAAAGTGGAAACAGTGCCACACAGTGTGTGGGCAAACATGAATGGTATATAATAAAGGAGATGTAAGTGAATATATACTATGCTGAAAATGACAGTGTACAATTTTTCTCTTTTCCAATATCCTCAAAGTTTATCTGTTCGAGTCGTGTAAGAGATTATAGTTCGTACATTTTCTTTTTCTATTACTAATACTTGTGGGTACTGCTATTAGATTTCCTGATTTATCAGTAAATTAGGACGATGTTTAGTTGAAATTATGCTATAATTATGTTGCGTAGCCATAAATATACCAATTGAATATTCGAAATAATAAAAACGATATTGACAAATCAGGAGATCTGGCAAGCGTTTGTGAGTCATTCGAGCTATATTTTTCTGAGTTGTAGCCCTGTTATACACATAACAAAATCATTTCTTTTTCTTTCAATATTATATCTGTAACGAAATTGTATGATTCTTTATTACAAAATCAGTTCCTTATATTAGATCCCGCCACGAAATGGCACCTTAATAAATGGTAGAAGGCGTGATTAACCCACCCGTGACCCACAAGCGCCGTCACTAAATGGACCGTTAATACAAATGGTTATTGTAATCACACCATCACGTTTCGCCATCATTCGGAGCTGGTAACTCGTCTGGCGAACGCTTGAGAACTCGTCCGGAGCTTGGGTTTGTGTAATTCCTTTGTTTGCATATTTCCTAATTCGCGAATCGGATGCGTTGAGCGGCGCTGTGCGTGTTGCGAAAACGTACTTTTAATTTCTATGCATCTATCTATACTGTCGCATCGCATCCCGCGTAGATATGGCCGTTAGAACGAGTAGCCGTTCTGCGTGATCGTGAAAAAATTTCACGCGATAACGAAATTGTATCAGCGTTTAGGGGATTTTTATTTCACGTCGGTGAATTGGGTATTTGACTGATTTTTTATTTCATTAATCATAATTTCAAGGTACAAGCTGATGAAGAGCGAATTTTTTTTTTGTAATAATCTTAAAAATTGATCGAGTTATAAAAGTTTAAATTTAACCTTTAGATAAGGACGGCAATACTGTGTTGTGAGGTCATTTTTAATATTGCACATTATATGCTACGAGAGGAAAAGAGACAGGGATATACCCAACTCTATCCGTATCTTCAAATTTAGAAGCCTACAACTGGATTTTTCAATTTTTGAATTTTTTTAACACTGGTTTTTAATTAACTTATATTTCACAATATTGTACGAAAAATATCAAAATTTAGAATGAGTCAACTACCGTATTAATATGATATTATCGATACCTTAAATATCTTAAATATGTTAAAGAAATAACAGTCTGGCAGAAATAAAAATAATTTGGACCATATGCAAATATTACTCCATTGACACTTGAGAAGTATAAACGTTACGTTATTATGCTAAACTGTTACGAAATAAAAGATGTTCTAGGCGAACAATAACTTGTGCTATTGTCTTCGACTGTATTTGTAATCCTGACGAACTTCATTCCCATACGTAATGTGGCTGCGCGGAACACGCTAAGCCACATTGGCTTGGAGGCTATAAGTTATCGCTAGCAGTCGGAAAAAAGTAGATGCTGGATTTTTTAAGTGCGAAATGTAATAATTTGGATACTTAATTGCTAAATGTAATTTATTTGCTTAGGTTAAAAGAAAACTGGATCTTGTTTATGCACATTACTTACGTTTTATTTTTCCTAATCCTTGCCATTCTTTAGGGCATGAATGATATGAGAAATTAGAAAAAAAAAATGGTTAATTTATGTCGTTATTATAGACTCTCGGATCATATTTAAGTAATAAGGAAAGCTATGAGAATATTGAAAAAAAATAAATTTTTAATAGTAAATTTCATTCTTATTTAACAAAAAATAATTTGATTATTTAATGAACAAAACATATGTTAAAAGAAAAACGCGTTTATAGTTTTGAAGTTCTTTTAAACTTTGGAAAAAAATTAATAAAGAGGAGATACAACTAATAGACAAATTTTGGGAATAAAAGGTGTACGTTTGAATTAATCCAAAGCATACGAGTATATTATATTTAGAATAAATCACGCAAATCACTTGAACCGTTACATTGCGAATGGTAACGAATCAACAGACATTCGGACGTACTGATTTATAAAATTACTAATTGTTGCCCGCAGTTATATCCTATATTTATTTCCACGATACATGCTACATGTCTGCCAAATTTTCATGGAGATCGGTTGAAGATATGAGCCTTACAACTTATTTTCGCATTTGTTATAATAGACTCTTAGACTGAAAAATAAAATACAAAAATGGCTGACAAAGAACATTTTTTATATAAATGTTCTTTGTCAGTTATTTTTCCTTACAATTCTTTTAAAATTACCGAAAATAAATTATCGGAGAGATAGTTTTAAAAGATTTGGAAGTAAGCAATCCCTTCGGCAAAAAGAAAATGTCACCAGCGTACGATACGTATATATGTATATAAGAAAGGCTTTGCACGTCTTTCGTTCGGCACAATTTTATCTCGGCAACAATCAGATAGGAGACATTGTAATTATTACAGAGAGCTAATTACGCTCTCGACGCACGCCGACTATTGCGAGGTTCACACTAATTGTTGTTATTACGTAAATAGGTATCAGATAGAATGTGTTTCGCGTTGTTTCTCGTTTCATTGTTTGTCTGAACTTTCCAATTGTGCCCGTGTTCCCAAGCTGCTATGAAAATGTGCTTGCGTTTTGATGTCTGAACTAAGCTTACTGTTTCGTGTTGTGTTTCGCTTTGATCCCAGCAATAGGGTATTTAATTTTTTTTTTATTTCGTACTTCATAATTTCAAAAGATAAACTTATTGAAATTTAATATTCTTGGAAAAGTCTTAAAAATACCTATTTATAAAGCTTTTAAGTTAGCCTTTAGGTAAGGACGGCAATACTGAATTATAATGTCATTTTGTAGTGATGGTCATTGTATTCTACAAGAGCGAATGAAGCATGTAGATGTCTCAACTCTATCTCTACCATTAAATTTTGAAACAGCGTAACTCGTTTATTTTTTAATAAATTTTTTTGTTAGTGTAGTTAGTGTTTAATTATATAATTTTTAATTATATAATCTATATTTCTATTGCATGCTACTAAAAAACAGCAAATTTAGGAGTAATCGTATACCCATCCTTAATGCATAAAATGATTTTATAAAATAAATAAAACGTTATAATTAAAAAAAAAACCACTCCTTTAAATATGTGTTTATGGACTTTGCATTTGTTTTGACGATTAATGCAGTATTTAAATGATTTGAATTTAAGAAGGGCTAGTTTAATTTGGACCAAAGACTATTTTATATAAAACTAACTGTACCTACGACTTCGTTGGCGTGAAATTCGGGATAAGAAAAATTGTTGGAATTTTCTCTCTCATATGTTGCTCTTGGGTATAAACTATTACCATACTAAATTTCATCAAAATCCATCCAGTAGATTTCAATTAAAGTGCAGAAAGACAAAAAAAACAGGTTTTCTGGCTTCTATTATCATTCTGTACACTATAAATCAATCACTCTTTCTAAAATATTCTCCATATATAGAATTCACTCTCTTGCAAATTTATTATATGTGTAGATATCGCTCACAGATTTCCCAATAGGATTTAAATTACATATATTACACATGTATTGCAATCCTCTATTCACAATTAATATATATTCGTATAAATTGGAAATCTTTCTAAAAGACAAGATAACAATTTTTTTATTTGAAATAATAATGCAGCACTTAATCTTAGGACGGTCTTGACTTTTCAATAAATTTGAATAGAACATACTACATATCTATTGCAGTCCCCTATTTACAATTAATCTATATTCGTATAAATTTGAAATCTGTCTAGAAGACAAGATAATCATTTTTTTATTTGACATAATAGAGCAGCGCTAAATTTTACAGTTACGGCGATCTTAACTTCCCAATTAGATTCAAATAAAACATACTGCATATCTATAGCAATTAATATGAACAATTAATCTTTATTCCTATAGATTTAAAATGTGTCCAAAAGATAATATAATTATTTTTTGATTCAAATATTAGTGCAGCGCTTGATCTTACAGTTACGGTGATCTTGACTTCCCAATTAGATTAGAATGAAATATACTACATATCTATATCGATCCATATGAACAATTAATCTTTATTCATATAGATCTAAAATGCATCCAAAAGATAATATATTTTTTTAATTCAAATATTAGTGCAGCGCTTAATCTTATAGATACGGTGATCTTGACTTCCCAATCAAATTTGAATAAAATATACTACATATCTATAGCGATCCATATGAACAATTAATCTTTATTCATATAGATTTAAAATGCGTCCAAAAGATAATATAATAATTTTTTGATTCAAATATTAGTGCAGCGCTTAATCTGACAGTTACGGTGATCTTGACTTCCCAATCAAATTTGAATAAAATGTACTACATATCTATAGCGATCCATATGAACAAATAATCTTTATTCATATAGATTTAAAATGCGTCGAAAAGATAATATAATTTTTTTTTATTCAAATATTAGTGCAGCGCTTAATCTTACAGTTACGGTGATCTTGACTTCCCAATTAGATTTGAGTAAAATATACTACATGTCTATGGCGATCCATATGAATAATTAATCTTTATTCATATAGATTTAAAATGCATCCAAAAGATAATATAATTTGTTTTTATTCAAATATTAGTGCAGCGCTTAATCTTACAGTTACGGTGATTTTGATTTCCCAATTAGATTTGAGTAAAATATACTACATGTCTATGGCGATCCATATGAATAATTAATCTTTATTCATATAGATTTAAAATGCATCCAAAAGATAATATAATTTGTTTTTATTCAAATATTAGTGCAGCGCTTAATCTTACAGTTACGGTGATCTTGACTTCCCAATTAGATTTGAGTAAAATATACTACATGTCTATGGCGATCCATATGAATAATTAATCTTTATTCATATAGATTTAAAATGCATCCAAAAGATAATATAATTTGTTTTTATTCAAATATTAGTGCAGCGCTTAATCTTACAGTTACGGTGATCTTGACTTCCCAATTAGATTTGAGTAAAATATACTACATGTCTATGGCGATCCATATGAATAATTAATCTTTATTCATATAGATTTAAAATGCATCCAAAAGATAATATAATTTGTTTTTATTCAAATATTAGTGCAGCGCTTAATCTTACAGTTACGGTGATCTTGACTTCCCAATTAGATTTGAGTAAAATATACTACATGTCTATGGCGATCCATATGAATAATTAATCTTTATTCATATAGATTTAAAATGCATCCAAAAGATAATATAATTTGTTTTTATTCAAATATTAGTGCAGCGCTTAATCTTACAGTTACGGTGATTTTGATTTCCCAATTAGATTTGAGTAAAATATACTACATGTCTATGGCGATCCATATGAATAATTAATCTTTATTCATATAGATTTAAAATGCATCCAAAAGATAATATAATTTGTTTTTATTCAAATATTAGTGCAGCGCTTAATCTTACAGTTACGGTGATCTTGACTTCCCAATTAGATTTGAGTAAAATATACTACATGTCTATGGCGATCCATATGAATAATTAATCTTTATTCATATAGATTTAAAATGCATCCAAAAGATAATATAATTTGTTTTTATTCAAATATTAGTGCAGCGCTTAATCTTACAGTTACGGTGATCTTGACTTCCCAATTAGATTTGAGTAAAATATACTACATGTCTATGGCGATCCATATGAATAATTAATCTTTATTCATATAGATTTAAAATGCATCCAAAAGATAATATAATTTGTTTTTATTCAAATATTAGTGCAGCGCTTAATCTTACAGTTACGGTGATTTTGATTTCCCAATTAGATTTGAATAAAATATACCACATATCTACAGCGATCCATATGAACAATTAATCTATAAATATACTATTTTTCGATTCATTTATAAGTAACTATCGTAATTCGAGACGTCTATGACGCTTTTATACTAGTATATATATATATATATATATATATATATATATATATACATTTCTTTTCTTCCCTTGCTAATTTTTATTATTGTTATATTTGTAATAATTTTTCAAAGTTTACAAACTACATTCTTATGTATTTTTTGTTTCTTGTCTTAATTCCCCTTCTGCAATTATTTGCAATTATTGTGATTTTTTTGCTGTGATATATTATTTTTGTGGCGATGAGACAGCTCTACGTGTATTTAATTTTCCAAGTTTATAATGAATTTTATAAATAAATTCTCTGCCTATGGCAAAGACTCTAGTGTTGTGTAAGCAACGGTCCAGACAAGAAACTGGTATTTTAAGAGATATACTAAATATAAGTGTAATGTTCGTTACACTCCGTCGCAGCGGTCATGAAATCTTTATTAATATCTTATCGCATCAAATCGAACGGGTCTTTAAGCGGAAGTATAAAACCCTCACGTAGTATGGCGGTGTAAACGATTCTTTATCCTCTCACCGGAAGTTACGGCGCGTAATAATATATATAGCGTTAAAGTTAAAGTTTTGGTACTTAACAAGCAAAGTCGTGCACTTAACACGTAATTATCAAGTGTTATATACGTTATAAACGTTAAGGTCAACGTTTTAAACGAGCAAAGGTCAATTGAGTTTTTTAAGTTCTCCAACACGTTTGGCCAACTATTTTTGGTGGTACTCACCAGCAGTTAGTGAAAACAGTTGGACTTTCCTTTTATTCGTCAAAATGTTTCGAAATTAAAATGCTCTCTTTGGATACACAGGTTGTGAATCTTTTAATGCATTATCATATTTTGGAAAAGATATTAGTCTAGGGATGGGCTTTTGTATTACAGTTACTATGGAAAAACAAAACTACATTGCGGTACAGTAAGGCAAAGAAGGGAAACAGTTGAGAATCATCATCATTGATAGAGTTGATTGCAGTTCAGTTGGAACCAACTGTTTTCGACAAGTCGTTCCTCGTAACGGAACCTACGGTCTATTACTGAAAACTTTCTTATTAATGGACGTAGAAGCATTAAAAATACGAGATTCTTTTGACTTTGTTGAATACATGGTATTATTTCATCGAATATATTCAGTTTAAAAAAACCACTTCAAAATGTTTTCCTAGATTTTCTTTCTTATTTATTCTCTTTATCTTACTCCTGTACTATAATGTGGTTCTGTTTTTCATTTTATTACCGAAGCTTTCTGTTTCAATGCTTATTCTTATATCAATGAGAAATCCTTAAACTAAATATCCTTACCAAGTTGTAATCGAATATTCTCTGTATAAAATCTTAGACAGGCTTACTTTCTATAATATATCCGAAAGATAATCTGAAAAGTACCTTTCTTGTTACTAAGTGGTGCGTTAACTATTAACTAGGGCGTTTTCAATGAAACGTTCACGTAATTAGTCTATATACCGCGAAATTCGCTGCTGACATTAAAATAAGTTATTTCTCGGAGCAATCAGACCATCACTTAAATTTGCAGCCTACACGCTGAGCGCACTTAATCACCGATAAATAATACTGGCCCGTAGTTGTCTCTTTTAGTTTGTTTGTTTTTTTTTAGCGAAGAAATCAAGGAAGGAAACGTGGAAGTTTTGATTTATTTGTCGAGAGAATATTATTTCGGTGAAAAGTAAGCACATTTACGTCTAGAGATATTCTAAATATCATGTAATAAGATTATATTAATAAACTTTAATATTCTTTAAATCTGTTTTATTTTTACAAAATAAAGTTTGTTTGGAAATAGCCATTAATAGATTGAAAGTTTTATAGAAACTATTAATTAAAACTATTAGTTTAAATTTCCTTTACAGAAGTAATAAAATAATATTTAATAATATAAAAAGTACATATTATTTCATATTATAGTAAAAATTGCCTTAAATAAAGTAATGTTAATACCAACCCATTCGTGTTTGCAAAGAAGAAATTAGATGAATTAATACTGAAGTGACATTAAATATGACCTTGTTTACTACAAAAATAATATCTGCTGTTTTCCTGTCCTCGTCATCGAACTGTGAGTGAAATTAAAAATCATTCGAGGGATAGAACATCGTTTAAGTTCAAGCACACTTTGAGGCACTTTTTCAGTTTCTGAACGTTTAAATCGTGGCACACGTCGACGAATAAATAATACTCTGTAAAATTGAAAAAAAAATTTGCTATGGGAAATGGATAATAAACAATTATTGTAAAACGTTGTGGTAAACTCGTAAGGAATATTTGATCAGATAGATTTTATAAAATAGGATAACACAAAGAGCATAGCAGCAAATGGTGTGTATAAGTAATAATGTATAAGGATTCTCGGTGGTTAAAGAAGAATGAAGTTCGTCAATAGCGAAAACTTTGTCTTTGCTTCCTATGATTAATTGGTACAATACAAACTTAAACATATGTCGAAAGTAAAACTTAAAAACCTGTGGAGATGATGTCGTACAAAAGACACGTACTTTATCAATCTCTTCTTAGTACTGTTGCTCTATAAAAATGACGGTAAATTGTTTTATATTGCAGAAAAGCGGAGAATATTAAAAAAAAACTTAACCAGCAAACGATTTAGATATGTCGTCCTATGAGCTCAAAGGACACGTACTTTATCAGTCTCTCCTTATAACTGTTGCTCTATGAAAATGACGATAAATGGTTTTATACTTCCAGAAAAATGGAGAATAATTAAAAAAAAACTTAATCCCCAAATATTTCCCTATAGTTTTGATAGTTGTTGTGTCATTTTGGAACTGCGTATCTATAAAATACATAAAAGTAACACCGCAAGCTCTACATACTTTCAATTATTATTTAAGATTTTTGTTTCATTTAAGATTCGAAAAAAAATCGAGAATATTTCTAAAATTCGAGTCCATTTTCACTATCTCTGATTTGTTTTTACACAAGTGCACGAATGAGGTAAATGTAAGACAGCTTTAATTCGAGTAGTGAAAGTAATCACGGCATATACAAATTGTCGAATGACCGAATGGAAACAGGATCTTAAACAATTTCCAAGTATAAATGATTCACTTGCCGCTGGTGATGATGCCATCATGATATCTTGTGTGTCACATTACAAAATGCTCGTAGCAAATTAGAATCATACTGTACCCTAATTTGAATCAACTAATTCAGACTATAACACAAACGAGTAACTTAAGATGGGAAATGACATCACTTCTGACGTAACTTGTTATGAAATCGCTCCTTTAATTCAAAATGAGGCCTGTTAGGGGGATCCTCCGATGTAATAATGCAAAAATGTTGTGAATACAAAATAGTACGGAAAATTTATTAGAAATCAATATAAATTGAAGGTTAAAAATTAGCTTAACTTTAGACCATATATTGTGTGTTATCAGTTGCTTGCCATAAAATTGCTCTATGCACAGAAATAAAAATAGCAACAGAAATGTTAGAACGGTAATCAAAAAGAAAAGAGTTTTTTGTTAACGATACCAGAATGAATAAGAAATTCATTATCTCACGAGCTGTAATATTAGAATTTCTTTATAACGTGTCTCGGTTTTCTCTTCAACAATTGATATAGTCTGGCTGGTATTCTTCAACACATCAATAATACGAAGTGACAGAAGATCAGTCACGGTAGCAGTTCGGGCAGGCACGTTCGTCGATCGGTAGATAGACCACATTGTTTCATTAGCGTCGCCGGATTGTTCTTCGTTGACTGGAGCGTCGCGTCATGTTGCAACAGAAACGCAGCAAGCAACGCGTGACGGGCGTCCGAAGACGACTCCGCTTTCACTCGACGCGGCCTGTGACTTCGTGGATCTGATTATGTCTTCGTGTTACTTATATCGAAATGGACTTAGAAAATGTTGCAAGGACAAAATATTTATATCTTAGTTAGGGACGTACCGTTATTTTATTGAAAAGGCCAAAAATATATTTAACGATGTATAAGTTTTGTTACCTAAAACTACATAATTGTAACATTGTAATTAAGATTGACAATGGACTACAAATATGTTATAATTTTATCAATTAGCTATTAACAGTTCCGGAACAAATTGTCTACTATTATTTAACATTGCAGCTGCTATGGTGAGTTATGAAATATTGGTTATTTCTTTGATTTATGGAATACAAATAGGCGAAAGGAAGTAAGAAATTAATAAATACTTAAGTCTATTATAAAATCAAATTTAGTGTATTGGATTAGAAGCTTTTGTTTTTTTATGCTTAAGCTTTTAACTTCAAGCAACAAAGATAGGTATCGAGGAAATGACTTAGTCGGTGGCCTCCTCTTCAATGTGACATTATCAAAGGTTTTCTGAATAAAGGAGGATCAACACCAATAAATAAAGAAAACTTTTGCTTTTGTACAAAATTGTCACTAAATAATTTCTTTGCTATATATTTTTTTTCTATTGAAGTTTTTGCTTATCCCAAAAAGAGAAAACGCCACCAAATATATAATGGATTCTTACACTAATTTTTCTGAAAGTGTCACATTGGCGTTTTACGCACATGAACCATTTTAAACGTTATTTTGTCGCTGACTATAAATACAAAAGTTGAACCAGTCCCAGCGGTCCTCGTCGTTGACTCTGTTACCTCGCTCACGGCCATCAGCTGCAGTAATGATCCACGTGTCGAACTCGCCTCCTTATTGTGTTGCGTATCCGGCAACTGCACTTCCGGCGCATTGCTCTATTTTGTGTCCCTCATTGTTTTCTTTACAGCTTGGCGGTATCGTGGAGTTTTTCAACAGCACATTTCAGTTAGATTGATAGATGCAGTTAGTACATTAACTCGTAGTTTACAAGTTTCTAATCTCGTTAGAAATATGGGAGCATAGCATAGCTTATATATGTAAATATAGAACTTGTATTATAAGTTCTACTGTAGTCTTAATTATTATCACTATTTTAGGTCAACTTGTTAATATCGCTGTAGGTGTATAGGCTGTTTATAAGAGTGTGGATACAAATACACCAGTGGGTAAGCGTAAATATTTGCTATCAAAATAAGATACTATATATAATTTTGAAGGTTTAAGAGCTAGATGTGGTTTTTGTGGAAATTTAGGACATCACCAACTGAAAATCTAGTATTTGGAAATGTTGTTTTCCTTTGGAATATTCTCTAGTTCACGCTCGATAAGACGATAATTTATTATATATATATATATATATATATATATATATATATATATATATATATATATATATGTATATATATATATGTACATATACACATACATATATATACACACACACACATATGTATAATAAAAATAAATATATGTATAAAAAATAGTTTTTGAGATTAATCTTTATGATCATTTTTAAATACGAATTAGCTCGGCTCGATGTTGTAAGAAAGAATTCTACACGAAACATTTTTTATTTTATAAAAATATGAAAATAGCGATATATAATATGCACTAAAAATATTATGTATTTAGCCTTCAACGTACATTATTTCTTTAACTTTTAAATAAAATAACAGAATAAATGTAAAATATGAAATATAAATCCGACATATAATGTCTGCCTGTCTGTTTCGTTAATTCCTTTGCCTTGATGTGATAAAACTTCTGGCTGCAGTTTTTATAAGTTAATTAGTTATATAGTTATGTGTGTTTTAAGGTTTAACTTTATATATATATATATATATATATATATATATATATATATATATAATATAAGGTTATAATAATAACATAATTCAAAAAGTTTACATTGTTTGACGAAATAACTTTTAAAAAGTGTCCTCTTTGCTGCCTGATACTTGGCCGATGCTTTCTTATCACTTCACTTTAAAATATTATAACTATTATTATTAAATAACAAAAAATAAATAATAACAATGTCATCGAAAGCAATAAATTTTTTTACGCTTGAAGAGTCACGTAAACGTTTCGTTTGTCACGCGCCGTTAAGTTTTATTAAACTATTCTCAAGGAAGGTAAGCTTTATGATCATGTAGACGTGAAATATGAATTAGAATCGGTTTGGACTCGCATTAGTACATAGTACAGTTAGGAATAGCTTATAATAAATATTTCACTTTAATTCTATGGGGGAAAAATTTATAACATAAGGTGGTACCTCAGTATTTTTTCACTCACAACTGTCCTTGTCACTATGCTATTTTCCACTGCAGAGATGACAAAGCGTAATGCATTATTATATGTTACTCCGTCACGAAAGAACAGCATTCGTAGGGAATAATAGCACCAGGAGTCAATTGGCTTCGCTACTGTTTAATGTAGATCAAATGGTTTGGCCCAATTTGGTGATTATTAAGAAGCTAATAATTTAAATGATTTATGGCATATTGCTTTTGAGATATTATACTTCCTTAAGATACATCTTGATATTTGTAAAAATTAATTAGTATTTTCAGGAATTAATTAAAGTATGTGATCACCTTTAGTTTAGGTTTCTAATGATTATTTTAGACGATCTAACACTTCCATGTTTGCAAAGTCAATATTATTTTCGGAAATTTCCTTATTTTGGTCATTTATAAATGATACAAGTGGTAACTCCTAGAAAATTAATGCAATAACCCTAAAGGAACTTAATTGCTATTATATATGTCTATGTCAATATTTTCTTCAGAAAAAGTCACTCACTCACAAAAAAAAGGATAGATCTAATTTGCTTGTCTTCGAAAAAAAAAATAAAGTCTTAAAGGTCAAGGGAGAATTACAATAAAGAATGAATTGAAGAAAGGAAATAAAAGAAAAAAAATGTTAAATTTATCAAGTCTCAACGCTTGACACGGCTGGGGCATCTATCTATCGTAATATAAACCTATGGACACCAGAACCACAAAAAGACCAAATAAGCGATATATGGATATTGTTTTAAATGATATCGAATCAGTGAAGGTTACTAACAGGAAACAGACGGCGAAAAATTGTAATGTCTGGAAAGCAATTACAATAGACCAAGCTAAGGCGCAGACTGTAAAGTAAACCCCATCCAGCGGAAAGTATGTCTTAATATAGTTTACTGTCTAAATGTTACCTCGTCACGTTTCGCAGTTAATGTAGTTAACTGTCTAAATGTTACCTCGTGACGTTTCGCAGTTAATATAGTTTACTGTTTAAATGTTACCTCGTGACGTTTCGCAGTTAATATAGTTTACTGTCTAAATGTTACCTCGTGACGTTTCGCAGCGTTTAATTGTATTTTCACGACATTATTAAAGTTGTTACCTTGAATACGGGATACAAGTAAAACATTTTAAAGGATGTGATGCTTTCATATTTGCAAAATCAATATTTAAACGAGAATGTCAATATAAATCGCTCTGCGGTCGAACCGCCTTGGCTTAGTAAATACGTTTCTCACGAAGTCTTTTCGGGTTGTGTCGAAACGGCCTATGACGTTATAGTAGGCGTATGTAGTTTGCAAATCTCTTGGATAATTAACATCATTTACTTGTCATTGTTATTAATTAATTAAAGAGCGAACACGTTATTAATTATAATTAAGATAATTTTTTTACACTTAAATGGTCCATTAAGATTAGTTCGTTTGACATTAACATAATGAAACAGGTATGTTAATAGTTAAAACAAAAGAGTGATATTTGACAACATTCTAGATTGAAATACTGCTGTAACTGCTAATACATATTCATAAGGATGAAATTTCTCACAACTAAATGAAACTACGTGATGTAATATTATTTCTACTTTATTTAAATTCTTTACCACGATTTAGGTTTCGTTGTATGACAACATCTTCAGGTGGGCAATTTGTAAAGACTGTTATTTGCTTACCTATCTTTGCTAATTGTCCACCTGAAGATGTTGCCATACAACGAAACCTAGGTTGTGGCTAAGAATTTAAATAAAGTAGAAATAATACTACACCACGTAGTTTCATTTAGTTGTGAATAATGGATTTCTACAACGCAAAATATATTCAATAGATGAAATTTCTCTTGAAAATAGACGAAACTTCTCAAATTACTTTTTTTATTGCCATTATCTGCTTTATATTATACTGTTTCTATGAAGGTAATGGTTTGACTAATGGATAGTAAACTAATGGATAGTAAAGGTAATGGATAGTTTGATTATAGTCATAGCCGTTTTGGATGAAAATTTTTCACGTGACAATTAGTATATGTTTCTAAAATAATAGTTTTTTTATATATATTGAAAAACTGTTTCTTTTTATGCCAGTTTTTACATTGTGTGCTAATAGAAATACGATATTAAGAGAAAGTCGGTATATAAGCTGTATACGCTTTAACTTATATATTTACTATCGTGCGAAATGCATTTTCGCCCACTCGATATTTGGTATCAATATATCGAGTTTAAGTATGGTAATTACGATATTCATTATAGTTATTGCGTTTCTTAATATTGAACTGTACGATGTAGTAAATAATGTGTAAAATGGAAGGTAAAAAATAGTTAGACTCAATGTAAAAATGCACTTTTGTAATTTCCAGAAAAGTATTCATTTATATATAGAGTATATTTATAAACATATATCAATAGTATAGAATATAATATCAATAGTATAGAATACCATAGAATTGGAATCGCATTATCGTATTATTTTAATATTATAAATGCGAAACTGAATGTGTTTGTTTGTATCGCTTTCACGTCTCAAACTCACAACTAATCTCTGAAATCATCTGTGTCATAGAGATGAACATAGCATAGAAGATGAACTTTTTATCCCGGAGTAGAATTATTTTTTTTCGGGATTTAAAATAATCAGCTCGATAGAGATAAAAGTGTTAACATAAGTGTGTGTATCAAATTATTCATCCATTTCAAATGCTAATATTCAATATTTCAAATGCTAATATTCAATATTATTACGAGTGTAATATTTTTAAAACAACCATATTTTTTTTCATAAATAACGGAAAAAAATACGTGATGTAATATTTTTTTTTTGGTAATTAAAAAAAACACCCCGTTAGAAATAAGAACGTGTACTTAAGATTTATCAAACAATTCATCCGTTTCAAATGTTAAAATTCAATATTCATACAAGAATATTATTTTAAAGCACACCTTAATCAATCAATAACCATTATTGAACATAATCGATTAATTACAATCTATCTTGTCCAATATAAATAACACATACAATGGGATATCGTCTGTATCAGGACAATAACAGTAAAGATAACAAGATACTCGCAGTAAACATAAGATAGTATCATATGAAAATTCCAAAATTACGACAACAAAGGAAAGCAGTCCAAAGATTTAACCCGTTGTTAAATAGAACACGACGGAGACGCACTAACTAAATGCAATGAGACGCGGCACAGTAAATGAAACTAGACCAAATATATGGTAGCGTAGAATGGATGGTGAAAATGTTAAGTATAGATATAAACGGCGTCTTTGCCGTGGCCGTCTGCCAGATAGCTCGGTCGCCAGTGGGTCGAGACCGCCCGCACTCGATATAGTTTCCATGAGGCGTAACTGCTTACGCGCTCCTCGCACATGGTTTGGGTGGCAAATTGTGCTTGTTAACGGTCACTGTTCGGTTAAGGTGTGACAATTTAGTGACACTTTTGAGTTTAACTAACGCAATTTAGTGACACTTTTGAGTTTAACATTATTCCGTTTTGTTAACTGTACTAACACGATATAGTTTGCGTTTTGGAATATCGTTACAAAAAAAGAACAGGTAAACAGTAAGATAACGTTATATGTAGCATTATAGAGGCAATTTGACATTGTGATAAAGCACATTAACCCGCTTACATCATAGTTAACACCCAAAAGTATTTATATGGAAATTTTAGATGGACAAATGCTTGGAATTAAATTTTTTATTTTCGTTTATTGACGGGACACTAGTAGTGCGAGTTTCTACACGTACTTAACAGGTTTTTAATCCGCAAAATGTAATCCTTCTAAACGCTAACAAGAAAATTACCACGACTTATTTGGGAAACAATTGTGATATTAATATTTTCTGCAGGAAATTAGTCTCCATGGATATTTTATAGGCTTTTACTAAATATTGTCATATGTCAATCATTTTTTGACCACAGGTAGGCAACAAAAAGATTACATCACGAAAGAAAATATATACTTAATGGAAAACTCTTATAGTGTACGAGGTAAAAATTTTCTTCAACCCCAAAATCAAAAACACACAGTATAGATATTATTTTTTTTTAGCTCGGGATAGCAATCTTACCTAAACTATTACTTTGACAATTGGAACCTATATATTTGTATTCATGGATATCCATTTCCTTCACAACACTAGCTTTTCTTTTTCTATATTTAAATATCGGATACATTTCCACCAGTGTTTGGCGACTTCGGTTCATATGTTATTCATCTCACAGCTGAGTTTTATTTGTTGGGTCGGAATTTGTGTTCGCACCTCGGTCAATGGGTTACCGGTATCATTAGGATGTGAGGCGAGATGAAAGTACCTTGTTCCATTTACATGTGTAACGTAAGGGAAATTTTCGGAAATAAACTTTAGGTTAGAGATAACTAGATTTATTTAACCGAAGTGGAACCTGAGTGAAAAAATGGCTACGTTAGTTGCGTTGATTTTTTTGTTCGTCGAAATTACAATATAATGTAAATGTTTACAAGGCTGTAAATATATGTAAAATGTAATCTTTAATGTAAAATGTAATCTATATATTTTGTTTAATATTTTGATTTATTGTTTATTTTAGTAACAAGTAATCGATCACCGTATCAAAAGTATGAGGGATACTAATTAGTAATTGCGAATCTAATAATCGAACTGCAGTCTAATTTATACAAAATTTGGGGAAAAGTTCGAAATTCATTTCTTTTTTTGGTTTCCGTACCTTAAAAGGAAAAACGGAATCCTTATAAGATCAATCACATGCCTGTCCGTCACGGCCGTTTTTCTCAGAAACCGCTTGATGTTAAAACTTGAAATTAGGCACAGAAATAAAATATATTAACCCGCACATATAGCTAAAATTAAAAAATATTCATTAGGAAATTTTAGGGAAGACTAATTAAGCACTCAATTTTTTTTAAGTTGCATGTATAGTGCAGGGTGTCGTTTGAAAGGGCTGGTTGTAAGGGTTTCAAAAATATTTTTTCAGAATTTTAGGTATTATATCTTCAAAGCTCGTTTCCTCTTCTCTTATTTCCGAAACTACTCAAATTAAGAGAAATATGGGTTTTTAGAAGGTTGCAGGAAAACTATAGCGATGATTCTATATGTCATAATTTTTGAAATATTATTAAAGATATGGTCGGCAATACTTTTTTACTTACACTTTTCTCAGAAACCATTCGATAATAGAAACTTGAAATATGGCATGCTTTGGCATCTTATTAATCCTAAAAATTTTCGCATATTTTGCACGAAGAACTTTTCCAGAATTTTCGTATAACAATTAAAGAGGAGGTAAATAAAGGTCTTAAAAAAAAGACTTCTCATTTTATATATCATGTGGAGTATCACTTGAAAAGCTTGTTATATGAAATACAAAAATAGATTTTTTTCACAATTTTACATAGCATATTTAAAAAGATATTTTAAAAAAAAGGTATCCTGGTTTTTTCATGATTTGTGGCTCGGAAGATTATAGAAAGTAGAATAGTTTTCTATACTTTCTATATTATTTATAGCTATAGTAAGTCATTAGGCTTATTCGGAATCAACGCTCTCAGTCTCTATTTGGTTTGCAAGGTATATGCGAAACTTATCTCGTTCAATTTTACAAATATATAATCAACATTTAATTAAAACGATGCTTGTATATTTGTTGATATGTTTATAATTCTTAGCAACTGTCAAAATATTAGCTAGTCCTTATGTCGTTTTTAAATTTAACTACAATATTCTACCTTATCAATTAATTTGAACTTTGTATAATCTTATTATTTAGTATTTATGAAGTAAAAATTAGGTAATTGATAGGATAGAATATTGTAGATAAATTTAAAAAGTCTTCTTCCACGACTGTTTACATTTACTCGTACGTTTCTATACCACTATTTTGGAGAACAGTTGCCGTAGCTTTGTACATAATAAAGGTTGAAATTGCAATTTATAGCAATTTCAACCTTTATTATGTACAAAGCTACGTATGAAACGTACGAGTAAATGTAAACAGTCGTGGAAGAAGACTTTTTAAATGTATCTACAATATTCTATCCTATCAATTACCTAATTTGTACTTTGTATAATCTTATTATTTAGTACTTACGAAGTAGATGAATTTTCAACCTTTATAATGTACACATCTGCGGCAACTGTGCTACAATAGAGTAGTATAGAAACGTACGAATAAATGTAAACAGTCTTGGAAGAAGGCTTTTTAAATTAAACTACAATATGCTATCCCATCAATTACGTAATTTGAACTTAGTATAATCTTATTATTTAGTACTTATGAAGTAGATGAATTTTCAACATTTATGATGTACATAGCTGCGGCAACTGTGCTCCAAAAGAGTGGTATAGAAACGTACAGTAAAAGTAAACAGTCTTGGATGAAGGCTTTTTAAATTAAACTACAATATTCTATCCCATCAATTACGTAATTTGAACTTTGTATAATCTTATTATTTAGTACTTATGAAGTAGAGGAATTTTTAACCTTTATAATGTACAAAGGTGCGGCAACTGTACTACAATAGAGTGGTATAGAAACGTACGAGTAAATGTAAACAGTCTTGGAAGAAGACTTTTTACATTTATCTACAATATTCTATCCCATTAATTACGTAATTTGAACTTTGTATAATCTTATTATTTAGCACTTATGAAGTAGAGGAAATTTTAACCTTTATGTATAAAGCTGTGGCAACTGTGCTACAAAAGAATTGGATAAAAAACATACGAGTAAATATAAATAGTCTTGGAAGAAGTTAAAGTAGTTTTCAAAATGTTAAAAGTTTCAATTTTTTTTAAATTTTATTTTGTAGTGTAATTTTATTTCTGAGAAAATTTGAAATTGTTTAAAAATGTTATTTTGTAGTATAAATTTTATATCTGAGAAAAGTTTTAATTGTTTCAAAATTTTATTTTATGGTGTAAATTATATCTCGTAGAATTCTCTAAATGTTAAATTGAAACAAGTGTTATCATGGAACAAGTGGGTATCATCGTGATAGATGGAGGTTTACTAACACCATGATATCTCCAGTGACACCTTATGTTGAACTTATCAGCGTAAGATATCGCTATACTTATCGCTATATAACCAATGGTAATTTATCAATTAAACCGTTCTGAATACAAGATTCAGAACGGTCAATGTCACTAGTAGTTAAGATAGCAAAAAGATTTGAAATAGACAATCGGATAGCTTATATCTCAATATACTGTGTCATAACGAAGCCTAACGTGAAACAAATAGGTTTGCTCCGAATACGCGGCCTAGCGCAACTAAGTCACTGGTCCACCGCTTCAAAGGAAGGCACACATCTCATACGCAGGTCGCGGCCTAACCTATTTTCGCTCTCAACAGCCGCGTCCCAATCAGTACGTCGCCGCGGCAGGGCGATAAATTTACGGCAACCATGACAAATTATAATGCAATTTATCAATGGGATGTCGTCGGAAGGGGGCGTAATTGTAGGCACACGCGTGATATTGCCACAGTTCTACCCGTAGTTTACGAGTGTAGAGGGCCTGATACCGTTCTGTTTCAAATGTTCACCGGAGCGACGTGAAGATTTGTGTCGCGGGGCTTCCGGTGTAGGACGAGAGTAATCGCGCCTAACGAGGCGCGTGTCGCCTGCTGTATTTCTGCTTATAAGCGGCAGTTGTTTGGTGTAATTTCGACCTTAATATTTGAAATGTAGGTATTATGCTATGTATTACAATGACTTTACTCTGAAAATATTATTTAGGATACACGAGTTGGAGTATTTTTATGTGTAAAATAATATTGTGAAATGATTTGTATGTTAAAGTTGTAATTTATGGTAACGCTTGTGATACAAGGGACGCTACTTTACTTACAGAAAGTATAGGTATAGAAATAATAAATAGTGAAAAACTAGCGTTGAAAATATTCCGCATTTTAGTTTCTTTTGCTATTTTAAAATTTTTGCTCGTACCAATAATTTCCAAGTTGTACATATATACAGTTGTACATGTATATACATACATACAGTTGTATGTATGTACATCGAAGATTGTAAATGTGTAAGTAAAATATTATAAAAAGAATATAAAAATAAAATCAGTTTTAAAATATAGGTTGTGTATCGGAGACATCCTTCCACAAAGATTTAAGACTCACGTATGAGCCCCCAAAAACCCATCGCTTTAGTGAATAACCTCACGAGCCCGAATTATATATCCTTGTTGGTTGACACTTGTCACGTGAGCTGACGGACGACCCGATATCAGGTTGAGAATTATTACAGTTGTATATGCGATATTAAACATTTATTATTGAATATTAAAAAGGCAGTCAATATTTAAAAGATGTAGCTTGTCGGTGAGGACTATGTGGTTACCGTTTTCGCTCTACTCACACAATCGATTTTCATTCATATTTCTCGTAAGTTTCTCACGTTGCTCTTTGCAGAAGAGTGTACTCACATGGAGTAACGAACGACCGTTCACCTCGCTTTACATTGTGGTTCGCGTCTCCATGTGTAAACATCAATTTACATTTGCCAGAGATCCCAATAAAGTGCCCGCCTCCGCCTTAGGACGATTGTTATCTGTCATTCTGATTCAGATTGATCCGGCAAGATGATGCTGGCTCTCGACAATTGTCACCGCCTACACTACCTCTTTGCCTAGCACTCTCTTTTAGCGGTTAGAGAAGCCTATTGCTTGGTCGACCATGTTTTCTGAGCTATCCGGACGGTTTCCTGATCAGCGATGATTTAACTGATAGTGCCAATTCCAGGTTTTACAAATATTTTAAGATATCCTCCAACTTGATTATGATAACTTTCTTCAACCTCAGTCATGGTGAGGTAACTTGTGTGTTCTAGTTAACGGAAACTTAAATATCTTAAAAAAGAAAATATTACGTAATGATTTCAAAATCGTGTAGAAACAGCGATTATTTATCAGCACTTATCATTGAAGACAGAGTTATTGAGCTGTGCTGTACGGAAAACTTAAGTAGTTGCGACCTTTTTATTTCGGTGAAAGAGTAAGCACTAAGTTATTTTATCGATAATAATGTTAAGGGCGTCCACTTTAAACCGTTGATTAATTTCTACAGGTGAATTTATAATCTGTAACAGACTAAAACGCCCTTCTGTGGTTAAATTTGGCAGAAAATGAAAGGCATTACTGGATAGTTAATTAAATCCACTTAGATGAGGCGGTATAAGTTTGTGCGTCTAAATAAAGATACTGAAAATAAAACCAACTTTTTTGGAACATAAATAGCCAATAGTTTTACTAATATCAGTATACCTTTTGGCAAATCGGTAGTTAGATAAAAATAATGAAATATCGATTGATCAGATCTAATAGATTTTAAAACTTTGTTAATATCGCTTACCTCAACGTATGTATTCTATTAAAGACAATTCCTTTTTTGTTTCGGTAAGTGAAATTTAATTGATATATCCTTAAAATTAATAACTTATATCCGCAGTTTCGTACCTCTCTATCAGATTTTGTATTTATCAAGTTGGTTCCAAAAATATATTGAGAGTATCAGTTCAACAAATATATGTTGTTAAAGAAGAACTTAGTCTCATGCATGTGATGACGTCACCGTGGAAATTCGCCAGGAAGCGAACCGATCCGAGGATGGCAGTAGTTCTTATTAATGTTTAGAGGAAACTTGCTGTAGCTAGTTATTAAAACCGGTTTTACTTTTATTTGTCGTAAATGTAAAGACATATAGGGAAATATAATTTTCGAACATTATCAATGTAGTCTCCACATCATGACTACATGATGTGGAGACTACATTTACAATGTGTAAAAAAAACATGATGTGAAAAAAAACTTTGAAAATTATGTCTAGAAACGAACGGGCTGACAAGACATTATTTTTTATTATATTATTAAAGAGAGATCTTAAATGTCGATAGTGTCTGAGTAAACTATTATGTCTTAGAGGAAATAGTGAAATATGACGATTTTCATAATTAAGTCATCTAATACTATTTTTCCTGATGTTATTTTAACGATTTCAAAAATCGTACTTTTGAATAATTTAACGTACAACTTGATAAAACAGCTTATTCTACATGTTAACTTACCTTTTGACCCGCATAGTCATATAGTGTGACGATGACAAATGCTGTACATCTCAAATTCAATTAAATTTTCACAGTTGGCATCAATAGTTGTGCGTGTTTGGATGTGACATACTTGCAAAATTACCTAACGCAGACGGTATTTCACTGCTCTGCCGGAAAAGGAAGTCATAATTGCAGGTCATAAAACTATGCGGGAAACGTTGTCGAGGATTAACTTTGTTGTTGATGCACTTCAAACTTGCGAATCCTTGGAAAATGAGCTTGAAATAAATAACATTACGCGGACGCAGCCGATAATGTTGTGAAAATCTCTATCAGCAGAATTCGCATGTAGTACTGTTCGAACTAAATCGATTTTCATGTAGCCGAAGAGCGTGAACAGATTTTTTTTGACGAATTCTTGAATTAATTTCATGAATTTTTATTTTGATCTTAGGCATATAATATCTTGGCAAGATAAGATATAACTTTATAATATAGTTATACTATCTTATGGTGAAGATAAATGTCTTTAAATTAAAATGTTCGTGTTTAAAAAAGGGTGCCATAATTTTGGACACCTAATGGATGATTGCCATAATTTTGGACATTCTATTTATTACTTAGAATTTATATATATCGCGCATTTTGGAAGATGCAGAAATAGACAGCCACTCGTAAACATGCTTTGCTGCGTAAGTACTTCTGGAAGTAATAATTTTATTTTTTATATTGGTGTCACGTAAGACGGGCTATTTACTAGTGGTCGCTCAATGGTCTAAATTCGACCGTAATGTAGTTACCTACTTTGTTGTCAACACTAATAGGTAGGCGAGAGTACCCAGAGAACAATTCAGATTACTGTTACAAAATTTTCCTTTTAAAACATGGGTACATTAAACAAGCTGACAGATTTTTCCTTCTGCAACGGGTGTATATTGAGTAAGCTGTATTTCTTAAATATATAAAACACAGATATATATTATACAAAAAATAAAATAAACGCTTTTTTACCTTGACATACACTTGATAGACTATTGAAAAAGGAACATTTTAAATCACACAAAATTCACAGCTCGAAACTCATTCAGTCAATCTGATATTTTACAATTCTCTGGTGACAATCTCTATTCTGTGCGACTGTTTGACCACAGACTATTATTTTTTTGATATTGGCTCCATGAACGTAAACAATGAATCTTTTAATGTATGTGTAATAAATAATTTAATGTATTGGTTAATGTATTATAAATTTTAGCTGTCTGCATTCCTCCTCTGTATAAACTTTAATTTTGCCAAATCTTACACTCCTCTATGCACGAAACATGCTTACAAAATTGTATCTTCACAAATATATACGAGTAGATTTCCAATAGTATGGACGATCTATAAGATATGGTATATATTTTATGGTTGTTTTATTTTGATAATTGGTAATATTTGATAAATTATGAAATAAAGGAAAAATGTATTATCTTCTTCAAACAGCTAGTGAAGAAGGTGCATATTATGTAGTGTTTGCGCGTATGATGTAGTGTTTTGTTATTTGGTAGTATAATAAGTGCAAATAATTTAAAGAACACCCATATAAGGATAGCTACATCATTTAAATCAGTTGTTTAACGGTTTGTCTTCTTATTTGTTCGCAGGTGAGGGCGATGGTGGCGCGACGGCCGCAGCTGTCGCCGAGGCACGACACGCGGCCCGCGGCGTCGAGGCCCTCGGAGTGCTCCTACAGTACCTCGTTTTCCAGGTATATTTATTTAAAAAAATAATATATTTGTACGCTTGAAGTCTATATTATAAGTGCGGCCAGACCACAACACGCATAATGACACAAATGACAGCGGTCTCTTTTTTGAAAAAAAAAATGCTTCTTACAGATTAGATCACACTTACGGATCATTCATCCATCAGAATTCATTATGGATCACACTTATGGATTATTTAAGTGTCAACTTTGTTATAAACATATGAAGAGGGATATTAAAAGGTACTACCTGCAATGTAGCACAATGTACTAGTAAGCACAGCTTACACCTGGGCGAAGAGATTCAAACATCTAGATACAGACACATAAAATGATATTTTTACGATTAATTTTTAAAGCATGTTCCGCATCATGGTTATACCGCACCAACTTGTACCGTGTCGTAGACGTTTGATTCTCGCTACCGTTTTCGTGCCGAACTCGACAAGCAGGTATAGGCGACGGTAGATTTAAATTCTATATGAGATAGTTACCTGATCTTCTTTCCGAGTTAAATAAAGGAGGACAATAAAATATTAATAATAATTAAATATAACTCTTTCATAATAATGAATGAGATATGAAGGCAAGAGAACTGCCATAATGATTTTTCAATTTCTGAACGCAAGTTCAACGATTTTGTTCCAGTCTTCACTTCAGAATCTAAAAATTAAACCCCAGTTTGGTTTCTTAAATTACTTTTTTGACGGAAAATACTAGCGGTGTACTTATAATGTGTTTATTGTCATACCAAAATAACTTTTGGATAAAGGATCTACACCTAGTGATTTTTCTTGGCCTTGGTTAGAAAGTCGCATGAGTTACAGTAGTAATAAATATTAGTCCAGTAGTAATAAATATTAGTTCAGTAGTAATAAATATTAGTCAGTTAACAAAACCCAATAACTTAATCCACTTTTTTGTTAGTTAATAACAGCTGAGGAGAGGATTGGATTTTATTTATTGTACAATCTCTTAGTTGCACTAATTTAAATGACAGTTTTCGAGGATGTACACCGCTATGTGATCATGGATTTGACAGACCTTTGATAGTACGCCGGTAGAAATTCTAATTCCGTGGTTGGTAGGTTTAACTTTGTTCTTTGAATATGATATTAAAATTAGATTATTATAATGCATAAAATATTTTTTTATCTCGGCATAATTTAACCTCAATACTCCCTGGTCATAATCCTTCATTCTGTTTCAGCATCGCCAGAAGTGGTTTCTAGATCAATATCAAAAGAATTATACCGTAACATATTCAATATAGCAGCAGTTCTCATGACTTTAACTGTCGGATCTATGAAAGATAACCGTATTGGGAATACTTCTGCCATTGGCACCTGTCCATATATCTGGCAAATACTCCAGCTGAAATTTAAAGTTAGAAAAATAAATTATATACCAGTACCTATATACCAGCGATAGCGAGATCCTGGCAATACGTCCTCCCACTAAGTGACGCTTACCACACCGACATTTCTTTAGGTTGTGGTCTTATGAACCAAAAATGGTTTCGGCCGTCTAGTTCTTTGTTATCGAATGGTCTGGATACTTTGCTATTGTTGTCCGGGTATTTATGTATTAAGGTTTAATGACCACGAGTAGCCTTGTTCCTAATGACAAATAGCTTTTGGGTGCTCATTGTCCAAGTGGTGATAGCTATTGATCAAAATATCAGCTCCGTCTCAATAGTTTTTGTATCTTGCAATGTCCAGACGTTACAGGCGCTACTTCATCTTAAAGGCATTAAGGCGAAGTAACAAAGATGTATTTTAACACTAAAACGATTTAGACCTCAGTTAGATGT
The DNA here is from genome assembly GCA_039881145.1 of Druceiella hillmani. Lineage (NCBI taxonomy): Eukaryota > Metazoa > Arthropoda > Insecta > Lepidoptera > Hepialidae > Druceiella > Druceiella hillmani. The sequence continues at coordinate 9,323,003 of JAYKKI010000018.1, read as the reverse complement.
CGCACTCATTTGTTTTCAGCGCTGCTTCTATTTTAAAAATAGAACAACATTATGTTCTTTGTCCTTGGTTTGGTGTTTCACTTGGATTTAGCGGTGATCAAGAACCGAAGACCAAGAAAATCTTAACCAAACTCCCATCTGATTCTACAGGATGCTGTAGAGAATGGTTTCCGTAAATGCAATTTAATGTGGTCAGATTTTAGTACAAGGTTTGCCTGTATTCAAAAGTATCTCGAAGTCACTTTTTCTTTCATAATTTTCTTACCGATTTTCTTTCTAAATGTTAATTATTTTTACTTCTTTATGCTATTGCAAGAAATCCATACCATTTTGTCCACAATCTAATCAACAAACATTAACAATGTGTTGTACTAAGATTTACTCAAAGAGTAACTGTAGAAAAATGTAGTAGGAGTAAATTACATGAAATTTAATAATTTCATCTCTCTTTATTCATCTAATTGTGTTTTGATGAACGACAAATTATGGTTAGATAAAGGCTACCGCTTTTTAAATTTTTCTACTCATGTCTTTTCCCTTCCTCTTATATTCATGTTGTTCTATAGTGCTTCTACTAAATTTTTCTACTCATGTCTTTTCCCTTCCTCTTATATTCATGTTGTTCTATAGTGCTTCTACCCTTCCTCTTATATTCATGTTGTTCTATAGTGCTTCTACAAATTATAAGACAAATTATGGTTAGATAAAGGCTACCGCTTTTTAAATTTTTCTACTCATGTCTTTTCACTTCCTCTTATATTCATGTTGTTCTATAGTGCTTCTACTCATTTATGAAATACGGTTCAGGATCTTAACAATGATAATAGACTTATTATATTTTAAACGTATTGGACAATGGTTGGGTATAAGAGGGTACGGTCTAAGTATTCAAGTTGACCGTAAAGTGTAATAAATAAATAATTTATCGCCACACTGCCACAATTGTTCCATAACGAACGTCAATAATCGTTCAATGCTGAACTACGTCAGTAGAACTTCTTCCGTAACGTTATGTGAACAATCGAACAATGAACGTTGTTTACCTTCCAAATGTCAATAACAACCACTATCTTACTTTATTACTGTAGTGCTTTCAGCCGACTTTCCCTTTTGTTATTGCTGAATTTTATTTTATGCGGCTCAAGACAATTTTTGGTGGCTAATTGAGGGTTTCATGCAAGATATATTGACGTGTACTATCCGCTTTAGCTTCAGTTTCCAAATTTAAAGTTCATAAAATATATGCTCAAATGCACATATAGAGTTTGAAAGTATATATTTATTTTATTTATTAAATAGCAATTTTGTGTTATATTGCAAATTTCTATATCTTCAAACTTCTCCCTCCGAAAAACATTTATTACAAATAAAATAAATACCGCCATCTAGCGGAGTATTATCAAACTACTCATTTGTGTCGTTTCCTTTGAAAAGAGATAGATGTCCCACATTTTGAAGATTCTAAAGTATAATAAAACGGCAATATTTGATTAAACCACGTTAGTATTTGATTATTAGTTTATTTCGAAATTAGGTTTGGAATGAGAACATCTTATAGATACTTCGATGTGGTCAAACATATGAAATATTTGAGTGATTAAATATATTTTTGAATTATGAATGTTGTTTTATTAATAATGTCACAGTCTTTATAGATCTCTCGGCATAATTTGACTTCTGCACTCTCTGGTCTCCTGGTCATAAAATGAAGAGAGTCAGGAAAAGCGTGAGAAATTATTGAGAGTAAGGACACATCAAATAAGATTAAGTAATTACCATACTAAAAATAAAATATGACATTGGTGCTTTGCTACGAGAGTCATTATATTTTAATATTTTTACAATTCAAATTATTCACGGTAAGAATGATTGAAATTAATATCTGATGTCTACTTCTTGAACTACGATGATGAAAAGCTTTGTGGCACCATACCATAGTATTAAAACAGTAAATTAGGTACTCAGAGGAATTACTATTATTATTAAATCACTTCAGTAATATTTCAGACAGGTTTTTTGAACAGATTTTTATATCGTGACGGAGTTATGCAGGACATTCATCTGCCTACTTTATGTCCAATTATTTTAATTTATTCTTTAAAGGGTTAATTCTGACATTAAACTAACATTATACTACTAAGAGTTAATTCTAACATTAAACTAACATATACTAACATTATATTGAATTTGGACATTGTTTTTTTTGGAATAGGTATTTATGTGCTAAGGCGATATGAGCAGAAGCACTTTTTGATGTAGAAGATGGAATATTGCGTAAATTCTAATGAAAGTTTTCGGCTGAATCCATAATATGCCGCATAACATTCTGTTTTTTAGCTGAAGGCGCTGGAATCTCCGACGTGGCGCGAGGAGGCGACACGATGGCGCGCCGTGGCAGCGCAGACGGCCGACGAGGCGGGTCGCGCTAGCCAGGACCATGCCCAGAACAGTACGTACAGACATATCTTTTTAACCCTCTTTTGTATGACATAATTCCAACAAGAAATAATAGGTACTACATATCTAAAATGGAAATATGTATCGTCCCACGTATGTGAGTAAGTGACTTACAGACTGATAAAAATGTTTGAGCACTCTTGCTACGGTTAGGACCTTTTTTAATAAGATTATTTTAGAAAACAATAGGATTCTTTATAAGGCTAAAAGGATCCAAAGCTTACATGTACTTTAAATAAGGTTATGTACGGTGTGTGTACACTAGATCGCGCTAGTAGTACAAGAACATTGTACAATTAGAAATGTCAGAAATTGTAATTTGGAATTGGATTCGTATCCTGAATAAATTGAAGCCGTCCTTTAATCGCCCAATGATTTCGCAAACCAACAGGATTTGGGGGACCTACAAGCGAAACCAAGGCTAACCGTTGGACGACTTACGACCGCCCTCGGTACACCCCCAATCGCAGTGAAACTAGACCTATGTCTTGGCTTTACGAACATGGATACGAGAATGTATTTGTCTTCACTCTACCTGATCCGTTCTCTTAAGCAAGGCCATTACTTCTAAACAATTTTTTCCAACGGGCGGTTCTGAAAAGCTATACCAGATTGATAATTCCCCAATTTTATCAGTAAATTGGATTTTTTATTTACTTCCAAGCACTTTAGCTTTCTATACTTTCACGACAGTTTCTTAATTTCATTGGAAACGTGATGATGTATCGAATGGTGGCCCTATGGCCATAATTAGTCATCACTAAGAGCTATTTAATAATAACCCATTATTGACTATTATATGCATGTGTACGTTTATTGTAGTGTATTGTAGCGCTTATTGCTCTGGACGTTCTATCTAAAAAATGTTGATTAGGGTAAAAATTTGTAACAATATATGAATGTTAATAGTCGGCAATTTTGCCATAGTTCGGTGGTGATTGAAACCAGATCTCGCGTTCCACGGTTGACAGGTTGATCAGACATTTTATTTGTCATTGTAATATTAGAGGGCATGGTTGTCGAAGATATTTAGTAATACATTTTCACGAGACGTATTCTAACACCATCTATTGATTAGTTTATATATATATATATATATATATATATATATATATATACATATATATACTTTTACCATTATATTGTAGTATTCATTGGAATTAATGTTGAAATTTTACCTAAAAGCTTGCAGATGGCGCTTTTAATTTGTTTTACAACATGAAAAACGACACCCTTACATGATATTAATTTTTGTATATTCTACAATATTCTTGTTGTAAATAAACCTTCATATTTAATTATGAAACCGTGCGATTCAGGTTTACATTACGTAATAATTAGGATTATTATTTTTCTTAAAGTTTAAAAAATCTATATATGTAAAATTATTTTACTTGTGAATAAATAGTTCACAATAAGGAAGTATCACTTCACACGCATAAGTTTTCAGGTGTACTCGTACATTTATATTTGATGTATTTTATAGTCGAAACGAACAATTTGCAAGTGATACATCTCAAAACTTCGGAGCCAATTCAACGTGCTCTTTTGTAAAAATTATGGAAGGAAAGGTTGAATGGTTATTTGATCACATTCTTATACCTCTGAAACCAACAAACTTTCGGTTTAAGCTTTGAAACTAAAAATAAAGCTAATTTATTCATCATTTTCGCCTAGGAAAGTAGGCCGAAAATTATTCCACGTGGATGTTCCCTAATAAGACCTATCTCCACTTAAAGAAACATGGGATTATGTTGAAAGTAATGGCGCTGTAGATTCAAAGTACAATTTGAAAGCCAGATCGAAAATAATTTTACTAATCGATTCAACAAATTATGTTTGCGTACAAGATTACTAATCGATTCAACTAACTATGTTTACGTACAAGAATAGTGTTCGATGACTCAGGGCTAACACGCCCGGTGGGTTTACGTCGTGATTTATGTACGATAATTCTAGCGAAATGTCAAAACATAAAAGAATATATCAGCAGGATAATGATCAGAGCGCATAAGCTCCGAAACGTCGGATTTATGATTCTGCTGTTATATAGAAACACTTTTATTAATCTTTTTCTAAGTCACCCAACTATTTATTTTTCAGTGTCGGAGTGCGCAGAAAAGATCGCGCGGCTTGAGCGCGAGGTGGGCGCTCGGCGGGCGGAGAATACGCGGCTGACGACCGAACGTGCCGCCGCCGAGGACCGTTACCGCGCCACGCTGCGCGACGTCGCCAGGCTGGCCGACGAGATCAAAGCGCTCAAGGTACTCTAGGCAGTACAGTAAATTTTTCATTGCGAATTTGTTATCTGTTTACTAAATATATGTATAGTTAAAGTTAATCATCAGGTTATGTGAAATTGTAAAATGTAATTCCGTACGGAAATTTCGTAGCTGCTGATGGATACAACTCAAGAGCATGTTCTGAACGCTCTTTCTTTAAACGTGATTGATGATCGTCTTCCACTGATAGCAAGAGAATAGGATATGTCTGACTCTTCGTATTATATCGTACCCTTATCCATTGTGCCAATTTTCTTGAACGAAGCTGGAATCGGCACGATACAGGAAATTGGAAATTTTAGCAGGTTTTTTATATAAATAACAATTTATGTTCCTACTCTGAATAGGTTTCCAGATGGTATATTCAAACCTCTGTCCGATTGTCTAATGTTTCGTTACAGCTGCTACAAAGCTGCTAAATACTTTCTGTGATGTTAAGTACATCTCTCACATCACTTTTTGAAGGGCTCGCTGTTTAAAAAAAAAGTGGGGCTGAAAATTAAAAGATACATTTCTTACCACAGTTATTAAAATCATGCATGGTTCTTAGTAATAATACTTTATTAAAACTGAAAATGAAAAGATTAGTCATCAGTCAATTTAGCTAGCAAGTAATATTGGTACGTCCATTTTTAAGACATTACGTAGATAGTTGAAAAGATATAGTTAAGAAATTGGGAATATTTTGATCTGCGAGCAACGAAAAATATATAATCTTATGATGCGCGCAAAGTTACTAAATGTGCAGGGTCTAGGACAAAACGAATATCTTGGCTGTAAAACCTCGAAGACTTCAAAAGGATCACACAATTTTGATGCTTACAAATGGATTCTACATTCGACGTTGTTCTAATAAAACTTGATCAACGAAGTTTGAGGAATGTAATAACTACGTGACACTGATGTGTGCTCTAAAAATTAGAATAATAATAAGCTTCTGTATTCGCGTTTCAGGGTACCATCGAATGCTTAAAACGCGACGTGGAAGAGAGTCGCGCACGCCTGTTTGCGCCACCGCCGTGCGCTCATGACTTCATTGACAAGGATAAGGAGGTATGTGAACAGACTACTACCAGTAGCCCGTGAATTAAATTGATTCATTTTTATACAATAAGTATTTTATTTTAATTACGGCTGATAGTATTTTATTTTAATCACGGCTCCTTCGATATCGCCAGGCTCTGGCGGCGGAGATTCAGTCGCTGCGCGCGGTGCTGGAGTTGAAGCAGGCGGAGAGCTGCGAATTGAGGCGTGCCCGCGAGCTGCTCGTAGCCGAGGCTGCGAGGCGCGAGGCAGCGGAGCGCGCGGCGGCCGCGCTCAGCGCCGCCAACGAGGAGCTACGCGCGCGAGCCGCAGCCCGACAGCAGGAAGCCGCGACGCTCGCCGACCGCAATCGTCGCCTCCAGGAGAGCTGCGCGCGCGAAGCCTCGCTCAAGAACCGCCTCGACATGTACAATGAGGAGCTTCGCTATAAGCTGCGCCAAAAATCGCAGGTCGTGAATCTGCTCGCGGCTCAGGGCGGCCCCTACCTCAACCACACGTACCCGCGCGTGCGCCGCCGTTCGCCTTCGCCCGCCGACTCGCCGACCGACTCGCCCGCCGACTCGCCCGAGCCGGCCGATTCGCCCGGCCCCCGACCCGCCGTCAAGGGCGTCGTAGAGAAGCAGGACTCTGTAAGCTGGGTGCTCGAGATCGAGGAGTCGGCCGAGGAGACGGCCTCGCGGCTGGCGCGCCGCGCCGGCTCCTTCCGTTCGCCGGGCGCGCTCAAACGGCGCGAGGCCGGCTCGCCGCCCTCCGCACCGCCCGCCTCGCCGGCGCCCGCCGCTTCCAAGCTTCTGCGCTGCGGCTCGGCCGCTCCGCTCGATTATCCCGCCGCAGCGCTCAAGGAATCAGCCGGTGAGGCGATCTACATTTACGACAACAGACAGTACTAAGCTCAAGCCCGCATCGTTACATTCGTTCATCTTCATAAATGAAAAAGCACATAATATCACTCCGACATCGTCACATTAATATAATGAAGTCGGTAGTGGGGAACTGAAGCTCATGTCCCGTGATTGTTAAACGTGTACATTGTGGTGAAACAGAATGATTGAGCATTAGTTTGTGTTTATGAACTGAACTGTGCGAACCGAACTGCATGCCATTTTGCCGGTGTGATTGTTTCGATTGCGTATTCTACATTGAGTAAAGGATTTTCTTTAACGTTTTTTACATTCATTCACCTTTTGAAGTATCCACAGACACAGGACAATATTTATAATTTATATGTAGCGATAGTCATAATATATAACACATTATGAGAAAGTTATGTTTATCAGATATTAATATTTAGTACATAGTTTACAAGTTTTCTGTCGTGTGACTTGGCTCATTATAGTTTACGTCTCAGTGTTTAAACAATAAATAGATATAGAATGTCATTTATCTAGCCTAAAGTTTTGAAATCTGCGAGTATATATTCAATATATTTATCACTTAATTCACTTGTACTGGTAATGTTGTTCAAGTTCAGGGTAATTTATATCGAATGAGAGACCAAATTGTATTGAAGCAGGGTTTGCGACCTCTGACTTCCGATGCGCATATTTGTAACTTACTCTGGTACCGAGTATGTACTATGATTGAAGCGAATGATGAATAGACATAATACTGTAACTAGTATAAGCACAATTTGAGAAAACAAAGATAAAGGGGTGTTTTGATGATACGTGTGAAAATGTCTGATGTTTAGCTGGGTGATTTTTTTTAGTAATTTAGTTGACATTAAATTTTAGTGAGGTTACAAGAGTAATTAACAAAATTAGTTTTAGCGTGATTGACAAACACTTAGAATATTTGAATAATCAACGTTATTAGAGACGTAATATGTGTCATTTGTTGCTGCTCATCGTGGCAGAATTTATTTCTGGATTGAATATGATATTATTCAGTGGTGTACCAATTTGAGGAGAAAGGATGGTTTTCATATTTCCCGCGATCAGTTTTATGCATTGAAAAGAAGTTTGAACTACCAAGCAGGAAGCATGGTAATGAAAGGCTTGAATGTTATGTCTTAATGTAACACATTGGTAAATAAAACTGGACCAAGATTAAACAAATTTGCTACAAGGCACGAATAGACAGTGACGGGAATGTGTCGCTGATAATTAATAAAGGTACATTGAGAGTGTCTAGAATGATGTGTGACTGTAGAAAATATAAATAAGCGAGATGCAGTTAGGAATTAAGTGAAAGATTATTAAGTGAATGCGTATATAAATTTAATTCAATGAAGGAAGGAAATGATAAGTGCAAATTAGATAGGAAACTAGTCTCTGAAGTTCAGCTACAAGCATGCAAATGTTTGCAAATTTTATGATTGATTATTGTGTGTGGGCTCATAGGGTGACAAGAGAATCTACGTTAATAATAAAACTGAAAATTAACGGGAATGCTGTTGGAAAAGATGTATTTTTCCATGTCATCTTTCTTTTCTCTCAAATCTAAACACCACCATTATATCCAGTTACTGTATTTCCAAACAAAAATACGTGCTGAAAAATCAGCAAAAATTATGTTTGAAATCTGCTAAGAGAACTTTGCTAAGAGACATTCTTAATAAAGTCTTGTTATAAAACTTATTTTTGAAATATGATATGTTGACCAGGTAATCAATGGGGAAATGGAGTTACTATTTCCAAGACTTTTATGCTATTTCTATTTTAAAATACTTTTATATAGATAGGAAAATTATGTATACAAAGATGGATCACGTACTGTCAATACTATATACTTTATTATATTACATGTTTATAATCCCTGTTTATGAGATCAAAATATAAAACTTTAGGTTAAACAGTGTACAATTTTAGCAGGTTGTCCCTATCATTAAGGCTTGTTTATTGAAAAGTTATAAATGTACGTATTTTCAACATATTGGCATCTAATTGTAATTGTTTAAAGTATGATAATTAACTTCGACATAATACCAAATTATTTAATAAAGTAAGCAACTGGTTTGTCACTGTCAAACTTTAATAGTGACTATGATAATTGCTGATTTGTTGTATGGAAAAATTTAAATTGTCTGTTGCTCATATTTAATAAATTTCGTCAGAAACTATCACAAAAATAGAATGTTTTGCTTTGTGTTTTCTATTTACAAATAACTATAACATTTTTTTAAATCAAATGCAAAGCATTATTATTATGCTGTCAAAAAACTTTTCAATTTATGGTAAGATGTCTGCTGCTAACACATTACCAAACAGTCGCAAATAGTTCTGATATTGAAAATTCAGGCTCGTGTTTGACAGTTTTATTATAATCTTTGTAAAGTTGAAATAAGTAAATTCGTTTATGATAAATAGAAACTCGCAATGTTCAAACAAGTACTACGATTTTTTTTAGTTCACTGACATTTGCGTTTTTGTTACTTAATTTCCATTAACATCTACGACTGATGTGATTGTTTAATATGACTTACTTGATTCTATAAATTCCTGGAAGTGGTGGATTAAAAAATAATCTTAACATGTAAAATAATTTTGTTTCTACATTTGACAATCAATGGATATGTTTAGTCCGTTACATAAAGTTCATGTGCACATGCACTTTATATCTGTCACCTTCATTATATTTTTTTAATATGTTACCAGATGTCTTAACTACTATATTTTCATTCCAGATTCTCACCCTTTTTTCCACAATGCAGGTTAGAAATAAAGAGTATTGAAAAATAATATAATTTTCCCATATTTTCAAATGTATACTGTGGTTTTGACAGAGATTGAAGTAAAACTACATTATTTTGACATTTGTCATCGTGTTTGATAACATTTTTAATTAAAATTGCCAATTTTTTTGTCTAATAATAAATTGGCTTCAGTGGGTATTAAAAGTGGCAATGATCTAAATTGCTATGGCTTAGAATTTATATAACTTAATTTCAAATAAACCAATATGTCTCCAAGCTTGGGGTTATTAAGGGATGCTAAAAAATAGTGTCATACTAAACTATTTTTATAAAATGAAAGTGTCCGACTATGGCAGTATATTCAAATTAAGATATTAAAAAAAATTATTTTCAGAAATTTCTTTAGATGTTTAGGCGAATGTATTTGTTCTGATATCAACACATATATTATGTATATTTTTATTTATTCAGTTGTTGGTAAATAAAGTATTCAATACCTGCATGTAATTGGAAGAAGGCAGGGCTTTAAATGTTTTAACATGTATTTTAAGTGTAAAGCATTCCAGCGATATTGATTTGTTAAAAATGAAGATGTTTTCTTAATTTTGTAAGCTATTGAGTCTGTATCTATACAAGTCATTGTATTGAAAATAAATTTTAATAGTAAGTTGATAAAAAAAATATATGAGAAATCAAAAATAAATTGTATGTTGTTTTTTTTCTTACCATTTTTCCAAGATCTGTAATCAGTAATCCACAAGTGGCGACTTGAACCAAACTTAAAACATTAGTCAAGTGCGTGTTTTTTAAAACCTATTGTGAGTTTTTCGAATATGGAATTTCAAAATTGTAGGTATTTGGAAAATAAATATATATACTCTAATTAAAAAAAGTAAACTTTAAATTATATTCACACACTTCAAATTCAATTATTTCTTATTACTTTGGCAATGACAACCATATATTTTTGTTATAATCAAAATGTACCCTACATTTTTGCTTTTTCAAACAAAAATTCAATAAAACAAGAATTTCTTCATTAACTAAATTTTAGTGTTTAAGTAGACAATATTTTTAAATTCAGAAAAAAAAACAAAATCAGACTTGTAAATACTAAGATAAAAAAAACAGTTTGTCAAAATTACCAACATTCAGCATACCTGACCGCAGTTAGGTATACTGAATGTTGGTATGTTAAAAACAACTATTATTGTAGATTTTACAGAAATATTTCATTTTCTTTTTTTTCTTCTCATTTTCGAAACAACAACCTTATCGAGAGTGGTGGGTATAGCAGATTGAGTGTAATTTTTCTTAAAGTATAATTTTACTCATAGATATTTTTAATATTTAACACGTAGCTTAGTGTTGTTCGGGAAATATTAAAAGTATTATAGCTCTTTTCTTTTTTCTTTTGTAAACATAATGTAGAATAAATCAAAATGTTTGGCAAAATTTGAAGTATCTTTATAAAATCACCATCTTTTCTAAATAATTCTTCAAAATTGAGGTTATTAGATTTTTTCACTGAAGACAAAAGAAAAAATCCAATTAGACACTCATTTTCTTTAAGGCACTACTCTCTCGGAATTATTGTATTCATTGGCGTATTTTGTTCATGTCTTGTATGTATTTTGGTTGCGTTCAACATTTTTGTGTCTTTAGGAAATAATCGTTATATAAGAAAAGACTCTTGTTTATGTCAGAAGTACTTGTTTGTACTGGTAGCTGTATTACAACTTTATTACCGACTGACAAAAAGAAGGCTTGTCCTATCTGGTAGACTTTTTCTTCCATAATTCTTATCCAGCTTTATGTACTTGTATCATTATTCAAATCTTATTCACTCTCTGTATTTCTTATTAAAGTTTCCACCAGATCTTTGACTTTACTGTTACTCCAAGAATAGTTTTTTGTGCCGATAGTTTCGTAGGACTCAATGTCATTCTATTTTGTAAGTCATACTGAAATATTAGTAAATAAAAGTGACATACTAAATTTTTTTTAAATATACGTGGTGTCCGGAAATAAGTGTCAGACAAAGAAAGATGTTATTTGTTGACTTAAAAATAGTATTAATTATTATATTATAACATAATTATTTGCAATATTTTTCGTACACACAATATTTGCGCACATTATTCAGAGCCACTCAGGGGAATAATCCGCAAAAAGTTGTGAAGACCTTTGCTCGGGTAAGCACGGCGCTCCAGGCAAGTATTGAGTGTGTTAAAAAGAGTTATGTGTAATATTTTTTTTTGCGCTCAATTGGAAAAAGGGTGTGTTTTATGTTTTATTTCAACGACAGTTTATTCCTTTATAGCCAATGAATAGCGTCTTTCTTTGTTCGATACTTCCGACATTCCCGGACAGCATGCATACCTCACTCTGGGATCGAACGCAGGATCAAAAATATCCTTTAACATACTAATAACATTGTTTTTCCTTACTACAATTCGTATTAAAAAAAAGATTGGTCTTGCTATTAGTAATGTGTTAGATATCCATATAGCCATATAATATACTACATATAATCTAGATTGGCAACCAAAACTGAATATATGGGTATGTACTTGCTACTTTAACTAGGGATCTTATACGGATATCATGTAAATGAATTTGACGTTGATTGAGCGCTCCGTTGCTGTATCACATATCATTCGGATTAATTAATATAAGGCAATCTCTTTTCCAAACAGCAGCAAATTTAGTTAATAAGCCAATTGTTTATAAAAAAGTTTGAAACGTTTTATGAAATGATAACAATTTCAAAGCACTGAGATGTTTGTATGTTCGGTATTAAAAGATTAAAAAAATACCTATCTATTTCTTACTACTACAATAACATTCTTAAGTAAATAAAAAAATAATCGCTTTTTACATTTCCACTTCATAATTAATATTATTCACTAAAAATTCATGGTCAGTATCACACAAAAGCATAAAGCAAAAATTTCGCTAAAAATTCATAATTATGTTACAAAGTAATATTAAGCTGAGTTAACATATGTGTATATTTTAATTTTTTTACATACAAACTTGCTCTTAAATATTTTCTAGCATGTACGTATATTTGTGAAAAATTATAAATATTATGCTGAATTCATTATCACGGTATTGTAATTTGGTTAACATAACATTTGTCTTTAGAACTGAATCCAATAAATTATTTGATAAAAACTGTAATTATTCACTGCCTGACATTATAATATTCACGCTATAATCTCACTAACATTATTGAGATGAAATTCTGATTGTTGTATGTTTGTTTTTCAACTTTTAATACATTGTAATCCTGTATTGCAACAGCGAACATTTGAATTTTTTTTTTGCTGTCTGATTTTGTTGTCAAACCTCAACCCAAACATCTACACATGCAGAACTTTAATTATTTTTTATGATTAAAAATTGAAAGTGGAGTAAATCTGAGTTAAATTAATGTTTTTTAAAAGAAACACAGTTTTGTTAAAATTACGATTGTTGCAGAAATTGCACATTTTGTGTTTAGAGACATTTTTATCTAGACTATCCCATATCCGACATTGATCTAAATATCAAGATACGGTCAAAGGAACATAAACCAAATCGAAAATGACAACACCAATTCATGTGCGCCATCTATTGCAATTAAACGAAACTATTTCATCAGTCACATGGCTGACTGTTTACGATGGCAGATGTAATGTTGTCGTGGGTAATATCTTATTTTATTATTTATTAACTAAATTAAAAAAAAAAAAATTGTTTTCAATTTTAACGCATGTATATTTATATGACAATGCTTAAATAGCTTGGAATTTATGTAAAGTAATGAAAAAAATAATTTTTGTATAACAAAAGGCAATTATAATATGGAGATACAATGGCATTATACTACATAGATATGTCAGGAATGATTGAAAATTAAGGTGGCTTAAATATATCCATTTCATGCTATGCCAATCTGTGTTAATTTATTCCCTGTACTGGGAGATTGCGTACATAGAGTTGTCGGCATTGGTAAGACGATTATGCAAACACCGAAATATACTTTTTCAGGGATGAAAAGGTTAAGATTTAAAAAATAAAACTTATCTTAAAGTAATTATAGGGTGCGGAGTGTATTACCGTACGGAGTGTATTACCGTACATGAACATTTTCGATGACAAAAACTTAAATTATATTTCTATTTCACTCTAACTTATAGATTGAAGCATATTACGAACACATTGAAGCGCTCGCGTCAGTCAGTCACGTGAGGTGGCCATGACAGTGCGATGTTTGTTTTGTTGCCGCTTGTTATTAAATTATATTTCTGAAGAATTAAAGGTAAGTCCAATAATTTAAGATATTTTTATTCAGTATTTATGTGATTGTATTCATAATTTCTTAGTTAATGCTACCTATAAACTTTTTTATTTTAATTAACTTAGGTATTTTATGAATTAACGTTTAGTGTGGTACATGCGGCTATAATCCGTACATTTATGCGGTATTACCCGAAACTGTACGGTATTACACTATATGGTTTCATGTGACAAACTGGTGTTCTATTTGCAAAATTATTATGTTCACAGATGGTGCCATCAACAACAACAAAAAATCATGTGTGCAATTCACACGTGGTAGAAGTGAAACCTTCAAAAATTTTAATTTTTAAGTTTAATATCAATTTTTAATTTTGTTAAAAACTAAAATAATTAGAAAAGTTTTTATAATTAATAATATGTAAATAAAATTGATAAATTTCATCTAATTTTATAATTAAATTAAATTAATCTTTGTTTTTTTTGCACATCTATGTTTTTTTTTAATTCAGAAAATGATCGAATACACACAAATTTAAAGTTTATGAAAATTTACATACAAGTACTCACAATTATTATTCACAATATAATTTTCAACTGCGCGCATAAACACGTATTAACACACGTACAACGCTGAGACCCAAGCAAACTCTCGCTATGCCTTGGTAAACACGAGTGTAGGGGGTGTGAAGCAGAGTACAAAGAGAACCACGAACATGAAAACTGTATAATGCTTCCTATCTCATTTTCTCCCACGTTAAATGTTATGAATTTATGTGTCTGTCTCTTTTTACTGTCACTTTTTCGTTTCATCGACTTTCAAATCACAACGATGCTAAAGAAGTTTTCACTTCAAAAGTATTGCTATTCTACTCGAAAAATGAAAGCTACAGTGGAAAAAGTCCTTGGTGGTGATAAACTACATCCTACTGCTGCCAAATTCATGTGATGTCGGTTCATGACCACGTAAAACGTCATGGCACTGGTTATCGCCCTCGGCTTAGTAAGAAACCTGTCTACTCAGGAGCAAGAGAATAACATAAGAGACCATATATTAAAGCTGTCTAACTGTTTTTATGGTTTAATACTTATGGAACTAAAACGATTGGTATTTGAGTATGCTAAAATTAACAAAATTAAAAACCCATTTAATAAAAATAAAAAATAGCCGGAAAGGATTGGTTTTACGGATTTTTGAAGCATAATCCAGAAGTTAGTATTCGTCGTCCAGAAGCAACTAGTGTCAATAGAATAGAATCTAAGAATAAACCTGAATTAAAGTTATTTTTCGATAATTTGTTAAGTGTAATGAGTAAGACAACATTTTCTCTAAATAAAATATTTAATGTCGACGAGACCGGTGTGACTGTTGTTCATAGGCCACAAAAGGTGCTAGCTCCAAAAGGACAGAAACAAGTAGGGGCTGCTACCAGTGGAGAACGTGGCAAAAATATATGGGTGCAATTTGCTGTTGTATGGGTGCATCCGGGCAATTTGTTCCATCGATGTTTATTTATCCAAGGATCCGCATGACTCCATCACTTGGCTGTTACATTTTAAACATTTTGTCAAAACCATCCTTGGAAAATCCAGTACTATTAGTACTAAACAACCATAGCAGCCACATATCTTTAAGTATATATGATTATTGTCGAAATAATGGTATTAATATGGTAACATTACCACCCCACACATCACACCGAACGCAACCGCTAGATGTGGTTTTCTTTAGCCCTTTAAAAACAGCCCATTACAATGAATGTGACATTTATATGAAAACTAATGGTTTTGATAAAATATCAGTATACGATGTTGCTCGCCTCTTTACTAGAGTTTATAACAAAGTAGCCACTCCTGACAAGGATGTGTCAGGATTTACAGCTACAGGTATTCTACCTCTAAATTCTGACAAATTTACAGAATTATGTGCATTGACATCAGAGAACAACAGCATTGAAACTGTGCAATCAGATCTCCCTAATCAAATAACGCCTAGTTATGATAATCCGACACCAAGCACTTTTCGAGCAGCAGCGAATGTTGAGGAAGGATGTTGCAATTCTGAATTTACAGCACATTATGGAACAACTGAAACTGATGTGCAAAATCAAACAACTAGCAATTCTATTAATATTAATCTGAACGTAACTACTTTACGCATGGCTGATAAAGAAACAAGTTTCAGTCAATTAACTCCATTACCAAAGAAAAAATCAGCAAAAGGTAAAGGGGAAGGAAAGGGACGTAAGAAACAACATTCAGAAATACTAACATCGACTGCGATGAAATCCGTATTAGAGGATAAGGCGGTAAAAAAACTGAAAAAATTAAGAAATCTACAAAAAGACAAGAAAAACAGTTATCCAAAGAAAAAAAACAAATCATATAAAAGAAAAAATTTGATTCTCCTGATGAAAATTTATTTGAAAACGAACTTCCTGCATAATGTCACGACGACAGCGATGATAGTGTGATAAAGGAAGCAGGGGATGAGAGAGATATAACAGAAAAAAAAACAAGAGGAACTGTGTATTTTATGTGGAGAATTTGGACGTAATGGAGAGATATGGTATAGATGTATTAGTTGTGCCTCTTGGGTGCGCAAACTTTGCAGCGGTGAAGACAATCCAAGATTTTATGGGACCACTGCAAAATCTAG
The DNA here is from genome assembly GCA_039881145.1 of Druceiella hillmani. Lineage (NCBI taxonomy): Eukaryota > Metazoa > Arthropoda > Insecta > Lepidoptera > Hepialidae > Druceiella > Druceiella hillmani. The sequence continues at coordinate 9,306,640 of JAYKKI010000018.1, read as the reverse complement.
AAACACGGTTGAGATCTCTTTTATGATACTTTGTTAAGGTCTGCATTAAAGTATAAAAGTATTCTAACTTTCCATTAACTAGATATATACTAATAATTTTCCTAAAAATATGCCAAAGTATATAATGAAATAAGTTATTGCCTATTGTTACCTTTATAAACAAAGATGTGACTATTATTTTGCCTAATAAACCAAATTGGCTATTTTCTTTTTATAAATGGTGTACGGTAAAACGAGTGATGTACGGTATAATCGAAGTGATGTACGGTATTAACAGAACCCTTCGGGTTATTTCGTACTTTCATTTTTTCAGAAAATTTTATGTTGCTCTTTTACTTATGACTATAATTTTTTTAAAGTTCGTAAATATACGTAGATATATGTAAACTATCTAAAAGCAAAAACATTAAGAAAATAATCAACACATTTTACCTGATATTCGCGTCCCCGCTTAGATGTACGACAATACCCTCCGCTCCCTTAATGTTATAATACTATCCGTCCACATATATTTACATATTTACGACATGTTTTCGATAATAATTTATCATGTTCTCATATTTTATATTATTTTGGTTTAAAATATTTATTTATTACTTCAGTGCGAAATTGGTAATGTGCAAGATATATAGAAAGATAGCAACTCATTCAGGATTACATTTAAATTATTGCTGACCACGTAAGAAAACGCAACTTTTTCACAATACAATTCATATGTTATGCCGAATATTATTAAATAATTTTCAATTACGTTATGCTTTCCTGTTTTATTTACAAAAATATTCCCTTTCTTATCGCTTTTCCCTCCTTTATAAATTCAAAAAAGCTAACATTTGACACAATCAATTAAATTCGTTTTAGAGAGCGATAAGGCAATGTCGAGTTGTTTGCAAATATTTCAAACTAGCTGTGTCTGTGATTTCGTTCTCATGAAATTCGGAATAAGAAAAGTTATTAGAATTTCTTTCCCTCTCATATGTTGCTCTTGGGTATAAACTATTGCCATACCAAATTTCATCAAAATCCCTCCAGTAAATATATTTTGCGTGATTTACGCGGAAAATAACGAACTGAAAAATGATTTTAATAATCTACAACATAGCAGACATTGCTGTCAATAATTAAAACCACAACGTGTGTGTAAACATCCTTCATGTGTAGGTTTTAAAATTATATGCTTTATCTATACTTAATCACTAAATGACTCATATTTATGAAAATTTTATACTTACATTTCCCGTTTTAAGTTTATTGGTTTAGAAATGTTTGAGTTATTGAAGTGACCGACAGATGGACGATGGACGCGTACGGTATTACCAGCAGAATAAATTTCAGGAAAAAACTTCAGGAAATCGACGCATATAAATATATTTGCTAGTGGCAGTATGATTCGCATCAATTTATATAGTCATGCCTTGGCTCATCATATATATTAATACGCTAAGGTTAAGATGTTACTCTCCCTTTTTAGAAAAAACCTCACAACTAATCCACATAAATTATATATCATTTTATAGATAATTGCTTGCTCTACCAGCATCCACAACTAAAAAATTTATTATTGCTATTGTTTTTGCAAATTAATTAATTATTAAAATTATATGCACAAAACAGCAATGCTGCCATCTAACGGCTCAACGTCAATATGATTGACGGTCGGTAAAATTTTTGTTTAATTTTAAATCCACTCACGTATAAATAAAGTGGCGCTTTAGCTCAATGCTTTTGATACTTGCGCCTCTATATGTCAATTGTAGTAAAATATTTGTTTGATCTGTCATCTGAGCTACATAATAGAATAAATAATGCGAAGACTTCGCACGGGTCACGCTAGTATGAAGTATTATTAAGGCCGCCATATTAAATTTCTAAAATGTTTATGATCACAACCAATGGCCAAAGTATTTAGATTGAAATTATTTAAAAATTTTGTCTCATTTTACCATTTTATTCATCACTTAACACTTTTAATACAAAAAGAAAACAATTATCTTAGTGTCTTAAAGTAAAAAGAGATGTGAAAAAGCCCATAATAAAAGTTTGAGAATATTCGATCTCATACTAAAGAAATTGAAAATAGGACGAAACAATTATTTATATTAATTAGCATTCAATGTCGTGATAAAATTTCTTCACAATTTAAACAATATCGGTTCGCATTTTTCAAGAAATTAAAGAAAACGGCATAAATGAATAAATGTAACATGTGTTTCTTGCCGTAGTCCTACATATAGTGATTATATACGCAATACGTAAAATATTCTAAAATTGAATATGATAATGGAAATTTAAACGTTACACCAAATTCTCCAACGAGATTTTCCAAATGGCGATTTTTTTACAAATACAATTTTACATTTTTCAGTATCAAGCAATTAAGATGTTTTAATTTGGGTAAACAATTTTTTAAGAGGTGACAACACCAATAAAAATGGCGCGCTTCTGTTAATAATAATCTACTTCGATATTTTAAAATTGCATAGTTAATTTAAAATGAAATTAAGTAATAGTTTTTTACTTATGAAAAGTAACCCCCATTTGTTTTTTTGCAGTCCAGTGATATTTTTGCAGGTAGGAATAGCACAAGCCGGCATTTTAAGCTATATTGTCACGTAACCTTTCAGAGCTGTATCTTAAATTGTATTGATAGCCGCGTTTAGATACTACGCATTTTATGCGTAGTTTTTTGGATACACTATCGCGCGTGTTCTCGCCTTCTGGAGTACTCATTATTCAAGGTTTCAAAACAATAGCGGAAGCCGGGTTTGTATGGGTTTTGCCACTGCTTATGTTAGTGAGTTTATTGTAGGGGAGCGGTGTAGCTTTTATTATAGTTCCGAGAGTTATACGATATACAAGTATTTTAGTGAGGGTAATAGATTAAATTTATGTAATTCTATGAGGTTATACAATGTGTATAATCCCGGTGTATGTAATAAAATTAAATGGAAGTTATTCTCAGTAATATATTTATACAATAGCAAGGGTATCTGAAAGTTAGAACAAGGTTATACCACTAATTCTACATATCTCCCGTTTTCTTTATTCATATATATTTCTTTTTTATTATTTTTTTTATTTATTTATTTATTTATTCATTTCCTTTACATATATTTATATTTAGACATGTAGTTGGGCTGAAACAATTTGAAGAGTACTGTAGTAACAGTGTTGTCTAACTATATTATGTCTAGAAGATATTAAGTATGGGTGATGATATTAGATTTAGTTGTTCATTTAATATATTAACCTTGGGTCTTTTTTATGTCTTTTATTTCTAACGTTTCTAGGATATTAAGTTTATTGCCTTTTGTATTTATTTGTAATATATGTGGGCATTATCAGTATGAGGGTAACCTGGTATACATTTTTTTGGCCTGAGTTAGAAAAGAGAGGGAATTATTTTTTTTTGTTTAAATAAAGCTTCATATCATCTCCTGTTGAGTTGGGCTCTTATTACAATTTTCATTATTATAATCTGGATATAATTTTGTGATCATAAATTAATATGTGGATGCAATATATATATATATATATATATATATATATATATATATATAATTTATTTTATTTTAATAAAGTGACAAATAATTTGGCTCCCTAAAGGAGACCGGCTAAAATGGGTTCGAAATTACAGAGATAAAACCTAATTCTTAAAAAGCTACTATGTTTTAGAATATAAGAATCAAACAATTCAGTAATTGACAATCAGAAAAGAGAAAAAAATAAAATTCGATTCGTAACTATAACATGAAACAAAAAAATGCTATATTCATAAATATATGCCCGTATTATGTTTTTAAAATATCAAGAATTATTAAATAGAAATAAAAATAACAAAAAAATCTAATAGAATACATAATAAGTTTTTAGAAACGATTATAAAAAAAATAATCGATGCTTCGTTCTTTCTTTAACGTGCAGCCATTGGCTAAATAAATTAAAAATAAACTGTTAACAGTCATTAACAATGGTTCTATTGTTGTCAAAATGGATGATTTTTTTTACTCTTATTAAGGCGTATGTAATTTTTTAGACGATGTGAGGTTTATGGATTAATATCGTACATCTGTGGATGCAGGATAAACCAATACAGAATCTGCACTTTGTTTTATCTCACTAGTTTAAAGAATTCTGTAGAAATTATATTTACAATCTATTATGAAAAATAACCTAAATTTTCAGGAAAAAATACAAGATTTCTCTTTTATATTATTGACAATCTTGATAAAACTTTAAGCAGCTAATTTTGTTAATATTTTCTATATAACAGTGTCATTTTTATTCTTGTAACACATGTGCTGAACACTATATGGATTCTGCCAGTCTCCTTTAGGCCAAATAAAATAAACGCACCTGACATTGGTTACACATTAATTCCATCCTTTTTGTTGTTGATATCACTCGAGCAGTTGGAAGGGATTGCTTCGAATTTTCTGATGTACTATGCCGTCAGTTAAAAATTTAGGTCACGGAAGCTAGTGTTTGACATACTAGATCTTTAAGAATGCATCAACAACATTCAGTAAGGTAACAATAATCTAGAAATTATAATAAAAAAAAACAAAAGTTATCTCTTTTTCCGGCGCGAGCGCAGGAGATAAGTAAAGAACAGCGACTATCAAAATGTGGAAGCGATCCAACCAGTCTTAACAAAGGGTCGATAGCGTGCACAGCGCGCGCGAGCTAACGCATCTGCGTTCAGTCTATCGAACGCGATTGTGATTTTTGTTTCATATCGTAAATAATACTATTTGGACAATAAATGTGTCAGTTAAATAGTTCATTAAACATTATTTTGCTTTAAACAGCCTACAATGGATGTCGAAGCAGGCAAGAATTCCAGTGTACAAAACAACGCAGTGTTGTTTAAGGATATAAATTATTTCTTGCCCCAATATTTTGGAGGTAAATATATAATTTCTTATTACGATAAAGAATTTTTTTTAAATGTATCATTATACGTGGCATTTCCAAAAATCACATTCCTATCGAAGATAACAATTGAATATGTGCCGCAAAATGAATTTTTTATACATTATTCGAACTGTAAATATCTAACTTATTTTTAAATTGAAAAATTATTTTCTCTTTAGTTTTGGTCTCAAGAATCACTCTCGAAAATTGTACAATGAACATTACAGGAAAGGTAATAATTTCATAACACTTTTAATTTTATTAAAAAAAAACAGCGTCGAGCGATTTTTTTTAACCGAGCTACTTAAGAGTTACATGGGAATGTAAGTAAAGCTAAATGTGGATCCAATATAACCTATTGTTTTGAGAAAAATTGTATTCATTTTTAATTTCATTTTATTAATTTTGTTCTGCCTCATAATTTTTTGTGGAATGTAGATATCGTACCAAGTTATTTACAGAATAACCAATACATCTCATATAAAGGCGCTATTTAGGACCAACTTCTTTTCGTATTTAAAAAAGATCGCATTGTGATAACTTAACACAGTGCAGAACAAAATAGAATATACGAACGGACGGGTAACCAAATAAATATGCATAATCTCTCTCCATTTTTTGAGGTGTTAAAACATTTTAAGCATTCCGGCCTTGCCAATGAAGGATGATGTTTCAGGAATAAAAGCTAAATTAAAGTCTGAGGTTTAAATAGATTTAATTTTTTCCGCAGAATACCTGAATTATTAATTCATTTATATTATTTCCAACAATGCAATCATTGCAAAAGCAACCAGCCCTTCTAGAAAATAATTTGATTTTTATCTACCCCGTTGCTGCGCATTAGCGCTGAGTTGCTACAATTACTAAATTAATATTTAATTTTGTAGATTAAGAAGTGAGCTTTTATGGCAGACTGTCCGTAACGAAAAGTAAAAAAAAATGTATAGCAGATTTTCAGTAAGTCTAACTTTTTCACATTTTCATTATAGTGTGACTTTTTGAAATGCGCAATTTAGTGTTTGCGCAGTTTTTTTATATGTCCCAGTGTTGCCCAGCCTTTTTCAAACTTTCACCCGTCCCGTACGGAGTTAGGAATATATAGCGATAAACCTGTAAGTAACATGTACATATGTATATGTTATTAAAAATAGTTTAATTGCATAAATTTAGTTTAATTACATTTATTAAAAATAGTTTAATTGCGTTAAATACAGTTTAATTGCATAATTCTATTAAGTTCATTAATGTTTAATTAATTGCCCAATAATATGCAGTTGCTCTTGCAGTTATAGCGCGTAGTAAATAAACCCATATAATTAATAACAGGTCACTGATGGACTAGACCGTTAACGGTTTCCATTAGTCAGTTGAAGATCGATAACATAGCTAGTAAAAAAATAAAATATTTTGTTTTACTTCCTTTTGGATTCAACGCAAAAAAACAACAAGGTCGCAATTAAAAACAATCGGTTTACACAAAAAAATATTACATTATTATATCGATAGATTTTTTTGACTGCTCGGAGAAATAAGGACACATAATGACGTTATACACTTTATAGCTTAACCGCTGTTATTTATTATACTACTTTCGATTAATAGACAAAGCTTGCTTAATACTTCGGATGATATAAAAATTGTTAGCAGTTTTAGTGAAATAGTTTGTCGTTCAGTTCAGTTGTATTGTTTATTACAAAATCATCAATACCATTTTTATTCTATTATTAGACTTTTAATTTATTGTAACTGCAAAATCGCATATGAAATAAGTCTCGGTGGAATATTTTAGTTTTACCACTTTAAAGATTTTAATATCCATGACTTGTTTGTATTATTTAAGAGACTCGTCCCATTTGTTCGATAACTCACATAATTCGCACGTACGCTATTGTAGTTTAGAATCAAATTAAACTGAACAAGCAAGTCATAGATATTAAAATCTTTAAAGTGGTAAAACTAAAATATTCTACCGAGACTTATTTCATATGCGATGTTGCAGTTACAGTAAATTAAAAGCCTAATATAATAAAATTTAGTTTGATTTCTCTTAAAATGGTCGCGACATTCATCGATACAATAAAACGTTACATCGATACAATAAAAAAAAATACAATTTTGGAATACAAATCATGTTTGAAAACCCAATCATATTAATTACCATAAAGTTTACTATAATAACAAATTAAAATTGTTTGAAAAACTTAGAAAATGGGTGACAATTTTATCTATTACGTTGATTCTCGTCAGTACTAAAAATGTATAATGGATTCAAATTATTTTAAAATATGAATTAACATCTTATTTTTATTAATACATATGTTTTAAGTGATTTTTTTTAAATGTAAGCGAGAAAACTATTTTCTTCGAAATGCTTTTGTTCCAGCTAGCAGGTAGAGACTATTAACGTCAATCGCGTTCAATTTACTTTAATTTAAAACAGAAATCAACATAGAAATAAGTGTATAAACTGAAAGTTATTTTAGAAAATGATTTGTTAGGTCGAGATACTTTTAATAGTCAATTCTCCATTATGCATACGGTAACAGAGACACACTTTGCCAAGATTCGGCAGTACGATTGTCCATTGTTAAAAATACGTTACTTCAATTGTATATATATTTATGTGAAATAGAAATATGTTTTTATTATTTGTAATACATCGGTACTTTTATATTAATAAAGTGCTCGTCGCGAAGTGCACGCAAGCCGTTTCCCGAAAAGCTCTACGTTCGCGCTGTACCCTTCACCGGACAGTCATCGGACATTCTGCTTTATATTTTTAAAAGTTCATCTTGTAGTTATGTTTATAAGACTCTGTAATTTTTCGTATTATTATGATCCATGAATGATCGTGTGATACAAATGCGGTACTGACAGAATAAATAACAAATAGAACAACCATAACCCTTGCAAATACCCGTCAGCGGATCGCTATTGCCCATAGCGTACATCGCTGTGGATATTTTGTGAAAACTTTTACCTTTAAAGTTTCAAACATAGTGATGTGTTGCGTAAAAACGTTCAGAAATAACAGTTGGATTAAAAAGCTAAAGAATGGGACAGTTACATTTCACTGGTAAGTACTTTTTTATTTAATAATCGATAACGAAAGTCTTAGATTGCGCATTTCAAAATGGTTGTAGTTCAATACATTATATTCGCGCGGTGACGTGAATTCGAGTATTGGTAATTTTTTTTAATGTTAATATTGTAATTAAATGAAATAAATATAAAGATCTGCCTTTCGTGCAAATATTTGATTTGTTTAAATATATAGTAACATATCATTCATTAAAAATACGATATCAGTAAATTCAAATTTTTTCAATTATAGTTGTTAGAAGGAAAAATGGATTGATACTAGTGGATATGTATATATATATATATATATATATATATATATATATATATATATAATTTTTTTTTGTTTCCAGTTTCGTAGAAGATATTTTTCAATTGATTGGAACAGCGTAGCGTTGGAGAATCATTTTGACAGGGCGGGTTCAACACCTAACACAATAACGCAAAGTAGATATTAAGAACATATTACCAATATATTATAGATATATTCCATTTATAAAACGGATAATTTAGTTATCATTTTGTAATTGACATGAAAGTAAAAATTTTACTTTTACTCGTAAACTTTTATTAACAATTACACAATACCTCAGCTTAATGAAATTATATTTATAAGTTTATTTGCCTCATCTGTTCCATGTAGTCATAATTACCTAATCAATGTTGTTGATAACCCTGACCAAAAAGATAATTCATGTCCTTCGATAACACGATTCTATGTTTCATAGCAACAAAATATATCTTTCTTTTTATAACGACGAGGCGAAGTGAGTTTTAATTCATTTAAGTACACATGCACCGACATGTATATACCTATATATATATATATATATATATATATATATATATATATATATATATATATATATATATATATATATATATATATATATATATATATATATATATATATATATATATATATATATATATATATATATATATAAAGTGGAATCGCATCACAGTTGTGTATGTATATTGTATATATCTACATGTTTTTTCTAATATGGTTGCTCTGTTGCTACGTACAAACTATACTGAACAATAGAGTAGAGAATAGCTATTCAAAGAGTTGTTTTCAGAATTCCGTAGTGAAATAAGAAACTTCTATAATTTCGTTATCTTCTAAAAGTTTCTAAACTTTTTGGAAGTTTGCTTAAGAAATTTTGCTATTAAATACTTCATATGGAAGTTATAACAAAACTACAACAAAACTTACTTTTTTAAACTTACTTAAAAACAAGCATAAAGAGATTTTTTGTGCATTCCATTAAGTAGGGTATCATTAGATAGGTTTTTTAAAATTAAGTTGTGGTTTCATTCACATTTTTTATTGTTAATCTCGTTTACTTCAAGATGTGCAATGTGGGGGCGATTATTCTTTAATTTTTCTTTTTCGTAAAACTCGAAAAGAATAAAAAATGTATTATTTTTGACAATACAGAAATTATTTTTAATTAATTTGGGCAAAGGCTATATATAAAAAAAACGTCATTCATTTTTTTAGTCGTTTTTAAAATGTATTATGTATTTTGTTAGATTTTTATTGTTAACGATTTGATTTGTATTATTAACAATTATTGATATATTTAGAATTAGCTTTTTATAGTTTTGTATTAAATATGGTTAAAAATTGTATTTCATTTTTTACGTGATTGTTAATCGTTGGATTATTTGGTTTTTCATATTCCAAAACAAAAACAGTTTTCTTAATAATTGTATTCAGTGTCCATTTTCTAATAGTTTTTCATGATGTGTGTACGAATAGACAAATAGACAAATAAATGGAAATTCAGAAATGATTTATTTATAATATATTCAGTATATCGTGAATATCTTTAATGTAACTCTTTTTATTCTATTTGCAGATTGTTATATCATATATACCAACTAAACTAATATTCAGACATAAAACTTTGATAATTATTCAGAGCTCAAACGTAATTCTTTTACAACTTTATTAGGTGTATAAAACACAAAACTTAGGTAATTATTCAGAGCTCAAATGTAATTCTTTTACAGCTTTATTAGGTGTATATAAAACACAAAACTTTGATAATTATTCAGAGCTCAAACGTAATTCCTTTACAACTTCATTAGGTGTATAAAACACAAAACTTTGATAATTATTCAGAGCTCAATCGTAATTCCTTTACAACTTCATTAGGTGTATAAAACACAAAACTTTGATAATTATTCAGAGCTCAAACGTAATTCCTTTACAACTTTATTAGGTGTATAAAACACAAAACTTTGATAATTATTCAGACCTCAAACGTAATTCTTTTACAACTTTATTAGGTGTATAAAACACAAAATTTTGATTATTATTCCCAGCTCAAACGTAATTTTTTTACGTCTTTATTAGGTGTATAAATTAGCTTCGTTCTCTTTCAGTCGATTGTATTTTAACTTACGTAATACATTCATCTGATATGGTCCTAATGTTGCGAGTCAGCTGTGTGCGACTGGCGTTTGATTTGTAAAAAAACCAACGTACTTTAGCATTGTACTTGATTGATCAAAACAAGATTAACATGGTGTATATTTTTTTTTGTTTTTTTTTTATATTTATTTACGCGTGTTGGTCATCGTGACTCTGCGTGGCTCATTAGTAATATCGTTGTATAGTTGTATGTAAAAGATAAATGTATCGTCAATCAAGGTGGACGGGTCAGGAATGGAACATAGTGTGTTATTTTGCACGTGTAGATACTTAAGCAATTGTTATTTTGTTTAAAATAATATATATGTTTGAAAAAAAATTCAAATGTGTTATTTGAAGTTTTGGTGATTGTTAACGATAACTTTATACGTTTCGTCTAAAATTTTATGCACCGGTAGCGTTCGGTTTGTGTGTTCGGACTACATATCATATACTAGATTGAAGTCTTCGCGAATACGGCAAATTAAATATATTTAAATATTTATAAAAATATGAAGTATACATGGCAGATATCCAAGGCAAGTTACCTGTAGTTGCTTGAAAGCACTGCGTGCCACTGACAGCTAGCGAAAATTTGGAAAGAAATTTATTTATAGTCTGTTTCGTTTATTGCATATACATAATGCTGAATTATTTCTAGAATAGTAAATCATTACAGTCAATCATGGAGACAAAATTCAAACAACAAATAGCGAGGCGAACAAACGAAGATTGTGGTGATCATACAAACTAAACAAAGTTACTCGTACAAAACAAACTAAAAAAGGTAGTAGTAATAATGAAAATATTTTCAGTAAATTGATTGAAAAAATTTATAATGATTAATATTTTATCAGCTCGTTTACTATATACTTTACTAATCGATCTGCCTTAATTGTTTTCAAATACTTTTTGGTTCATCCATTAAATATACATTTTACAGTTATCGTTTGTTGTTGAAAGAAAAAAATTTATGTTTGAATATTAAAAAGGTTTTTTCTTTAATTTTATATCATCGGTAAAACGTTATATTTCTATCCCACTAAAACATAGATGCCAAGCTCCGTATCAGGAATACGTGAACTTCAGGTTCAAACTACTCAGTTCCGATGCTGCAGAGGTACTATCTTCCTGAAATGTGGAGTTTGAGGATTTGCTGCCTTTAAATTTGTATATTTTAGGTCTCAAGCAGAGTCTTTGCTATTAAACTCCAGTTCCAACTACTGAGTCTTGCCACTATGGGGGTATCGTCTCCTTAAATAATGAAATTGGAAGATCTGTTGATTTCAAATTAGTATCCTGTGTTTTACGCACAGATTCTGTCATTGAACTTCGGGTTCCAATTCCTCAGTCCTGATGCTACAATAGTAGTGTCTGCCTAAACCGTAACCCTTGAGGATCCGCTGTTTTTAAATTATAATTGTGGATACCAAACAGCAACTCTGTCATTGAAATCAGGATTCTAACTTTTGACTATTGACGCTGTGGAGGCATTGCCTACTTAAATGTTGAGATCTGCTGTTTATAAATTAGTATTCTGGGTTTTAAGCAGATATTCTCTCATTGATCTTCGGGTTCCAACTCCTCAGTCCTGATGCTGCAGGAGTACTGTCTACCTAAAGCTTGAGACTTGAGGATATGCTATTTTTAAATTAGAATGATGGGTCTTAAACAGCGACTTAGTCATTGAACTTAGAGTTTCAGCCCTTCAGTCATGATAATGCAGCGATACTGTATGTCTAAGTCGTGAGAATTTATGATGTACTGTTTCTAAATCTATTCCAAGTTATATGTAGCACTGATCGGTATGTGTTCAGTGTGCATGCACGTGAGAGGGTATAGGAGTCGGAGCGGAGAGCATCGATTTGGCACATAATCCAAGAATCTCAGTAGTATATTGCAAATTTATTTATGTTTGGAAGTGTTATTAAACCGTAAATGTTTCAACTATGTACTCGTATTTTCATGATTTTATAATGTCTATTATCTTATAATATGCTGTATGTTTAGATTATAAATATAAATAGTATTTGGCTTTAATGAATTTTTAGTTAACATATGCTCTCAATAAACATGAAAAACTACATTTTATTTTGGTTGCATTCTAAAGTGATATCAACAAAGATGAAAATATGATTTGCTAATTTTACCTTTATTAATTATAATGTTTCCATCTGATCTCGTTAAATTATTGTTCGAGACTTATAAGTAAGACCTGGACGACACGTATACTATTTTACTACATGCATCTATCATGGACTATTTGATCTGAACAAAATATATCGGAAAGAGTTATCGGTTATACACTGTCTAATGAACAAGTATTTAATGTTATCACTTATTATGTCTCGAATGACATTTACGATAGAAAATATGAAACAAATAATTTAAAATATCATTTATCATGCTGAGAAGAATAATGCAAACATTTTTCTCAGACGATCAGGCAAAATCATAATGATTTTTAAAATCAAATAACATTCCCGTGGCATGTCAGTTTTTGTGAAAAAGGATCGTTATAATTTTTTGTGAAAAGTCCGTTATAAATTTTATGAGAAAATAAAAGACAGTTATAAGAATTATTACAGTAATAAAACCAATGTAGACACTTGTCTCTATAACCTAGTATGAAAATCACTTTTAATATAATGAAAAGATAATTAACATTCAGTTCAAAGTCCGTTCTTGACTAAGTTACGAAAGAAATAATGAACTACGCCATGCGTAGTTCAAAAAATATTACTAATTTTAGTATATTTCATAGATTTTTCTAAGTCGTTATACTTTTGGCAGAGTGCTTGCGATCATAATGTAAAGTATGTAACAAAAAAATATTCGCCACACGATATTTCGTGACCTGACCTAGTATTTTACCCTCGTCTAGTGCCTTCACACTTTGCCCTTAGAACCAGGCGTGAACGCCTGGTGCTATTATCATCTACTTTAAGTAAATAATAATATATAGGTAAAAACAAATATTAAATTTGCGTAATTTATTACATAATTCAAATTAAAAAAAAAATATGGTCCCTCATTTAAATAACCACATTTATATTCAAATCGCTACTATTGTTTTATTATAGTTAATTAATATTACGTTATTGACTAAAAATACAATATTTGTGACTTGAATATACCTGCTTGTAGAATAATACCCGCATGTACTTCGGTGCCATCTCTAAAGTTTACATTGTAAGTTTTTGCTCATAGATTCAATCAAGTGAATTCGTTAAGGACATATTTAGAAAATTGCTCTAACATATATTTCCTACCTAAACCTAAATCTGTTGGTATGCAACAAATTTAAAACCTATGCGCATAACCTTGATTGCTTGCATTATATTATAACTAAAATAAAAATACCTGTTTTATATTTTTTCGGTAACCAGTTTTATTTATTGTGTATTATTAAAATTATGTCGACACAATAATGAGACTTATTAGTATTATCCAGTTTTTATTCGGATTTTAACCATTAATTAGGCCAGCTAACCAGAATGGCTGCGTAAAATAATTTTATATTCCACATGATATTTTATCTACAGCGTTTATCGCCTTTAATCACTGAGAATGTTTAAATATTATATAAGGAAACCACAAACGATTAAAATCTGCTTTCTTGTGATCCCTTAAAAACAGATCTTAATAATATGTAAATACATGAACAAAAACCTGAGATTGCTGATTATTAAAAATTGCTAAAGATACTGCTTTTCCTGTCGACTCTTTTCCTTTCACACCATTATATGTGAAATGTCACGCTCAACTCTAAACATGTAGAGACTGCATCAATTCCCCACAAAGACTGAGGCGCGAAAATCTCTAATCAAAATTAAATTTATTTATGCAAACATTATTTTCAAAAAGTGTTGTTTTATATTTGGGTTTGTTTGTTAAAATAAAAACTTTTGATTCAGTTTTTTTTCCTTCTGTAAATATAAATGTTTAGAGGAAATGTCTATAAACCTTGTAAATGTCCAGGTTCTGAGATGAAAAACTTTAATTTTGATCATCTTTAGTTTTTCCCTTTCTGCTATTTTAATTACCCCATGTGTATTTTAATGGGTGCTATCGGTTAGTCATCGGTACTGTGATTGCTGATCAACATCGCCATATGCGAGCTTTCATTGAAATTCAGCTCTATTTTAAATACAACATATGCCACGTTTTATATTAAGACAAATCCACCAATATCTTATATATAATAATAGGATCAGTAATTTAACTCCTAGGACGAAACATCTTTACCCACATAACCACTCACATGCATATTTACATAGACTACTAAAATCATAATCCGATCTTATCCGTCTTGTCGTAGAAAAAAGAAATTGTCAAAAACCGTACTAAATCCAATAACGTCGTGTAGATGCGACTTATACATCAATAACCACCATTGGTAATAATAAAACCATTATCGACAAGTACGAGTTCGACCAAGGACTTATAAAAAGTGCATTCATAATTTTCTATAACAAAGAAAGCGTTTAACAAGATTTTAATGAAATTATATGTAACTGTACCAATTTTAAGAAGTCTGTAACCAGCTTCCCTTCCTGCTTTGGCAATTATTCAGAGCTCTTTGATTATGGCTCAGAGATTATAGCTTTTTGATGCAAAAACACAGAAAATAATAAAAGTTTGTAGAAAAAACATATATGCATTTAAAGAGTACTGTGCATCCCAATAAAATAAGCAAATACTGTACTAGGTTATGTTTACATATACGAGTACTAGGTTATGTTTTGATGTATGACCAAATTTCAAGGAGCGATTAAGGAACAGTAACTAAATCATATAATGAAAAGAAAAAAATATAATTTTTTTACCTTTTCCTAATATTTTTGCGTTTTATTAAAGTGTGAATATAAGAGAAAGCTAAAAAAAATCAAGTTTTTTTTTAAATAACAGATTTTATTAAGGAACCAAAATTGGTCTTGCATTAAAGAAATAGAATTTAATTTATAAAAATATCAGCTCTTTGCTGATATTTTTTAGAATATAAAAAACTTTTCTTTCTCTTTTCCTAATTGTCAATTTGGCGGTTCTTTTCTTTTAAAATCATTTTTCATTTCCCAATTGTCAATTTGGCGATTGACAATTAGGAAAAAAAAGAATTAAATTCATTTTTCGATCATAAACCGACACAAAGAAACAGCTATCTAATGAAAATGTAACAAAGTACATATTATCTTTATACAAGAATTACAAGACAATAAATATCGATAGCTTTTAAGTTTGTAGCCACTGCCTAAAGGAATCTTTACATATAATGAAAATGTAGAAATGGCGTGTCTGTACATTGTCTGTGTCTTACACATTTCTAAAAAAAATATTTAGGGGGACATAATAAAAGTAACAGTACACAAAGATATGGTTTTTGGATTTTTTTTGTTTTTTAGTTGGTTTGCATGTTTGTTTTAATACGTATAATACAAAAATTACTGACCCTATTCTGATAAAGTATTAGGAGAGTATAGGAGTTAACTTAAAGTAACATTTAGTTTATTTCATCGTAATCGGTTCACTCAATTAGAAGATATGAGAATTTAATATTTTCGAAAATTGATTTACATTGCATTAGCACAACAACAACAAAGAAGCGTTTAGCTACTCGACGCGTAGTAATTGTACACATTTATAGTTGGCCTATGTACGTTAATAGACGGCGCTAAGTGTATTTTTCAATAGCGTAATGAAATTTATTACCCGGATATACAATGGCAAAATGGGCATAGCCAGGTGTGAAGTGTGGATGATGCGGAGTGTAGATGCTTAAATAAGCAACCTGAATGCGGGCATGAGGTCAGACTTCGTTTTTGATCGTCTTCCGTATATAACATTTTTCGGTGTATTCCATATACGCTTACTTTTTTTTCTTTCCTTTGTAATTTAAATCTGTTGCTAATGTTTGTAATTTATTTACTGTGGCAGATTTAGTATTAGGGCGAATTTAGTTGCTACATACTTTATTATCTACACATATATGTGTAGATAATAAAGTAGGTTTATCAATGAATAAACAGACAAATTCTATAAAACTATGGAATTTGTCTGTCAATTGAAGTTAATTACAAAAAATAAATTAGAGGCCATAATAAAAGTATCAGAACACAAATTATTTTAGAATTTAGTTTGGCTGTGAGTTAGTTTATTTGGTTGCGCATGTAGTTTTCACTTTAGAATTTTGTTGGGTCTTGGGCGACGTGTTCAGGAATGCGATCGGTTAACTAAAGAGATGCAGATGCTGTTATATATGTTAATCTGACTGTTAATAACATATTTTAATTGTCTACCGGTCGAATCGACCGTTTTTCGTGACCCTGTCGGACCTGCTAGTTTCATGAATTAGCATGTTACATCTGTGCGTAAAGTATGTAACAGGAAATAATTTGCATTTTGTTTCATCTTGTTAGTTCAAATAGTTCCATAGAAATAACATTTGTAATCTATTACGGAAATAATCTGACTTTTTATAAAGAAACAACTTTTTTAAAAAGTTTTTTTGTTTTTAGTTTTTTAGCTTTTTAGTTTTCTCTATTTAAGGGTAGGTACCATATTTATTCTTGTAACATGTGGGCTCAAAACTACATGATCTTTTGCCGGTCATTTTTGTGATATGAATGCTCTACTTATATATTTAAGCTAAACTTTCGTTTTGAAAAATACTACTGTAAGTACCTTCACTTGACTACACACGTCATGAGTTATCTGGATCTAAAACAGTACCATTGCTATCAATTATAATGCGTTAGATTAGATAAAACGAATATATTTCTGAACACAGACCATAACTTGAATGGGTGGAGATTTTTTTTACTTATTTTTTAGATTTTTTTGGATATTTTTTTTAGTGTGTGTGTTTTACGTTTTATTCCAACGATACGATTTTTTTATTTATAGCCAACAAATAGCGTTTGTCTTTGTCCGACACTTATTCCTGGACACAGTATATGTATATATATATATATATATATATATATATATATATATATATATATATATATATACATGTATGTACATATATTTCTTTTTTTTTTAATAAATTATCAGTTTTATCGTGTGGTCGTAAGTACACACCAGAATTGTTTTGTTATTTTTTATTATCACACGTATAAGTGCCAAGCTCTGCTATTCCTTTCCTTACGTGACTTTAAAAATAGTCTGCAAGAAATAAGGTTACGACTTGTTGGTCATAAATTTCTACGTAAATGAATTTTTGATAATTGCTCAGCATTGTGATAATTGCTCAGCTTGCTCAGTATTTGTGAAAAATTCAGGCTTCTATAATAATAACAAAATATTTTATAGTTAAACTAATTAGACAGTCTAGAGTACTTAGAAAGAAAACTGAGACTAATTAGAAAGTCTAGAGTAAAATTATCTATGAGAATTCTTCAGTTTTGTGTCCCTCCTCTTCACCTGAATTAACTAAATTTGACTACACTGAGTAAAGGATAAAGAAAATGCCACGTTTTCTTCTGTTCAGCACTGGTTAATCGATTAAATTGTAATATGACTTATAGACTAACCGATACCACGCAACAGTGGTGAATAAAAGGGTACTCGTTAGCCTTGGACTTGAGACGCAAATCACAAGCAGCGGATTACAAGAAAATTCTATTAGTAAGTCAAGATTATCATTAACTTGTGGTAATCGGTATTCGAGTACTCAGTACTAAAATTGCATGAAGAATAAAAATCGTAACTGATTGTAAATTTAAAAACAGATACTACCCAATTTGGGTTTAAGAGTAATGTTATTTTCAATGAATACTATTCACAAAATACTAATTTACAAATCTTTTTAAAGTTAAGGCTATATGGAAGATCTGTAATCTTCTTGGACTGTCTGTATCGATTATTAGTTTCGGATTTCTAAATTCATAACTTATTTTTAAATAGAAAAATTATGTTGATTGATAGTTGATAACAAAGCGGTATACTGAATATTGGGTGAATATGTTATTCGTAGTAGCTACTTATATCTAATTTTCCATATTCCGTTCAGGGGCCACTTTTGCGAACCCCTTTGCTTTATTTAATAACGACTTGGTCTAAAATCGATTCCTGTTATGAATGTGAACAATTTAGTTTTATAATTTTTATTACATCACTACGCAACAAACAAAAAGAAACAAAATAACATACCTCTAATTTCTTTATTTTTTGTTAAACTTTTAAAGATCACGCTGACTATACTAGGAAAACGTTTTTTTTTTTTGATTTACTAGGAAAAGTGCCGTTCCCCCTGGAGACATCTTTTTGTCGAACTTTTAGGTTCTTTACATCAACAAATTTCTCACAAAGAAGAGGTCAATTAATTAGGAAAATTCCGGTCTTCAAAAGTATATTATTATTGCAACTTGTTTTTTTACGTCTAACGGAAGGAGTGCAATTGTATAAATTTTTAAATAAATACATTTTATATGCTTAAATTATCATTTTGTTGATAAGTTAAATAACTGTGATAACAGTATATAGGGATAGGGATGGATAGTGAATTCATAACCACCACCCCGTTATCACACTTCTTTTACATACTAGCTGCCCGTGGCCCATTTCGTTTATTCGTTTTTCGTAGAGTTAGCATTTTTGGAAAACTCTGAAACAGATATTCGTTTATTTCCATCGAAGGGTATAAGTACGAATTTTGATGTCTTAAACTTAATTATTTCGAAATTCTTATAAAAAATTCCCCCTCACTTTTTCAAAATTCTACCCCTAAAGGTATAAAACCTTTAGGGGTAGAATTTTGAAAAAATCAAGTTTATAAGTTTTAGTGTTCTGAAAATTGCATAATGCGTCTATAAGTTAATGGTATTTCGTTTGTTTTTATATAGTTTGATTCATTGTATATAGTTCTATTCTGATTATATATAGTTGTGTTTAGTTAGATGTATTAAAAGAATAGGTACATTATACAGATTCTTCCAAATTATATACCATTATAAATATATAACTTAAAATAGCCAGATAAAAATGGCGCATTACGTGTGGACATATTATTTATAGACATGAAAAAGTATAATGATCTAATTACGTCTTAAACATGAAAGCAAAATTCCTATCAACAAGTCTTGAGCCAATTTCCTCACTCCCGATCAATAACTGATTTATACAATTTCGTTTACAGACCACTGCCGAACGTGGGTTCGCAAACATAGATGGATGCAGAAATATATTTCACCAGGCAACTCGTCGACGGAGATCTTGACGGGCGTGAGCGGTGCCTTTCTCCCGGGTAGGCTGACTTGCGTGCTGGGGCCTTCTGGTGCCGGAAAAACTACCTTATTTCATTTACTGTCTGGAAGAAAGTTAGTTGCTTGCTTTTCGAAATATTTATATTAATTTTATAAAGAGGAATATTTCCAGGGTTTGATATAAAAACGGCTTATCTTATTGACATGAAACTTACAAAGTCGTATAGATTATTTAATTTAGAGTGGCACTGAATGTATACTATCTTTCTAGAATTAATGTACAATTACGATTTATTATTCATGAAAGCAGTAGATGTGTGCTGAGTGCATTTTCGAGCTAAACGAACTATACCGTTATAGTGGCATCGTAACATAGTTTGAAAGAATTTCACAGAAAGAAGTCTACAGAATAGTTCTGAGATTTATATGGCTAATTACATTTATGTTAGCAGATAGGGGGTTCGCGAGTTTTAAACCATCGAGAATACAGTTAATATATTGAGCGTTTAGATTATTTAATTATATATAAAAGAGGAAAATCCAGTGATGGTCTCTTTTTTTATAAAAAAATCGGAACAGGCAAATATTGATTTTACAAGTAGCAACTCGGGCGGTTTTACACGGATAGGTGGTGGAAACGGAAATTCCAAAATGTGTGGATTTTTTCCGACTTAATTTCCGTATTTATAGCTATAAATAGGCGAATTTTCACAAAACCTAGATGGATTTGTCTGGCGTAATGAAGTAATAAGTGTATCTATCGATCTGTTGCGTAAAGCTTGTAAGTTAGATTAAAGCATCACTGATGTGAAGTTTTTTTGACTCTTTTTATTCATAAAAAATGTAATGTTTAATCAATTTTATTTACAAATTTTAGTGAGGTGTATTATAATAAGCATTATAAAATAATTATTCCAAGAGAATTAATAATCTGAACATACCTTCATAGACAAACCTAAAATATTTTTTTAAGTACAACATTTATTACTTCCGCAGGGTTAGGTGCAACAACTAACGTATATTTTTGTGTTACACGTGACAGGGCTGTCACGTGTGATAAAAACGTACAATTACAATTGGCCGTGTGAATACCATTGAACACTGAGATAAATTCCAGCAAAGTTTAAAGTCTGGCTCTGTGCTTTATTTTTGGTCATTCAAAAAAAAATGACAGACAACAATATCATACAAAACAAATAACGACTTACGCTGCCCATAGCTGTCAAGCTTTCAGATGTCATGATTTTTTCCGACATACTCGATTTTTATCATAGTTCGGTCAAGTTACACAAAACTTTTTCATTATACAGCTAAACCTTCCTTGTGTATTGATACCCTATGTATCGGTGAAAACTGTATGAAGATCCATGCAGTAGTTTTCGAGATTATCGCGTTCAGATAGACGGAGAATTTGTTTTGTACTATGTAGTGACGTACACAATTTCTCTCTACGATCGACAAAGTAATTAAATTGTCGATTGTATTGTAATACTTATTAGTTTCAATAGTAGTTTCTGGAATAGTTATGGTTTGAGTTGATTTGAAATAGATAAATCAAAAAAATTAATTGGTTCAACTGTTGTTTATTATTTCCACATACTAACATTTTCAATATATACGAGTAGAAAGTGTCAGCTATTACCTGTAGCTTCAGTGTATTATATTATAATTTGTGGCTGTACTTTCAATGTAAAAAAAGTACCATCGACCAGGATAAGCGTAACTTACATCTTAGGTAGAATTTTTAGCTGAATGGCTGACAAAATCTATTCAAAAGTTCTTAAGACCGTACTTTCAGTATCATTGCTTGAGTTAGCTATTAACAACGTACATTCAAAAGTTCTTAAGACCGTACTTTTGGTATTACTGCTTGAATGGTAGTAACTGAATTTTACAGAAAGTACCAAATGATCAAATTAAAATATTTTCATGAAGATATTTTCAACGGTTTAGGACATTGAATAACAATCATATAAATATACTTTCGCATTTATGATGTTGGTAGGGATTTGTGTAACTTAGTATCTAGTAAACATTGGTAAGAAGATTATTATAAGGAGGACCTAGTAATTGTTGGCTAAAAGAATTTTTTTAACAGTTTGTTTTTGCGCCTTGACATGATATTTATATTTAAAAAAATATTTACACTTATTTTTGACTTTCAAACGGAGGACAAATCAAAGATAAGTTACTGGATTATCCATAATTCGCCACCAACCTGACCGAAACCATTTTCTTTGCCATTAACAAAGTTCAGGAAATGCTGATTATGATTGTTATTATTGAAGGAATGATTTCAATTATTTTTACAAACGTCATCGTGAGAAGAATGACTTCCATGGTTTTTAACTGGGCGGATGTAGGCTAAATTCAAAAGGTGCATCTAAAATATTTTCAATTTCAGACAATTTTATGTTCATGATTATTGTCACTGTCGTATCATCATTTTTCTATTCATTATTACCAAAAGTTAATGTTTCTTTTAGGTTATGATCTGCACATAGTAAATGTATATTACTATGATATTCAATTATATACTGTGATATTCAATTATAGAGATTTAAAAATTGACATCAGTCGTAGTAGCGAAATACTCGTAAAGTACTCATAAGTACATGTCATTTTGACAGCTTTTTTATTAAATAATTATTTAAGACTAATTTATTAACGGTATTCTTTTATTTAGTTCATGCTAGTTCTAATTGAGTACTGAATTATGAGGCACAATCTTGTAACATAGACGATCCGTAATAATTAGTGACAATTTGTTTAACTCAAAAATATTTTATGGTCTGTCTTTGCATAAGCATTATGTCATTTCTACAGACAATTTGCCGGGAAGGGAGAACTGGTGTTCACTGGTGGCTTTATTGTATTGGTCTCACAAGAAATATACCTCATGGGAAATCTGACAGCTCACGAGACTCTAAACTTTGCCGCCGCACTCAAATTGTCGAAAAGCACGAAGGCTTGTCAGGCTGACAGAGTAAGTGACATACATAATAATATATGAGGTATAAAATTGTCCTTCTTTGAAATAAAGTTAATATTTTCATGTCAAAGCCGTCTATACTTAGTTGTATGAGAAATTTGATCACTTATTTGTTTTATTTAATCGAAAATGTAATTAATTTTGTGTTTATGTGTGTACTAAATGTATTTTCTTCGGTCCTTTATTTAGTCTTTCAATTATAAAAGCCATAAGCCAAATTCGAGAAGTTCCATTATTTGGTTAAATTTCAGTGATAAATTCCTTCGTGTCACCAATTTTTGCTTTTTAGCTCGCATGATGGGGCGTTAATTTCATAGTTCCCTAGTAAACATTTTACATAAAAGGTCAACCTTCATATTAAAGTTCTTTACATAAATTTAAACGTGGAAAGAACTAAAACATATATTGATATAAACAATAGACATACAGACGACAGAAATTATAGAACCTTATAATTCATCAAACTTCACGGAACTTTTTATTACTGCCGTGATAAAGAAACGCTCTAATAACATACTTTATCTGCTAATAACAAAAGTACATGAATGACTATATTCTGATTGACTATATACTATATAACTATATTCTTTATATTTATTCACAACATGATTGAACAAAATCGATTTAGTGGTGAAGAGTAATCAAATAATCATGAAATGATCAAATTAATAATATTTTGAACATTCTACAATTTGAACATTTATGCTGACTGTTATATTGATATATTGAGTTAATTTGTCCATTACGAAGTCAATTTCACTAAATATTAAACCTATTAGAATAAACTCGTATTAGGAAAGTGCCCGTACACATTTATTAACATAGGAAACATTAATTTTTACTTAGTATTTCTATTAAACTCCTCCAGAATACTTTACAGTTTTTTTTCTTCTTTAATATATAAGCCATGACCTATGGTTAAACAGACGAAGACAATGAAATGACGAACGGAATGTTTATAGGGCTCACTCGATTAGCTAACAGTTTGATGCCAACAGCTTATTTCATGTGTTCACATAAACAAGCAAATAATTGACACTAAAGATAATAACAAGCAAGAAACAAACGTCTTGGTGGCGACCGCCCCGTGATATAAAAGATCTGTAGAATGAAAAAAATAGCCGTGATGCATTGATAGAAAGACGAACGAGAGGTAACAAAGACTTATCATAAGGGCTCCTTTTTTTCTTTTTAGGTACGGAACAGGCGACTGGATTCTAGCCTCGTGAACATCCTTCCCATTTCACTGTTTTTTAAAAATACAATATCTCTTTACGGTTTTTCTTTCATTTTTGTGTTTATTCTTCTCTGTAACATACATATTTTCCCGCATAGATCCAGGCGGTGGCAACAAAGCTGGGCATTGCGCACACGTTGGACACGCGCGCCAACAAGATGTCCGGCGGTGAGCGGAAGCGGCTCAGCATCGCTCTGGAGCTCATCACTAATCCTCCCATTCTGCTACTCGACGAACCTACAAGGTACACTTTTGCGATACTTGTTTTTGGATGACTTTCCATATGGATGGAAATTTAATATCAGGCCGGGAAACATTATAATTTACCTAAAATTTTATGACGCTGAAGTATTTTCGTTAACAATTTAGAAAATATTAGACCTAAGGGGTTATTTATTGTTAGTTAACAGCTACGATTTTATTCGGGTTTAAGTGGAAATATACTCCTAATCATGGAATATTTTGGAAATTTTGCAGCTTGCATATTTCGGTCTTATATTTTATCGTCTGTAGGCGATATTTCTGGTTTTTTTGTGGCATAATAGGATAAGCAGGCTGCTGAATTGATTTACTATCGATCAAGCTATATAAAATTGATTAAGTGAGAAGCGATATTCTCTTAAATAAAATGATTATACAAATTAAACAAAAAAAATAAAATAAAATGTTCATGTCTCTTTAGAAAAGTATTTTTACATGAAGCAAGGTTGCAAAAGAAAACCATCTCTTGAATTGAATATTTCTCAATCCAATGAGAGGATGGAACTGTTAAATATTTCGAAGATGTATAATCTTCTTTTCAACCTTTAGGTTTTACTATTTTTATTTTATTTTATGTATTATCAAAGTAAAGAATTTTATTAAATAAAAAAAAATATTCAAAATTGTAACAAACATTCAAAATTTTAATCAAAATTGTAACAAACATAACATCACATTAACTTAGTTTTTTTTTCTGTACTTTTTTTGCACTAATAAAAATTATATCATAGTTATATGTGAGTGTTTCTTTAATTCGAAATATTACAAAATAATTTTAAAGAATAATTAAAAATATCTCTCAAAAAGTACACATTGAGCCAAAAATCACTTGCGTTCTTCCCCTTTTCATATTGTTTATATAAAAAACCGACTTTTTTATGTTTACTACTCTGAAAGGCCAAGTGAATCTCTAAGAAACAAAGTAAGTATTGAAAATGATCACTGTCCATATTATAGGTCGATCCAGAATATTTTTAAACAAGACGTTGCCAAACTAGTGAAAGTTAAATGGAACATATTCAAATAAGAATTGTTAGAGTACCAAGATTAATAAACTTTTCAGTTGGTATCGCAACATAGTATTAATATTCATGATCCTTAAAATATGTTAAAAGCACTACGGTCTGCGTCTTGCATATACTTAGTCTTAATATTCTTGATCCTTAAAATATGTTAAAAGCACTACGGTCTGCGTCCTGCATATACTTAGTCATAATATTCATGATCCTTAAAATATGTTAGAAGCACTACGGTCTGCGTCCTGCATATACTTAGTCTTAATATTCATGATCCTTAAAATATGTTAAAAGCACTACAATCTGCGTCCTGCATATGCTTATTATTAATATTCGTGATCCTTAAAATATGTTAAAAGCACTGCGGTCTGCGCCCTTCATATACTTAGTCTTAATATTCATGATCCTTAAAATATGTTAAAAGCCCTACAATATGCGCCCTGCATATGCATAGTTTAAAAAGAAGTGGGCGTAAATTATAAATACATTATAGTATAAAATGTGTAACTAAACCCAACACAACCTTACTAGACCTAATAGGTATTTTGCTTAAAAAAATAATTTTAGGACGTGAAGGATGGAAAAGTTATATCACTTAGCCATCCTCACCCAATTACTTTCACTTTCCATCCAGTTCCAAAAATATTTTGGGTATTATTTAACAGAACAGTACGGAAATATCCAAAATTAATCTTCCCAAAAACAATGTATATTCACCGGAAACGTCTTTAAATATGATTAAGACAATCGATGAACGTAAGCGGTATTAATTAATAAATTGCAAGGAAAGTTGTTTTATATTATGTTGAATTTTTTGCGGCTTTACCGAAGTACCAACATTAACATATTGCGACATGAAATATATTCGGAAGAATTTATATGTACTCCAATGGCATAGGATAAGTTGGATACCATCTAATGTGCCACGTGCCACCAGTGCACCTTTGTGTCTCTGTCGCTGCTGTATTGAAAAAAAACAGTAGCATGAATCTGTGTAAAGCATGTGTGCGATTTTCCATTTACACGGAAAAATTATGTGATTTTTATTTAATTACTATCTTTATACGGCGTGCGATGTCTTTGTAAATAACAAGCTGTCACACGGTTTTGATGTTTTTCGCGTCGGTTAAATTAGTTTATTAAGTTTTGCATCTATTTGAATTACAGAGTCAAATTTATAATGGGCTATATGGCTTTTGGAACAAGTTTAGTTTAGCGAAAATGCGAGTTTTAATTTTTAATGAAAGAATATACGTAAAAACCAAATATTCTTCAAAAACAGGGCTCGGCCGCGATTAATTTATAAAAAAGAATCATTTTTAAAAGTTTCCACACAAAACTGCACTTTGTGAAAGAAGTATAAGCTATTAGTTTCTCGACTTGATAGCCATTATTAGTAACACTAAACAGTGAATTTACAAATACAAACAGGAATTGATATATAAAAAAAACAAAGCCAAAAAATCAAAACATGAAAATTCACAAAGGTGATCGCGTAGAGAGGTCATAAAATGTATATTTGACAGTCAAATCATAGGCATTTTTTCATATGGAGAGCATAT
The DNA here is from genome assembly GCA_039881145.1 of Druceiella hillmani. NCBI lineage: Eukaryota > Metazoa > Arthropoda > Insecta > Lepidoptera > Hepialidae > Druceiella > Druceiella hillmani. The sequence continues at coordinate 9,279,946 of JAYKKI010000018.1, read as the reverse complement.
TTCAAAATATTTTTTTTATAATGAAGTAATCGAGTCCGTGTCTTGATCTTTTGAAATACGTGGTTTTCTATGTAAATTTTTTTAAACCAAAAAACCGGGAAATTCGCATTTTTGCTAAACTAACCTTATTCCCCGATTTCATAATATGCGTTCGACATTTAAGAAGTTTCACTTCATTCGCTACCAACATATTTTTGATTGCATAGGTAATGTTACCTTATTGAACAGTTTTCGTTTCTTGTGGGTGAATATATATATATATATATATATATATGTGTGTGTGTATATATATATATATATATATATATATGTGTGTATATATATATATATATATATATATATATATATGTATATATATATACAGATATTTTGTTGGAGGACAGGAAAGTATTGAGCGTTATAATTGCAAACAATATTTTTTTGAAAATTTTTATTTATTGTTAGTTACTCTTGCGCATAGTAAGCATCATTGTTATCTATAAACCATTACCAACGTACCTAGAGGTAAAGCGTGGATACCTTGTGTATAAAAACTTCGGGGCTCTGACTCAAAAAACTTATTAAGGAAAGCTGACAACTCTGCTCTACCATCAAACTTTTTATCCTAACGTGATTATTCAAAGGCCGAGATAAAAAAAATATGTTGTTGCTAAGTTAGGGGAATATGGCGGTAGAATCTTCCAATAAAAATCTAGTAACTTGTGACAGATGACTTAAACTACGTGCGGCCATCATGAAGGAAACGCACTTTTCAGTGTTCTTTACGTTTATTTTGTATTGTAGTATATTATTGAGTCTACTTTGGTATTTTCTGGTAGGAGCTTCCAATCCATTTTTTTTGCATTTCATAAAATATATAACAAAACTTTCTTTTGATGAAGTTCAGTTTTTGAAATCGGTATTGGTTTTTCGCTTGAGCTTAGCCATTGGGCTTTCCCATATGATTTACGTACAGAATTCACTTTCTAATACACTTTTCCTTACCAATTGGTCCAGGCGGTGTCGGGTGCGTCTCAGGGAAAGAAGAATCATGCATATATTGTCACGTTGGTCTGATTGAGCTGTGGTCAGGGTATGTACCACATACCTAGCTTTAACACTTTATCCAGTTGATGCAAGTGTTCCAATACCTGTATATGATTGCAACCGAGCTTTGCAACCAGGCAACATGAGATAAGGCAATGATCTCTTTTAATTAATCCTTTTTAAAGGTCTACTTTAACGTCCATTGCTTATCTGCCACAAAAAATATTTTAAATTATAATTCCCTCAACCTCTGATATTAATGTCTTCCAATTGCACCAGAGATCTTATCTTCACCTGCTGTATTACGTATATTTCGAGCAGCTATAGCTGCTGAGCGATCTAAACGAAAATCGTATAGAAATAATGACACGTGCTCCCTTGGCGATATATATATATATATATATATATATATATATATATATATTAGTACTGTTACCATTAGGGAAACGTATATGTGTGCATAATTGCAATATTTATGTAATTAATAATTATATTTATATGAATATCATAACTATGCTGTAAGGATTCTTGTAATCAAGGATCAAGGAGTAATCAAGGAGTAATGATTGTATTATACTAACGAATTTGATCAAGGAGTAATGATTGTATTATACTAATGAATTTTGCAAAACATAGCCTGAGGTATAGTGGATACAGTATGAAAATAGCGTGAGTATGTGCGACGTTGAAGATCTAATTTGCGTTTCTATACGAGTATTTGTCATCTACTGTGTAAGGCGTTCTGTAAATAAAAATGAACAGTAACTTTTAAAAAGATTCATGTTGTTAGCTGAAAAAACAAATTGTGTTATTTTATGTTCGTGGCGGTATTTTCTGTTTGGATCTTCACGGAAATTATTAGTGTGAGAATTTTTTTTTCTCTTTCAACATTCATTGGTACCGATAAACACTTAATTTTCAAGGGGAATTGAAAAGAAATCATTATTTACTTTTTAAACATGAGGGCAGTTACAATGGTCCATTCCTCTGGCTGATAAAATATTTCCAATATTAAAAAGAAATTTGAAAAATCAATATTAATAAATCACAATTTTCTTAACTTTATAGTCTAAATATTACTCAGGAAAATCTTCTATTGGCATAAAATATTTTGTAATATTATATGAATTTTACGATTATGATAAAATTTTGACTATTTTTATATAATTTGTTTATTTTTATAAAACTAGTCAATTTATTTTTATATAATTTGACTATTTTTAGCTAACAAACCAAAATAGGTCAAATAATTTGCATCAATGGCAGACAAATATATAGAGTGACGTCATATTACCGCTGTCAAATTTTTTATGTTTTAAATAACTATAGAAAAATACCGTCCTTAGTAATGGATACCTTTATATACATAAAAATAAATTTATTATGCAACTTTATTTTTGTGTAATTACGGAAATGTAAAAAATTACACTTTTATTAAACTCTAAGCCACGTAGTTGTCCAACTGAACCAGAATTGCTCATTTCAATACTTCACACTATTATCTATACTTGCAAGCAAATTTAATGTTAAAGTTGAAAAAGTACGTACTACGTTATTTTAATCCTGGGACGTTATATTAAATATTTAGGAGAATTTTGCGTTGAGATATAGCTCATATATACATCTTTACCTACCTTTCTTGTTAAAATATTAATATTAAAAAACAGAAAATGTAAGGCGTTTATCATTAACAATTTCCCAGCACCTACAAGGATTGTCTACACACGTTTTTCAGAATAACTAGCGAGTTTAGATAAATGACAATGACTGTTGTGTAAATTTAGGGTATATCCTGCAAGGATATGTATAACGCCCGAAAGGCACAGAATGTAGAGTCCTTTATTGTCTGTGCTGTTCATACTGTACCCTGCAAAGTTCACTTATTCAGTAATAAATAAAATGTAATATATAATTTTACCATAAGCATAAGATTGAAATGTGGTTTAGGATCTTTCACTTTTTTTCAAATCAACTCGAAAATCAAAAGACGAGTTCTCCACAGAGGTGTACTTCCGTGAAATTCATCGAAAAAATCGTCTGTTAGTTCATAACCGGGGTGTACTAGTTATAATGTAGTTATTCCGTATGAAATCAGCACGGTTTTACCAAAAATTCTATCTCATCGCCTTCAATTTTAATAAAATTTTGTATAGTAAATGGAATAACAAAAAGTTCCCAAATCTTATATTCATATCACAATTGGTTTTAAAGTTTCTTATTGTCAGATTTGTCCTTGAAATATGCTGTTGTCCTTGAATAACCTAACTTAACCTAATCTAACCTAATTAAGCTATAGAACCGTGAAAAGCTCATGCTAAAACCCTTTTTCACGGGTTTTTACATAACATACGAACATAAGATGATCGTGAAAAAAAATTTCTTTTTAATCAAATATATATTTAAGGTTTCGATTTCTCAAACCGTCAAATTTCTAATTTTTAAAAAATCGCACAATTTAATTTTGAGTGATACAATGGATCTAGAAAATTTAACAAAACCTCGAACACGTCATCCACCACGCACCAAATATGTTGGATTATACACCGCACTCCCGCACTATATAATTTGGTTTAGTTTTGTTGCGGGTTTAATAGTGTTTGGATGAATTTTCTAAAGTATTGATACCTGAAGTTAAGTTTCGAACTATCGACATTTCAGAAAATAAATCATACATCAAGTCTGAAGCTTCACATAGGCCCGATTTTTCAATCGTCAAATAAAACGGCTAATAAATAATCTACAAATACCGTAACTTGGATCTTTATCTGCCAGGTAACCGTTTAGCATTTTCCAATGCTACATTATTCAAAGAATAGTTAACTGTGGTTTAGTCCAAACAATTTCACAGTAAACGTATACAGGCCAAATGGACATATATAGAATTCAATATGTTAGACATTGACAGGAACAAAGCGTTAGTTTGACATTTAACGTTCAATGCAACACACACAAAACTAACCTATAATTTATTTATGTGCTTCGTTTTGATTGTTGTGCCGTGTTATTATTTATAAATTGTGTTACGAAAAATCTGAAAATTTTAATTTCAAAAATCCGAAGTCCGCTAAAAATATAAAAAATACATGATATTCAGAAACTGTTGGTCAAAATTATGAAAAAACGGGGTTACTATAAAAGTTTTCCCGAAAGTTAGTGCAATGATTTAAATCTCGAAGTTTTTGAGAAATTCGCGATATTTTTACACCTGAAATCTGAGGCAATGTATTCATATGGTCAAACATGATATTAGTTTAATAGGAACAACATGTACCTTTAAATGTTAACGGAAGTTTGCATGTAATCTTAGTAGTATGATTTAAATTTCTACTTAACAGGTTTTAGGCCTATCTGTATAAAATTTTGAAGGTAGATCAGAGAGACGACCTTATCCAGCGATCTCAATTATGCACGAATCGATACGAAGTAATTTCGAAAGTGGCGCGTAGTGAGCATGCGCATTTATAATTATTTCGAGCATGTTCCGTTAATAATTTTCTAAAATTTTCATAACTATTAAAAAGTCAAATAAATTAACGTGACTTTCTATGGAGCTAAAGAGCCTGTATTAATGAAGTGCATGGAGAACTGTTCTGTCTTTTGCAGTACATCTAGTGAAAATTTTTATTTTTTCGCAAAGTTAATGTTTTCTTTATCTACACATCTGGTACTAATGTCTATATCAAAGTTCATTTGTTTATTTATATCATACTTAGAGGAAACCGAATTTATTACATCGTAAATATTAGTAAAGTTCATAATCGTAAAGGTTGTGCGGTTTCGGAACGTGCCAGCGAATCGCTGCTCTCGGAAGTGTTCCTAATTATAATTTATAGTGTAGAAAAATTAGCTGAAAGGGTTATTTAACTTTATTGAAAACTATTGGTAAGTCGGGGTTGACCACCAGATATAAAAATAAAACAGTAACAAATAAATCGTTCCTTATTTTCCTAAATATAATAAAATTTACAGAAAAAGTATTTTTCATTGTAAAATTCTATCAAAATTTAAAAAAATTAAATTGTAATTTAGTTAATTTTGTAAACTCTAAGCGATTAATTAATTAACAAAACAATAAGATGGGACTAATTGTAGTCTAAGGAAATTAAAATTAAGACAGAAAAGATCTAATTATTTATTAAAAAATAGGTTAGTTTTCTGGCTCATTGTAGAGGATTGATCTATTTAATTTTATCAATGAAATTGACCAACCTATTTTATGTTACCGTAATTCAATACATAGAGTACCTGAAAAACTTTAAGTTTATTTTTAATACCAAATATGTTAAAATCAATATTACTTTGTAATAATTAGCAAATAATTTTTAGTCCAATTCAAAGATAAGTTAATTCTTATGGTATTTTTTTATTAAAAACCTCTTTCACTTACCATTTATATTCGGTTGGTATTTCGAAAGAATACTTGAAAATTTCCGAGTATTCGCCAAAACGAATATTTGGAACATCCATAATTTGTGAGTCTATTTATACGCGCATCACGTAAATTACGTAGTGGATTTAAATATGGATCACCATTATATTTTTCAAGAACTTAAAATGTTGAACGTTTTGTAAACTTTTGTCTATCTTGTCAGTGTTAGTGTTTGAAAACCTACCCGGCCATATGAAATACCCGGCCATATGAAATCATGTAAAGACTTGTAATATTAATCTGGTATATATCACTAAGCTTTACCTTTTATGATTCCTGAAATATGTGAGATTATATGTGCCAAACTGAATAAGGCTATTATGAAATTAAGTAACAGAAAAAAAAATATTGCACATAATAGAGAATTTGATTTCAAGAGATTGATAGTTTAACTTTATTGCAACCAAACTCATGATTAATAATAGTACAGTGTCTCATCCAAAATTTAGTGCTAATGTTATTGATTAATAATTATAGTTATTCATCATTAATATTATTGATTAAAAATATTAATGATTAAATATTAACTGAGATTCGTCGGAATAATGGTGTAGATATTGAAGAGTGCGAATTAATGATTACCACGCAATTCTTTGCATAAATGGCTGCGGTTTTGTGATAGTTATGTTTAAACTTATTTCTCCGTACGTGGCCTGAATCAGTACATCTTTAATTAATTTATTGGCGATATCGTACTTTTGTTTCATTTATTTAGCGATATTTTGCAGTTTGTTGACAAATGCTTTGGCCAACTTATTAAAATCATCTTCCGCTCTGAAGATGATTTTAATAAGTTGGTCACTTGACTTTTGTTGAAGCAATCCAAAACGGATAAATCGCCAGCAAACCTTTCAAAATGTTCTGGAATTCATCGTGCCCGGCTTGTATTACCAAAGTCTGTGGACTTGTTAATGGAAACATGGTGAAAATTCTGTCGAGCTTAGAGTTATCGACCCAAATCTTAGCATGTATCTCGTAATGTGTCAACATCTTAACGATGTACATTCAAACAAAATCATAACGTACATACAAGCGAAATCAGGGCTAAAAAGCTAGTTTTAATAATAAATGGAATATTATTATTAAAACTAGCTTTATAATGATGAGTTAGCATGGAATCTTTATTGCCGAATATAAGTCGCACAAGTAGTTTTTTAGTTAAAACTTTCACTTCACTAGCTGAAAATTAAAGTTTAACGTATAAAAATGTGATTTCAAATAATATAATTTTTTGGGTATTGCATCAACGACCGATTTGCAAAAGATAAGAGTTTTCGAGCATTATATTTGTGTAGGTACACATGTATATTTAGCCTTCAGCTGACTCCCTCGTATTGATACATAGACACTTTTATATTAAATATGTCACCATATAACAAAACTGGAACAGAGTGAATTCTGTACATGGGAATTATTTTAAAAAATCGACTGATTTAGCTAGAGAATTTTAATAGAAACTAGAAAACTTGGTTTCCGAATTTTTTGTGTCTATATGCCAATATGTTCTTCAATCACAGGAAATAAACTAGACTGATTTTGATGAAATTTGGTATGGCAATCGTTTATATCCTCGAGCAACATATAAAATACTCTTTATATAGACATTACTGAGAGGAAAAAGCCCTAACTTGGTGAATATTACCATATTATTACTATCGACGCCATCTAGTAGCGTTTTTAGAAAACTTTATGTCCATAGGAAGTGCAAAAATAAATAAAAAAAAACACAGAACAATAGTGACGATAATAATAATAATAATAGTTCCGCGAGGTCAGTTGGATCAGTCGTGGTATAATATTTAGCATGTTGGCACGGTACACCGAAGACGTGGGTTCAATTCTCACCGGCCGATTGATTTTTGTGATCTACGATAATGGTTACTAACTGACATTATATTTAAATATTAAACTTTTTAACCTGGCTTTTGACTTATAATATTATCAAAATAAACGTATAGCTAACATCATCTAATACAAGTATTTGGAAGTTTTATACTCAGAGAAAATTAAGTCTATGTGTCAATTTTTTAAACAAATTTATGTTATATAGATTTTATGTCGGTTATTAAAAACAATGATCATCATCCCAAATTTTCAAAAAATAAAAAAGGAAAAAAGAACAAAAAACACAGAAATTGTGATATTCATTATACCTACAAATTTTCTTATTCCGAATTCCACGCGAACGAAGTCGCAGGCACAGTTAGTATGTAACATTTAACTAACAACGTGATAATAATTGGAAATCCAATATCTAAATAGTGATTTGTTTTTCTCAGACTTCATCCTCTCAAATATTTCAGCGGCCTCGACTCGGTATCTTCAGTTGATGTGATGCTCGCTCTGCAAGCGGTGGCGCGCGATGGTTGCGTGGTAGCGTGTACGTTACACCAGCCCGCATCACGCCTCTTTGCCCTTTGCGACGACGTGCTCTTATTGGGAAAGGGCCGTACGTTATATGTAGGCCCGCGCCATCAGTTGCTCGGGGCACTGGAGAACGCCAATCTTATCTGCCCGCAGTATTATAATCCGGCTGATTATTGTAAGTGATTGTTTCTCTTGTAGTATTTGTTCTCTCCAGTGTCAAGTTATTGAATTAATGGTTTAGGCACAAATAGTCAGGGAAATAATCCATAGTAATAAATTCTCAAAGTGAATAATAGTTTTGTAAATTTTTCACACAAAGTTCAATTTAATATAGTGACGATGGAGAATTTGAAAGTTCGCATGAGCCACACTTGACATTTGCTAACATTTTTGTAACGAAAGTATCTTCGATTTTCGCAAATAAGACCAAGAATAATTTGGACATGCAGTCAGGAATGAGAAAAAAATAAAAAAACAATTCATCCATGATAGAGCTCAAGAAATCTGGTCATTACCTGACTACTTCATCGCGGCTGTATAAACTTTCAAAATATTTTATTGTTTATCTAGTTTATAAGTATTTTTTACAAAATGATATCAACTGCTCAGAATGTAAACACGTTGTTTGAGAAATTCCCAATATATTCGGTAACAACCATTATCTCTAAGATTCAAAATACCTTGACAAGGGACTAATGAATATTCATAGAGGTAATAAGCATCAATCTGATTGAAATGCAGTTGCGTGAAAATTGCTGGACAAAATAAAGAATGATATTTATTAACATTATATTTTGGAAAAATTTATAGAAAGATCTTTTTGTCGTTCAAGTATACAACCATGGTAAAATGGTTGATTTTGGCCAAGTTATATTTCATGTAAATTACTAAATAATTTTGCAAGGATTTCATTAGCGACCACATCACCGTTGTCATGTATGACAAATACGTTAAATAAATATACTGTTTTTTTATGTTTTATTACAGCAACATTAAAATTCATCCATAAGTATAGTGATAATCATAAATGTTAAGAGGTGTTACTATTGCACGTTAATTTGTAGGTAACACAAAACATACTACCAAAATAAAGATTCTTTCTCTGGCTTACGTTCGTTGTCTTTAAAATTCCTTTAAATTTTTTTCTCAACTTCAGTTAGTTTAAATGTATATGCTTATTATTTTCAATGCAGTGCTTGAAGTAGCACACGGCGCGCACCTGGGTAACCTGAACTCTCTGGAAGATCTATCGGAAAAGTACGTCCAGGGACTTCTCGATGAATGGAAACATGCACATCCTTTTGTAATAGTGGAAGGTTTCCCTTCAATAGACAAAGAAAAATCAGGTAATTTAGACAAAAACTAAATGTATAGTAATTAATTGTTTTTGTCATATATTAACGATATATTAACCCTTAAGCATTCAAGGGAATTTTTAATTGTTTCTGAGAAACCAACTATCGAAATTACACTCTTAAGCGTCCGTACATCATTCACATATTGGCTACGTAAATTTCGTCAGATTTTGTAGACGGTATCGTAGTGTTCTTCAGATTTTTCAAGATTTTCTCGTTTTTTCAGTTATTGGAATAATTTGTTGTATTGGCGTAAGTTTTTGTGAAAAATGTAAATTGTTTCTTAAAAGTGTATATTTAACCGTTATTTTTCAAAAATGGTTGAGAATTCTTGTTGCTTTGAAAGTTGGAAGAAAAGAAAAAGATTTTTTAAAAAACTTTAAAGTTTGTACATACACACACACACACACACATATATATATATATATATATATATATATATATATATATATATGTATATATATATTTGTATTTATTTATTGTCCTAAATGTATTTATTTCATTAAGGAAGAAAGAAAAACAGCTATTTACTCTAAATTAAACTTAAATCTGTACTTAAGGGCTCCAAAGATCTCGTAGGGTTCTACGGAAAAATTAAAATATGTATGTGAGTATGTAAGTATATCTACTAAATATATACGAGTATGTTGAATATAAATGCGAACGAAATCTTTGTTTTATAATGTTGTATATATTATAAAACAAATCTTCCGTTCGGGTCTGTTTTTTCTGTGTGATTGCTGAAACAAGAAACAGAAAAGTCAATATGATACTATGAAAAGTTCTCCAACTTCAAGTTAAAGATGGGAATGTTTTATAGAGTTTTGCATTGTCAATACGAAATATTTCAAATTATTTTAGAACCCTTACATTTCGGTTTTAGAGGCTTCTCCTCTGGTATGAGTGCTGAGCTGTAATCAGTCGATCGAACTCCCACCACATTTCCTTAGGGGACTCGATTTTCTCAATAGATACTGAAGGAATTTTGAATAAAGAAGGTTCAAATGCAAAATTTGTGAATATTTTGTGAAAATTACTCAACCTAAAGCGATAAATGTTAAACATCTAAAAAATTATGCATCAAAGTCCGTGGTGTCTGATATATAGGGGAAGGGGCCCAAAACGGGCACCCTGCTTGAAGCGACCTCTTAAAACTTTCTTTCTCAAACTTATGTGACCCCTCGCGTATGGATATTCCACGTAATCCGCTTGAGTTGCGGTAATCGTTCAGCCTATCTACAATATAATGTACAGCTCTCATTTGAAAAAGGAGTTCTGACGTTTTTTTACAAAAAAAACAAGGTATGTACATCGTGTTTTGTGTATTAGTGAGTATTCTGTGTCAATACCAATATGATTATTGTATTGTGTCTATTGTATCGTGTTTGTCACATTTTTGATGTGAAACATCTATAGGTGCAGGTATAAACCGGATCGTTGGCGTGGCGACGCTTGCCGTGGCGACGGGTCGCCACGCTATACTAAGGTATATATATATATATTTATATATATATATATATATATATTTATATATATATATATATATATATATATATATATTTATATATATATATATATATATATATATAGTCTATATGTAGTAGAGTGTACGGTATTAAATAAAGTCACCATTTTCTGTAAGAAATTCGTAATACTTTATTTTTTCATTATGCTATATTTGGTTCCTGTAATAATCTTGTCTTTTATGCATATTACTTGTACGAACACGATGTTTCACATCTGCCAGGCATTCCGTGACGGCTCACTGTTCTTTTTTAATATTTTACATTTAAAGGTTGGGTTTGATTAGAACATACTAGTGATCCAAAAGACAAAGCTCGAGGGCAAAACGAGAGTCTTCGCTATACTCTTTATGGCTTTGTTGGATAGACTTTAGATTTTATTTCTTTATCATGAGACTCTCTCTCTCTCACTGCCTTACTGAGCATCATGAAACTCTAAGATCATCATGAGACTCTCTCTCACTGCCTTACAAGCCGAAGAAAGGATGTCATGGAAACAGTTGGTTAACTTCTCTAATAGGGCACTTCAAGACGGACACGATTTATGCAAAGTTGAAGATTTTTGCATTATTTATATTGGAAACGTTGGGTTTGCCTAAAGACCGTTATGAAGGGCATCGAAAACTCAAAACAGTAACGACTCTATCTTTTAGATGGTAAAGAAAGATACAGCAAGTCTACGGGATGAAAGTACCATGAAGAAAACGATAAAAGAGGTTAGAGAGTAAAAAAGGACAATAAAAATAATGACAATCAAATATAAAATCCTACAGCAACTTTACATAGGCACATTATATCGGGATTTTGCAAAAAATTGAACCATTCACTGCTCTCTTCGTCCCAGAACAGGAGTTACAATTATTGGAGTATTTATTTCTAAGGGATAATATGGTTTGTGGATTGTAGAGAGGAAGATTTCTAGGAATGTTCTTCCAATATGCCAAAAATACCGTAACTTTCGTGCATTTAAAATTATATTACCGATACGAATTGGTATTGAACGTTTCGTTTATCGAACGATAGCCTAACTTAGTCTTAAGAAAATTAGCGCCAACATAATTATCCGAGCTAGAGGATTTAATACATTTAAAGTTTACAAATTTTTCGGTCTACTAAAGGCGTTATCAAAAAGCAGGATATTGATGCTCGAGTCATCTATATAACATGGACGAAAGGGAATCCAAACATCTTCCAACAAGTCACCACGAATTCTTTTTCCGAATTGGCTTTTTCTTAGTAATCACGTTTTTTTTCGTGGTTTGTGTTCTTTAGTTGTTCTTCTTTATCTACTATGTACATATTTTCATGATAGTCTAAAAAAATAAAGCGTGCTCTCTTGATCCTAAGCATGCCTGTTTTGCCTACAAGACCTACCCACTTTAGGTTATATCCTCGGGCAAAATGAGCTTCATAAGAGATTCGTAATTTGCTTCGGGTTTTGTATTCTGAAAACTTATGGGAAATTTCTTGCTACACCTTTAAACCAAGATAAATTTATCTTCCAATAGTAAAAATTTATTAAAATATAATGTTTCTTATTGTTTCCATTGGGGTGTCCGCTTTGGACCCCCTTCCTCTATATGTTACATAAAATCCGTAATATTACAACGTTTTACTGTTAAAAAAAGCAACTTTTTAAGCTAATTTTCTAGAGCTTATTAAGTGAGCTTTTGACTCTTATCAAGTAAATTTTATAGTAATCTTCATCATAGATATAGATTCTTCATCATTCATATAGAGGCAGATCAAATTTCTCGCACCGTAATTTCTCAATGACTAGTGTAAAAGTTATAAAGATATTTTAAGAAGCAAAATAATACTCAGAGTTTCAAGCACTAACATATCAAGCGTCAATGCATGTTGTTTGTGGCCTATAAATCCTTGTCTATTCATACGAAGTCAGGACAGGTCGCCAGCTTGAATTCAGAGGAAAATTATTTTTATGTGTTGGTTGTTCGATATATACATATTCGCATGCTTCTTGTTTCGTCAAAAACAGTTTTTTTTAATATGTCGCGTGTCACCTTTTTATTTTGTTCTAAAGCATAAAAAGCTATTCCATTAATTTTTATACATTTTAAAATTAATATTTAGGAGTCGCTACCGGCCAATGAATGAAAATGATTGAAAAAAAATCTAAAATTCAATAACTATTAAGAAAATAATAAGTAACCTATACTAATAACATGGCTTTAAATTGGTATTTGGCCTGGTATTGGGTACTTTTGCCTGCAATTTTTGTGTTAATTAATTTATTGTATCCTTTAATCAATGCAATGCCTCGCTCCGCAATGTCATTCAGCACTCTCATAGCGTGTACAATGTTCTTGGAAGCTTTGTAATCTTCGTCTTCTTCCCAAAGACTAGGTTGTTTTTGCAAAAAAGCGGTCGAAATTCCAAGGATTCTAAAAAATCTCAAGGTGTTGCTGGACACGAAACCTCGTTAGGGCTTTTTTGGACTTAGCTTTGTTTATATTCTTAAAAGTTTTAAGATTTTTTAGCAGCCATAAGTCGTTAATTGGTGCTGAATTTGCACAGGAGCTTGAAACCAATATCTTACATAAATTATAACAACGAAAACGAAAATTTCAGTAACTGCTCAAGTTCCCTTTTTGTTAATTTAACTGGTCTTATCTTTAAAATTTAAAGCAATAAATTGCTTTTTGCTTTCATCGTGCACATGTACACTTGCTGGAGCTCTGAATCTCTTGTTAGGCACACCTCCTAGAAATATTATTGTTAGTTTTAACAATTCCTTGTTCCTTGATTGGAAATCGTTGAGCAGTTTCTAAGCGAAAACAAATGCTTGTTAAATTGTTTATGCATCTTAAAGCATCAGGGTCTGAAAAAACTGCAGTGAACTTATTCGGGCCAATATTATATCAAACAGTTCTGAAAAGTTTGAAAATCAATATTTATGGAACCTAGTGCGTGAAGCACGACCGCGTCTAGCATTAGCTCCATTATATGGTAACGACAGGCTAACCAAAGAACATCTTTTTCCATATTTTGCTCTAATAGCATGCAAGCGCCACCTCTTAAACCAGTGTTGACCGCAGTGATGTCAAAGCACAAGCATTTTATTTTGTTTCTTAAGTTCCAGGAAAAAACAGCATCATACACAGCACACGCCTCCCCAGTTCCATGGCTAACTTTGGGATCTGCCAAAAGTTGATCCACACCATGTTCCGAGACTAAAACGGGTAGGCGATCCACTGTTTTGTGTCTTATTATGTCTTCGATTAATTTGCCGTCCCAATGAATGGTAAAAGGAATATCTGGTTTAAATTCTTCCTTTGAAGACTCTGCTACTTTTTGTCTTTGCTTCATAGGTTGGCGACGAATTGAGGATGAATTTATATTGAACTTTGAAGGATTGGTTCATGCACTTTTGAGCGTCGATACCAAAACAACAGCTGCTTTCCTGTCACTCATTTTAGCAAAGTCGAGGCTTGCGGATAAGCGTTCATCGACGAGGTTTTTCGTGCCGCGTTTACGATTGAGTGGTGGTAGATCTGCTGTCGAAGGTCCTGCCCTCATTGAAATTTCCGTCGTCGAACTTTTTGTTTCATCATCACTGCTGGTGGTCGAAGAAGAGAGCATGCACTTTTCTCGCAGGTATTCACTATGACTTTTTTACGATCTGAGAGACGTTGGTGACGAGCTTGTTTTTGCTCTTTATTAGTTTTTTTTTAAACGAATTTTGACCACACCGTTAATTCTACCAGGCGTCCTCTTTTTCTCTGCTGAATTAAAAATTGTCTGTCTTTTTGGAAAAAATGGTGATCTCATTTACAGAATCAACGTGAGCTATATCAAAGAAGTGTTTCAAGTTATCTTACCATTTTTATCTTCCGAACGTTTGGATTTATTTTTTAAAATTTTTGCCATTCAATAAACTTGTTTTCTATCTTCTTTACGACATCCTTTTTTTAATTTAGTCATTATGCCCGCACGTTTCCACAATGCCATGATATCACAAATAGTAGAATTGACTGAATTGTGAATGGTTTGTATCATTACGATTTTAAAGTGAAAAAATAAGCCCAGCACTTCTTTTGTCGTCAATAATTTACTTTGAATTAAGTGGTCTGATGTTTTTCCTACTAATCAATCACCTGTTTGGTTTCTAGTCAATAAAAGCAATCTCTGTAGGTTTTGTTTACCTCATTTCCTTCTACTATTTACGCCCTCTAGTTAGTTTTCTGTTTGCTGATAAAAACACATTTTGTTGACATGTTTATATTTCTATGAATAAAATAACTGATAGTAATTAAGTAAAAATATGCTTATTTCCTGAAGGGTTTAAAAGGATAATTTTGAAGAAAAAATTGATGTTCCGTGTTTCATAACTCCAGAAATTAGAATGAACCTATGAACTTCTCATATCTCATAACACCAGAAATTAGAATGAACCTAGAACTCGAGATAGACGAGGACGCCATGATGTTAATGCGCGCCAAAACAAAAACGTCGTGCGCTACTTATCACAGCGCGCGGGTTACTAGTTTGCGAAGGGGTGTCAGATACGTCCCGTCGGGGGAGGGGCATAACGCCTCGAAATTATGCGATATATATATAAATATATATATATATATATATACATACATATATATATATATATATATATATATATATATATATATATAGGTTTATTTATTTATAGGTTATGTTGCAGCAAATATTTGTAGAGTTTAGTACTCCAAAAAAAAATGGAAGCCTTATAAGATAACAAACACGTGTTTGGACGTTAATCTACACCACACAATTTACACAAACTTTTGACGTAGAAATTAGCGTAGCTAACGCTCAAAAATATGGAGATTTTAGAGATCGTAAACTAATATGTCATTTTTTTTTCAAAATTCATGTGCGGTTAAGAGAATATAATTTGAAAACTCTAGTTGTAAGAATTTGAAAACGATTTTATTTTCTTGTAATTAGAAATAGTTCATATCCAAAAACATGACAAAAATATTAAATAAAATTCCTGCACCATTTCTGCAATTGCTGGATCTAAAATTATGAAGGTCACTGAGTTCCTTAGAGCTTATTTAAAGTTTATAGCAAAACTATAACGATTTTACTCCACTCCAGTTTGTCCGGAGCCATTGTAAAATGATTGCTATTCGTACCAGGTCTTATAAGCAGTGACTTACTACGTAATTAATTGGATATAATAAGGATTCATTTTCCTTCAGAAATTGGAACCGAAGACAGCAAACGCCTTCTCAACTATTCGTACGCAGTGACGTCACGACCGCAGATGCGGCTCACGAGAAACACAGCTCGCACCGGTGCGCGTCACCTCTCACTTTGGTTTCGCGATCCTGCTCGGCGTGCTGTTCGTAGGCTGCGGCAGTGACGCGAATCGCGTTTACACCAACGCCAGCTGCCTCTTCTTCTGCCTTCTCTTCATCTTTTTCAGTAATTCGATGGTGACTACACAAGCGTGTGAGTATTATGGTGATATAGATATCAAGTGGGTACATTGAGGAGTATACGGAAATTGTGTGCACGATAAAATATATTATTTTAGCAGTCGGCAATTATTTGATAGTTTATACATAAATATTTCATTATACGCTCGGAAAGATAAATATATAGATGGCTGGCCTGTCGCTTCAAAAGTATTTTTTTATAAGCTATCCTTTATAACTCTATAACTGGCTGAGAAGGTACACATAACAAAAAGAGGCGCAATCATGGAGACGCTCGACAGCTGACAATATGTTGGGATACTTAGGAGTATCGCTCTCGCCAGTTAATTCACTTATATTTTTTAACATGCTGAGGTGCGCGTAACAAGTTTCACTTCAAAAACAAAAGATATACACAAAAAAGGCACACATATGCATACACACTGAAAGTTACAAAACATGTTTGTACAATAAAAGCAAACAAATCAGACATTACGTTAGGGGTATAAAAAAGTAAGAAAAAGTAGAAAGAAAAGATATATAATGAAGAAATAGTAATAGCTGGTAAATTGCGAACTAGAAAGGTGGAAACAAAGCATTCTGTCACATAAAAGTGTTTCTTCTATGTAACATATTGTTTTGTTTCCACCATTCTAGTGTACTTTTTACTTACTTCAGTTGCTAATTGTACAAAGCTGAAGTCTGTAACCCATGACATGGCAACGCACGTACTTTTATTGTCTGGGCATTACCTTATTATAGCAATTTTGAAGGTCCATAAGTTCTCTATTAATTATACTGGCTGATTTAAATACCTAAATTTCTAGAATTGGTTTCAAAACAATAAGTTTTTAAAATATATTTTTGTCATGCCTTAAAAACGTTAGTAATAAGCAGCTCATAAAACTGATGCTTGGGATGATGTTACTAACAAGATTATAAAATAGGTAAAACAGCACACTTATTTTTACTTAGCCTATATCAGTAGGAAAATTAAATCTGAATTTTACGGTATGATGGTCTATTGGTCCAATAACTAAAATTAAAATTTTTTAAATACTAGGTTTCTACCAATTTGACATTTAATTTCTATCTATATCTTCCTGATGGATTTCATATGACTTTGGAACTGAGAAATTTGATATAATGACATAAGTGCACAATTGAAATTAAACTACTACAGCACACAATGTCAACCACATATGAAATGAATAATAAATATGTGAATATTTTTGCATTTTCTTTTTTTTACTTCGTTTCAAGTATTAGACGTTTTAAGGTAAATAAATTTTAACTTTATTAGGCTAAAATAAGGGAAATAATGAAGACTAAAATCAAAAGTGTATTGAAAATTATTTATCAATCAGGTATTTGACTGTTATAAATGGTTAGCAATAATTAAATGTGATGTATATTTTTTTAATAGTGGCTTTAATAGTTTTAGGTTTGGTTGTGGATTAATTTGGATTTTTAAAAAATATTAAGTAAAATTATTCTTCAAAATATTAAAGTCTATTAAATTAAATTAGTGTATGTGTAAAATGACAGGTATAAAATCTAACTAATAAGACATACAAGGAACACTATTTGTAATAAGTTTAAAACTATTATATACACATGTCAATCGCACACAGAAGTTTCCTTGCAACAATTGGTACATTAATGTCGATTTAAATTTGTAAGCACAAGCTAGTTTTGCCCATCTCCTATTTTTACCCTCGCTCTCTCAACTATATTCAAACCACAGGCTACCTCTTACTCTTCACTTATAATTTCTCTTTAAATCCAGCTCTATAAGTTCTTTTCCCAATAGCATCTTTTTCTAGATGTCTTTTTCTTAGATGTTTATGTATTGTTACACAGTGGTGAATCTAGCATGAGTAGCAACCTGTGCGAATATCAATGGTGTCACTACAAGAATGAAAATATTTAAAATAAATAAGAATCCGATAAAAGTCAAGTGCAATTTTATTTAAATAATACAAACGGAGAGCCAATAATGATTAAATTGGAATATTATAATATAATAATATTATTGTTTTATTATACATGTATTTTTTAGCATTGGCGCATGGATGGGAAAATTGGGTATGGCAAAGGAAGAATGAAAGTAGAATTAAAACAGTGAAAACGTAAATTTTACATAAACGTGGGTAAAATTTAATGATAGGATAAAGAATATTGTGATAAGGAAACGGGAAGGATTAGAAGCAGGTATATTAACGAAAATTAAGAAGGGAATACTTCGGCAGTTTGGCCATATAAAAAATATGTGCTTCTGATTGATTATGTGGAGATGGATGATCAGGTCTAAGGAAGCGTCCCAGGGAGAAGTATCTCGGTTATATTAGCAAATACTGAGAAAGGCCCAATTGAAAAGTGTCCGAAACCGTAGAGTATGTATGAAAAGGATGATGGAAGTTGAAGAAGCGAGGGAGGTATAGTAAGAACGTAGCAAGTGAAAATCTGTTTACTCCTCCGAGAGATATGCGGGGGTTAATATATGTATGTATAAACACTTAAAATATCTTTTTTCTAACTTCATCAGCCGCAAACTCCGAAATCATAGCTTGTAAATATATATTTTGTGTTGCCTCATATTTTATTATTCATATGCCAAGATAATTAAGTCTCATTTGGGTCATTGTTACCCGCAGGTATTTTTTATTAATTTTAGTTTTTTATAAAATTGTCATAAAAAAAATTTTAGTGCCACCATAAGATTTGGAAGAGATTTTGTAAAATCCAATTCCACGATGAATTTCAAAAATTCTAGAGATATCCAATCAGAAAATATAATATTGGTCTGTTTTAAATTTCTTTCTCGACCTTGGTATCTGCTTTTGATATCTCAACATAAAAACCAATAATTTTTCATATATCTAATTTCAATTCTTCAGTGTTCGCCAAAAGCAAAGTATTTGTACAACTTTGAACAATGAAGTTACATCTTGAACGGGCTTGGAATTAGTTTGAAGTTCAACATTGAGTCAGTCAAGACATTCCAACATATCTTTTTGAAGTTTAGCTCTCAGTGTGACTCCTGGATCGTCGGCCAATTCACCGATCATTCGTTTTTTACGACAAACTCGTTTTTAGATTGGAATATCGTAGTCCTCCGATATTTTCGTAGCATATGTCCTCCGATATTTTCGTAGCGTATAATATGACCCTATTTTTTTTTTCAAAATATATTTGGTTTTTTCTCAAGGTTTTAGGTTGCATTGCGATCTGAGCACAATTCATTTCTCTTAGTGCGTCATTCCAACAGAAAAGATAGCAAAGAAATTTGTAAATATACACAGTAGATTTTATGCCGCACTTCTGGTGTCGAAATTTTCTGCTTGATCACATAGTTCCCCAATTATAGCCACTACTCCATCAACATTTTCTTGCAGCAAAACTTTTACTGCAGCATAATTAACATTTCAACACGTTGATAAATGTATTTTTTTATGTTTTGCCGTGTATAATAAAGAGGCAAGCGGAAGTAGAAAAAAATGTAAAAATTTTCTTCACCATCCAAACATTTTTTTAATAAGATACATTTTGTATAAATGATGTTGGCCACATAAATTATTTGAATGACCAATACATAGGTAAGAAACAGTTTCTTTATTGCTTTTGATTTAATAATAGCTTGTATTTCTCCATGTCCGTCGCTCATAACAGCTGTATTGTCATAACCTTGAGGATGATTTATTATAACATCTAAACCGTCACTTTTTACTTAAATCAGCGGTTTTTTTTCTTTTTAAAGAAAAAATTTAAGGAATACTTCTTTGATGTCTAATTTTATATTATAAATGTTTGCGAAACGAATCACTTCAGACGTTTGATCAATATATAAAATATCAAGCGTCTTATCGAATATAATACAAAAATATTTGGCTGAGTTAATTTTGTTGATAAGCTTAGATTTTACGTGGTTCGCTTACAGATGTATGAATTAATTTTATGTGTCTGGAGACAAATATGATAATTTGGTGATTTACAATACTCCAAGTTGAAGATGTTCACTTTTAATATTACATCATACTTTGACAGTAATTTCGCTAGTTTCAAGAAGTTATTTGTAGAGCTTCGTCCTTCGTAATAGCCTCATGTCAGTTTTTTAATACAAAAATAAAGTTATATTCTATAATATAGATGAAAGATGCTTTTGCTTCTGTTTATCCGTCACCCGGGTTGTCTAAAAGGCTCCTTCTGGGATCCGTAATCTCCCCGCCTCATGCATTCGAAGGTCCCCTAATAGTGTCCCGAATCTACAATTACAGCGCTTCACCCAATAGTGCTAAGCATTGTCCTTACTCAATGTTCCATTTCGTACCTCCCTTTTTTCTAGAATTCTTTTGGCGAATGCTGTAAATGCCTCTACGATCGATTCACACTCAACCAAGTCCCGTGGCTAAAGATACTTCGACCTTACAATTCACGTGATTCTACTCTACTATTATGCCAACGCATGCTCTCAGTCAAAACATTAGTCATGTCAACGTACAGGAGCACGCTGGGCGTTTCCTTAAAGCAGATTCATGTGGGCTCGCGCGGAACGCGCCATGTTCCGTTAAAAACTATGAGGTATAATAGACGGCTCAGAAATATCAGGGATTAATAACCTAGTGGTTCCCCCTTTGGAATCAGGCGAGGTTCATCTGGGCTGCCAGTGAGCAGTGACGATCTCTAATATACATCGCTTTCTAGACAAGAGGGATTTATTTTCCAAAAATTTAAGACAACGGACACGCAGTAAAACTCCTATCTCAAGCCAAAGTAAAATTAACCGCCCATTCTACAATCGCGAGGTTGGCAGGCAGAATTCCGCTAAAACCAGCAGAGCATCCGTTGAACGGGTCCTGTAGCCTCACTTGCTCATAGGCCAATATACCAAAGTCATCTATTTTTTACGCAATGATTGCCTTATTTCCAAAGTTACCTTTCAAGTTTTTCCAGATCTTCACTTGTAGTCTCATTCAACCATTTTAGAATTTAGTTTTCACCACTTCAGAAAACCAGTTGTAAACGTGTACTACGTTATTCGTTATAGGAAAATACAACATCCATGACCGCAGATTTTGTTCACCATTAAGCATCTTTTTAAAAAACTATTCTTTTGAAAAATGGTAAACATCACCTTCTTTTTAACTCGTACCAAGATGCATGGCAAATAACCCTTCTCTACTTTGGAAATGTTCCTTTTAAGGTTCCTGTTTTATGATCTTAATGCGAATATTGTCAGGACGGGTAAACTTCAGTCTGACACATCTCTCAAATCAGGAAGTGATTCCTTCATGTATGTATAGTCCTCAATAATAATAACATTATCAGTATTATCACTGTTATTTTTGGTATTTTTATGTGATTCATCTTCTTGGTGGGTTGTCATCATTAATTCTGTATTGTCTCTGTTGCTTCTTGAATATGAACTGATATTATCTAAATTGTTCCTTGTACTAATGTGAGAACTAATTTCTTTTAATGAATTTTACCTATCATAAATTTTTATAATTCATATAAAGATGAATCAAGACATGCTCTGAACTACATTTATTTTAACCTGTTTGGCTTTTCTCTGCTAAATTTTTTCTTTTAAATATACGAACTCTCCGAGGCATTTTTTCTTTTTGGACATTTGGCACACGTACTCTAAAAAATTATTCAATTCCCAATTAATAACATCGACATCATAAATTATAAATATATTTATTCGTAGAATTCAAGGTATATCAATATTTCATAATAAATACACTTTATTAATGGAAGACGTCACTCTTTGAATCAGTCGGCAAAGCGTCAACTAGTTGGACAAGCAACGAATTTGGCGGAGCCATACTGCATCTATTACATAGTATCAACTTTATTCGTTATATTGGCATAAAGCAGACTTCGAGTGATACTTTCACTAGAAAATTAAAAAAAAATTACTAAATAATTTTTAAAAAAATTCGTTAGCTTGTAAATGGAATATAAATTAATGAAAATAAACAAATAATTTTCTTCTCGTTTCAATCACTACATCATGTACTGAATGTAATGAGTAAAGAAGAATTGATTATTAATTTACTACAGTGTGTTCGGTTTAAGAAAGTAAAGAGTTAATGACATTATTATGATTTATTGGTATTATTATGATGTTGCTTTTACTAGATATTAAATCGTTCGTTTACATCCAAAGAAATGAATACAACTTTAATGTACTATTTGAATTATTCAGGACTTGTTGTAATATAAATATCTTTTCAGTACATAGAGCCAGTTTAATAATTTTTTTTGTATTTTGTACGACTAGAAGTAGTACATATATGTCATAGAATTTTAGCTGTAATTTTATAGAATTAGTTTAAGTTTTCATTTTTTCACGGCCGGATGTTACCCCCAAACGGGGTGATACACAGTGCGGCCGCCCCCGCCCACTTACGCTAATTTTCTTACAGCTCCCGATTTTGGCCTCCGTAATTAATTCTGGATTTAATGTAATAATATTTTACCTAATCCGCCACTATTTAAAAACAAGTTGCGTTTTTATTGCAAACTAGTTCAACATTCATTTTATTTTTGTTGTAGGAAATTTTAATATGAAATTGTCTATACGCTATGATAAATGATAGTTTTATCACACAATGCTTATGCTCATTTTTCGGACGCTAAGTAGCTTAAACCATATAGTTCAATCTGTGGTAGATGGAAAATTAAAAGACTATCTTGAAGCAATAAAAATACTGAACAATAACACAAATATCCTCTTATGCTGTTACAATAAATAACAAAAGGTTCAATCCGCTGTTGCATTTCGTTTACCATTTTGATGTCAATATCATAAAATTTATATTTTTTCAGTTCCATCGGAGGCATCTATAATATTACAAGAACATTTGAACCATTGGTATTCCTTGCCTGCCTACTTCTTTTCAAAGTTGGCTGCAGAATTACCATTGCAGGTAACCCATAGATTATAATTAATAATTTTACTATTACCAGGAAATTTGTAGTCGTCTTATTGTGATAAATGAAATTTTTAATTAACTTAATAATTTATTAATTTTTTTTGTTCAACCAAACAAGTTCTTAACTCCACATGTTAAAACCCAAGATAAGGAGGATTTTTATCATTATGGAGGAGAATTACCCGGAATCCTTCTAATTTGTTAGCGTGTATATGAATATATTGCACGTACTACCTATTTAAAATATTAAAAATAAATTTAAAAACCTGGACTATGGTTCAATTTTTATATTCCTGTACTTATTTAATGTTACAACAAAAAATAATGAGTATATTTTTCTCTGCAATATTTTTTGGCTTTGTCAAAAGTTGATGGAAATTTTTTAAACTTTCATTTGCTTTAGTATGGTAGTAACTACACGTTGATCATTAGCATGAAGTAATGTCATTACTTAATTTTTGCTTTACTGAAAAATATCCTTAATTCTGTTTGTATATGCTTTATAATGCTTATCTATTAATTTTTCAAATCGATTCTGTGAATCCAACTACCCGCATAATTTAATTAATTAGATTTCACTTTACACGCTGTATATAAATCTCAGTTTCGCATCACTCCGAATATTAACAGGTGGTTACTTTGAAGTCTACAGACAGGAGCAAATAGAATTTAAAAATGGAAATTCTCGTAATTTGTTTTATTAACATAGGTTGGCAATTAATAAATCCACAATCTCGATTCGCAAAGTTATTTTAATTTTTATAAGTAATTCATAAATAAATCTTCAATTAAATAAGTAGCAATAGGTAACGAATAACGACCTATTGCTACTGTTTATGTGGGGAGAAAATTGTTTCTTTGCAGAATTATTTGGGCTTCTGAATGAAAAATAAAAATTTTATGTCACATAAATAACAAGAACAGCAAGCGAAACAGATGATTGTCAGGAGGCGAGTGGTCCGAAGAATATGGTGAATGAGGAAGCGTAGTCCGTCCAAGTGAAAGTATTTTTTCACACCTTAAGATCAAATTTCTATGCATGTGTCGGTCCATATCTAAATTTAAAGGAGTATTAGCACATATCGTAACTAAACAGAATATTTCCACTTCTATTCATGTAAACTCAACTTCTGTCTGTTTCAACAAGGGTTTTAATTTTCCGAAATTTATTGTAGGATGTCCTCTTGATGAAGATTATCAGGAGGTCCATATTTTCTTCTGGAATTCATGAAATAAGTTTCCTTAACGTAATTTTTATTGTCGTTTCTTCTGTATTCGCTGGAACTAGTTGCGGGTTTATTAGATTCCAACCTAAATAGGTAAAATATTATTATAATGATCCTTAACATTATAATAAA
The DNA here is from genome assembly GCA_039881145.1 of Druceiella hillmani. Lineage (NCBI taxonomy): Eukaryota > Metazoa > Arthropoda > Insecta > Lepidoptera > Hepialidae > Druceiella > Druceiella hillmani. Next base: position 9,255,524 of record JAYKKI010000018.1, on the reverse strand, counting down.
AAATTAATAAAAAATGTTGCCATAGTGCATTAGTATTTTTTCTGACTACTGAAGTTTTGCCGAATCGGGCCCAAAGGTTCCTAATTATTTTCGTGTTTCTTTGTTTTGTTACAGCATGTATCATCTAGTAATAAGTAGTTACATGTATTTGTGCTATAATTCAATTGAAAATAATGATTTATTATACGTGGCACAGAGCAGAGGTTCGTAAAATGTTACTATTTGAGAAGTTTAAATTAAAAAAATACTAGAAATTAACAAATTCCAAATGTTCTTTTTGCAGTGTGCGCTAGCACTCTGCTTTATTACAGCACACTTTAAAATAAACCGTATGGTCTTATTGTGTTGTATATATTTTCTTGTTTATTTATCTTTTTTCAGATCCTTTGTCCTACTCTATTCGTTTTTCCGACATGGTATTTCACCGACCAACCTTTTGAGTTTTTCAGAGTGGGTTTAATGTGGTTGATATGTTTCCTTATGACAGTGATAGCACAGACTTATGGTCTGCTGGCAGGAGCATTATTTAGTGTGGAAGTAAGTTAAACATATTTATACATTTACAAAAAAAAAAAATATATATTTAAATATATATATATTTTTTTTTTTGCTACTAAATACAACTGGTGATTAAAACTCTCGAATGCTGTTCATTTGACCAATACCATCTACTATAAAAAAGTGAATTTTTATGTAAGATATTCAATCAATTGGATGGAAAATATGTTCAAGTCACTAAGGTGCACCTTTTCTGTAAAATGTTAAGGGAAATCGCCGGTTCAGAGGGTTTTTATGTAAAGGATTGTTCATTAAAAGAAACAAGTAGCAAATTTATGAAAGTAAAAAATATCTGTCATACATTTTTTAAATTTATTTAACCATACCAACTGAATAATACCAACTGAATAATTTAATTTATTAATTTATTAATTTAATTTATTTAATTTATCTTAATTTATTTTTTTATTTATTTAACCATACCAACTGAATAATACCAACTGAATACATTTTTTAAATTTATTTAACCATACCAACTGAATAATACCAACTGAATAATTTTTTAATTTATTTAACCATACCAACTGAATAATTTTAACCATACCAACTGAATAATTTATTTAACCATACCATTAAACGAAATAAGTAACAAATTTATGAAAGTAAAATATATCTGTCATAAATTTTTTTAATTTTACTTAGCCATACCAACTGAATAAATGCTTTACAATAGTATTTAAAAAATACCATATTGAGAAAATTATGAATCAATTTGTTCTGTACTCTAAGCACTTTGAATTTCACAACTGTTTAAATTAAAATTGCAGATATTTAAATATTTAAAATAATAATTAAAAATGAAAAGTTTTTTTCGTTGCGGTGAAAATTTTCAAATGTGTAACTTTCATGCTTTGAGAAATATGGTTTTTCGAATTTCGTTTCTTTTACAAAAGAAATGTGGAAATGTAATCTTTTATTTTGTTACAGATGGCTCTATTTGTGGTGCCGACTTCCAATATCCCTATGATCATTTTTTCTGGATTTTTCATACCCATCGATGAAATACCGGAATACCTACGTCCTTTATCTAAAATTTCATATTTCCGATATGCTTTCGATGGTGCCATGCAGGCTGCATATGGATTTCAACGAACTCCATTAGACTGTTACGAAATTTACTGTCCGTTTATGAAACCAACTGTGATACTTGACAAACTGGGTTTAGTGCAAGATTTTTACACCAATATATGGGCGCTAATCATTTGGATAATTTTGCTGCAAGTGGGCTTATTCTTAGTTCTTCTCAGGAGAGTAAAGTTATCATGTAGATAATATTGACATACGGTAAATAGTTGTTTAATTTTGAATGAAATGATGTGAACACTATTGTTAATTATAATATTATGTAAGACATTGGTTAAACGTAAAAAAATTTGATCACAATGTTATATTATTACATATTAAGAATTAACTTGTATGTAAATATTTATTATATTAATTTCAGATAAATCTAGTATGAACATTCCAACTGATATTACTTTATATTTTGATCTCAAATGATAATACGAACCTTTTTGTTATAACAAACGTTGTAGATAAAATGTAATAAATTTAGGAAAATTGAATTTTTTAAGTGGTGATTGCATGTAAATTGGCTGGTGAGAATATTATTAACTTATTGTGTTAGTACTGGTACTTTATATAAAGCATTTTGTAGCAAATATAAGAATTTTTACATTTGAATTTTGGGGGCGTGTCGCAAAAATGTTAAGTACAAAAATTTAACAAATTGTCAACTTTAAATTTTTACTCAAACTCCACAAAATACCCTGGCTAGTCTAAATAAACAATTGAATACCCAAAATATTTATTATAGGGACTTATGGGGAGGATAAAATATTACGTTCGCAAGTTTTTAAATGGCATAAAAGATGCAAAGAAGCATCAACGATGATGAACATATTTGACGGGAAGATGCTGATTGTGTTCATCAAAATGTAATAAAATAATAAGTCAGTACTCACAGGTACACGTTTTGAGTTAATGCAGTTAAGAAATAATGACGGAGCTAAAAATTGTCTAAAAATGATCTGTGCCACCCATTTTCCTAGTCGAAAACAAGGATGGGTTGCTGTGTGGGTGCAGAGAAGAAGAAATGTTGTTAAATTTATAATATTAAGAAAATAAGTACAGTGGCGTTATTGAATCAGCCCTTTTATTTTTTTTTGAGACACTTGTATAATTAATGAATACATTTTTTTTGTAACAAAAAACATTTTGTCAATTTTCATAAATGTAAGTTTCTCTCTTTATTCCAAATGCGCAATATAGATACGAAACGTTCCAGTTATTGCTTTTATAATAAATTCGGTAATATTTTAGATACTAATTTATCAATAATGTAAACTATTAGGATTTACCATTCATCACTCTTTGCATTGGAGGTCATGCTATCTTGATTCTTTAGTAAATCACATCTGATAAACTCGTACTAATAAATGTGGTACGTAGATTATGATGTTGACTTTTCTGAATAGTGTCACTTCTCTATGTACTTAATATATCTACTTTCTGCACATATAGATCGCACACTCTCAAGCTGTTTCCTATAGAGATATCATCTATCCAAATTCTTTGACGGCACTTTCTAAGTTTAGTGCTGTTATATACGCTGATGACATTAGTGTTTGATTTTATTGCCCCTTCTTTAAATACAATTGCTTGTCTGCTGTAACGTCAGCTAATTGCAGCATGCTCAATGAATTTAGATAGAAGCAAAATAAGAATGATTTCTAGGGCAAAGTAAAGATTACTGACGTCAAGCAATAATGTTGCTGTGGACATTGGCAAATAAAACTGCAGAATTTATGATTTGCTATATTCTATAATAGCTATACCTATACCTCTGAATATATTGAAATTATATGAAAGACTTACATACTTTTAGATTTTTAGCCAATATCCCATAAATAATTGACACATGTATTACTTTAAAATCTGAGGAGTTTAAACATTTAATATTGAGTTTGACATAGCTGATTCACTTACTTATATTGTGTTTCAATAAAATTGATATGATTAGATAAGTTGAGACAGAAAGCCCGACATTTGTATGAAAGTTCTCTAGTTAGTATAAATATTGTATATACGAAATAATCATGTGAATTAAATAGTTTTTTTTAAAATTTATTATACTATAATATTACGGGTACATTAGTTACTATATAGTAATATTGATTAAAATTTCTCATTAAAACATACAATTTAAATAATAAAAGTATGTCACAGATATGCTTTTTCATTTAACCTTTTTAAAAAATTAAGAATTCTTTTTCCAAATCAATACTACTGTGCAAAAAAATATTTTATATTTCATAAAATTTCTTCTGAAGTAAGGTAAATTTTTTTTAAAGAAGGACCCAGAGGTATTCTATATTATAAGGTTATCAGAAATATTCCATGATTTACTTGAAAGATTCGATATTTCTATGTCAAAATTTAAAAAAAAAAATGTTTTCTATGTTTTTAAATATTTGTTTCCTTTTCTTTCGATGAACATATTAAAAACTGTATTGTAACTATGCTTGTTGTACTTGATTTTTAATATTTTTTGAAGACCACATTGAAAACTGTAATTTCGACTAATTTTTAGTTAAGTAAGTAATATTTCGATTAAGTTTAGACTTAAATTCGAATTCCACAATGTTTATGAAAACTAAGATGGCGGCATCCGCATCGTTTGCAATAAATCGTCGCTGTATTCGTTTTTGACTACCGTTAGAGTGCTTAATTCTAATTTTACAATGTTTTGAAATCATCTACCTCTTCTAATAAACTGCCACTTTATTGTTTTCGACTATATTTGGAGTGTTGAATTTAAATCTAACACTATTTTAAAAATGTAAATTGACGGCATTTGTCATTCGCAATAAATCACTACCATATTTGTTTTCGACTAATTTATAATGGTAATTTATTGCAAAAGACAAATGCTACCATCTTGAATCTCTAAAGTTGACTGAAATAGAATATAGTGAAATGAAAAATCTGTCGTAGTCATATTTGATAATGACATTTTACAGGAAGAGGTAATGGAATTACGTGAACTCATAGAAATAAAAAAAGATTTGTTATAACTTTTAAGGTTCCATACCTCAAAAGGAAAAGAGTAAACCAACCCGTTAAAAGAATACTTATGTCTCTATCCGTCTGTCTATCTGCCACAGTAATTTTTTTCAGAAACCGTTTGAAGTAGACACTTGAAAATTGACATTATTTAATCAGTTTAACCCTCATAATTACATGTGTTGAAAATCTGACGGAATCATGAAAATCGATTTTAACAACTATTCAAATAAGAAATTATTTCAGTAAATAAATATATTCATTGCATCATTTGTCACATGCCTGTGAAAGATATACTACAGTTTCACAAAATCTAAATATCTTTAATTGTTTTAAACTTATATATGCACAGAAATGTTAAGGAAACCCCCGTGGAGTGAGTTTAGTTTTTACTTAATAAGTTCATTTTTCTAAAAATTGTCTCATTCATAGTGGTTAAAATTTGATTTTCTTCTTTGAAATTCTCCAAAAATAGATTAATTCGCCTCAACAGTGGGGACGAAGCTTTCGTAGGCCTTTTCAAGGAGCACCCTACTTCCATATTACGGAAAATTTAAAAGCTAAAGCTAAAAAGGAGTAAGTATTAGGACCACGACATTCTAGAATTTATGACCCACATACTCTTTATCACTAGCTGTGGATTTTATAATTTAATGATGATGAAGTTATAATAAAAGTTATTACTTTATTATGATTGTTTTCATTTGATTACATTATAGATTTCTTTCCCGTTCGACTTCTTTATTGCAGTAATAAATAACAATATCAAAATAGTATAAATATAATTTCTTCAAATGTCGAAATCAGCAGTTCATACGTAAATGGTATAAGAAATTGACCCGGGTAAAAGTAATTCACCCAAGCAAGCATTAATATATTCACTGTGATCAAATGTAGTGCAATAAATTTCAAATGTTGTGAAATTATGATCATAATTAAAAAAAAATCTAGTATTAAACAAAATAATTAAAAAAAGAAGAATTTGTCTCGTAAAGAAAAAAGAAAAAGCGACTAAAATAATTTTCTTTTGGGAACTAAGTAATTGCCTATAAATAACAAACAGTTTTTAGCTCGTGATTTCGTCCTCGCGGTATAAGTACACCATTTAATAGAACTTGTTCATAGACCGTGCTGCTGGAAGAGCTTACCTGAGAGCAAGCTACATTAAATTGTACGTCGAAAAACAGGTTAGGATAAATCATATATCTATTTTACAAATTAGCCGACATAGCCCTTAGCATCATTAAACTGAAACGGCAATGAGTAGGCCATATTTGCTGAAGATTTGAAAACCTATGGGGTAGACGAGTTTTCGAGCGAAGACCCCGAACCTCGAACTTGTGTGGTATACATTCAGCTAGATGGGATGACACTTTAAAGAAGTCGGAGGTAGTTGAATGCGAAAAGTGGAGCGCGGCTTATGTGGTGGGTTTTCGAAAAGACCTATGTTCTGTAGTGGATAGTTACAGGCTGATGATGATATAAGGTGCTATTAGTCCCCACACACCATTGGGTTTCGAAGAGTGCCCTTAGTCACGGGCAGCGTTTCCATATCCGTTATTTGTGTAACATAGTTTATGGATCATGACCAAACAAGCTAGCTACATATTAAAAAATATATTTCAAATGTTTGGTAATTAGCAAAAGGTTATAAAATTAAATGTATTTTTGTGGAAAGGATGAATATTTAATGAGATCTATTGATGAGTATCTAATGAGACTATCGCAATACCTCTTTATAAGTGAAGTTAAATTGTTAATATATGCAAGCTGTGCCACCTGTTGACATGTTATAGCATTACATTTTTTATTAATGAGTAAAATAAAACAAACTTCATTTTACAGGCATTACGCTGTTCCTCGGACTAAAAAGTGGCCCCCAGATTCCTCGAATCACGAACACTGTCTATGCGAAATATTATGAAAATCGTTTAGCCGTTTAGGTGTGATAAAAAACCTAAAAACTTTTCGTGGTGATAATATGAATTATGTTTTTGTATATAATATTCCTCATGCACTAAACGTATACCAAACGGGAATGCCCAAAAGTGGTATCGGTTATTTCATATTTGTCACAAAATGGAATAAACATTTTTTTATTTATAATAACTTATCCTACATTGTGTGGATTAAACTCCGACGATTAATTTTATAATAACAGAAAAAAGTCTTCAAATGGGTAAAGAAAGTCGCATTGTAAATAAGTAATGCGGCACAAGATGGCTGTAGTGTCACTCATTTATCATTCTGTATAAAGCGGGCACAATATAAAAGTGCTCTGTCTAGCAGAGTTATTTTACCTGAACACTTTTTATGTACGTTAAGGCTAATAAATGTTGATTTGCAAATAATTTAGGTAAATATGAGTTGTATTAATGTTTATTTAAAAGAAACGCCCTTAGTTTTGCTAAAATTGCAATTATGGCAAACATTTTACGTTAATTTCTGAAGATGTTGCAATAGCTACAGCACTACCATTTTTAACTTGACTATCATTATATTCTAAGGCAGTTTATAATATCACAAGAAAATCTCTAGTTGTACAGACTTTGCGACATTGATTTTTCTTTAAATGTATTTTTTTTGAGGATAGAAACAAATCAATATAAAGTTTCAAAAATAGCAGAAGCTAAGAATAACGCAAAAGTCCCTCGTTGCACGCTTGCTGTATGTCTATTTTTCTTTTCTACGAGTACCTAATATCGTGTGATTTAGTGGAATAATTTTTGAATAATAGTGAATTGTGTGACTGGATAAGGATTTTTTCAAAAAAGTACAAAAAATAATAACTTCTTAACTGCTTATTTTTGTGAAATCCGTGTTCTTTTCGAATAACTAATCACGACGTTCTTTACCTAAAAAATTATGGAGCATTGTGAATGGGCCATTTGGTTTGACATTTCACGTTATAAATATTGTTTCTTCTTTATTGTTTTGTTGCTTTAGACTTGTACTTTAATTTAGTTCAATGATTTTTTTTAATATCATTATTCAAAAGTTTAGTAATAATTGTACGAATTAAAAACCTACTTACTTGACAGTATAGCCTAAAGAGTAGGCACACTCAATAAGGACATTAAAACAAACTTTCAAAAATATAACGTTAGTGTTTAGTATAGTGTATCTAATAAAATGAATTATTGTTTATTTAACTTAGAAATAAAATATGATAATGGTACATGTTGAATGTTACATTGTTTTTATTTCTTATATTAATGTTCTTTACATTTGTCACAATAATCTCGACAATTTACCCTGAATTGAGTAAACGTACCAGAATGGCATCAGTAGTTTGATATTTTAAGTGTTGTACTTATTATTAATTAAGATTGGCGTGTTTCGTAATGTTGATAACATTTTAATGATTAAATTACATATTTTTATTTATATTATGTTGAAAAAAATAGTGACCGAGCGTTAAGCACACATTTACAAAATCCCACCGCTCGAGAACGATTATTTACTAGTCGTAAAATCATTAATACACGCGTAGCGACGCCGCTAGTGCAACAAATTTCTAGCCTATTCGCATTACCTTGATCTTAATTAATAATCCGAGATTATAATTAAAATGAAAACATGTGTTCAATATTTGTATGGTAATTAGTTTTATTTATTATGTTTTATTAAAATTACAATAATGTATTATTACAGTGTTAATTAAGATTTCTTCCATTAATCAAGCTAACCATCTACAATGTATAATGAATTTATTTTCCACGTTTTATCGAGGCAGCAATAACTCGTGACTACTAATTGTGTCTTTTGCCTTTTTTCACTTTGATTGTCTAATTGGTTTCCGCCTTTAAATTAAAAACACTTCTTAAAAATATAATACCCAATAAATGTCATGTCTTTCTCTAAATAACAATTTAAGTACAAAGAAAAAGTGATTTCTATAATACTTTAACTAAGCTGCTTTTTCTAAGCTGCTGACGCGCTTGCTTCCCCTATTCTTTCTAAAATGTGTGTAGTCTATAAGTAAAGAACTTTGGATATATTTAATATAAATACTGAATTGAGTACCATTGATACATATGACAATTAAGAGTTCATTTATTTTAGGGCCAGCCAGTAATGCCACTTATTATAAAGTTTAAATAAGTATAATTTGTATTGAAACGTGAAATTGCCATATCTTCTTTTTAGTAGGTCGATTGCAACAAAACATAGCTTATATGTTACCTCAGAGCCAATAGCATCCACTAATAAAAACTTAATCGAATTTTTTTAGCTCATCTTGCTTGTTGCCTGAAGAAATAAACAGGTTTACGTACATAGGTGTATCGAGAAAGTAGGTTACTACCTAACTACGTGATATATCAATTTAGATTAAGAACAAATATTTAAGAATTGATACGGCTCCCCTATTCCTCTTGTTTTTTTTCTGTTATAGATCACTAATTCAATTTCATTCAATTTATCTTTCTTTAACGTATTTTTAAGTTACGAAAAAAATCCAAATACTTTCCAGAAGCATATTTTTTTATAAAACTTATAAATAATCTAACTTTGATTATAAAATATGTTAATGAATGTTACGAAAGCTATTACAACTTTACGAAAACGTAGACGACTGTACCGACTTTTAACAAATTTTGACTCATAATTTGCATTGCCAGACATCTAGTATTTCAAGGAATGTGTCGTATTTTTAGCAATATTGTAAGATCCCAAAAATATGGGTCAATTGTGTTCCATCAGGTCAATTGCCCTGCATTTCTGCAATTCGTAGCGAATAAAACAATACGTGCACAAAAAGATCCGGGGCGGCGGTCGTTCGTCATTGAAAAGTGAACGAAGTCGACAGGTAAGTTTCGCGGCTAACGTTGCTTAGTTTCCCGCCCAAGCTTCTTAAAGACAAGGGGTGGACAAACGGGTCTCGAATTGATGACAGAATCTGACGGCAGGAAATTGGCGGTAAATCAACCATTATACAGCAACTTCTGCTAGTTATGTGTCATTATAATAGACGCCATATGTGATAGATGCAAGTCGCGACCTACAAACTAAACGTATTGCAGAGAAAATATATTATTATACTTTAAGTATTTTCAAATATTTCATATATTAAGTATACGTTATTGTAACCATTGTATCATTATATATTTGTTTTATTAAGTGTTTATAAATCTTTGTTATGTTATTAATTGGCGATCAAATTCAAAATGGCATGTACTTCCCGTGGATGTAATTTCATTAAAAGGAAAACACCTGAATAGTTGTTTTTACTGTTGCCTCGAACCGAAAGTTTGTAAGTTTTATCCATTATTGCTTGTCATATAATATTCCAAGACCACATTTCAAATATTTTTTGTAAATTTTATATTTTAAGGTCGCAAAACACAATAGTGGTTTAATTGCGACCTGAAAAACATTCCTGCGTACGAGACACTAATTCTAACATGTGTTAGTCCTCTTGTAATATTTTGAATAACTAATTATATTTTTAAATAATACGATTGCAACAATAATAAAAATTTACAATAATCTTTGCATATATATCGTAGAGAAGTTTATTTAAATTTGTTTACTAAACACTATATTATTTACTGGTCCCTAAGAAATTAAAATAAAAATGGAAAGAAAGTAAATCATTCCGAAAAAAATAAAAAATTACATATATATATATATATATATATATATATATATATATATATGTGTATATATATATATATATATATACACTCTTGCGTAAAAAACGAGTGTGCTTTAGACCACACAACTGAAGTAAAACTTCAAATTCACAAAATATGAACTTTAAAATTACAATTTTAAATTTACAATTTTATTCACTTTAAACGTAGAATATTTAATGTATTGAACAAAATAATAATTTATAAAATTGTTCAAGAACGAAATGAAATTACAAAATAATCCAAAAACCACCGTTCGCGTAACGCTAGTATACTCGCATATATATATATATATATATATATATATATATATATATATATATATATATATTCATGTACTGGCTATGAGAGGAAGAGAGAAAGAAAATGTGCACGCGCAATGCTCTCTCTTGCTCCTACAGTGTGATACAGACAATAGGCTTGCACTGTGTCTTAGATATACGAAACATAACTGGCTATGAGAGAAAGAGAGAAAGAAAACGTGTGCTCGCACCTCTCTCTCTTGTCACTACAGTAATATACGAAACGTAACTCTCTCTCTTTCTGTCTTCACTAACTTATATCTCCCTCTCAACTTCCGTTCGCCTCGCCCAATCACACATTTCGTAACGCTCTCGTCACGCATTCGCCAGCTTACTCCCCAAGTCAAGCGTGCGTAAAGAAGTTTTACTTCAAAAACGGGCGGTTTTGATTTTGTCATATTATTAACAAAATATTATTTATTAAGAGGTTGTATTAATTGTAATTGTTACTGGCAGGTATAGTGTATTCTGGCATATAAAAAGGAACGTTCTAAATTTGAAATTTATTCTTTTTGAATGAAAATTCTCTTTTCCTGACTAAAACGTATTTTTAGCGGTAAATGAAATCCAACTCTTATTAAATTCTTTTTGATTTGTTACGTTTTTTATTTTAACGAATAAGTTTTAATTAAATTTCTGCTATTTTCTTCATTAGTTCACTTCTGTTCTCAGTATGGTTGAAAAAACGATAAGAGCTAGTAAAATTATTGCGCTGCTTGAAGAAGGCTGTAGCCAATGTTATGAGTCTCAGCTGTATATTGTGAGCCGTTCCACTGTCAAAAGGATTTGGCAACGATATCAAGAAACGGGCTCCGTTAGTAGAAGGCCCGGTTCTGGAAAAAAAACGCTGCACTGAGCCACGGGACGACCGCTTCATAGTCAGTCAAGCGCTACGAAATCGTCAAGTTACGTATGTGAATCTGAAACAGAACCTCGAGGACGTCAAAGGTACACGAGTAAGCCTATGAACAGTCAGAAGGAGACTTCAGGCCGTCAATATATGTAGCTATCGCCAAGCTCGGGTCTCTACATTGCTCCGTGAGCATCGAGTTGCCAGATTGAGATTCGCTCAAAATTTTTCGTCATGGACTCAACAAGTCTGGAATATTGTTTTATTCTCCGATGAAGCTCGTATATCGATTAGTGGTAATGATCGACGTCGGCGAGTCTTACGAAGACCTGGAGAACACTTCGCAGAAGTGTGCTTTGAGGAAATCACCCCTTACGGTGGAGGCTCCTTAATGTTTTGGGCTGGTATTAACTCAGATGACTGTAGCGAGTTAGTTTTTATTGAAAATGGCACACTTAATGCGCAAAGGTACATAACAGAGGTTCTTATTCCTCATGCCCAACCCGTATTAACAGCAGTTGGAAGCATTTTTATGGACTACAACGCTCGCGCCCACCGCTCTAGAGACGTTGATGCGTATATGCAGGAGGCCGGAATTGGTCGGTTAGACTGGCCAGCTAGAAGTCCCGACCTCAATCCGATAGAATACATATGGGATAAACTCAAACGACGCGTCAGAGCCGTAAAACAAGCTCCAAAAAACATGCCCTTAAAAATATGATCGTCGCTGAATGGGAACGTATTCCTCAGGAAATGATGAAAAACGTCGTCGAAAGCATGCCTAGCAGATTAAGCGCATTGATTTTAGGTAGAGGAAGCCATACTCGTTATTAAATTTTCAAATGTTATGTTAAATTAACAAAAAATATTCAAAAATAAACTTTAGCCATTTTTAATGTACCAGTATGAAAACGCTCGTCTGTGGACTTAACATAGTTTTTTTTATTTATTCGCATTTTTAATGACTGAAGTACTTAAAAACGATATCTCTATAATAAATAACAATATTCTCATCATATGGCCATATGAAATGCATCAAACAATAATAAAATAACTCTGATATGGTTTATTCCTATAAGTGCCCATTTTTTTGCAAAAGAGTTTATATATATATATATATATATATATATATTTATATATATATATATATATATATATATATATATATATATATATAACGACATAGTGATGTTAGAGAGCTATTTACAGAGCCCCGTTGCTATTCTACCTGCATTTTTTATTTTATTTAAATTTGCTTGAATTGTGTTTTTATAGTAATTGTATTTTAATAACGTATATTGCATAGTAATGTTATTTTGACATTTTTCTTTTGATTGAAATCTTTTTTGTAAAATGGTTTAATAAATAAATTTATAAAAATAAAAACAATTTTTTCTTTCATAACGCCATCTATAGGCAATAGAGAGTAAGATATTACGCCATCTATGGGTATTAATAATAATTACGCAAGTCTGGTCATGGGGGGGGGGGGGTAAGGCGAGGAGAGAGGGGAGTCACTATGTCAGCGTTTGGGAAAGTATGAAAAAGTGTTACTCTTTTTTTATATGGTTTTTTTAAGTATGCATCGCGTTCATCTGTACCGTATCTGTTCTTTGCTTGGAGATAACGCAATGTTAATTAAAATATTCAGAATAAATATAATGTCGATTACATCACGTAACATAAACAAATTAATGTCTGATTTAAAGAAAAAAATAACTGATTTCGTAAAAATCCTGTATAATTCACTCTTTCTCGATCTATCCCTTACAGACGGGAGAGAAATTTGGCCACTCTATTAATAGTCAAAAGTGGAGTTTCTACTTAAGGCTTGGAATACATATGACACGTGGCACTTTATGGTTATAGACTTGACTGATCGGTGCAATGCGATAGAAAACAAAACTTTTTAAATATTTATTCTCCAGGTGCATTTTAATTATGCATAATTTTCTGTATTAATATTAATATGTATCGTAATTTTAATTTTTCTTAGCGTTTCAACTCAGATTTGTATGTTTACAAGAAGTCTCATTTATTTTGCTGTTAAAATTTAAACTTTAATATTTTTATTAAAAATTAATATTTTTCTTTTGACAAAGTATGTTTAAAGTGTTTAAAATTCTCAAAATTATAAAAAAAATATTACATTACAAAAATTATAATATTCAGTTTCTAGTTGAACTTAAAACTACAGCTTCCGTTATTGTGATCACTCGTATATGGGAATAAATAAAATATGGTAATTTCGATGGAAAACAAGTTACGATGGCACGGCTATGTTTTGAAAAGTCATTGAACGAAGGTGAATCTTTATAAAGTTAAGGACAGAGGAGCGAATTCATAATTTTGTTTACAAGTTCTCTGCCAACAACAAGTCTGGTATTAAGTTTGCGAACGGATGAAAAAAATATACTTACAATTATTATCAGAACGCTTGACCAACATTGACCTTGGGGCTTATATAGGTTGCCATACGTTCGGATTTATCTGGACAAATCTGGTTTTTAGGCCTTCCGTGCAGACTTTGTTAGAATTTTTTAGTTGTCTCAATGTTTCAGATTCAGGACAAAACGGAAATAAAAAAATTGAAGAATCATTAAAATATTTACAAAAGTTTAAGTCACAATTGTATTACAAAATTTAAACACCAACTTTGGTACTGAAAAACAACAAAAAATACACGGAATTGCGCCAACAGTTATTTAACATTGTTATAATTGCGAAAATCAACAAAAAACCTCAATAGTTTGCTTTAATCATATTTTAACAGTCTTATATTTCAATTAAAATACCAATCTACAATTAAATGAAACTACGTGATGTAGAATTATTTCTACTTTCTTAAGTTCTTTACCACGACCTAGGTTTCGTTGTATTACAACGTCTTCAGGTGGGCTATTAGGAAAGATAGTAAAGAATCTTTGCTAATAGTCCACCTGAAGATGTTGTAATACAACGAAACCTAGGTCGTGGTAAAGAACTTAAGAAAGTAGAAATAATACTACATCACGTAGTTTCATTTAATTGTGAATAATTAATTTCTACAAAATTAACGCCAAATATATTCAATATTTAAAATACCAATTTTAATATTAAGTGTGGCAATGTGCGTTAACTAAAATGTCAAGCTTTTAGTTATAAAATTTCGTTATCAAGCAAAGAAACAATCATTGGGTTCGTTGATGCCAAGATTAAGCACCGCTAGTAAGGTGAAACAAGATATATAGAAAAGTTATGTAAAATTTAAATTAGTTATTTTTTATTATGTTAATTTTATTTAGTTATTAATTAGTTATTATATTAATTTTAATTACTATGCATGTAATAAAACGGTAAAGGCAAAAAAATAGTATATTATATATTTTGAAAGAAAAAAACAATTTAAGGGACTATAAGCAAGCTAAACCATTATTTTCAATTATACTTATTTTTAAATCTTTGGTATTGAAATTGTTTTAATGTTTCCTAAAATTATTGCTGCAAATATTATTAAATTTAATTATTTTATGTCAACTTATATTTATACACTAAATAAAATCAAACTATATGAAATTGAACAAGTGAGGATTGGAATTTATATCAAAATTTGATTTGCATACAAACTCGATAAATTCAACTTATTTTAATTAAATGAGAAACAATAAAATTGCATTTAACTTCCTCTTAAAAACTTTAAAATTCAATTTATTTATTTACTTAATTAAAAATAAAAACAGGTATATCTTGTCAACAAGACGAAATGTTTCTTGGATCTTTTATTCTTTTAGCTTGTCCGCTTTGTGTGGGTGTGTTTGCACGCGACGTTAGGATTAATAGATGACTTAAGATGGGGGTTATGGTGTTGAATTATGATTAGTGATTGAGGAATAATAAAAGGTGTTCAGCATATTTCGAATTTTCACTTATCATTCTGTCTGTCCGTATGTTTGTTTGTTTTTTATTTCCGAATCACTTAGAACTTTTTTAACAACTTTGGATAAGATAGTGTACAGAAATAAGGTAGAATATGAAAATATACGTCGACACTTGTTAGAAAGTTGAATAATTCACAAAACAGTGTCGATCTATTAACAAGTGCAATTGATTGCTTATTTCATTATCACTAATAACGGAATAAACCGAATTCCCTGTAAACCCGAGTGAACTCGTAACCAAAAACTAGTCGTTAAGTATATTCAGTTAAAATGCAGTAGAACATAATAATTCAAACAAAAAAGAGTTTTATTTCCTTTTACTTATAGCCAAACGATAATTCTAATAATGCTGAATTTATAAACATGAAAATTGTGTTTCTTTGTTTGTTTTTTGGGGTTTGAAATACAAACGGTTCATCCCACTGATATGAAATTTGCCATCGTATCGCTTAAAGTGTTCAGATGAAAATACGACGTATAAAATATTTTGGAACGTCCAGTTAATAATAAATAATAATTTAAGTGAAAGTAGTCGAAGTATACTGGATGCATTCTTGAGCTAAACTTTTAAGACGCGTACATATATTCGGCAATACAACATGCAATGTAAAATGCAATGTAACATGCAATGCAACATATAATGCAACACGAACTTTTATTACGATCAACTCGTTTCGAGCCCCCACTAACAACGAACACCCGTTCCTGCCATTCGATCACGTGCTTCGTTCACCGCATGGAGTTATCACACTTTGAAGTCTAAATCACTACTATTTTGGATATTTGAATTTTACAAGTACATCAATATACATAAAAAAAACCATAAACACCGTATCTGATGAAAAACTCAGTTGCATAGAAAAAGAAGGAAATGCTGAAATGACGGGGCTAAAAACTTTTTAGACAAGTGATTACGTTCCGGTTTTTAGAAATCGGTGATTCAGAAATCGCTCCTTTAATAAACATTAGCATGCAAGCAACTTATACGTGGCATTATTCCAGAAGTTTGTGCAGCTATAATGGAGGAATTCAAAGAAAATTAAATATTACTTGACTTTTCAGAACTTGTAACAAATCTGATAACGCATCTTTGTAAAATCCGTTATCTGTTTTATTATAATTTCAAAGAATGCGTTTTAAATTGCTCATTTTTTTAACAATAGATGTAACGAAATTTTAAATTTCACCAGATATAGGTAACACAACTTCAACTCTCTCTAATTGATGACGCTTCAAACTTTTGAGCTGTCGGTTTCAAAATTTCTAGCATATTCATTTCTAAGTTATTACAATTTTTGGTTTTCGCCTTTTAGTTGCAATGGATTCCTCTACGTGGTTTTTAATAAACTCTTCACTTGCCAGGATTGAGAATCGAAAGTTTAAAAAAAACATATTATTTATTTATATTTCTATTTCCAGATTCTGACGAACACCGAAGTATGGTAAAAATTAAGCAAGAAATGGAATTTGCCCCATTACTTGGGGGCTTTAAATGAGAAATATGTTACATAAGGGTGCCTTTGAGCAGTGGAACGGAGTATTTTAATTCTAAACTCGGGCATTGTGAAACTTCATCGTGAAAGATGAATTTCAGAATATGCAGTTTCCAAAGATTCGCAATTACACACCATGATCGAAGAACCTACAACTGGTATCATTAACGACCTAGATAGAGACAGGTCGTTAATAATACAACTGGTATCATAACGAGCAGTAGATAGAGACCGGTCGTAAATGATACATCTGGTATCATAACGAGCAGTAGATAGAGACAGATCGTTAATGATACAACTGGTATCATAACGAGTAGATAGAGACAGAGAGAATGATACCAGTAGTATCGTTAACGACCTGTCTCTATCTACTGCTAGACGTTGACCACTCCCAATATAGGTAATATTGGAGGTAATGCCCATAATTGCCATACTGAGCTGGACGCTTGATGATCGCAGTGCGTAGTTTTTCGCGGCAATACCTTGACCACAACTCTAACATTTTACTTCTTCGTTTCCCGTTCGGATCCGGGTTCAAGTCCCGGTCGCTCGTTGAGCGGGGCTGGTCCAGAGTTCTGGTTGGCTGTAAAAGATTGCTTTGGTAGCAATAATTCCGCCATATGTATCAATTAGATACATTAAAGTACATAAATAAATTTCCGTTCGCAAATTTTCATCGTGTCTATAATTTCTTTCTACGCGTCACTTTATCTGTTATTAAAGTTGTTATTGTTTATGGGATTCCAAAATGCGGTTTTTTGTTTGTATTTAGAGGTCAACAGAATAATATTTTCATCATTCCAGGTTTCACAGAATCCATTCTATAAACAGTTTGGTAGCACTTACCTATCAGGGGATAGGTACGTGCCTATGTTCCTGCGCGCACATTTTGTGAATAATGTCCACAAGCGTACTGCACCTTTGTGCGCCTGTGTTCCTGCGCGCACATTTTGTGAATAATGTCCACAAGCGTACTGCACATTTGCGTTCGCTCGAAAAAACGACAGTCTCCAGGCAACAAGCGCTCGCCACAAATGTACGTAAATTGCGAGTAGTTGTTTTTAATATGTTCGAGAACACATTAAAATATAACGGAAAATGTTGCACTTTGATGTGTTGCAGAATATCAGTGGGTTAAACAATTATTTTTTTCTTTGGACAGGTTTTGTTGAAAATATCTTTTTAAGTAGAGCACAAATCCAAAACGATTTCGTGAACCACGAAAATTGGCGTTTTGTACTCACTTTAACAAGGTCTATTCAAAAAATCTCATTACGTCCGAAATTATAACCCGGCCTTAATATTTCTTATATTTAAACAATAAATTAAATCAATATTTGTAAATAGTTTAAAGGAAAATTAATATCAATATTTGTAAATAGCTTAAAGGAATAATATGTATCTTTAAATATTTAAATGAGCCTAAATATCCGCGAAAACCTGGTACGAGATCTATTCATTCTTAACGTGTGGTTTATTTACACATGTGCGTCATATGATTGTAAATATAGAAGCACAAATCAGAACACGTGACGTCACGTTAATTTTAGTGAATAATTTTGTATTAGTTTATCACTTCGTTTTTACGAATATAAATGAATTATAAGGATTTGACTGTGTATTTGGGTATATAAGAATTTAACAGTGTATGTTATTTAGAAATATTTATTTCGTAACAATATTAATGTTACAGAGATAATCACATATTTGCTCATTTTTGAAGTTAAATTTTCAGATGTGAACGTAAATTGGAGATTGTAACAGTGAATAATCTTTCTCTATCTTTAGATTAAATGTTGATTTTTAAATCTTATTTAAGTGATTTTTGTAAGAGTTTAGTGACTTTCTTTATCGTAATTGGTCTCTCCATACAATCTTAACCATTTAATATGAATCTCAGAATTTAGGCAAGAAAAATATCGTAAAACGAGGTTAATTTGGCTTTGGTGGTACTTTCACAGTTCTGGCAGAAAGGACATCTTGGAGAAGAGTCTTTAGGACATATATCCATCATTTTGGGGGTATGTGCAAGAGCAGTAGAGGACAGACTCGGGCTTGGCTTAACAGTGTGACGCAGATATTTATATACGAGTATTACGAGGCATGTGACCTGTTTACTATGAATGCACTCAAACTATTTCTATGTCAATGTGTCACGTGGAAATGATGGAGTTTTTCAAAAACTTGAAACCTGTACTAGTAGAGATTTTCTCAAATAATTTTTTTAATTATAACGAATTCAATATCACTTGCGCTAAAAAAATTCTCCTGCGGTGAGGTCGCAACCATTCCGAATTTAAGAACAATAAAAAATGAGTCATTTAAAGGATCGCCTCCATCTTAATATTATTGAATTGTTTATTATGCATGCAAGCGGTTATAAGCCGCCCTTCGTCCTAAAATTATTGAATTGTTTATTATGCATGTTATGGCGAATCGAGTATCAATAGCAGAACGCCATAAGAAAATAAAAATTTAAATAAAATTCAAATCTGACAGAATATCTTAATGGAATGGTGAATTATATTATCAAGTTAAATGAATTATGAAGTAAAAATATTTTAACAAATTAATCTTTGTAAATAATAATTAATTTTTAAATTCAAATTAATATTTTAAAAATGAAATTGAGTTTAATGAAATAATGAATCTCAATTCTTTACTGTTTTACGAATAACGAAAATTCGCCATCTGTATGAAAAATTGGCATTCACTGACCTTAAGGGAACAAAATGGTTGTCCTTTGCTGCTCCACCAGATGGGCCCCTGAAGATGATGATGTAGAATCTCGACTCAAAGCTGATCGTCGAGTAGTCCCGATACGAAGATCGATTGTCGTTGGTCCGCAGGATAATTCACGATGATATTTGAATTGGATTCCGAATAAAAAAATCAGGACCAGTTTCATTCTTTATTTTTATAATACACAACTCATTAATTTTCTTATACTCATACTTTATTTCGAATTTTCTCGAATTAATGTTCCATAGCACAGTCCGATTTAAAATTAAAGTTTTGCCAAGGCCGTGCGGCTAAGATGTGTAGATTGTTCATGCTCTCTAAGAGTTCTAAGAAACTGATATTTTGCAACTGCGGTATATACTAATTACCCTAGCCTTTTACGAGTTTAAAGTAACTGCTCACAGAACTAACTGCTAAGATATATAATTAAAAATCTTCGCACTTCAATAGTTTAAAAGTAACTAATCACACGACTTTACTGCCTGGATATACAATTAAAGATCCTCGCACTTTAATATTTAAAAGTAACTTTGCGGCTAGGATATGTAGTTATTATCCATGCCCGTTGAGAACTCAAAAGCAACAGAAAAAATAATTAACGATGTTATACTTGTAGAAGGTTTCGAAAAGACTGAATGGAAAATTTTGCTAAAAGAGCGCATAAAAACAAAGGACAATTTTACTATTTAAAAAAGGAACAGAAATTCCTTCGAGAATGTTCTATGCCTTACAAAAATTATTCCATATTTCAATAAAATTCAATACAATGTTGTTGGCACTTAAACATTAGAAAGTCATACAGAAGAAAAAAACATTGGAACTATTAATCATTTGACAAAACGTCAAGTCGCAAATGTCATTCCTCACACTGGTGGCGGTGAAATTAAGTTTAACAAATTTAATTGATATCTAAAATAAATTATTCTCATGCAATAATTATAAAAAAAAATAAAAATAAAATATTATCATTTTGAATTATTACAATTTTCAACCAATGTATGCAAGCCGTCATAAGCCGTTTGCTCTGATTGATTTTTATTTACAAATTGTATCAAAATTTCCTACTAATGACGTAAGGAAAAAACTTTTAAATAAATATCTGTTTTTCCTAAATCTATTTATGTTTTTTCTTAAATTTGTCGCTTTTACCTTTAAAACGCGTCACTGTATTTACCTTCAAGTTTTATGTAAATTTAATTACACGTCGAAGTAATTTTGAACAAGAAATTACTTTCACAGCGTAAAAATAATATTTTAGAAGTTAATTATTGCACGTTTCATAACTAAAAATTCAATTATTGAAATGACATACAGTGAGGTTGAATTAGGACTTCAAACAATTTTTCGCCAGCAAACACCTCTCAAACTTTAATATAATTAAAGTTAATCTACGTTTTATGATAATTTATCAATATTCCTTATTTTCATTTAAAGATACTGCAAACGTTCTGTATGACTATGAAACCATTTTAGTGACTAATTTACGAAAAAGATATTGTAATATTTTATAGCAGTTTCTTAATTTTAAATAGTTTTTATTGACGTTATCAACTTGACACATCATATGATTGAGCACGTCGGTGTAATTTTTAACGTTTAAAAATAAAATTCTCTTTTTTTAATTTAAACCAACTTTTCTCAGCAGAATCTTCACTAGTAAGAAATTTTTCAAATACTTTTTAGCAAATCGTTAAATATCCGATTATATCGTTATTGTCAGAGACTATCGTTTTACTGTTTACCATTCCATTTCTTTGAGTCGTCTTAGGATCTATACTTCACTTTTTTTCTGTACTAATGAACATAAGAAAGAAAACTCCATCCGAATTTCTTCAATAGTTTAAAAAACAAGTGAAAAATTTATATACTTTCAAATAAAAAAACTTCAAATACACCTTGGGAATACAAAAGTTAAATATCTATTAATTTCGTTTTAGTATTTTTTCATAATGCGTAAATGAGTAAATCAATGAAGAGATGATCTTGTTCTTTTCTAAATTCCTCGGAACTTATCTATTTACAAAAATATATTTAACTGGTTGTCTGTACCGGCTTTTCTCGGCTAAAAATGGATCCTTAGTGCACTTTATTTTTCATCAATCTTTTATTTAATAGTTACGATTGATTTATTGAAGTTATTTTCAACAGTTCTTTTATTTATTCTGTGCTTCAGTCGAAGTAAAAAGCGAACGTTCTAATATTATTACAAGATCGGAATTTTGTAATAATATTAGAACGTTTGTAATAAACAGTTTCTGATGATTGCTCATATATACTCTGCGTCATTTTTATTGATTTTTTTTTGTTATTCACAATGCTATCAGACATTATTTTGATGTAACTATAATGGTTTATATCGTTTAACTTGAAAATGTACCTGGCAAAATTCGGTTCCTTGGTGTACAGAAATGAAAATATTACATAAATAAATAAACCAGATCTATTTAGGATCATATATGCCCTCGGTATTTCTGTTCGGTCATGATGGAACCGACTGCTTTTCTTGAACTCGCTATGGTGTTTTTTTGTCTCGAATAGTTATTTTGTGTTTACCTTCTTGTTACGATAATTTATAATTACAATAGCGATTTGGTTTTCAAAACTAACATTTTGGCTTACTTTTTGGTAAAAAAACTAACATTTTGGCTTACTTTTTGGCTTAAATTTGTGATATTATATGGTTCGGTTGGTGTGAAATATATATAAAAAAAACTCTGGTTTTATTGAACAGAATTTTGTCTTTTAGAACACAATTTGTTAATTTTTTACTACAAAAGTAGGTGTAGAAAATACAATAAATTATCTTCGTATTTTGTCCGCGACGACAGACAGTACTCCGAGCCTCGCACTTGACTGTTGCTAAATTGGAGGATTCGATGTTCACCAGATTTACGTCACTGTTGACTATGAAGCCAGGAGAGAGCTCTCTGAGTCGATTACCAGGGTTGTTGTGAAACAATTTCATTATTAATTAATTACTAATTATAAAGTTTACTATTATTATAACTGTTGCGAACTAGAAATTGAACTCGTAGTCGAATCGATTACAATGATATTGCAGCGTTGTGACCTCTCTTATGTACCGCTATGTGATCCCTTTGTGCGGCCGCAGATTGTCACGCCGGGGGTTACGAATCCACCCCGATTATCTCATAAGTTAGTGCGCACGTCCGGAATATATTATAAAGCATTTTATCGAGGAACAAACCGATATCTTTGTTAGAGTCAGGTGGGTGTTCTTAAGATATTTCATCGACCAGGCTATTTCTTATTTTGCATGCCATTTCTTATTTTTCGTACAAAAGTACTGAATATATTTCCAGTCAGATCAAATATTGTGCAGCCTGTACCATGTCATGGGAAAGAGTTCGTGTTTACAAATGCAAGGAAAGTCGTCAAAGTTATCTCAAAAAAGTTAAGGATCTTAAATAGACAATGCGACCAAATATTGCATCGTGAAGAAAAAGTTACTCGCAAATGTAATCAAGTTATGGCTGAGATTTTCTGGGAAAGCGTAGATAACTGAGATAGAGATTTTTTTACAGCCAAATTCCATGTTGTGATAGATAAAATACAAATGAAAACAGCTAAAATTTGAAACACTCGTAACTCTTACTGGTCAGCATATAACTATTATCTTTCTTCTGTAACTACTCTTCTACTTTATTTTTGATTTATTTTATCATAATCTGATATAAAACGTCTTTGGCGTGAGTTACAAAAGTTAAGGATTTTTTTTTTGTTTAAATAAAGCTTCATATCATCTTTTGTTGAGTTGGGCTCTTGTTACAATTTTCATTATTATTACATAAATTAATATGTAGATGTAATAAATTGCATTTTATATATATATATATATATATATATATATATATATATATATATTATATATATGTGTACGTAATTTTTTCGACGATATGAGGTTTATGGATTAATATCGTACATCTATGGATGCAGGACAAACTAATACATCATCTGCACTTTGTTTTATCTCACTAGTTTTAAGAATTCTGTAGAAATTACATTTCCAATCTATTATAAAAAATAACCTAATTTTTCAGGAAAGAATACAAGATTCGTCTTTTATATTATTGACAATTTTGATAAAACTTGTAAGCAGCTAATTTTGTTAATATTCTCTATATAACAGTGTCATTTTTATTCTTGTAACACATGTGCCCAACACTATATGGACTCCTGCCAGTCTCCTTTCGGCTTATTTTTGGAAACTGACTGTAAGCAAACAAAATAAACGCACCTGACATTGGTTACACATTAATTCTATCCTTTTTGTTATTGATATCACTCGAGAAGTTGGAAGGGATTGCTCCAAATTTTCTGATGTACTATGCCGTCAGTTAAAAAATTAGGTCACGGAAGCTAGTGTTTGACATACTAGATCTTTAAGAATGCGTCAACAACATTCAGTAATGTAATGATAATCTAGAAATTATAATAAAAGTTATCTTCTTTTCCGGCCCGAGCGCAGGAGGACAAAGATACTAGTAGATTGAGATAGATAAGTAAAGAACAGCGACTATCAAAATGTAGAAGCGTCCGTCCGACCAGTCTTAACAAAGGTCGATAGCGTGTACAGCGCGCGCGAGCTAACGCATCTGCGCAAATAATACTATTTGGACAATAAATGTGTTAGTTAAATAGTTCATTAAACATCATTTTGCTTTAAACAGCCTACAATGGATGTCGAAGCAGGCAAGAATTCCAGTGTACAAAACAACGCAGTGTTGTTTAAGGATATAAATTATTTCTTGCCCCAATATTTTGGAGGTAAATATTTAATTTCTTATTAAGATAAAGAATTTTTTTAAAATGTTTCATTATGTGTGAATCACATTCCTATCGAAGAAAACAATCGAATATGTGCCGCAAAATAATTTTTTTTTATATATTATTCGAACTATAAATATCTAGCTTATTTTTAAATTGAAAAATTATTTACTCTTTAGTTTTGGTCTCAAGAATCACTCTCGAAAATTGTACAATGAACATTACAGGAAAGGTAATAATTTCACTAAATTTAATTTTATTAAAAAAAAGCGTCGAACGATTTTTAAAAAAAAAATCTAAATCAATTTAAAATAATGTTATATGAAAATTTTGAAAAAAGATTTTCCGTGTAGTTTTGGTAAAAATCGCTCCCAAAAATTGTGCAATTATCTTAGAGGTATGTTCAAAACTAGTAATTTAACCATATTTTTTAATTTTATTTAAAAAAGCGCGTTGAGCGATTTGTTTAGAAAACTAAGTGAATATAAAATGATGTTATGTTAAAATTTTGTAAGAAAAAAGCAATTATTTACCGTTTAGTTTTTTTGAAAATCGCTCTAAAAATGACTACTAATTGTAACAATTAGTTACAATTGGTAATCATTTTACCATATTTAATTCTTTTTAATACGAGTGGAGCGATTTGTTTAACAAGCGAAGTCAATGTAAAATAACGCCATATTAAAATTTAAAATAGATTACCCTTTAGTTTTAGTCAAAATTGTTCTAAAAATGTACAATTAACCTTACATTCTTGTCCAGTAAGTATTTCGACACAATTTTATTTAAAAAACGCGTTTATTTAAAAATCGAGCGATTTGTCTTTACAACTAAGTCAATATAAAATGACGTTATATTAACATTTAAAAAAATAATTGCCAATAAACAATTTTAAAATAACTTTTATATCTTACTGCCACAAGACGAGGACCTTAATATGCAAAAATACTTTGATTTAATTTCTTATAACTTTTTTCTTATTATATTTATATTTATTTAACCCTTTTTTGTCTTTGTTATTTAAATAAAGGGTATGAAAAATATTTCGGTTAAGATAGACCTCGTAATAAAATGGGTCTAAAATGGCAATTTTGATAGTCTATCAAATCGTTTATCAGTGAAAATAGAAACGAAAAAAAAACTGATTTGTGTCGTACTTAAAGAGATATTTTTTCAACTATATCGCAAATGCCGTGTAAATTTGACAGGCAGTCGGCCTTCCCAGAACAATAGAGTTTCGTGCGGATTCTTTGATTATGACACTTTTAAATATACCAAAAGTCTTTTATCTCCCACAAAGTAAACCCGCGGAAGAGAACTGTCAAAAAATTAATGAAAACAAAAACGAATAAAGAGAATCGTACAAGTCAAGATACTTTAAGTTTTATGTCGAAAACTGCACTGATCTGTTATCTACATATAGGCATACGCACATATTGTGAAAGTTATTTAACGTATTTGGTTCATAGTTTCATTGATATATTATTTTCTTTGTCTGTTCGTAATTCGTAAGAGTGTAGTAAGTCCGTTATCTTCTACGAATAAGAAATATACACATACATTTCTTTACTCGTAGGTTATATATATATACATTTCTTTACTGGTAGGTTATCTTAGGTTGTCTTTTTACCGGCTGCTAGAACTTGATAAGGAATATCAGCTGTTTGTTTTCGAGAAATGATGCTAAAAGATTCGTGGATGTATTTGATTTAAATACGCCGTCGTGAAAGTCTGATGTCAAAAAAGTGTGAGTATCTACATTTAACATTGCGTCTATTTTCAGAAGTAATTATAAAGTAATGAGTTACAAGCTTGACATTCAACGGTATGATGTAAATTGATATATTGCGTAGTATATCCTTCACATGAGTATATAATAACTTGGTTGCCTATATCACTTTATAGTTTTTTACGTTGCCTATATCACTAAATCGATATAATTTTGAATCGACGTACTTGCAAATGTACAATACAATGATGACGCATTTCATGTATGACAATATTTCTTATTTTACGTTATAATTTAAATAATTTATTTATTATTTATATACATTCTTTATGTTATACAGTTGGTAGATATGGCGGACTTATTCCTACGAGAGCAATCTCTTACAGCAAACCAGAACATCAGTTCAGCCCTGCTCGACGAGCGGACAGAAATCGAGCAGGATCTTCGCAATGCGCCGTGCCGTCTCAGGTCGTACGCCTTGTGATCAATCCGACACACCAGGGTGACGATGTAAATTTAAAAAAATATTACCAGGCATTTCGTCCAGTATTTTAAAACACCTCTTGGAGGGTAAACAATTTTTGGACGTGGATAAAAAATTGAATTTTTTAAATTTTTTTCCGTGTTCATGTACTAGGTTGAAGAAAGAAATTACAAGAGTTCCATTTTAAATTTGGTTAAAGAATGCTAAAATTTAAGTATTTAAAAAAAATGTTTTGAATTTTTTTGCTATTCAGATTACAGTCACTATGTTGTATTGGTTTGATCACAAGGTATACTGTCTTTGACTGCGCTGCCCACCACGGGGACCCGAGTTAGATACCCGACCGTTCGTCGAGTGGGGTTGGACTGGTGTTCTGGTGGGTAGCAAAAGTCCGCAATTTGTATTAATTAGATACATTAAAGTACAGAAATAAATAAATAAACAAATATTGAAATTAACCACCATAAATAACAAAAATTAAATCGGTATTTTGAAATAAATGACGGCAAAAGGGTTAGTTGCTCGCCTTATCGCATCCATGTTTCGCATCCACGATTCACTATTTTCTATAGACTATTATACAAATGATCCTTCATCTCACAAACTTTGTACTGTCAACGAACTATGTCATCACCATCGATATACTCGTATTTTACGTTCGTGTAATTAAAGTTAGACGTTTTATTTACAATTATTTATTTACCAAGAAAAGTTATAAACCACATTTAATAATAAAAACAAATTGAAAACAAATTTTTAAAAGTAAGGAAATGAACCAAACTAGTAAATAAAAATAATTATATTGCAAGACCAAATTTCATAAAACTGTAACGAAAATCGGAAGTGAATTAAAGTCGTAATAAAAATAGTTATACCTTATTGCGTAAAGAAACCAATAATAATTCTAAAAAAAGGAAATAAAAACACAGTATTTTTTTCATAGATTATTTATCAAGGGCATAATAAGTTCATCGGCATTTAAAAGCATCCGCGTTTAAAAGCTTACCATTCAAAATAGCGGTACCCGTAATTTTGTCAAGGGATAATGAAAATATGAATCACAGAAGTTTGGTAACTATGTGCCTTAATATTGAAATGATGTCAATATTAATATGTTTCTGATCAATTGGCTAATAAGTGTATCGTACAACTTAGGTCAATTCAACATCGCCCGAGTTATTTTAATTTAATATAAAGTTCGGTACTATCACTGCTTATAATAAAATTGTTAATACCCAATCCCATCAGTCTGTTCCAATAATCGCCTTTACGATTTTAACATTTTCCATTATCCCTTTTATTACCAATTTTACCTACAAAAATAATAAAAAATATTATATAATTTATCCAGGGAATTATTTTCAGTTTTAAATATTTTTTCCTTACAGCGAATTTCCTGTAATAAATGTAGAAAATTCGATTTTTATTACAGTTGTGTAACAAAACTTAAAAGTTGTAAACAAAATGTAACAACATTTTCTATAGAATTGTATACCATTTCACATTTAAAATTAAACCACATTTCGGACATCATTTCGTGGGAACCTTATTCATCAGTTTTCATGTGACTTCCCGGATTAATGGAATATTAAATATTAGGAATTTTTTTTTAATTCAGTTCGCACTAATATGTTAGCAGTTTGAAAAATTTTAGTTTATTGTACTTTATTAGCGCTGGAAGCATTTTCAAAAAGTTAAATTGTCTGTCCAACCTTGTTCTATATAATGAAATATTGATAACTTTTGGTCGAAATTGTTTATATTGTTTTATACGATTCTGCAACCTATAGATAACAAGCGTCGAGTAATGGGATATCGCCATGAAAAATCTATAGCATATTTTTCTACTTTATTGAAATTTTGGACAAGTAGAAACAATTTTTCATAAAATTAAAATCTTTGACGTAATCGCTTATTATTTCACTCTCACATCTTTGCCCTCGATTTCCCGCCGTGAGAAAACGGATTTCTTATATTAATTTCCTTTAATGTAACATAAATAATGTATGAAATGTCGCATTAAAATAAAAAGCTCGTTTCGTAAATATTTACTACTTATTTTTATGTATGATTGCTTGCTTCTTTAATTAGAAAAAAAAAATTAAAATCTTTTTTACATGCTGTTAGGAATAGACAGTGAATTTGCAGTAAAATCGCATTTGTAAAAACTATTACGACGGAAAATTGACATATGAAATAGATACTCATGTGAGTATCTATAGTATAAAAAATGTTAATAAAAAAAAACCGACTTCAATAATTTGTTATTAATTAAAAAAAAATAGAAAAGAATTGTGAATTTTTCATATTACAATGAACCGATCAAACATGTGTCGGAACATGAAACAGGGTTCGGCAATACTCGATATTTATTGATAAAATTTGAAGAGACATATTATTTGGATTCTCATATTTTGGAAAATCGTCTTAAAACTGATAAGTGGAACCTCAAATTCAATTTGAGAGACCTATCCGATGATGCTCTACTCCATGGGATGTGGAAAAATGTTGCTTAAAAAAGTTCTCGCGTGGTACATTCCACGTTAATTTGAAACTTAATATGTATTTCTGAAATGAGGTTTAAAAATGGGCAATGAAACTTTAATTTCATTTTCAATGAAAAATTAAATTTCAACTTTATTTTGAAACACCTATCCAATGATACTCGATGGGATGCGAAAAAACGTTGCTTGAAAAATAAAGAATCGTTGTTGAGACATTTGACGTCAATTTGACGCTTAATTTTTCTGAAATGAGATTTAAAAAGAGGCAATATAACTTCAATTTAACTCGATGGAATGCACTTATTTCATAATGTAGGTTTCATAAATTAATTAAACTTTTATTCTTGTCCATAAATATCTATTATATTTCCGTTATCATCTTTGGTATACTACCGTTGAAAAAAATTATTAATCAATCCTCCTCAAGCTGTTAGTATTCATTTTACAGAAATGTATTTCAAAGACGTCGAATTAGACATATAAAAAGTTGAGTTTTTAATACATTAATAATTATGGTTGAAATGTTTGAGAATTGAAAATTGCGGAACCAAAGATGTTCGCAGAGTGTGTTCCGGGAAGATGATTACTAGCTATATATCCCAGCTATTCTCTAGTGAAAATGAACCATGACTGCATTTTGTTTTAATCGTTTTTATATACTATTTATTTATGGTATTCTCAAGATTTAATAATTTGTTTAGTCAAGTAAAGAACTGTACGGCTCAATCCAGTAACATAAAATAGCTTAGCTATGTAAATCCTGGAATTTTTTTACGTATCTTTATAATTGTCGCGTACAGTCTTTCAAACACTATTTTGACGTAGTGTTTCGTTTTAGATCCAATTTTACAGCAGGAAACGGGTCATAACAGACAAACTGTTGTAAGTAGCAATATATACCGCATGCTTTTTTGTAGATTTTTTTGTTGTGCACAACATCTGAATATATTAAGCTAACGTAGTTATTGTAGTTTAAATGTTTAACTCAAAACACTTTCGGCATATCACATGTTATGAAAAGATTTATCTATTTGCACACTATGAACTATATGATGGTGAATGTTTCTTAGTAATCGGATAAGCTGTTTTTTGTCAAACACTGAAAAGCAAACAAATAATAATTTCATGTTCATAAAATCACTATTAAAAACACCGTTAAATGTCCTTATTATATAATTTAATAGTAGTAATCAATGTTATATAAATATTGATAATGTCAACTGTCAAATGATTTTTTATACGTTTCTGACACGAATTTAACAATTTGGATAAAAACTTCCTTTCAATGTTATCTTAATTTTAACTTCATTAAATCCTTTTAACTAGGTTAAGAAGATAAAATTTTATTTAACATAATTTAATTCTATTGTCTACATTAAGACAATAGAATTAAATTATTCCAAATGCTTTTGCAATGATTGCATTGTTGTTATTTCCAACAATGCAATCATTGTAAAAGCAACCAGCCCTTCTAGAAAATAATTTGGTTTTTATCTACCCCGTTGTGGTGAATTAGAGCTGCGTTGCTACAATTACTCAATTAAGTTTGATTTCGTAGGTTAAGAAATAAGCATTTATGGCAGACTGTCCGTAAAGAAAAGTAAAAAAAATATAAAGCAGATTTTCAGTAAAGTCTAGCTTTTCCACATTTTCTTTACAGTGTGACTTTTTTAGGAAAGGTTTTTTCAAACTTTTACCCCGTCCGGTACGGAGTTAGGAATATATAGGGATAAACCTATAAATAACATGACACGTGTATATGTATCCATATGCCCACATTGAACTTTATATATAAAAATATAGTTTAATTACATAATACTATTATTTCCACTCATTTTTAAATAATTGCTCAATAACTTGTAGATGTTCTTGTAGTTATAAAGGGTAATTTGAACACGTATAATTAATAGCAGGTCACTGATGAACTAGACCGTTAACGGTATTCATCATTCAGCTGAAGATTGGTAAAATAGTTAGTAAAAAAAGGGAATATATTTTATTTTACTTCCTTTTGGATTCAATGCATAAAAACAATAAGGTCGCAATTAAAAACAATCGATGTTTAAAAAAATTATTACATTATTATATCGCTAAATTTTTTTGACTGCTCGGAGAAAGAAAATATATTACTTTAATTATCACATATTTGCCGATAATTTAAGAGCAAGGTCCGAAAAACTTGAGGTCAATGCAGCGCGTATACCGTGTGGGTCATATAATGTTATCGCTCCAGAAATAAGGATACATAATGACGTTATACACTTTATAGCTTGACCGTCGTTATTTATTATGCTGTTTTCAATTAATAGACAAAGCTTGCTTAATACTTCGGATGATATAAAAATTGTTTTCGCACGTACGTTATTGTAGTTTAGAATCAAATTAAACTGAACAATCAAGTCATAGATATTAAAATATTTAAAGTGGTAAAACTAAAATATTCCACCGAGACTTATTTCATATGCGATGTTGCAGTTACAGTAAATTAAAAGTCTAATATAATAAAATTTAGTTTGATTTCTCTTAAAATGGTCGCCACATTACATCGATACAATAAAAAAAATACAATTTTGGAATACAAATCACGTTTGAACACCCAATCATATTAATTACCATAAAGTTTACTATAATAACAAATTAAAATTGTTTGAAAAACTTAGAATTTTATCGGTTTTTCGTTCCAGCGTGCTACTATTAACGTCTATCGCGTCCAATTTAATTTAAAAAAAAATCAACATAGAAATAAGTACATAAACTGAAAGTTATTTTAGAAAATTATTTGTTAGGTCGAGATAATTTTAATAGTCAATTCTACATTATGCATACGGTAACAGAGACAAGATTCGGCAGTACGATTGTCCACTGTTAAAAATACGTTATTTCGATTGTATATATATTTATGTGAAATAGAAATATATTTTCATTATTTGTACTACATGGGTACGTTTATATTAATAAAGTGCTCGTCGCGAAGTGCACGCAAGCCGTTTCTCGAAAAGCTCTACGTTCGCGCTGTACCCTTAACCGGATATATAGCTACATAGGTAATCATCGGAAATTCCGATTTATATTTTTAAAAGTTCGTCTTGTCTTATGAGCCACGTATGATCGTGTGATACTAATGCGGTACTGACAGAATAAATAACAAATAGAACAACCATAACCCTTGCAAATACCCATACAGCGGATCGCTATTACCCATAGCATACGTCGCTGTAGACATTTTGCGAAAACCTTTACCTTTAAAGTTTCAAACATAGTGATGTGTTACGTGAAAACGTTCAGAAATAACAATCGGAGTAAAAAGCTAAAGAATGGGACAGTTACATTTCACTGGTAAGTACTTTTTCTATATGATAATCGATAACGAAAGTCTTAGATTGCGCATTTCAAAATGGTTGCAGTTCAATACATCATATTCGTGCGGTGACGTGAATTCGAGTATTGGTAATTTTTTTTATGTTAATATTGTAATTAAATTAAATAAATATAAAGATCTGCCTTTGGTGCAAATATTTGGTTTGTTTAAAAATATAGTAACATATCATTCATTAAAAATACATCAGTAAATGCACATTTTTCCAATTATAGTTGTTATAAGGAAAAATGGATTGATACTTGTGGATATATATATATAAATATATAAATATATATATTTATATATATATATATATATATGTGTGTGTGTGTGTGTATATATATATATATATTTTTTAAGATATTTTTTAATTGATTGGAACAGCGTAGCGTTGGAGA
The DNA here is from genome assembly GCA_039881145.1 of Druceiella hillmani. Taxonomy (NCBI): domain Eukaryota; kingdom Metazoa; phylum Arthropoda; class Insecta; order Lepidoptera; family Hepialidae; genus Druceiella; species Druceiella hillmani. The sequence continues at coordinate 9,222,700 of JAYKKI010000018.1, read as the reverse complement.
ATCATTTTGACAGGGCGGGTTTAACACCTACCACTATAACGCAGAGTAGATATTGGCTAGGTCGATAGGGTACAACGTGGAAATGTTTGTTGTTTTATTTTAAGTTAAAGCTCTATTCATATGGGACAATAAAATCCTGACTCGAATATTATTCTCGTGTAAGCGTCCCTTTAGTTTGACGAACTACAAAGAACATTACCATTTTAAAACGGATAATTTACTTAATATAATTTTGTAATTGACATGAAAGTAAAAGTTTTAATTAAAACTACTCGTAAAGTTTTATTAACAATTACACAATACCTCAGCTTAATGAAATTATATTTATAAGTTTATTTGCCTCATCTGTTCCATGTAGTCATAATTACCTAATCACAGTTAAATGAAACTACGTGATATAGTATAATTTCTACTTTCTTTAAGTTCTTTACCACGACCTAGGTTTCGTTGTATTACATCTTTAGGTGGGTTATTAGCAAACAATTGTGAATAATTAATTTCTACAAAAGTAATGCCAAATATATTCAATAGTCATAATTACCTAAGCAATGTTGTTGATAACCCTGACCAAAAGATAATTTATGCAAAATTATATATACATATTTCATGTCCTCTGATAACACAATTTATGGTTCATAGCAACAAAATATATGAGACGAAGTGTATTTTAATTCATTTAAGTACATATGCACCGATATGTTTATTCATTGATAAATCGGGCTATCATATATATAATATATATATATATATATATATATATATATATATATGTATAATGGAATCGCATCACAGTTGTGTATGTATATTGTATATATCTACATGTTTTGTTTAATATGGTTACTCTGTTACTACGTACAAACTATACTACCAATAGAGTAGAATAGCTATTAAAAGAGCTGTTTTTAGAATTTCGTAGTGAAATAAGAAACTTCTATAATTTCGTCATCTTCTCATAGTTTCTAAATTTTAGAAGTATGCTTAAGGTATTTTGCTATTAAATACCTCATATTTAAATTATTACATAACTTGTTTTAATGCAGTTTCCTTCACTTGTATAAATACACACATGCATATGTCATTAGATAGATATTTTAAAATCACATTGTGGTTTCATTCACATTTTTCTTATTGTTAATCTCGTTTACTTCAAGATGTGCAATGTGGGGACGATTAATCTTTAATTTTTCTTTTTTTTGTAAACATTGAAAAGAATAAAAAATATATTCTTCTTGACAATACAGAAATTATTTTTAATTAATTTAGGCAAATGCTATATATAAAAACCTTGTCATTCATTTTTATTGTAGTCGCTTCTAAAATGTATTATGTACTTTGTTAAATTTTTATTGTTAACAATTTGATTTGTATTATTAACAATTCTTGATATATTTGGAATTAGCTTTTTATAGTTTTGTGTTAAATAAAGTTAAAAATTGTATTTCATTTTTTACATGATTGTCAATCGTTGGATTATTTTGTTTTTCATATTCCAAAACAAAAACAGCTTTCTTAATAATTGTTTTTAGTGTCCATTTTCTAATAGTTTTTCATGATGTGTGTACGAATACACAAATAGACAGATAAATGGAAATTCGATATATCGTGAATATATTTAATGTAATTCTTTTTATTCTATCTGCAGCTTGTTATATCATCTAATCCATCCAAACTAATATTCAGATCCAAAACTTTGATAATTATTCAGAGCTCAAACGTAATTCTTTTACAACTTTATAAGGTGTATAAAACACAAAACTTAGATAATTATTCAGAGCTCAAACGTAATTCTTTTACAACTTTATTAGGTGTATAAAACACAAAACTTAGATAATTATTCAGAGCTCAAACGTAATTCTTTTACAACTTCATTAGGTGTATAAAACACAAAACTTAGATAATTATTCAGAGCTCAAACGTAATTCTTTTACAACTTTATTAGGTGTATAAAACACAAAACTTTGATAATTATTCAGAGCTCAAACGTAATTATTTTACAACTTTATTAGGTGTATAATATGCAAAACTTTGATAATTATTCAGAGCTCAAACGTAATAATTTTACAACTTTATTAGGTGTATAAAACACATAACTTTGAAAATTACTCGGAGCTCAAACGTAATTCTTTTACCACTTTATTATGTGTATATATTACCTTCGTTCGTTCTCGTTCAGTCGATTGTATTTAACTTAAATCAGCTGTGTGCGACTGACGTTGAAAACCAACGTACTTAGCATTGTACTTGATTGATCAAAACAAGGTTAACATGGTGAATATTTTTTTTTTGTTTTTTATATTTATTTACGGGCGTTGGTCATCGTGACTCTGCGTGGCTCATTAGTACTATCGTTGTATAGTTGTATGTAAAAGATAAATGTATCGTCAATCAAGGTGGACGGGTCAGGAATGGAACATAGTGTGTTATTTTGCACGTGTAGATACTCAAACAATTGTTATTTTGTTTAAAATGATTTTAGAAAAAAAATTCAAATATTTTTTTTTAAGTTTTGGTGATTATTAACGATAACTTTATGCGTTTCGTCTAAAATTGTATGCACTGGTAGCGTTCGGTTTGTGTGTTCGGACTACATATCATATACTAGATTGAAGTTTTCACGAATGCGGTAAATTAAATATATTTAAATGTTTATAAAAATGTGAAATAAACATGGCAGATATCCAAGACAAGTTACCTATAGTTGCTTGAAAGCACTGCGTGCCGCTGACCGCTAGCAAAAGTTTGGAAAGAAATTAAGAAATTTATTTATAGTCTGTTTAATTTATTGCATATACGTAATGCTGAATTATTTCTAGAATAGTAAAACATTGCAGTCAATCATGGAGACAAAATTCAAACAATAAATACGAGGTGAAGAAGAGAAAACTGTGATGATCATACAAACTAAACAAAGTTACAATACAAACTAAAAGAGGTAGTAGTAATAATGAGATTAATTTCAGTAAATTCACCGAAAAAAATGTATAACGATTAATATTTTGTCCTCTCGTTTACTGTATACTTTACTAATCGATCGGCCTTATTTGTTTTCAAATACTTTTTGGTTTCTTCATTAAATATACGTTTGAATATTAAAAAGCAAATTTATTTATGTTTGTAAACGTTATTGTACCGCAAATGTTTCAACTATGTACTCGTATTTTCATGATTTTATAATATGTCTGTTATCTTATAACATGTCGTATGTGTGAAGCATAAATATAAATAGTATTTGGCTTTAATGTAGTTTTCAATAAGACATACTCTCAAAAAACATGAAAAACTAAATTTTCTTTTCTTTGCATTCTAAAGGGACATTAACAAAGATGAAAATGCGATTTTCTTAGTCTAGCTTTATTAATTATAATATTTCCATCTGATTTCGTTAACTTATTGTTCAAAACTTATAAGTAAGATCCGCGTGTCCGATACGTATACTATGCCCCTACATGAATCTACCATGGACTATTTGACCTTAACGAACTATATCGGAAGGAGTTATCGCTTTTTTAACAAGTATATAACGTTATCACTTATTTTGTCTCGAATGTCATTTATGATAGGAAATATGAAACAATTAAGTTAACATATTATTTATCGTACTGAGAAGAATAATACAAACAGACGATTTTTTCTCAGACGAAATCACAAAATCATAATGATTTTTAAAATCAAAAGAATAGTCCCGTGGCATGTCGATTTTTGTGAAAAATTATTAACTTATTAATACATATGTTCGTTATAAATTTTATGAGGAAATAAAAGAAAATTATAAGAATTATTAAAGAAGTGAAACATATTTGGACATTTGTGTACATAATCTGGTTTGAAAATCACTTTTAATATAATGAAAAAAAAATACCATTTAGTTCATAAGTTCGTTCTTGGTTAAGTTACGAAAGAAATAATGAACAACGCCATGCGTAGTTTAAATTATATCACTGATTGTAGTAAATTTTATAGATTTTTCTTAGTCGTTACACTCTTGTCAGAGTGGTTGCGATCATAATGTAAAGTAGGTAGTAAAAGAGTATTCGCCACACGGCTTGCCACGTGGCCTGATCTAGTGTTCTGCCCTAGTCTAGTGCCTTTTACTTTGCCCTGCAGCACAAGGCGTGAACGTCTGGTGCTACTATCGTCTACTCTAAGTAAATAATAACATATAGGTCAAAACAAATATTACATTTGCGTAATTTATAACATAATCCAAATTTAAAAAAATAAGGTCCCTTATTTAAATATCCACATTTATATTCAAATCGCAACTATTGTTTTGTTATAGTCAATTAATGTTACGTTATTGACTAAAAATACATTCTTTGTGGCCTGTCTGTAGAATGATACCAGCATATACTTCGGTGCGATCTCTAAAGTAACCATAGTAGGTTTTTGCTCGTAGCTTACTTCAAGTGAATTCTTTAAGGACGTATTTAGAAAATTGCTATCGCTCGAGAATGGGTATTTCCTAGTCGTAAAATCACTAACACATGCGTAACGACGCCCCTTGTTGGTGTGCAACAAATTTAAAGCCTATGCGCGTAATCTTGATCGCTTGCATTATATTGTAACTAAAATAAAAATATGAGTTTTATATTTTTTCGGTAACCAGTTTTATTTATTTTGTATTATTAAAATTATATCGATATAACAATGACACTTATTAGTATTTTCCAGTTTTTATTCGGATTCTATCCATTGATTAGGGTAGCTAACCAGAATGACTGTGTGAAACAATTTTATATTCCACATGCCATTTTTTCCATCTGGCTAGTGACAGCGTTTATCGTCTTTAATCACTAACAACATAGAAGACAAAATAATAGGATAACCGCAAGAGAAATATTTTTAGACTCGTTTAAATCTTTCATACTATGAGCGCTGAGGAAACCTGCTTCTTCTTTCACGTGATCCTTTAAAAATAGATCTTAATAATATGTAAATGCATGAACAAAAACATAAGATTGTTGATTATTAAAAATTGTTAAAGATACTGTTTTTCCTGTTGACTCTTTTCCTTTCACACCATTGTATGTGAAATGTCACGCTCAACTCTAAACATGTAGAGATTGCATCAATTCCCCACAAAGACTTGCCTCGGGCGCGAAAATCTCTAATCAAAATTAAATTTATTTATGCAAACATTATTTTCAAAAACCTTTGTTTTATATTTGGGTTTGTCTAAATAAACACTTTTAATTCTGTTCTCACTTTAGTTAACGAAACAATCAATAGTTTCTTTTCCTTTCGCAAATATAAATGGTTAGAGGAAATGTCTATAAACCTTGTAAATGTCCAGGTCCTGACATGAAAAACTTTAATTTTGATCATCTATAGTTTCTCGCTTTCTGTTGTCGCTTTTTAATGTTTATCTTTAATTTTTAATAATATTTTTGATCTTTTGCCTTTTAACTTGAACATCATCTCGTAAGTTTCTTCTTATAAATTGAAAACACGACATAAATATATGACGACTAAAATGTGAATAAGAATTTAATAAATTAAAATAACCTGGCTTCTCTAACACTCTTTGAGCTGCCGATGCATCGATTTCTCGACCCCGTTTGTAATGTTTTGGAAGTAAACAATTTAGGATCTATGTGCAACTAGATATCCGTATTTGCGCATATATGGCTATCCTTATTAAAAAAACAATAAAACATTCACTTTGATTCGAATCAGCAACCATTACCTATTTTGGTTACCCCACGTGTATTTTAATGGGTGCTATCGGTTAGTGATCGGTCCTGTGATTGATATTCAACAGCGACGTACGCGAGCTCCCATTGAAATTCAGCTGTAGTTTAAATACAGCATATGCCACTTTTAATATTGAGATAAATCCACCAATATCTTATACATCAGAATTGGATTAGTAATATAACTCCTAGGACGAAATAACTTTACCCATTTAACCACCCACTTGCATATTTACATAGACTACTAAAATCACAATCCGATTTTATCCGCCTTGTCGTAGAAAAAAGAAATCCGGTAGTATATTTTTCATACAATATTGTGAAATATAAGTTAAATAAAAACCAGCCTTGAAAAAAATTCAAAAATTTATTGAAAAATAAGGCAGTTATAGGCTTCTAAATTTTAAGATACGGATAGAGTTGGGTATATCCCTGTCTCTTTTCCTCTTGTATAATGTGCAATATTAAAAATAACCTCACAACCCAGTATTGCCGTTCATACCTAAAGGTTAAATTTAAACTTTTATAACTCGATCAATTTTTAAGATTCTTAAAAAAAATTTACACTCTTCGTCAGCTTGTACCTTGAAATTATGATTAATGAAAAAAAATTAGTCAAATACCCAATTGTCAAAAACCGTACTAAATCTAATATAATATAGATGCGACTTATACATCAATAATAACCATTGGTAATATCAAAACCATTATCGACAAGTATGAGTTTGACCGAGGACTTATAAAAGGTGCATTCATAATTATCCATAACAAAAAAAGCGCACGGTTAACAAGATTTTAATGAAATAATATGTAACTGTACCAATTTTAAAAAGTCTGCAACCGGCTTCCTTCATACCATTATAGCTTTTTGATGCAAAAACACAGAAAATAAAAAAAGTTTGTTGAAAAAATAATGCATCTAATATATGCATCTAAAGCATACTGTGCATCCCAATCAAATAAGCAAATACAATCAAATAAGTAAATCATTGCATATACGAGTACTAGGTTATGTTTTGATGAGTGACCAAATTTCAAGGAGCGATTAAGGAACAGTAACTAAATCATATAATGAAAAGAAAAAAAAATATAATTTTTTACTTTTTCTAACATTTCTGCGTTTTAGTAAAGTGTGATAAGATATAAGAAAAAGTTTTAAAAAAATGATGTTTTTTAAGTTAACAGATTTTATTAAGGAACCATAATTAAAAAAAATCTTTAACTTATATGTTAATTTATTTGAAAAGCTTGCGCAATAACAATAGAACATTGATACTATTATTTCATTTCAAACGAAAGGAGGCCAACGATAATTGGTCTGGCGTTAAAGAAATAGAATATAATTTATAAAAGAGCCGATATTTTTTTAGAATATAAAAAACTTTTTCTTTCTCTTTTCCTAATTGTCAATTTGTCTGGTTCTTTTCTTTTCAAATCATTATTCATTTCCCAATTGTCAATTTTGCGATCGACAATTGGGAAAAAAAGAATTAAATTCATTTTCTGATCATAAACCGACACAAAAACAGCTATCTTGTTATTATATTTTCAATATATCAAGAATTGTTAAAAGACAAAAAAATGTAACGAAGTAAATATTAACTTTATACAAGAATTACAAAACGTAATAAATATCGATCGCTTTTTAAGTTTGTAGCCACTGCCTAAAGGAATATTTACTTATAATGAAAATGTTGAAATGGCGTGTCTGTACATTGAACACATTTCTAAAAAAAATATTTCGGGGACATAATAAAATTAACAGTACACAAAGATATCGCTTTTGGATTTTTTGGCTTTTAGTTGGTTTGCATGGTTGTTTCAATACGCATAATACAAAAATTACTGACCCTATTCTGTTAAAGTATCAGGAGAGTATAGGGGTTAACTTAATGTAACATTTAGTTTATTTCATCGCAATTGGTTCACTCAATTAGAAGATATACGAATTTAATATTTTCGAAAATTTAATTACATTACATTAGCACAACAACAACAACAAATAAGCGTTTAGCTACTCGACGCGTAGTAATTACACACATTTATAGTTGGCCTATGTACGTCAATAGACGGCGCTAGGTGTATTTTACAATAGCGTAATGAAGTTTATTACCCGGACATAGGCAAAATGGGCATAACCAGGTGTGAAGTGTGGACGATGTGGAATGTGTAGATGCTTAAGTAAGCAACCTGAATGAGGGCTGGCGCATGAGGGCAGATGTCATATTTGATCGTCTTCCGTGTATAACATTTTTCGATGTATTCCATATACGCTTACTTTCTTTTCTTCCCTTTGTAATTTAAATCTGTTGCTAATGTTTTTAATTTATTTATTGTAGCAGATTTCATATTAGGGCAAATTTAGTTGCTATGTACTTTATTACCTACATATATACATGTAACTAATAAAGTACATTTTTTAATGAATAAACAGACAAATTCTATAAAACTATAGAATTTGTCTGTTTGTTAATTGAAGATATTTATAAAAAATAAATTAGAGGGCCATAATAAAGGTAACAGCATATAAACTATTTCAAAATTTAGTTTGGCTATGAGTTAGTTTATTTACTTGCGCATCAAGTTTTCATTTTTGGATTTTTGTTGGGTTTTGGGCGACTTATAACACAAATTTCACTTAATTAAAGTTTACTTTTATAATTATTGTAACATTTGCTTTTTGTGTGTTAATCTGACTGTTAATAACATATTTTAATGGTCCAGCGGTCGAAGTCGCGGCTACAGCTAGTCAAAAATTAACTGTTAACTATAATTACCATTCGTTTTTTTGTTGTCAAAATGAATGTCTTTATCGTGATTTTACGAATATTACGTGGTTTTTTTCGACGACACAGTCGGACTTATTATTTTCATGAATTAGTATGTTACATTTATGCATAAATGTGTTGAATGTTACATTTATGCATAAATGTGTTGTTTCATCTTGTTAGTTCAAATAGTTCTGTAGAACTAGCATTTGTAATCTATTACGGACAATAATCCGATTTTTTATAAAGAAATGATTTTTTTTATAAAAAGTAAGTTTTTTATTTGTATGATTGACGATTTAAATAAAACTTTTAAGAGCTTTATTTTTTTAGTTTTCTCTATTTAAGAGTAGGCACCATATTAATTCTTATCACAACTGTAAGTAATCACACACGTAAGCGCCGAACTCAGCTATTCCTTTCCTTACGTGACTTTTAAAAATAGTCTTCAAGAAATAAGGTTACGACTTGTTAGTGATACTTTTACGAAAAATTCAGGCATCTATAATAATAACAAAAATATTTTATAGTTAAAGTAAAATGCTTACTGACTTGTAACTAAACTATCTTATAACTGAGACTAATTAGAAAATCTAGAGTAAAATTGTCTATGAGAATTCTTAAGTTTTATGTCTTCCTCCTCCTCATCTGGATTAACTAAATTTGACTACACTCAGTACAGGATAAAGAAAATGCCACGTTTTCTTCTGTTCAGCGCTGGTTAACCGATTAAATTGTAATTTGACTTATAGACTAACAGATACCACGCAACAGTGATGCATAAAAGGGTACTCGTTAACCTTGGACATGAGACGCAAATCACAAGCAGCGGATTACTGTCAACAAGTCAGAGCTAATTGCCACAATCCCGATCAATAACTGATTTATCTATTTTCGTTTACAGACCACTGCCGTACGTTGGTTCGTAAACATAGATGGATGCAGAAATATATTTCACCAGGCAACCCGTCGACGGAGATCCTGACGGGCGTGAGTGGCGCCTTCCTCCCGGGTAGGCTAACTTGCGTGCTGGGGCCTTCTGGTGCTGGAAAAACCACCTTACTTCATTTATTGTCTGGAAGAAAGTTAGTTGCTTCCTTTTCGAAATATATATATTAATTTTATAAAGAGGAATATTTCCAGGGTTTGATATAAAAACGGCTTATGACATGAAACTTACAAAGTCGTTAAGATTATTTAATTTAGACTGGCACTGAATGTATACTATCTTTCTAGAATGAATGTACAATTACGATTTATTATTCATGAAAGCAGTAGATGTGTGCTGAGTGCATTTTCGAGCTAAACGAACTATACCGTTATAGTGGCATCGTAATATAGTTTGAAAGAATTTGACATCACAATGAAATCTACAGAATAATTCTGAGATATATATGGCTAATTACATTTATGTTAGGAGATTGGGGGCTTGCGACTTTTAAATAAGTTAAGAGTCAATAACTGAACCATCGAGAATATCGTTAATATATTGAGCGTTTAGACTATTTATTTACATATAAAAGAGTAAAATCCAGCCACAGTTTCTTGTTCTAGAAAAAGTCGGAACGGGCAAATATTTATTTCATAAGTAGCAACCCGGGCTGGGTTTCACACGGGTATGTGATGGAAAGGAAAATTCTAAGAAGTATGGATTTTTTCCGACTTAATCTCCTTATAAATCGGCCAATTTACACAAAACCTAGATCAATTGTATATCTTTGGGGTAGCATTAAATATCTGTATCCGGATCATTTGTCTGGCGTGATGAAGTAATAAGTGTATTTATCGAACTGTTGCGTAAAGCTTGTAAGTTAGATTACAGCATAACTGATGTGAAGTTTTTTTTGACTCTTTTTATTCATAAAAAAATGTAACGCTTACTAAATTTTATCTACAAATTTTAGTGAAGTGTATTATAATATGAATTATAAAATAATTATTCCAAGAGAATTAATAATCTGAACATACCTTCATAGACAAACCTAAAATATTTCTTTATGTATAACAGTTATTACTTCCGCCGCATTAGATGCAACAACTAACATATGTTTTGATATCACACGTGACAGGGCAACGTACAATTGGCCGTGTGAATACCATTGAACACTGAGATAAATTCCAGCAAAGTTTGAAGTCTGGGCCTGTGCTTTATTTATTGTCATTCCAAATGCTAACCACCAAAAAAATGGTAAACAACAATATCATACAAAACAAACAATGATTTAACTCTGCTCATACCTTTCAAGCTTTCAGTTGTCATGATTTTTTTCCGACTTATTCGACAATTTTTGTCATAGTTCGGTCAAATTACACAAAAGCTTTACATTATACATCTAAACTTTTCCTGTGAATCACTCTATATATCGGTGAAAACTGCATGGAGATCCATGTAGTAGTTTTCGAGATTATCGCTTTCAGACAGGACAGATAGACAGAAACTTTGTTTTGTACTACGTAGTGACGTATACAATTTCTCTCTACCATCGACAAAGTAATTAAATTGTCGATTGTATTGAAATACTTATTAGTTTCAATAGTAGTTTCTGGAATAGTTATGGTTTGAGTTGATTTGAAATAGATAAATCAAAAAAATTAACTGGTTCAACTGTTGTTTAATATTTCCATAGACTAACATTTTGAATATACAAGTAGACAGAGTCAGTGTAAAAAAGTACCATTGACCAGGATAAGAGTAAGTTACATCTTAGGTTGAATTTTTAGGTGAATGGCTGACAATATCTATTTAAAAGTTCTTAAGACCATGCCTTCGGTATTATTGCTTGAGTTTAGCTCTTGACAACGTCTATTCAAAAGTTTTTAAGGCCGTATTCTTGTTATTACTGCTTGAACTAACTAACTTACGAAAGTAACTGAATTACTTGAATTAACAAAGTAACTGAATTTTACACAAAGTACTAAACGTTCAAAAATATGTGTGAAATTTTTTGTCTGTGCAACTTTTCAAAATAAAAGGTAGTCAATACATATACCTAGAATAAACGAAATGAACTGAACCAAATTAGAATATTTTCATGAATATATTTTCAACCGTTTAGACACATTGAATAACAATCATATAAATATACTTTCGCATTTATGAGGTTGGTAGGGATTTGTGTAACTTAATATCCAGTAAACATTGGTAAGAAGATTATGATAAAGAGGACCTGGTAATTCTTGGCTAAAATAACTATTTTTTTAACAGTTTGTTTTTGTACTTTAACATGATGTTTACATTTAAAAAATATTTACACTTATTCTTGACTTTCAAATGGAGGAAAAATCAAAGATAAGTTACTGGATTATCCATGATTCGCCACCAACCTGACCGAAATCATTTTCGTTGCCATTAACAAAGTTCAGCGAATGCTCATTACGGTTGTTATCGTTGAAGGAATGATTTCAATGATTTTTACAAACGTCATCATTGGAAGAATTACTTCAATGATTTTTAACTGAGCAGATGTAGGCTATTTTAATCTAAATTCAAAAGGTTTATTAGTACATGCATCTAAAATATTTTCAATTTCAGAAAATTTCATTATGTTTCTAGCCTTATGATTATTGTCACTGTCGTATCCTCATTTTCTATTCTATTCATCATTACCAAAAGTTAATGTTTCTTTTAGGTTATGATCTGCACATAGTCAATGTATCTATGATATTCAATTAAGGAGACTGATTTTTAAAAACTGACATCAGTCGTTGTAGCGAAATACTCGTAAAGTACTCATAAGTACACCTAGCAAACTGTTGTCTCTTTTTTTCCTTTTATTGCTTTCTTTCTTTCACATTACAAAGATAGGTACTCATAGTTATTTCTTCAAGTTGAGTATAAGTTAATTTAATTTATGACTAGTCGTCCGTTCCGGCTGTGTTCTGGTAAAAAAACGGGACTTTGACAGGACTTCATTTTGACAGATTTTTTATAAAATAATTATTTAATACTAATTTCTTAACGGTATTCTCTTATTTAGTTTATACTGGTTCCAATCGAATACAGAACTGTACGCCACGATCTTGTAACATGGACAATCCTTAATAATTAGTGATAATTTGTTTAAATAAAAAATACTTTTATGGTCTGACTTTGCATAAGCATTATGTCATTTCTACAGACAATTTGCCGGGAAGGGAGAATTGGTATTTACTGGTGGCTTTGTTGTGTTGGTCTCACAAGAAATATGCCTCATGGGAAACCTGACGGCACATGAGACTCTAAACTTTGCCGCCGCACTCAAGCTGTCAAAAAGCACGAAGGCTTGTCAGGCTGACAGAGTAAGTGACATGATACATAATAATATATAAGTATAAAATTGTCCTTTTTTAAAATAAAGTTAATATTCTCATTTAGGTTACGTATAATCACGGCGATTGGATAATGTCATATGGACTATCCAGGTATTAATTTTCACCCAACTGGGCAGATTTGTCAACCATGAGCGTTCTTATTTTGAGTCTCACTATGTGGCAGCAGGAAGTGAAGTCATGTCAAAGCTGTCTATAATTAGTTGTATGAGAAACTTGATCGCTTATTTGTTTCATTTTTGTGTTTATTGTCATTAAAATAAGATGGCCCAGTGTTGTGCAGCACATCAAAATTGCGTGTCAGTCAAAATAGGATGGTTTTTGTGTGCACCCTGCTAAATATATTTTCTTCGGTCCTGTTTTTAGTCTTTCGATTACAAAAGTCCACCAAATTCGACAAGGTCCATTATTTAGTTAAATTTCAGTGATAAATTCCTTCGTGTCACCAATTTTTGCTTTTTAGCTTGCATGCTGGGGGCGTTCACTTCATATTTCCCTAGTTAATATTTTACATAAAAGGTAAACCATACATACAGACAATTATAGAACCTTATAATTCAGTGGCGCCATTTAATATCATTAAACTTCACGGAAGTTTTTATTTATAAAGAAACGGTCTAATAACAAACTTTATCTGCTAATAACAAAAGCATATGAATGAACTTATTACTTAGGTACTCCATTGTATATCCTCTTTGACGCGGCATTTGGTGAAACCAATACTAATGGTAATTTTTTGTAACAACTCTTAATATAAAGAAGAATTAAGAGTGATATATAACTATATACTCTATATTTATTCACAACATGAAAATCGATTTAGTGGTGAAGATTAATCAAATAATCTTGAAATGGTTAAATTAATAATATTTTGTGTATTCTACAATTCCAACATTTATGCTGACTTCATATTGAGTTAATTTGTCCATTATGAAGTCAATTTCACTAAATATTAAACCTATTAGAGTAAACTCGCATTAGAGGGGCGCCCGTACACGTTTAGTTACAAAGGAAACTTTAAACATTAATTTTTACTTAGTATTTCTATTAAACTAGTTATAATATTGATATTACTTTACGCTATGTCAATGTAATGACTAACGTATGTCTGGCAGGTATAAAAATAATCGGTTGTATATGTATTTTTATTTATTTATACAATTTGTCGAAATAAATTTCAGTTAAATACTTGTTTCATCCCGATTTTCGTTTAATTATTGACATATGTGATTAAAAAATTAGGGGCGGAGTACCCTTCTCCAGAATACTTTAAAGTGTCTTCTTTTTTGATACATAAGCTATGGCCTATGGTTAAACAGACGAATACAATGAAATGAAGAACGGAATTTTTATAGCGCTCACTTGATTAGCTAACAGTTTGATGCTAACAGCTTATTTCATGTGTTCACATAAACAAGCAAATAATTGACACTAAAGATAATAATAAGTAAAACATAAAATAAAAATAATAATCGATTGCCGCCGAGTGTCAATACACTTGACGTATTTTACGTGACCCCAAAGAATATCACACTGACATAATCACGACGTACGCGAACGTCTTGGTGTCGACCGCCCCGCGAGATAAAAGATCTGTAGAATGAATTCGGAACTTGATTAAACAGAAATTATGTACGTACAGAGAACTCTTAATAGTGTAACTAAATAGGTGGAAATATTGTATCACATATAGAATACTCAATATGTGAACTATTAAGAATCACAAATATGCATAACAACTAGAAGATATCCTCTCGCTCCTCTGTTATATTTTGAAGCTAGAAACGAATCCAATTCTAACATCGACTTCTTGAAAATATGTCTAAAAATAAATTATATAACAACGAAAGGACCGGCTGCAGAGACTGGGAAATTTCTCTTAAATGTCTCATTGATCACCGTATCTTAATTTCAATCCAATAAATATATCAATAACGATATGCTAATTTATTATTTCCATGTCTATTTGCATATGGATTTAAAACGTTTTGATTTAGCTTTTATCAAATGAATGCATGCCAGATATTTAGAAATTTAATTCAATGATATTCACAATTAAATGAAACTACGTGATGTATTATTTCTACTTTCTTTAATTTCTTTAACCACGATCAATCAGCAATCTTTGCTAAAATCCCACCTGAAGATGTTGCAACACAACGAAACCTAGGTCGTGGTTAAAGAAATTAAAGAAAGTAGAAATAATACTACATCACGTAGTTTCATTTAATTGTGAATAATGAATTTCTACAAAATTAACGCCAAATATATTCAATCAATGATATTCTTGATAATAATTTCGGTAAATAAACTATATATCAATTTAGATTCATTTCTTTTTTACGAGAAAAAATAAAGACAATATGAAATGCGGGTCCGTGATGGCTTATCGGTTCGAAATGGAAATGTCAATGCCGTATACTCTCTCATTACTTGAATCAGAGATTGCGCTGGATGAAGCGACATGAAAATCAGTACTTTTGTATGATTTTGTGCTTGATATAAGAAAATTAATAATAGGAAGAATAATCAGACCTATTGAGTTTTGGTTAATTCATTTGTGTATTGCTTATGTTAAAAAAAAATTGAATGGCATGATAAAAGTTGTGCCTAAATTATTGGCGATATGTAACTATATCAAAAAGAAAATATTGTATTATTTAAGTTTGATGTCTTAACGTGGGAGACGATCTCGCACACGGTGAGTTCCATCTATAAACAATTAAGTAACCAATTTTATTTTGCATACCACCAAGAAATATTGAATCTGGTCTATAATTGTTTTTGGCAACTAAATGGATCAAGAGTTTTGCGGAGTATATTATTTCCTCTAAATGTATTCGTTCCAGGTACATCGTTTTATTTTTCTTGTAAATGTTAAAGGTCTAATGTAAAAAATACGTAATGCAAAAATTAAACTATAAATAGTTTTAGAATTTGCTAAGAATAAGTATTTCTTTTGACACCACTCCACTTAGTAAAAAAAATTTATTTTCCTGTTTTCTGTTTTTGACTTTGTTTTTTCAGAAAGAGAATTTTTTTTTTGAGATTTGACTAGGTGTAGGCAAGCAACTTATTTATTTAACTAAGCTAATTTCTATTCGGTTAACTGTGTAGTTTCTCAAAAAAAAAATAGCCGTGATGCATTGATAGAAAGACAAACGACAGATAACAAAGACTTACCATGAGAGCTCCTTTTTTCCTTTTAGGTACGGAACAGGCGTCAGTTGGATGCTTATTTATTTTTAAAAAAGAATCCAACTTACGACTGTTCTGTACGTTTTTTAAAAATACAATATACCTTTTAGGTTTTTTTTTCATCGTTGTTTATTCTTCTCTGTAATATCCATATTTTTTCGCATAGATCAAGGCGGTGGCGACAAAGCTGGGCATTGCGCACACGTTGGACACGCGCGCCAACAAGATGTCCGGCGGTGAGCGGAAGCGGCTCAGCATCGCTCTGGAGCTCATCACTAATCCTCCCATCCTGCTACTCGACGAACCTACAAGGTACACTTTTGCGATACTCGTGTCCACTTACTTTAAGTCTGGCTGACTTTCCATATGGATGGAAATTGAATATCCGCCCGGGATACATATTAGTATTTTCGTTAATAATTTAGAAAATATTAGACCTAAGCGGTTATTTATTGTTAGTTGTCAGCTACGATTTTATTCGGGTTAAATTGGAAATATACTCGTAATCATTTAATATTTTGGAAATTCTGCAGTTTGCATATTTCGGTCTTATATTTCATCGTCTACAAGTAATATTTCTAGCTTTTTTTGTGGTACCAGGACAAGCCGAATTGATTTACTATCACTCAACCTATGTAAAATTGACTAATTGAGGAGCGATAGTCTCTTAAATAAAATGATTATACAAATTAAACAAAAAATTAAATAACATTTTTATGTCTCCTTCGAAAAATATCTTTACATAAAGCAAGGTTGCAAAAGAAAACCATCTCTCGAATTGAATATTTCTCAATCCAATGAGGGGATGGAACTGTTAAATATATCGAAGATGTATAATCTTCTTTTCAACCTTTAGGTTTTACTATTTTTATTTTATTTTATGTATTATAAAAGTAAACAATTTTATTAAATAAAAAAAAAAACATTCAAAATTGTAATCAAAATTGTAACAAACATAACAACCACATAAACTTAGTTACTTTTTCTTTACTTTTTTGCACTAATTCAAATTATATCGTTGTTATATGTGAATGCTTCTTTAATTCGAAATATTACAAAATAATTCTAAACAATAATTAAAAATATCTCTCTAAAAGTACTCATTAAGCCAACAATCACTTGCGTTCTTCCCCTTTTCATATTGTTTGCATAACAAATCGACTTTTTTAATAACGAGGTAAAATAGAAACAATATTATGAAAATATACTATTACTTCGATCGAATTTGTTGGTAAATTACAGCGATATTGTCGCTTTTGATTGACCTACAAAAAATTCTCGATATTGGTGTCCTAATAACAATTATGTCGTTAACTATTTACTCATTCGTTATTAACGTCGTTGATTATTAACAACAAGGGTATTCATTAACAGTGACAATACAAGACTCGTTAATTTGTAATCTTTTTATTTAGTACAATTAAAGACTCAACAAAGAGACCACGACCGATTCTTAGATGTTCTAGAAATTAGAGCACCGAACTCTGTAATTCCTTACAAATCAAAGTAGAAGTCAAAAAAGAATAAGAGATGCCATTTATGGATACTAAATACTACTTGTTTGTTTATTACTCTGAATGGCCAAATGAATCTTTAAGGAACAAAGTAAGTATTAAAAATGATCACAGTCCATATAAGAATAGGTCGATCCAGAATATTTTTAAACAAAACGTTGCCAAACTAGTTAAAGTTAAATGGAACATGTTCAACTAAAAATTGTTAGAGTATCAAGATTAATAAACTTTTCAGTTGGTATCGCAACATACTTCATGATCCTTAAAATATGTTAAAAGCCCTACAAACTGCGTCCTGCATATGCTATTCCTTAAAAAGAAATTACAAATACATTATAAAGAAAAATGTGTAACTAAACCCAACACAACCTTACTATACCTAATAGGTATTTTACCTGAAAAATAATTTTAGGACGTCAGGGATGGAAAAGTTGCATCTCTTAGCCATCCTCACTCAACTATTTCCGCTTCAGTAACAAAAATTCCCAAATCGTATATTCAAGTTGAATTTTGATTGATACAATGGGTCTAGAAAAGTAAACAAAACAACAGACACGTTATGCACCACGTATCAAATATGTTGGATTATGCACCGCACTCCCGTATTAAACTATGGACATTTTAGAAAATAAATCATACATTAATTCTGAAACTTCACTTAGGCTCGATTTTTCAATCGTCAGATAAAACGGCTAATAACTAATCTTCAAATACCGCAACTTAGATCTTTATCTGCCACGTAACCGTTTTGCATTTTCCAATGCTACATTATTCAAAGAATAGTTAACTGTGGTTTAGTCCAAACAATTTCACAGTAAACGTATACAGGCTATATAGAATTCATTAACGACATTTAACGTTCAATGCAACACACATAAAATTAACCTGCAATTTATTTATGTGCTTCGTTTTGATTGTTGTACCGTGTTATTATTTATAAATTGTGTTACGAAAAATCCGAAAATGGCTAAAATAAATAAACGCGAACATTCGTTTAATTTAAAAAATCCGAAGTCCGCTTATTGACTGAATTTGTCATCAGTTATTGTGATACACTAGAAAACAAGAAAACTGATGTAATCTCAAACAAAGAACAAGATGCCGTCTGGATGTCCATTGCCACCAATTTTAATACCACGACAAGAAGAAATGTGGTACGCACAGTAAAAACTTTAAAATTGACATACAGGAGTATTAAAAAGGGACCAAAGGAGAAAATAACCATTCATAGGCAGAAGTTGTATAAAACAGGAGGCAAACCTTCTGCTGCCCCTGATTTCGATGATGTGGAAGAAAATTCTTTGTCTAGACGACAATATCGCGAAATTGTCTCACTATTACAATTCTGTATTTTCTCTCAGGTGCACTTAAAATATCAATTATTTGATTGCCAGGTCGTTAATTGTGTTAAAAACATTCATCATTAACTCAATATTGACAAAATATACATAAAACAATGTTATCATAAAGATACCACCAGAGAAACTACGCTACGATGAGTCGCCAAACATAACCTAAAAAGTAATTTTAACTGGCCAATAAATACTTATCCAGGCCTCGAAGTAGTAGATAACTATATTCCTCCATTAGGGGAATATAGTTATCACATCCCTTTATTCGATTAAAAATTATCCTCTGAAAAATACAAAATAATAACTCTTATCTGGTTGTTTATTTAAGGTTTGAAAAATCAGTACATAGAAAAACACTGTTTTTTGATGAACAGATGAAAGAGTGTGTTTTTGCATGACTGTAGAAATTCGTCCCAGTTATTATGGAAATTTTATTTTGTGATCTGGATCCCATTTATCTTATTTACTGGTGTATACAATAACATTAGGGTTTTAAACGTTTATGCTTTGTACAGTTTAAAGTTATAATCTAGCACAAGTATTTTTGTTGAAAAATATCTCACAAGATAAGAGTTCGATAAAACACTCTTAGAATCTTGTCATAATATGTAAATAAAATAAAACATTTCATCTATGTTCTAGTTTTTAGAGTTATTAGTTAGATTAAACTTGAAAAAAAAAGATTTAGTCTAAGCATTATTTTGAAAATGGAGTCTACACTGTGGAATGTTGCTTACCCTTGTAATTGTCATGTGGTACTTAGAGTATGCTTGATAGTAGAAGAAACTTTGGAAGTTACGCTTACATCAGCATCGTTATTATTGCCATTATCATCAGCAGTCTGTCTCAGTCCTCTGCTGTACGTAGGCTGGATACCAATGTGCATATCATTTGAGGTAATGTCCATAATCTCCACCTTGGGTTCGGGTGAGTAGGTTTTTGTTCCAGTGGTGCTGTTGCTCATCACTAGTTTGTGGCATACATTTACGCGACTAAAAATACCACTCCAGCAATGCTCGACGAGTGGTCGAGAATCGGATTTAGAACTTGCAGTACACCCCGCCTCAAAGGCCGTAAACTTTGTGGTCAACGCAGCACACCACTGCACTGTATCACTGCAGTACAAAGATGAGTTCAGCCTGCGACTAGAATTGTTATTTAGGAAAACGTCTTAAAGTACGAAAGTAGGGAAAGACAATAGGGAGACAAAAGAAAAAATAAAAAAAACTTTAAACAGATATGTGAAAGCGTCGAAGATTGCAATAATTTGTTTCGCATGAACTGTAGATGGCAATTAATGATATACATTTTTTATGAAAAAATGTGCAGAATTTTGGACATTTTTGAATGTCTATCTAAAAACTAACGTTGAAGATAGACGATTGAACCTATACTAAAAAAGGGAGCAATCTCAACATTTTACATTCCTTCTATTGTTAATTATAAAGCTACCAAACATATCTGCATATTTTTAATGATAGAATCTTTTCCAGCCCAATCGAACCTCTTGCACGAAACGTGACGTGGGATTAACGAATTGTGATATTTAATATTATTCTGTCGAACAGGTCAAATAATGTGAACATGAATAAAATTGTGTTGTACTTGCTTAATAATGTATGATAATTTAATTTCGTATTTTAAAGATTTCATATTCCAAAACAAAAAACAAATGCTAAAAACCATTATTGAAGTATTCGAATCGAAAAATCGAATTGGTCTCTTTCCTGCGAGTTGTAACTTTCGAATAGTTTTTAAATTTTTTGGACAGTACTGGAGACTCGGTGCAGTTTTGGATACCCATTCGGAACTCGTAGTTAATTATGAAATATTTTTTTCTCCTAAACCACTTTCTGTGATCTGTTGGAGGTAAAATCGTTGTCGCGTTTTTTGTTGTGATTTTGGGTAGCTCCTTGCGAAATGAGTTGCGGTCACTATCTCGGTGTATTTAATTGTGAACGAGCCTGAACTTATAAAATTATTATTTTACAAAAATCGGTGCGAAAAACATACGCATGAATAAACTGTGGATTCACCAAAAAGTGGACAGTGACTTTATATTTCCATTGTTTATAGAATCAATCTAACTTTATCACATGCGCCCAGCCGTTTGTTCTTTATAGCCTCGTCTTTTCTAGCATTTTGTACCTCAAATGAAAAAAAAAACTCTTATAAGATCACATATGTGTTTGTCCGTCCGTTAATTTCATGTGACGTGCGGGCTAATTGAAAGAATTGAAAGGGCTAATTAGAAGGATTTCAAAACTACTTTTTTTCATAATTTTATGTAAGATACTTTCAGAAATGTTACTGAAAATATAAAAAAATACATGATATCCAGAAACTGTTGGTCAAAATTATGAAAAAACGGTGTTACCATAAAAGTTTTCCCAGAAAGCTAGAGCAATGATTTAAATCTCGACGTTTTTTGAGAAATTCGCGACATTTTTACACCTGATATGTGAGGCAATGTGTTTATATGGTCAAACATGACATTAGTATTGATATTAGTTTAATAGGAACACCATGTATCTTTAAATGTTAACAAAAGTGTGCATCAAAAGTGTGCAGTCCTAGTAGTATGATTTAAATTTCTACTTAACAGATTTTAGGCCTATCCATATAAAATTTTGAAGGTAGATCAGAGAGACGACCTTATACAGCGATCTCAATTATGCATGAATCGATACGAAGTAATTTATAATTATATCGAGCATGTTGCGTTAACCATTTTTTAAAATTATCACAACTATTAAAAAGCCACAATAAATTAACATGACTTTCTATGGAGCAAAACGAGTTTGCCTTAATGAAGTGCTTGGAGAAATCTGCTCTGTCTTTTGCAGTACATCTAACGAAAATTTTAATTTTTTCGCAAAGTATTTATACCATACTTGAGGAAACTGAATTTATTAAATCGTAAATATTGGTAAAGAACATAATCGTAAAGGCCGTGCGGTTTCGGAACGTGCCAGCGAATCGCTGCTGTCGGTAGTGGCCCTAATTATAATTTATAGTGTACAAAAATTAGCTGAAAGGGTTATTTAACTTTATTGAAAACTATTCGTAAATCATGGTTGACCAGCAGATATAAAAATAAAATAGTAACAAATACAGCGTTCCTTATTTTCCTAAATATAATAAAATTCACAGAAAAAGTAAAATTCTACCAAAATTAATAGAAATAAATTATAATTTAGAAAATGTTGTAAACTCTAAGCGATTAATTAATTAACAAAACAATAAGATGCGACTAATTTTAGTCTAAGGAAATTAAAATTAAGACAGAAAAAAAACAAAAATTAATTTTTGTATTATTTAATTATTTATTAAAAAAAAGGTTAGTTTTCTGGCTCATTGTAGAGGATTGACCTATTTAATTTTATCAATGAAGTTGACGAACCTATTTTATATGACCGTAATTCCATACATAGGTTACCTGAAAATCTTTGTTTATTTTTTATACAAAATATGTTGTCAATATTATTTTGCAATAATTAGCAAATAATTTTTAGTCCAATTTAAAGATACGTTAGTTCTTATGGTATTTTTTTTTATTAAAAGACTCTTTCACTTACCATTTATATTTGGCTGGTATTTGGAATATAAATAAGAACACTTGAAAATTTCCGAGTATTCGCCAAAACGAATATTTTGAACATGCATAATTTGTGTCTGTTTATATGCACATCACGTAAATTACGTAGAGGATTTAAATGGGGATCACCATTATATATTTTTAGAACTGGAAGTGTTGAACGTTTTGGAAACCTTTGTCTGTCTTGTCAGTGTTAGTGTTTGCAAACCTACACTTATCCGGCTACATGAAATCATGCATAGATTTATAATATTAATCTGCTATATCTCACTAAGCTTTATCATTTCTGAAATATATATATTTATATGTGCCGAATTAAATAAGGCTTTTGTAAGTAACAGAAAATAATATTGCCCATAATAGAGAACTTTATTGCAAGGGAATTATAGTTTAACTTTATTGCAACCAAAGTTGTGATTCATAATAGTATTGTGTTTCAATCAAAATTGACTGGGAATGTTGCTGATCAATAATTATAGATTAAATATTAACTGAGACTCGTCGGAATAATGGTGTAGACATTGAAGAATGCGAATTAATGACTACCACGCAATTCTTTACATAAATGGCTGCGGTTTAATAATAACTATATTTAAACTTCTACGTGGCCTGAATCAGTACATATTTAATTAATTTCTTGGCGTAATTGCAAAAATAAATTAAAAAACACAGAACAATAGTGACGATAATAATAATTATAGTTTCGAGAGGTCAGTTGGATCAGTCGTGGTATAATATTTAGCATGTTGGCACGGTACACAGAAGACGTGAGTTCAATTCTCACCGGCCGATCGATTTTTGTGGTCTACGATAATGGTTACTAACTGACATTATATTTAAATATTAAATTTGTTAACCTGGCTTTTGACTTATAATATTATCAAAATAAATGTATAGCTAACATCATCTAATATTAGTATTTGTAAGTTTTATGCTCATAGAAAAATAAGTCTATGCGTTGATTTTTTAAACAAATCTTTGTTTTGGTCGATATTTATCCTACCATCTTTCATCCAGTGTTAATATTTTTAAATATGATGATTATTAAAAACAATGATCATCATTTCAAATTTCCAAAAAATAAAAAAGGAAAAAAGACCAAAAAATTACAATTTTTCTTATTCCGAATTCCACGCGAACGATGTCGCGGGCACAGTCAGTATGTAATATTTAACTAATAACATGGTAATAATTGGAAACCCAATACCTAAATAGTGATTTGTTTTGCTCAGACTTCATCTCCTCAAATATTTCAGCGGCCTCGACTCGGTATCTTCAGTTGATGTGATGCTCGCTCTGCAAGCGGTGGCGCGCGATGGTTGCGTGGTGGCGTGTACCTTACACCAGCCCGCATCACGCCTCTTTGCCCTTTGCGACGACGTCCTCTTACTGGGAAAGGGTCGTACATTATATGTAGGCCCGCGCCATGAGTTGCTCGGGGCACTGGAGAACGCCGATCTTATCTGCCCGCAGTATTATAATCCGGCTGATTATTGTAAGTAATTGTTTCTCCTTGTAGTATTTGTTCTCTCTAGGTTCAAGTTATTGAATTGATACTTTAAGCTGCACAAATAGTCAGGGAAGTAACCCATAGTACATTCTCAAAGTGAATAATAATTCTGTAAATTTTTCACACAAAGTTCAATTTAATATAGTGAAGATGGAGAATTTGAAAGTTCGCATGAGCCACACTTGACATTTGCTAATATTTCTGTAAAGAAAGTATCTTCGATTTTCGCTCACCAGACCAAAGATAGTTCGGTCAGGAATGAGAAATCAATAAAAAAAACAATTCATCCATGATAGAGCTCAATAAATCTGGTCATCACCTGACTACTTCATCGCGGCTGTATGAACTTTCAAAATCTTTTATTGTCTACCAAGTTTATAAGTATTTTTTACAAAATAATATCAACTGCTCAGAATGTAAACATATTGAGTGAAAAATTAGCATTATATTTGCTAACAACTATTATCACCAAGATCTAAAGGCACCAATATCTAGCCATGACAAGGGACTAACGATATTCATACAGATAATATGCATCAATCTGATTGAAATGCAGTTGCGTAAAAATTAATAGACAAAATAAAGAATCATATTTATTAACATTATATTTTAGAAAAAATATAGAAAAATCTTTCTGTCATTTAAAGAAATAACGATGGTAAAATGATTGATTTTTGCTAAGTAATATTTCATATAAATTAATACGTCATTTTGTAAGGATTTCATTAGTGACCGCATTACCGTTGTCATGTACGATAGATACTTTAAATAAATATGTTGTTTTTTTACGGCAACATCAAAATTCATTCGTAAGTATAGTGATAATTATAAATGTTAGGCGGTGTTGCTATTGCACGTTAATTTGTTGGTAACGTAGTACATACTACCAAAAGAGAGATTTTTTTCTCTGGCTTATATTCGTTGTCTTTAAAATTGTTTTAAATTGTTTTTCCAACTTGAGGTATTTTGAATATATATGCTTATTATTTTTAATGCAGTGCTTGAAGTAGCACACGGCGCACATCTGGGTAACCTGAACGCTCTGGAAGATCTGTCGGAAAAGTACGTTCAGGGACTTCTCGATGAATGGAAACATGCACACCCTTTCGCAATAGTGGAAGGTTTCCCTTCAATAGATAAAAAATCAGGTAATTTAGACAAAAACTAAACGTGTAGTTATTAATTGGTTTTGATTACATTTTCCTTTTCAAAATCTTATTTTTCCGAACCATTATCATTAATATATTTTCCAAACCTTTCAGCAAAGTTCATCTGCATAAATAAAAACGTCTTATTTCCGACTCGTTATTCTCAGTGTTCAGCAAATTTGAAAATATTAAGAAATCATATATTAACTCTTAAGCATTCAAGCGAATTCTTTATTGTTTCTGAGAAATCAACTGTCAAAATTATACTCTTAACAAAGTATCCTTACATCATTCACACATTGGCTACGCAAATTTTCTACAGATTGTTGTTCTTCTGATTTTTCAAGATTTTTTTGTTTTTTACAGTTATTGGAATAATTTGATATATTGGCGTAAGTTTTTGTGGAAAAATTGTTTCTTACAAGTGTACCTTTAAAAGTTATTTTTAAAAAATTGTTGAGAATTCTCGTTGCTTTTGAAAGTTTAAAAAATTATATTTTGACATAGCCTAATATATAATATATATATATATATATATATATATATATATATATATATATATATATATATATATATATATATATATACATATAAACTTTAATGTTTTTTAAAAAATCTTGATGCAAACATTTTTGTTTTATTTATTAGGCTATGTCAAAATATTTAGTGGTAAGGATTCCAAAATGATTTTATTTTCTTATAATTAAAAATAGTTCTTATCAAAAAACACGCTGAAAAACATTCAAAAAAACTTTCTTGCACCATTTCTAAAATTAATGAATCGACAATTATGAAGGTCACTGGATTTCTAGGAGCTTATTTATAGTTTATAGCAAAACTATAACGATTATTCTAGTCCTTGCATCTTTGAGATATTTACGATACTTTTACGCGTATGAAAAATGTACTAGGCAATATATGTGCATGGTGAAAACTATTATTAACTTTTGTAAATAATTGAATAGTAAGACCGTCTATATTTTTAATTAAGTACATCTTAATCCAAAATATTGAAACATTGATACGTACTCCAGTTCGTACTGAGCCACTGTAAAATGCTATGCGTACCAGGTCTTATAAGCAGTGACTTATTACATATTTAATTGGATTTAATAAGGAATAATTTTCCTTCAGAAATTGGAACCGAAGATAGCAAGCGCCTCCTCAACTATTCGTGTGCAGTGACGTCACGACCGCAGCCCGCCAGGTGGTACCGTCAGCTGCTCGCACTGCTGTTTCGCGCGTTCAGATGCGGCACGCGCGATACGCAGCTCGCACCGGTGCGCGTCACCTCTCACTTTGTTTTCGCGATCCTGCTCGGCGTGCTGTACGCAGGCTGCGGAAGTGACGCGAATCGCGTTTATACCAACGCCAGCTGCCTCTTCTTCTTCCTTCTCTTCATCTACTTCGGTAATTCGATGGCGACTACACAAACGTGTAAGTATTATGGTGATATAGATATCAAGTATGTACCGTGTACCTATGTATCCAACAATGTACCCAACATTGAGGAGTGTGTGCGAAAATGATGTGTGCGAGAAACATATTATCTTAGCAGACGGCAATTATTTTATAGTTTATTTGTAAATATTTCAACATACGCTCGTGAAGATAAATATATAGATGGTAGACTTGTTGCTGCAAAAGTATTTTTTTATAAGCTATCCTTTATAACTCTATAACTGGCTGAGAAGGTACACATACAAAAAAGAGGCTCAATCACGGAGATGCTCGACAGCTGACAATATGTCGGGATACTTGGGAGTATCGCTCTCACAAGTATAAGGGAATAATCCCTTATATTTTTTAGCATGCTGAGGCGCACCTAATAAGTTTCACTTCAAAAATTAAAAATGTGCACAAAACAATACATATATGCATATACAGAGATACAAAACATGCTTGTACAATAAAAGCAAACAAAGTAGACATTGCATCAGGGGTAGAGAAAAGTATGAAAAAGTAGAAAGAAAAGATATACGGAAGAAATATTAATACCAATATATGATGGATGAATTTAGACCTCTTTTTAATAGACGAAGTTGCTGCAATAACCTATGTACTTGAATAAAGTTAATTCTATAAGGTAGTTACGTGGACTTTAAAGCATCGCCAAATCAATTTTATTCTGCGTTGAAGGCTCAGTATATTGTTATAGTTTTTAGAAGTTAATACAAAAATATGTTCTTGACAAGTTTAAAATTTGCAACAGAGACATAGAGTACAAAGATTGAGTACATTAATTAATATGAAAGAGTAAATTTATACAATTGGCAACTCGAGTACGCAAAAAGTGAACTAGAAAAGTGGAAGCAAAACGGTCTGTCACAGTAAAGTAAGTATTTCTTTTATGTAACATATCGTTTTGTTCCCTACTTTTTACGTACTCAAGTTGCTAATTGTACAAAGCTGAAGTCTGTGACCCATGCCATGGTAACGCATGCACTCTTATTGTTTGGGCATTGCCTTATTATGGGAATTTTGAAGATCCATAAATTCTCTATTAATTATACTAGCTGATTTAAATAGCTATCTTTCTACAATTGGTTTCAAAACAAAACGTTTTTAAAATATGTGTTTGTCATGACTTAAAATAAGCAGCTCATAAAACGAATACTTGGGATGATGTTACTAACAAGAGTATAAAATAGGTAAAACAGCACACTCATTTTTATCTAGCCTATTCCAGCAGGAAAATTAAATCTGAATTTTTTAGTACGATGGTCTATTGGTTCAATAACTAAAATTACAATTTTTATAATACCAGCAATTTAACATTTAATATCTATATCTTTTTGATGGTTCTCATATGACTTTGGAAATGAGAAATGTTATATAATGATATAAGTGCACGTGAATATTTTTGCTTTTATTTTATCTTTATTTCATTTTAAGTATTAGGCGTTTTGAAGTAAATAAATTTTAGGTTTATTAGGCTAAAATAATGGAAACAATGAAGACTAAAATCAAGAGTGTATCGAAAATTATTAATAAATCAGGTATTTGACTGTTATAAGTGGTTCGCAATAATTCAATGTGATGTATACTTTTTTTAATAGTGGCTTTAACAGATTTAGGTTTGGTTGTGGATTAATTTGAATTTTTGAAAAATATTAACTAGAATGTTCATTCAAACTATTAAAGTTTATTATATTAACTTAGTGTATGTGTAAAATGACAGGTATAAAATCAAACTAATAAGATATACAAGGAATACTATTTGTAATAAGTTTAAAACTATTATATACACATGTCAATCGCACTCAGAAGTTTCCTTGCAACAATTGGTACATTAATGTCGATTTAAATTTCTAAGCACAAGCTACTTTTGCCCATATCCTATTTTTACCCTCGCTCTCTCAACTATATTCAAACCACAGGCTGCCTCTTACTCTTCACTTATAATTTCTCTTTAAATCCAGCTCTATAAGTTCTTTTCCCAATAGCATCTTTTTCTAGATGTCTTTTTCTTAGATGTTTATGTATTGTTACACAGTGGTGAATCTAGCATGAGTGCTGGGATCCTGTGCGGATACCAATGGTGTCACTCCAAGAATGAAAACATTTAAAATAAATAAGAACCCGATAAAAGTCAATTGCAATTTTATTTAAATAGTACAAACGGAGAACCATCAATAATCAAATTGGAATATTATTATATAATAATATTACTGTTTTATTATACATATATTTTAACATTGACGAATGGATGGGAAAATTGGATATGGCAAAGGAGTAATGAAAGTAGAATTAAAGCAGTGAAAATGTATTCGCTCAGAAGTACGTGTGGCGTAAAATTTAATGATAGAATAAAGAATATTGTGATAAGGAAACAGGAAGGATTAGAAGAAGGTATATTCACAAAAATTGAGAAGGGAATACTTCGGCAGTTTGGCTATGTGAAAAAGATGTGCTTCTGATTGATTATGTGGGGATAGATGGTCAGGTCGAAGGAGGCGTCCCAAGGAGAAGTATCTCGGTTATATTGGCAAACACTAAGAAAGGGACAATTGAAAAGTATCCGAAACCGTAGAGCATGTATGAAAAGGGTGATGAAAATTAAAGAAGCGAGGGAGGTATAGTAAGACCGTAGCAAGTGAAAACCTATTTACCCCTCCGAGAGACAAGAGTGAGCTAATATATGTATGTATAAACACTATATTTTTTCTAACTTCATCAGCTGCAAACTCCGAATTCATCATACATCTTGAATTTAAAATGTATATCTTGTGTTGCCTCATATTCTATTATTCAAATGCCAAGATTATTCAGTCTCGTTTGGGTTATTGTTCCAAGTCAAGACATTCCAACATATCTTTTTGAACTTTAGCTCACAGTGTAACTCCCGCATCGGTGGCCAGTTCACCGGTCCTATGACATAGTAGGTCCTATGACGCACTTCTAGTGTTAAAATCTGGTTGATCACCCCCAGTAGTTCCCCAATTATAGTCATTACTGCAGCACAATTACAATCTGGCCACCACACAGTAGGTTCTATGAAGCACTTCTGGTGTTAAAATATTCTGGTTGATTACCCCCAGTAGTTCCCCAATTATAGTCATTACTGCAGCACAATAAACACTCCAACGTTGTTAAATGTCTTTTTTCATGTTTTGCTGTATATAATAATCACTTCTCAGAGGCAAGTGAAAGCAAAAAAAATGTAAAAATGTTCTTCACTATTTTTAATGAGATACATTTTGCATAACTGAGCGTTGGCCACATAAATTAATTGAATGATCAATACATAGGTAACAATCAAGTTTCTTTATTGTTTTTTGAATTAATAATAGCTTGTATTTTTTCACGTATCCCGTTCATAACAGCTGTATTGTCATAACCTTGAGAACGACTTATTATAGCATCTAAACCGTCATTTTCACGTTCTTAAGAATTTCATTACTTAAATCAGCGGCTTTTTTCCTTTTGAAGGAAAAAATCTAAGGAATACTTCTTTGATGTACACTTTTCTATTATGCTTGTTTGTGTAACGAATCACTTCAGATGTTTGATCAAAATATAAAATATCAGGAGTCTTATCAAATATAATATAAATATTTGGCTGATTTAATTTCGTTGATAAGCTTAGATTGTACGTGGTTCGCTTAAAGATTTTATATGTCTGGAGACAAATATGATAATACTAAATTAAATACTACATCATACTTTGACAGTAATTTTACTAGTTTCAAGAAATTGCCTTTATTTGTAGAGCTTTGTCCTTTGTAACCTATATTCGTTATATTTAATAATCTAGATGAAAGATGGTTCCGCGTCCGTTTATCGGTATCCACTAATTGCAAAACGGCTTCATCTATTCCCGCCATGCCACCCGGGTTGTCTCAAGGCTCTTTCTGGGACCAGTAACCTCCGCCTCATATAAAAGAAGGGATCTCCGAAGGTCCTCTAATAGTTTCCCGAATCTACAATCACAATGCTTCACCCAACAGGTTTTGCCCTTACTTAATGTTCTATTTAGTACCTCCATTTTTTTAGAACTCTTTTGGCGAATGCTGGCGAAGGCATTTACGCCTCTAAGATCGATCCACATTCAACCAAGTCCCGGGGGCTAAAGATACTTCGACCTTACGATTCACGTGATTTTTACTCTACTCTTATGCCGACGCATGCTCTCAATCAAAACTCTATGCCCATCATCATGCTCACCGCACTCAAACAAAACATTATGCGTGTCAAAGTACAGGAGCATGCTGGGCGTTTCCTTAAAGCAGATTTATGTGGGCTCGCGCGGAATGCGCCATGTCCCTTATAATAGTCGGCTCAGAAATATCAGGGATTAATAACCTATTCGTTCCCCCTTTGTAATCAGGCCAGTGAGCAGTAACGACCTCTAATATACATTGCTTTCTAGACAAGAGGGTATTCATTCTTCAAATATTCAAAACATAACGGGCACACGGTAAAACTCCTATTTCGAGCCAAAGTAAAATTAGCCGCCCGTTCTACAATCGCGAGGTTGGCAGGCAGACTTCCCGCCAAAACCGGCAGAGCATCCGTTGAACAGGTCCTGTAGCCTCACTTGCTCATAGGCCAATATACCAAGCTCATCTATTTTTTTATGCAATGATTGCCTTATTTCCAAACTTTTCCACCTTTCAAGTTTTTCCACATGTTTACTTGTAGTTTCACGGTCAACCACTTTACAACTTAGTTTTCACCACTTCTGAAATCCATTTGTAAATATCACTCTTTTGTTAGTACAGTTCGTGACAGCAAATAAACGACCGCAAAAGCAAAATACTCCTGTAACGAATAACGTGTACTACGTTATTAGTTATAGGAGAATACACCATCCATGACCGCAAATTTTGTTCACAATTAAGCATCTTTTTAAAAAACTATTCTTTTGAAAAATGGTGAACATCACCTTCTTTTTAACTTATATCAAGATGCATGGCAAATAACCCTTCATTACTTTGGAAATGTTCAATTCCTTTTTTATGATCTCAATGCGAGTACTGTCAGGGCGGGTATACTTCAGTCTGACACATCTCTCAAATCCGGAAGTGATTCCTTCATGTATGTATAGTCTTCAATAATAATAACATTATCAGTATTATCACTGTCATTTTTGTTTTTTTTATCTGATTCATCTTCTTGGTGGGTCTGTTGCTTCTTGAAGATGAACTGACATTATCTAAATTCTTCATTGTACCAACGTGAGAATTAGTTTTTGTGATGAATGTTAGCTATCATCACTTTTTATAATTCATGTAAAGATGGATCTGAACTACATTTATTTATTATATTTGGCTTTTCTTTGCTGAATTTTTTCTTTTAAATGTACGAACTCCCCGAGGCATTTTTTCATTTTGGACATTTGGACCACGTGCTCTAAAAAATAATTCGATTCCCAATTAATAACATCGACATAATAAATTAGAAATATATTTATTCGTAGAATTCAAGGTATATCAATATTTCATAATAAATACACTTTATTAATGAAAGACGTCACTCGATGGACCAGTCGGCCAAGCGTCAACTCGCCATATTGCCCATCTATACATAGTATCAACTTTAGTCGTTATATTGAGATAAAGCAGACTTCGAATGATAACTTCACTAGAAAATTTGAAAAAAAATTACTAATTAAAAATTCATTAAGTTGTAAATAGAATATAAACTAATGAAAATAAATAAATAATTTTCTTCTCGTTTCAATCACTACATCATGTACTGAAGGAAACGAGGAAAGTAGAATTGATTATTAATTAATTTCAGTGTATTTAGTTTAAAAAAGTAGAGTTAATGGCATTATTATAATTTATTGGTATTATTATGATGTTGCTTTCACCAGTCATACGCACTTAATAATACTTTTTTTATATCCAAAGAAATGAATACAACTGTGCTTTAATGTACTATTTTAATTATTCGGGACTTGTTGTAATATAAATATTTTTTCAGTGCATAGAGCCAGTTTACAATTTTTTTTTATATTTTATACGACTCGAAGTTATTTGACGTTAGAACAATCTGAGTGCACCTTCCAAAACGTAGCATTAAATTTTATTAAATGTCATTGAATTTTAGCGGTAACTTTGTGGAATTTTTTTAAGTTTTCATTGTTTTTCACAGTCGGCCGCCCCGTCTAGTTTCGCTAATTTTGTTACGGTTCCTGATTTTGGCCTCCTGAATTTGACCTAATCATATTTTATTTAATCTGCTGATTTAAAAACAGTTTTTATTCCAAACTAGTTCAACATTCATTTAAATTTGTTGTAGTAAATTTTAATGTGAAATTGTCTGTACATTATAATACATCATAATTTTATCACACAATGGTCATAATCATCTTTCGGACGCTAACTAGCTTAAATATTTGATTTCCATGTACATATAGTTTACTCTGCGACAGATGGTAAAATTAAGAGCCTGCCTTGAAGCAGTAAAAATACTGGATAATAACTCAAACATCCTATGCTGTTTCAATAAATAATAAACGGTTCAATCTGCTGTAGCTTTTATTTTTATTCTTCCTGTCTCGTTTACCATTTTAATATCTTAATCTCATAAAATTTTTATTTTTTTCAGTTCCATCGGAGGCATCTATAATATTACAAGAACATTTGAACCATTGGTATTCCTTGCCTGCCTACTTCTTTTCAAAGTTGGCTGCAGAACTACCATTGCAGGTAACCTATAGATTATAATTAATAATTTTATTATTACCAGGAAAGTTGTAGTCGTGTTATTGTGGTAACTGCGCATTTTAATTAACTTAATAATTTATTAATTTTTTTTGTTCAACCAAACAAGTTCTTAACTTCACATGTTAAAACCCAAGATAAACAGGAATTACCCGGAACCCCCTAATTTTTTTTGTTAGTGTGTATATGAATATATTGCACGTACTACCTATATAAAATATTAGAAATAAATTTAAAAACCAGGACTATGGTTCAATTTTTATATTCCTGTACTTATTTAATGTTACAACAAAAAATAATGAGTTTATTTTTCTCTGCAATATTTTTCGGCTTTGCCAAAAGTTGATGGAAATTTTTTAAACTTTCATATGCTTTAGTATGGTAGTAACTACACGTTGATCATTAGCATGAAGTAATGTCATTACTTAATTTTTGCTTTACTGAAAAATATCCTTAATTCTGTTTGTATATGCTTTATAATGCTTATCTATTAATTTTTCAAAACGATTCTGTGAATCCAACAACCTGCACAATTTCATTAATTAGATTTCACTTTACACGCTGCATATAAATCTCAGTTTCGCATCACTCCGAATATTAACAGGTGGTTACTTTGAAGTCTACAGACAGGAGCAAATAGAATTTAAAAATGGAAATTCTCGTAATTTTGTTTTATTAACATAGGTTGGCAATTAATAAACCCACAATTTCGATTCGCAAAGTTATTTTAATTTTTATAGGTAATTTATAAATTAAATGTTCAATTGTATAAGCTTCGTCGTTATTCGTTACTTATGCGGGGAGAAAATTGTTTCTTTGTAGAATTGTTTGGGCTTTTGAATGAAAAATAAACATTTTATGTCACATAAATAACAAAACAGCTAGCGAAACAGATGATTGTCGGAGGCGAGTGGTCCGAAGAATATGGTGAATGAGGAAGGGTAGTCCGTCCAAGTGAAAGTATTTTTTCACACCTTAAGATCGAATTTCTATGCATGTGTCGGCCCTCATTTAAAGTTAAGGGGGTATTAGCACATATCGTAACTAAACATAATATTCCCACTTCTATTCATGTAAACTCAACTTCTATTTGTTTCAACAAGGGTTTTAATATTCCGAAATTTAGTGTAGGATATTGCCTTGATGAGGATTATCAGGAGGTCCATATTTTCTTATAGAATTCATGAAATAAGTTTCCTTAACGTAATTTTTATTGTCGTTTCTTCTGTACTCGCTGGAACTAGTTGCGGGTTTATTAGATTCCAACCTAAATAGGTAATATATTATTATAATCCTTAACTGATAATTCATAAACATTTCCTCGATTTGTAACTATCTGTTGGAATTGCATACTCCTAACTAGAGGTAAAAAAATGTTGCCATAGCGCATTAGTATTTTTTCTGACTACTGAAGTTTTGCCAAATCGAGCTCAAAAGCTCCTAATTATTTTCGTGTTTCTTTGTTTTGTTACAGCATGTATAATCTAGTAATAAGTAGTTATGTGTATTTGTGCTATAATTAAATTGAAAATAATGATTTATTATACGTGGCATAGAGCAGAGGTTCGTAAAATGTTACTATTTGAGAAGTTTAAACAGTATGCGCTAGCACTCTGCTTTTTGAAGTGTGCGCTAGCACTCTGCTTCGTTATAGAACACATTAAAATAAACCGTATAGGCTATTGCCTTGTATATATTTTCTTGTTTATTTTTTTTCAGATCCTTTGTCCTACTTTATTCGTTTTTCCGACATGGTATTTCACCGGCCAACCTTTTGAGTTTTTCAGAGTGGGTTTTATGTGGTTGATATGTTTCCTTATGACTGTGATAGCACAGACTTATGGACTGCTGGCAGGAGCATCATTTAATATTGAAGTAAGTTAAACATATTTATCAATTATACATATATATATATATATGTATATATATATATATATATATATATATATATATATATATATATATATATATGTATATATACACACTCTTTTGCATAAAAAAACGGGCGGTTTTGATTTTGTCATATTATTAACAAAATATTATTTATTAAGAGGTTGTATCAATTGTAATTGTTACTGGCAGGTATAATGTATTCTGGCACATAAAAAAGAACGTTCTAAATTTGAAATTTATTCTTTTGAATAAAAATTCTCTTTCACTGACAAAGACGTATTTTTTGGCGGTAAATGAAACCCAACTCTTATGAAGTTCTTTATTTTTACGTTTTTTATTTTAACGAATAAATTTTAATTAAATTCCTGCTGTTTGCTGTATTAGTTCACTTCTGTTTACTGTTCTCAGTATGGTTGAAAAAACGATAAGAGCTAGTAAAATTATTGCGCTGCTTGAAGAAGGTTGTAGCCAATGTTATGTATCTCAGCAGTATAATATGAGCCGTTCCACCGTCCAAAGGACTTGGCAACGATACCAAGAAACGGGTTCCGTTAGTAGAAGGCCCAGTTCTGGAAGAAACCGGTCCACTGAGCCACGGGACGACCGCTTCATGGTCAAGCGCTACGAAATCGTCAAGTTACGTACGTGGACCTTAAACTGAACCTCGAGGACGTCAGATGTACACGAGTAAGCCTATGGACAGTCAGAAGGAGACTGGGCAGGCCGTCAATATACGTAGCTATCGCCCAGTTCGGGGCCCTACATTGCTCCGTGAGCATCGAGTTGCCAGATTGAGATTCGCTCAAAATTTTTCGTCATGGACTCAACAAGTCTGGAATATTGTTTTATTCTCCGATGAAGCTCGTATATCGATTAGTGGTAAGGATCGACGTCGGCGAGTCTCACGAAGACCTGGAGAACGCTTCGCAGAAGTGTGCTTTGAGGAAATCACCCCTTACAGTGGAGGCTCCGTAATGTTTTGGGCTGGTATTAACTCAGATGATCGTACCGAGTCCGACCTCAATCCTATAGAACAGATATGGAATAATCTCAAACGACGCCTCAAAGCCGTAAAACCAGCTCCAGAAATCATTCAGGCCCTTAAAAATGTGATCATCGCTGAATGGGAACGTATTCCTCAGGAAATGATAAAAAACGTCGTCGAAAGCATGCCTAGTAGATTAAGCGCTTAGTAGACTAAGGTTTTAGCTAGAGGAGGCCATAATCGTTATTAAATTTTCAAATTTTATGTTAAATTAACAAAAAATATTCAAAAATAAACTTTAGCCATTTTTAATGTACCACACTCGTCTGTGGACTTTACATCGTTTTTTTATATATTCGCATTTTTAATCACTGAAGTAGGTAAAAACGATATTCGCATCATATCGCCATATAAAATGCATCAAATAATAATAAAATAATTTTGATATGGTTTATTCTCATAAGTGCCCGTTTTTTTTGCAAAAGATTTTATATATATATATATATATATATATATATATATATATATATATATACATATATACATACGTATTTATATATTTTTGATACTAAATGCAATTATTGAACAAAACTCTTGAACGCTGTTCATTTGATTTGACCAATGCTATATACAGATAAGTGAATTTTTATGGAAGATATTCAATCGATTGGATGAAAAATATGTTTGTCATTAAGGTGCACCTTTTCTGTAAAATATTAAAAGAAATCTCCAGTTCAGAGGGTTTTTGTGTAAATTTGGTTTAAATATAGGATTGGTCATTATTTTTAATTTTACCTAGCCATACCAACTGAATAAATGCTCAACAATAGTAGTTAAAATACTATATTGAGAAAATTATGAATCAGTTTGCTCTGTACTCTAAGCGCTTTGAATTTCACAACTGTTTAAATAAAAATTGTAGATATTTTAATATTTAAAATGTAATTAAAAATGTAAAGTTGCCGTTGTTGCGGTGAAAATTGTTATCTCTCCAGTAAATTTATTTTTTTCATTCATCAAATGTGTAACTTTGATATGCTTTGAGCAATATGGTTTTTCGAATTTCGTTTCTTTTACAAAAGAAATGTGGAAATGTAATCTTTTATTTTGTTACAGATGGCTCTATTTGTGGTGCCGGCTGCCAATATCCCTATGATCATTTTTTCTGGATTTTTCATACCCCTCGATGAAATACCCGAATACCTACGTCCTTTATCCAAAATTTCATATTTCCGATATGCTTTCGATGGTGCCATGCAGGCTGCATATGGATTCCAACGCCCTCCATTAGACTGTTATGAAATTTACTGTCCGTTTATGAAACCAACTGTGATACTTGACAAACTGGGTTTAGTGCAAGATTTCTACACCGATATATGGGCGCTACTCATTTGGATAATTTTACTACAAGTGAGCTTATTCTTAGTTCTTCTCGGGAGAGTGAAGTTATCATGTAGATAATATTGATATACGGTAAATAGTTGTTTAATTTTGAATGAAATGATGTGAACACTATTGATAAATATAATGTTATATAATACATTGGTTAATCGTAAACTAATTTGATCACAATGTTATATTGTTGTATATTAAGAATTAACTTCGATGTAAATATTTATTACATTAATTTCAGACAAATCTAGTATGAACATTCCAACTGATATTACTTTGTATTTTGATCTCATTTTAATGTAAATTGTTCAAATGATAATACGAAACTTTTTTTTTAAAACAAATATTGTGGGTAAAATTTAATAAAATTAGGAAAATTTTAGTAGTAGTGATATTATTAACTATTATGCTAGTACTGATACCTTATGTAAAGCGTTTTGTAGCAAATATAAGAATTTTTATATTTTCATTTTGGATTAAATCAAGGTTATTAGGTGTCTTTTTTTGGGCGTATCGCAAAAATGTTACGTTTAAAAATTGAACAAACTGTCGACTTTAAATTTTAACTAAAAGTTCAGAAAATACCTTGGCTAGTCTAACTAAGCAATTTAATACCCATAATATGTATTATGGGGGTTTATGGAGAGGATAAAATATTACGTTCGCAAGTTTTTAAATGGCATAAAAGATGCAACGAAGTATCAATGATGATGAACATTTTTGACGGGAATATGCTGATTGTGTTTATCAAATCGTAATAAAATAATAAGTCAGTACTCACAGGTACACGTTTTGAGTTAATGTGAATATGTAAAAGTTGTCTAAAAATAATCTGTGCCACGCATTTTCCTAGTCGAAAACAAGGATGGGTTGCTGTGTGGGTGCAGAAGGAGCATATATTGAAGAAGATATGTCATTAAATTTATAATATTAAGAAAATAAGTAAAGTGGCGTTATTGAATCAGCCCTTTTATTTTTTTTGAAACACTTGTGTAATTAATGAATACATTTTTTTGTAACAAAAACATTTTGTCAATTTCCATAAATGTAAGTTTCTTTCTTTGTTCCAAATGCGCAATATAGATGCGAAACATTCCAGTTATTGCTTTTATAAGAAATTCGGCAATCTTTTAGACACTGATTTATAAATAATGTAAACTATTAGGATTTACCATTTATAACTCTTTGTGTTGGAGGTCATGCTATCTTGATTCTATAGTAGATCACATCTGATAAACTCGTGCTAAAGTTAATATAATATTTGGATAGAAGTAAAATAAGAATGATTTCTAGGGCAAAGTAAAGGTTACTGACATCAAGCAAGAAGATTGCTGTGTACATTGGCAAATAAAACTGAAGAATTTATGTTTTTTTTATATTCTATAAATAACTATACCTATACCTCTGAATATTTTGAAATTATATGAAAAACTTTTAGATTTTTAGCCAATATTCCATAAATTATTGACACATGTATTACTTTAAAATCTGAGGAGTTTAAACATTTAATATTGAGTTTGACATAGCTGATTCACTTACTTATATTGTGTTTCAATAAAATTGATATGATTAGATAAGTTGAGACAGAAAGCCCGACATTTGTATGAAAGTTCTCTAGTTAGTATAAATATTGTATATACGAAACAATTATGTGAATTAAAATAGTTTTTTTTACCATGATATTATTCGTATATTAGTCAATATAAAGTATATTAAATTAAATAAAATTTAAAATGCCTGGAAAAACATTTAAATAATAAAAGTATGTTACAGATATGCTTTTACATTTAATATTAAAAAAAAATTAAGAATTCTTTTTCCAAAACAAAACTACTGTGCAAAAAAATATTTTATGATATTTCACAAATATTCCATGGTTTCCTTGAAAGATTCAATATTTCTATGTAAAGATTTAAAAAAAATAAAGTTTTTTATGTTTTTAATTTTTCGTTTCCTTTTTTTTTGAAGAACACATTGAAAATTGTAATTCCGACTAATTTCAGGGTCTTAATTCGAATTCCACAATGTTATGAAAGCTAAGATGGCGGCGTCCGCATCGTTTGCAATAAATCGTCGCTGTATTCGTTTTCGACTACCGTTAGAGTGCTTAATTCTAATTTCACAATGTTTTCATATTCAAAACGGTCATCTATCTCTTGTAATAAATTGCCACTTTATTGTTTTCGACTATATTTGGAGTGTTGAATTTAAATCTAAAAAAAAATAAAAATACAAATTGGCGGCATTTGTCATTTGCAATAAATCACCACCATATTTGTTTTCGTCTAATTAATAAGAAATAATTGATATAATTTTTAAGGTACTACTAATTTAATAAGAAAGAATTGTTATATTTCTAAGGAGATACCTCAAAATGTAAATAATAAACGCAACCCGTTACGAGATTATTTACATATCTGTCCGTTTGTTTATCTGTCACGGTTATTTTTTTTTTCAGAAACCGTTTGAAGTAGAAAGTTGAAAATTGTCATTGATTAATCAGTTTA
Source organism: Druceiella hillmani (assembly GCA_039881145.1). Lineage (NCBI taxonomy): Eukaryota > Metazoa > Arthropoda > Insecta > Lepidoptera > Hepialidae > Druceiella > Druceiella hillmani. The sequence goes on along the minus strand of JAYKKI010000018.1, from coordinate 9,182,660 downwards.
ACCCTCATAATTCTATGGGTTGAAAATCTGAAGGAACCACGAAAATGGCATTTAACAACTACTTCAATGACAAATTATTTCAGATATTGAATATATTTGCTAATAGTCCACCTGAAGATGTAATACAATGAAACCTAGGTCGTGGCAAAGAACTTAAAGAAAGTAGAAAAGAAAGTAGTAAGAAGTAGTACATCACGTAGTTTCATTTAATTGTGGGTAATTGGGAAATTATTTCAGTAAATAAATATATTCATCGCATTATTTGTCACGTGCCTGTGAAAGATGTACTACATCTTACAGTTTAGTAAAATCTATATTTCTTTAAGTTTATATTCACCGTAATGTTAAGGAAACCCACGTGGAGTGAGTTTAGTTTTTACTTAATAGGTTCATATTTTCTAAAAATTGTTTTTTTCATAGTGGTTAAAATTTGATTTTCTTCATTGAAATTTTCCAAAATTAAATTAATTCGCCTCAACAGTGGGGACGCAGCTTTCGTAGGCCTTTTCAAGGAGCATCCTACTTCCATATAACGGAAAATTTAAAAGCTAAAGCTAAAAAGAAGTAAGTATTAGGACCACGACATTCTAGAATTTGTGACCCACATACTCTCTATCCTAACCGTAAATTTGATAATTTAACGATGATTAAGTTATAATAAAAGTTATTACTTTATTATGATTGCTTTCATTTGATTACATTATAGTTTGATTACATTATAATGTTTTTTAAAAGAAACGCACTTAATTTTGCTAAAATTGCAATTATGGCAAAAATTTCAAGTTTATTGACTTAGTGCACATGATGTTAATTTCTGAAGGTGATGCAATAGCTACAGCACTACAATTTTCATCTTAACTATCATCATATCCTAAGGCAGTTTATAATATCACAAGAAAATCTCTAGTTGTACAGGCTTTGCGGCATTGATTTTTCTTTAAATGTAATTTTTTTGAGAATAGAAACAAATCAATATAAAGTTTCAAAAATAGCAGAAGCTAAGAGAAACACAAAAGTCCCTCGTTGCACGCTTGCTGTATGTCTATATTTCTTTTCTACGAGTACCTAATATCGTGTGATTTAGTGGAATAATTTTTGAATCATAGTGAATTGTGTGACTGGATAAGGATTTTTTCAAAAAAGTACAAAAAATAATAACTTCTTAACTGCTTATTTTTGTGAAACCCATGTTTTTTTTCAAATAACTAATCTCGACGTTCTTTACCTAAAAAATTATGGACAATTATGAATAGGTCATTTGTTTTGACATTTCCCGTTATAAATATTGTTTCTTTTTTATTGTTTTGTTGCTTTAGACTTACTAATTTGGTTCAATTATTTTTTTAATATCATTAAAAAGTGTAGTGATTATTGTACGAATTAAATACTACTTACTTGACAGTATAGTCTAAAGAGTAGGTACACTCAATAAGGACATTAAAACAAACTCTCAAAAATATAACGTTAGTGTTTAGTATAGTGTAGGTAATAATATGAATTATTGTTTATTTAACTTAGAAACAAAACATGGTAATGGTACATATTGAATGTTATATTGTTTTTATTTCTTATATTAATGTTCTTTACATTTGTCACAATAATCTCGACAATTTACCCTGAATTGAGTAAACGTATCAGAATGGTATCTGTAGTTTAATATTTTAATGTACCGCGTGTTTCATAATGTGGATAGAGATTTTAATGATTACATTACCTGATTCTAAATAATATGGAAAAAATAGTGACCGAGCGTTAAGGAAATTCCACCATTATTTACAAAATCTCTCCGCTCGAGAACGGATACTTACTAGGCGTAAAATTAATAATACATGCCGCTTGTGCAACAAATTTCTAGCCTGTTCGCATTACATTGATCATATTAAATTTATCCGACTTTATAATTAAAATGAAACTATGTGTCAATATTTGTTTGGAAGGTAATCTGTTTTATTTATCATGTTTTATTAAAATTATATCAATACATCAATAATGTATACGTTGGTATTAGCACTGTATTAATTAAGATTTCTTCCACTAACCAAGCCAATCATCTAGAATGATTGTGTATAATGATTTTATTTTCTAAGTTTTGTCGAGGCAGCAATAACCCGTGACTATTAATTACGTCTCGTCACTACTAATTGTGTCTTATGCCTTTTTTCACATGCACTTTGGTTGCTCTAATTGGTTTCTGCCCATAAATTAAAAACACTGCTTAAAAATATAACCTATGAATGTCATGTCTTTCTGTGAATAAGAATTTAAATACAAGGAAATAGTGATTTCTATAGTACTTTCTAAAGCTGCTGACGCACTTGTTTCCCCCGTTCTTTGCAAAATGCATGTAGACTGGAAGAAAAGAACTTAGGATCTATTTAATATAAATAATTAATTGAGTACCAATAATATATATAACAATCAAGGTTTCAGTTGTTTTGGGGCCAGCCATTAAAGTCACCTATTATAATAATTATAAAACTAAATGTTTTAAAATAAATATAATTTGTGTTGAAACTTGAAATTGTGATATCTTCTTTTTAGTAGGTCAATTGCGATAAAACATAGCCTATATGTTACCTCAGAGCCAACAGAATCCACCAATAAATATTTAATCGAAATTTTCTTAGCTTCTCTTGCGTATTGCGTGAAGAAATAAACAGATTTACATACATTTTAAAAACAACATGTTTGTGTTCGGTTACTTCTGCTATGTCACCATAAATATTTTTTTCGTAAATATGTTCAATGTACAGACAGGTCAATTTTACAGTTTTGTTACCCTAACTTATATAATGTTATATAATGTACGTTTATTTGTCCTTATTTCACGTCGCAACTGTCCAAGAGCTTGACGTGCTTTTGTACACAAAGATAACTTAGGGTCGGGAGATGACATAGGATTTATTTTATCACGACAAAATTCTTGTTTGAAACTAGAAAAAGTACACAAAGTGAATAAGGATGTAGGGTCGCAACAGAGCAACTGGTCGACGTGACATTTTGAATCGTTACACACGCAATACAAAGGAGCAACAGGATCACTTAGTTTAATTCTCAAGTTAGAGATTTACCTACAATACTCAAAATGCAAAAGTGTGTTTGTTTGTCCTTTTTTCATGTCAGTTACACAACGTATACACATAATTTTTTTCTAGAAATATTTAATTTATCAGGAAATAATATAGGTTACTTTTTATGCTAAAAAATGTTATCTCAACTAATGTCGTAATACTAACTTATAAATGTAAATATATGGATCGAAGTGATTTTTTGCACAATGTAATTGACGGAGAATGATAGACTCAACCCGGTAGATCTTGCTCTTAGTAATATTATAATCCTAATTATTGTTATAAATGCAAAAGCGTGTTTGTTTGTCCTTGTTTTGCGTTGCAACGTAGCTACAAATTGATGTGATTTTTTGCACAAAGATATTTGGTGGGTCAGGAAACGATATAAACTACTTTTCATTCTGAAAAATCTCATCCTGACTAATATTATAATCCTAATTAATATTTTACTTGCAAAATTGTGCTTCTTTGTTCTTTTTTCACGTCGCTACGGAGCAGCACATCGACGTGGTTTTTTTGCACGGGTATAGTTGGTCGGACGAATTTCAGATCAAAACTAACAAACGAATGGACGAAAGACGAATAAGAGTTTACTTATTAATTAATTTACTAAAACGAATAAGTGAAATGTATTGAATAGTCGAATAAATGAAATAAAACCGAAACTAATAATAATAAGGCTAAAACTACGACAGATAAATTTTAAAATTAAATATGTACACGCATTTACATAATATACATAGAAACCTGTCAAGCACGAGTAGAGCTCGCAGTTATAAACATTTAATACATAGTATTTCTATTGAACTATTTGCAAATATTAATTTGACGTAATATAAATGTATTCATTAGATTATTAGAAAATAAATATGAGAGTGAAATTTGTTACAGTTCCTTAAGCCAGAATTAGTCCGATAACAGCAGAATATGTTGCACACAACCATAATTTTCTTTGTAAAGCTTCTTTTTATTCAATTCTTGAGGGCCAAAAAGAGTTCCAGATAGTGATTAACGCTGACAAGAAACACACCGGAGAAAAGAAGGTGGTTACAATGATGCTAAGACTGAAGAAGTAACAGTTTTAAGTCGGACAAGATTTAGAAAAAGAGATATTGTTCTACAGAGCAGAGACATAAAATTGGTACGAAATAATGAGATGCACAGTGCCTGAGATGCTCTACAATATCCTCTGATATTTTGCCATTGACAGACGGTTATCATATCAATATACTTAAACGTGATATTAAAACTGAAGCTCCTTTCGATAAGACCGTACCTGGTTCAGATATTTACAGCTACAGGATAATGATAAACGCTATATATTATCCTTTAGTCTTTTAAATAACCTTTTAGTCAACATGTATGCAGATACGACAAGAGAGAAAAAGATACGACAAGAAATGTTGTAAAGTTTTCTATGTAATTTTAATAGAACTCATGTACAAATAATGTGGATACATACTCGTATACATTGAAAGATAATACGAAGCAAATTAGGTTTACGAAGTTTTTCGTAAAAATAAATGATTCATGCATTATAAAATAATTGGATATTTAATATAATAAATATTAGGTATGCCCAGCATATATATATATATATATATATATATATATATATATATATATATATATATATATATAACACAACATGCATTATACCAAATTTCTTCCCCATAAAATTTCCATATAAATATTTTTGACTGTCGTCTATTGCGATATGTGTGTATTATTTTTCTTTGGTGGTTTCTGAAAAAAAACTCGGACGAGGGGGCAGTCAGACACGTGACTGATCTTATAAAAGTTCCGCTTTTCCTTTTCAGGTATGGAACCCAAAAATTAAATATACTGGATTGAATAATTTACACATTAAAAGAAAATGAAACTACGTGATGTAGTATTATTTCTACTTTCTTTAAATTCTTTACCACGACCTAAGTTTCGTTGTATTACAACATCTTCAGTGAGTAATGAATTAATGCCAAATATATTCAATATATCAAAAGAATAGTTAGAAAATTAAATGATAAGTGAATTAATTTACTCCGATGAAGTGGGTTTACTTTCAGCCAGCTTTAAAAGCTTTTCCAAATACCACTTGATTAAGTTCATAATGTGTATCGTCACTGTTACATGAATCATTGGCTGCATATTGCTGTAAAGTGTTTGAGTATAAAACAGTTTTGTCGATATATCTTAATCTTACATTAGATTGATTAAAAAAAATCTTGATAACAGAATATTCAAATCAGCAAAAGGTCTTCATTTACTTAATTTAATATATATATATATATATATATATATATATATATATATATATATATATATAATTAGTAATGAGTATTCAACTGTTAAGTATAAAACTTAAAGTAATAGACACTATGAAATAAAATATTTCAATTAGATATATTTTTATCATGGCTAAGAATGCCCAATATAATTATAATTAAACCAACGGTGTTTAGACAACTTCGTAAATATTTTTATTCGGAGCGGCCAAAGACTATCGGTTTGGGGCGCATCTTGGAGCAGACTAAGAAGACGGTATTACAAAATGTATGGGAGAAATTTTGTTTGAATAAAAGTTTTTTCTCTTTTGCTATTGCGTGAATCTAAATTATTTTAATTACATAATAAGGAAGAGGAATTGAGCATTTTAATGTCTTTTTGCATTTCAAATTAAAGTATAATTGTTTAGAATGAATCCTCTGAATTTATGTCTAGCAATTTTAGCGAAGAAATAAATATATGAAACTAATAAAAAGTAGTTTATTAGAAAAATGTGAACACGCCCTTAAGAATATAACTCAACTTCAGCGGTCAACATATGATTTGGAAAGAGAAGTACATTAGGAATGTTTTTTCTTTTGAAAAAAATAATAAAGTACGTTTCATTATGTTACTTTCGATATAATACAAAGTTCCACAGCGGCGTGAGCATTCCTCTTTGGTAGGGATTCGTCGCTTGATTTCAGAATTATTAGGAAACAATCAATTAAAAACACTTTGAGTTTTACAATATTAATAGGGATTTGTTATTATAACGAAGACTTAGTTCGTAAATTATAAACATGTGAAATAGGAAGAGAAATTTGTGAAAGAATAGGACTTTACCAGATTTAAAAACGAACAGGTAAAGAGAATTGTAACTACAGGTCATTGTCTATTGAGGACTAAGACATTAAACTGATGAACTGAAGTACTTTTCAGTGGGCACACCTCGATCTAAAATCTACTGACGAGTGTAATTGACTTTAACAGTGATTGAATAATTATGACCACAGTCCAAGATTTTTTTGATATCAGATGGAACTCTTTCTCTTAAGACATTGGCGAACTACGCGATGTTTGATTTTTAAACATTTTTGATTTTAGAAAAAAAAAGATTTTAGTCTTCAATTTCACGACCATTACTTTTAATATTCTGTTTTAATGTTAATATAGATCGTAATTTTTATTTCCCTTACCGCTTTGATTCAAAGTACCTAGCATGTTTTTAAAAAAAGTATGTTTGGTTTTATAATAATAATATTTACACTTTACCTATTGATTTTTCGACTAAGTCTTGTCATAGTACTTAAAATTCTCAAAATAATAAAAGAAATGTAATCTATAAATCGTATACTGAAAATAATTAATAATGCTAATTTCAACATAAACCGACAGAAGCAACTGAAGTGATCAAAGGTGGATCTTTATAAAATTAACGACGGTGGAACGAATTACAACATCTCGTCTTAGAAGTCCTCTTCAAATTACAAGTCAGATATTAATTCTAAAATCAAACGTGAGCGAACAAATGAGAAATGTAAACTCATAACAAGTATCAGAACGTTCCAACAACGTTGACCTTGGAGCATACACAAGGTTACCATACGATTTGTCCGAACAAGGGCGGTTTTTGGTCTTCCATCGAAACTTTGTAAGACTTGGATTTTTTACTTGTCCGGAAATAGAAATCAAATAGTATAATCATTCAAATATTTATTTTTAAAAGTACGGTTCACTGTCATATTTTAACAGACTTACAACTGAATAAAAATACCAACTTCGGTATTGAACAACAAAAATTAAATGGAATTGTATCAATATTTATTTAATATTAAAATAATTCAAATAATCAGTAAAGATTTCTATAGTTAATTTTAATTATCTTTTAACACTTTTAACTGGTTAATCTGGTAAAATTTATATCTTGATCAAAATCTCAAAAAAGTTTTTTTGGTAACCCTAGGTCTACATGAAAACACGCAAACAACCGCTTGCGTTTCTTGTAAGTAAATACAAGAAATAAGATAAATACAAGTTAAGGTTCAGCACCGTCAGTAAGATGAAGCAATAAACGTAGAAAAATGATATAAAACTTTAATAAATTCTCCAGACGGATAATAATAAAGGCAAAAAGTTTATGTGATACATATTAAAGAAAAAAAAAATGAATGTAAATGCTTATAAATAAGCTTGACAATTTTTTAAATTGTCCTTATTTAATTACGGTTAAAATTTTTGATAATAAAATTGCTTAAATTTTTTATGTAACTATTATTTTTAATTAGAAGATTATATGGTGAGTGATATCAAATCTATATCAAATTGAACAAATTAGGAATGTAATTTAAATTCAAATATTATATTTGCCTGCAAAACTTTCCAGTAAATAAATCTGTTTCAATTAAATAAGGAGAACTATAATAGGATTTCATTTTGGCTTTAAAACTTGAACATTGAATTTATTTATTTTTTCATTAACTTAATTGAAGCCAAAAATAGGTAGAATATTATTGTTATGATCTGACTTGTAATTTGCAGAGGAGTTCTAAGACATATTGTAATTCGTTATACTGTCGTTAATTTTATAAAGATCCACCTTCGATCACTTCGTTTACTTCTGTCGGTTTATGTTGAAATTAGCATTATTAATTTACTTCAATATACGATTAATAGATAACATTTCTTTTATTATTTTGAGTATTTTAAGTACTATGGCAAGGCTTAGTCGAAAAACCAACAGGCAAAACATCAAAGTAATTAAACTTTTTTTTAAAAACATGCTAGGTGATCTGAATCTAAGCGGTAAGAGAAATAAAAATTGCGATCTATATTAACATTAAAACAGAAAATTTTAAGTAATGGTCGTGAAATTTAAGTTTTCCTTGTGATATCAAAAAAATCTTGGACTGTGATCATAAACGTCACGTCAAAATAAAACACGAACATCAAGCAGAAAGACAAAAAAAATAAAACAGAGAGGGTAGAAATAAGATTCAGCACACAAAAATAGTAACGCAAACAAAAGAAACTTTAATTAATACTATTTATTGTTTAAAATAATAATAATATTGTTTTTATAACTTGCACCATCGTTTAGCTTATAGCGTCCCGATGAAAATAAAACGTGGTTTTGACAAATAATGATTTATGTGAAAGGAGTCAAAGTGATTGAGTGAAAGCATTTTAGATATAAAGTTTTAAATTTAAAGCGAAGTTTTAAGTTTTATTACACCAGTATTTTAAGAAATAAATCGTTGTCAGTGGAGAACTCGGTTATTTTAAAAAGATAAATTTTATTGTTTCGCGATTGCGATTCAAGATAAATATTAATCTACAAATTGTATTATTCTGGAAGTTTGTAAGGCTACAATTAAATATTATATTATTTTTAAACCTTTAAACGAATTAAGTCCGTATATTTCGGGTATTCGGACACTAGCTATGATGTATCATTCCATTAAAGAGATGATTTAGATCATATGTTAAAAAGTCAGGAGTAGGAAATGTGATAATATCAAATTGGTACCTGTTGCCACCTTGGGGTGTGGCAATGCTATAATGATGCTTGTTGCCATCTTGGGAGATAAATAACCAAACTAGAACTTGTCATAATTCCGAGACTAGACAATGCCTATTGGTAGTTGTCGTCGTCTCGATACTCTCCAAGGTGGGCTCCAAGAGTATATTGAAGGTAATTATAAAATCCGTATTTTGCTTTTATTATAATTTAACAGAATGCTTGTTGAATAGCATTACTATTTTGAGTGGAATAATTTTTCATTTTGTTGGCAATTTAATTTCTCCTATTGCTATTATCATTTTTGATTTCTTTGGTAAGAAGAGAGTATATAGAAGAATCTATCCGGGTTTTCAGTAAAATTTTCACTTGAAGGACCTGAAACTTGAAGATTTGCCTACAAAGCAAAGTTAATTATTTATATTTACATATTTTTTTAAGATACCGACGAACCTCGAATTCTGGTTAAATTTAAGCAAGATTTTTTAGATTATTAGAATTTTCGCTTCTGCTTGGGGGTATTAGAAGGGAATATTGAATTATAAGCGCCTACATTAGCTTACGCAGATTACAATTTCTTGTTCGAGGGCTGCTAAGGAAGAATTTGAGATGGTGGAGTTTTAAAGAGTCCGAGTTATGCACTACGATCACTGATGTGTCCATTCTCAATAATCGTATTTTATTACCTTATTTTTTGTTGGTGATAGTGCCTTTGATTAATTGAAGGTGGAGGGAGGCGATGTAATGTTAATATGACGTCATTGTTACAGATACGGAGTTTTCTAAGCGACCACCATCGCACATTAATAATACGTTCTTATTTTAAGGAGATTAATTTAAAGCATTAAAAATAAACGTATCAACTGGTACCTCTTAATCTTTTCTGCAGCCTACTTACTCATAGTCCTTGGTCTTATTTTCTTTTAATTACTTTAATATACAGATTTTTTTATTTCCAAAATGTATTTTTTTGATTAGGTAATCGAATGATGCTTTTATACTCTACAGGATAGTAGAATAATATTATTTTTCGAGCAGACCTTCCCCAGTTTCTATTTAGAATAGTCACTAGCTGTAGTCCGCAGGTACATCTAATACGTATTTACACGAAATTAAATCGTTTTTCTTTCTGATATTGTACTTCTAATAGTTTTTTCATTGCTTAGTACAGAAGCCAATTTGCTGAGATATTTTTTGCTGCTTGATTATTTCATTCGTACTATTTTTATGATATTCTGTCTATTTAATTGCAATAAGTTATCTGTTGTTTATATTTTAAATCTATTTTTCTGTTCGGTAAATTTCTTTTGGTTATTTTTATAGTATTATTTACTTTTGCCATATTGAATCTCCTTCAACTTCCTGAAAATGGATGTAGTTATTCCCCCTAAACCACCAGACCCTTCTAAAACTTCGCTTTCCAATAAAGAATTTGCTTGTCCTGCTTTCCCAGTTAGTTATGTTACTGTAACGGACTTAAAATCGACCAACAACAATTAAAATGCAAATCCGAAAATTGTAAAAGAGCGCAATGTAAAAAAAATTATTCTAAAAATCTTCCTTCCTTCCATTCTTCTGACTCCTCCTGCACTGAAACATAGAATATAATTCCTCGCAAGAACCCTCCCACTCCTTTTTCACAAGCGAATTCTGATTTACTGCCATCACCCCCGACTTCATCTTCTTACTCCCACCCTCCGAATTCTTTTAAGGGTCACTAATATATCTCTGGCGACAAATTGGCAGAAGCAGGATTTCAGTAGAATTTTCATCTACAGACGTCGCCAACCGTTTCGTAAACTACTCTGCTTTTACTGGACAGAATAAATTGTTCATTCCCTCTTTTAACGTCAGTCGCATGCGTATTGTTCACAATCCAGTTGATCGATTCCAGTTGATCGGTCTGACAAGGAGGTCTTACAAAACATAGAAGTTCCAGAAGGGTGCTGTAAGTTTATTAAAGTCTGCCGTTTAAACTTTAAAAAAATGATCGCAGGCCAACCCAAATATTTTCCATCGGAGACATCACCTTTGATGGCCAAGATTTTCTTCAACGCATATTAATGTCATATTTCTCGCACCCAGTTTCGAAATATGAATTCTCTACGATTCAATACTTCAAATGTCGTAGATTTTTGTATGTGAATGAAAAATGCTAATCTTCCGAGCTTTGTTTCCGATGTGGTGAAAGTCACGCTGGAAAAAACTGCCCATTTACTATTGGCAAGGCAAAATGTATCTTTTGTAGTGGAAATCACGATTTCACTGATAGAGTTTGTCCGGAATTCAAAAGACAAAAAAGATCAAATTTGAAATTTCTGAAAGAGACATATCCTACGCGGAAGCATCCAAAATTGTCCCTACTGCATGGAAATCATACGCCTGAGTTGCAGCTCAACACCCCTCCCCCTCCTCCACCAAATCCTTCCTCCTCCAACTTCTTTGCAAAAATTGGTCTTTCCGTTTCGTCCTACCAAGTCTTATCACAAAAAAATTGTGACTCTGAAACCTCGACCCCACTTGTCGACAAGTCCCAACCAGGGCTATGACCGCTCGGCTTTAGGACAAACCTGGGTAGATTTCCCATTCCTCAACCCGAAAACGACTGACGCCTTTAACAACCTTCAGCTAATAATTCTTCTTCTACGAGTATTATTTAACTTCTATTGACACATTAGTCAAAATTATGAGTTTTCCGAATCAAATACCGTCCAACTTTGCGTCCTCTATTCTTATTTACTTTCAATCCCTTATTTCTAATGACTCCACAAATAGTAGCGAAGGTCTTGCAATGGAATAGTCGCAGTGTTATATCCAACAAAGCAGATCTTCGTCACCTCCTTGTCAAGTATTCTTCATCCGTGGCTACCATCTCGGATACTTGGCTGAAGCCAGGATTCCATTTTAAGTTCTGAGGCTATACCTGTCTACGGATGCCAAGGGTGGATCCGCCTTATTACTTAACAAATCCCTTTCCTTCTTCCAGATTTCTTTTGGCTGGATGGGATGAAGACTGCTCTGTCTGCTGTCTCTCTGTTTTAAATCCCTTACCTTTGAACATTTACTCCTATATGGTCCACACAATAGTAAATTCCTTCTATCGTGTTTTACGATACGCTGATGATCTGCTTTTATATTCTTCTGATAAGTCAATAACAGTGGTCGAAAATGTTTTGCACTCTGCCCTTGTTAACTTTAACAAATGGATTAACTCTCATGGTATAAATTACTTCACTTTTATATATTTCTTATAATTCCACCTCAATCCCTGTTCTTTCCAATACCAAATTTTTAGGTATGTTCCTAGACTCAAAATTATCCTGGAACATTCACATTGAAAATGTCAACTCGCAATGATAAGCTATTATGAATATTCTCCCGCACTGTGGTGAGGCTCACACCCTACCACATTAAAGTTAATATACAACGCTCTGGTTTGTAGTCATCTAGACTATGGTTTATTTCTCCTTGGACCCATTTCCAAATCCAATGCCTCTAAATTGACACGCATTCAGTCTTAAGCACTGAGGATAATAGCGGGTATAATGAAATGCAGTTCCATAAATACAATTAGAATGTATTTATCCTCCTTTATACCTCCGGCAACAATACCTAGCTGATCGTTATCCACTGAAAGCAGCTAGGTTTTTTACTCACCCCATTTTTCCAAAACTCACCCTCCTCTCTAGGTTTATTGAGCATGCTCCTTTCTGGCGTTCTAAAATCCGACCTATTCTTATAGTTAGCTTTCAAAGATTGAAATCCCTCTCTAACCCCGTTTATCAAAATTCTTCTCTCGGCGTTTCAGTTTATAAGGAGTCTAAAAATGCTAATTCTCTGTTCTCTATTTTGAATTCTTTTTGGATGGATTGGACGTGAATATATACATATGCATCAAAAACCCTGAGAGGTGGTTATATCGGAGCGCCATTTTATTGTCCAACCACGGCTCATTCGGCATACTTCCGACTTCCTGAGAAATGTTCGGTCTTCTTCGGGGAATGCCGTGCTATTGTGGAGGCCTTGAATTATGCTCTACTCAAAAATATTCGCGGGCTCCTTATATTTTCTGATTTCTTAAGTTGTTTACAATCCCTTTTCGCTAATCCTTTTTCTTCGAACTGTAGCTTCCGGATTTTCCAGATCAATAAACTTACGCTTTATTTGGAGAGATCAGGATCCGATGTCGTTCTTGCGCGGATTCCTAGTCACTGTGGGATAGAAGGTAATGAAATAGTCTAGGCAAAAGTTCGGTTCGCCGCCGTGAATGGGGATTCATGTTTCACTATTAATTTCATTGAAGATCTCCTTCCCCTGACTCGTTCCTGTATGACGTCTGACTGACAGAGGACGTAGAAAAGATCATCCCAGATCACTATTGCTATTGATATTGTAATTGGTTTTTTTTTTCATTTTATTTAACTGTATTAAAGCTCTTACTTAAATTTTGTTCTTTCATACTTAATCTTTCTATGGAGGTAACGAACGCCATATAATCAAAGATAAAGATAAATATAAACTTAATTACATTGTACATTACACCAAGCCTTGAATAATTGTTTTTTACCTCAACCTTAACTACTTCCTAACCAATATATTGGGGTGATATAAAAGCGGTGACCGTAGATAACAAAGAGAGCAATTTCGGATTTGGAGAAACCGATTTTACCGGATCAGTTGGACAGAGTTGTGTAAAGGGAAGTGCCTTTACTTACCTTGTTTATTCCAATTTATGTTCGACCCTACTTAATTTATACATATTGAATATATTTGGGGTTATTTTTGTAGAAATTCATTATTCACAATTAAATGAAACTACATGATGTAATATTATTTCTACTCTCTTTAAGTTCTTTACCACGACTAATAGCCCACCTGAAGATGTCATAATACAACGAAACCTAGGTCGTGGTAAAGAGTTTAAAGAGAGTAGAAATAATACTACATCACGTAGTAATTTATACATTATAAACCTAACAAGAAATAAGAAAAGTTTCTATTTCATACTCAAAATTAGTTTAATTTGCTTTTGTACCTATCAACTGATTTATTATCATTCCATTTCATTTATTTAATGTGCAGTAAATCATTTATTCACGTGTATATGAGATAGTAATTATTTTAGGTGACATATCTGCTATGGTCACAATAGTAAATTTATCTTAATTCTTGATTATTTGTATTTATTATTTTCGAATGCCAATAAACATTTTTCATAACTGAAAAATGTTGATTTACACCGCCGTATATTTACATTACATATTAAATTATAATAACGGAAGATATTTATGTGTTCAGCGAGTTTTGTACGGAACGTAGTCCGTACCGAGCCGCATAATTATAAGTCAAAATAACTTATGGATCTATTTTATCCTAATAAACAAATTTTGAATTTGAATGGTACATAGTAATATATACATCTTCAAAAGTTTGTACATGTAAATAAAAAAAACTATAAATTTGTAAGTTTATTTATGTACGAAGTAAGTTTGTCAGCGTTGTATAATTATTGAGGTGTTGCTTAGCTAAGAGTTACCGCTAACATTTTTGGTGGAGTATTTAGACTCTCTTAACTGCATTTTGTAATGAAATAATCTAGGCCTCTAAAGGCCGATTATTTATTTGAAAGTTGTCTTAGATATTAGAAAGTAATTAAAAAACTTTTCAATATCAAATAATAGTCCCGAGAATGTATTCAGCAAAGCTCCGTCTGTGATTTTCCACATATTTAAAGGATGTATATGTACTTCCAAATCATATTTATAACAAAACCAACATCACTGATGATCCTTGTACCCAAAAAGTGACAATTTCACAACATACAAACATATCGAAATATTTCAAGATCAATCAGTGAAAAGTTCTGGTCGAAAGGAAAGTTGTTCTCTACTAAATCTGTATAATTGTTTAATATACGTATAAGCTGGTATTAGTTTTGACTGACTTCCATAGGTAAATTCTAGAAAAACTCCCTACTATAATGTATATGAAATTAGAAGGAGGGTCTAGAAGTTGTCACTTGTTACTTTACATTTCATGACTGATGTTCAATTGTTCTAAAAGGATATACGAGTAGTGACCTCTAATTGGTATATGAAACAAAGTTTTTTCCAGATAACTTCTCAAATTGTGTGAAATTAGGGCAATTTATCAATATTCTTTTTAGTTATATTTCCACATAAAGCTACTTCACAAGTCCTGTACCACGATAATATAATTTTAGTGATTAATTTGATTTCTGAATTCTGTGTAGTGTTCTACAGTAGTTTCTCAGTTTTGTTTATCGTGACAACACAACAATTCGATTTCTTTACTTTAAATCAATTTTTTAAGCAAAATCTTACTATTACGGTTATATCTTTGATTGTATGGCGTTCGTTCTCTCCACATAAATTCTGACTATTTTTAACACTATAAAAATAGTTAATTATCAAAACACGCATATTATATCTTATATTCTTTCTCTTAAGAATAGAAAAGTTAAATTGCTATTGAAATCCGTTAAGAACTTTTCCGTAAAACGTATACAAATAAACCTATAAACAAACCGATATTTTCCGAAATGGTCTAGTTCTTCTTTAGTTATCTGAACTTATTTAACTTTAACCTAAAATTAATTGAAGTTATTTTCAATAATTTGGTCATTTATTATACTTCAAATACAAGCCATACTTCAAATACGAAAGCATGTACACGGTCTAATTTTGTAATATTAAAAGGTTTGTCAGAAAAAAACTGATAATAACTCATATATACCTTGGATCATTTTAGTAGATTTCATTGTTGTATACAACATTGTCTGTCATTAGTTTTTATATAAATATAACTGTTTAGATAATTTAACTCTAAAATGCACCAAGTGCACTTTTGTTCCATGAAATGGAGCACGCTACTGGTGGTACGTACAGAATTGTCCATGGGACGAACGGCGTCACTGGTAGAACAAACTGATATAATAAATTTTATAGGTTTTTTGCAAGCAATATACAATTGAATTTAAATTTCGAGAAAGTATAAATAACAGTTCCGTCCCACGCCGGAGATAGCGAATTTGTATTCCATCCTGAACGTGTTAAATATAAAAATCGTAAAAAAAACAGGTAGAACTTTTATTATTGGGCAATTCTTTTAATTTCTCCTTTGAAATTTGTGCTTTTCAATCAATATCTATTTTTCTAGTTAATAATATATATATATATATATATTTATATATATATATATATATATATATATATATATATCTATATATATATATATATATATATATATATTTGTATTGTTAATTTTAATCATCATGAGAGGAAAACGAAAAGGAAAAAAGATGGTGAAGCACGAGTAGAAAATTTTTGTACCATTATACCATATTTTAGTAAAGTTTAGTAAACAGGTATTTTGAAAATATAAAAAAAATTGTTACGTAATAATTTAACATAGAATTATAAATTACATTTGTTTTTCTTCACTTGTGATATGAGACATTCCTTCGCATTGAATTTCAAGATTTGAGTAGTTTATACGAGTCATCTAATTATGGAATATTTGAAAGATTGTATATTTTTATTGCATTGAGTTAGGAGCTTTAATTTACAGGACTATGAGGCCATATATCTTAATATTTTTAACTCGATACTTTTGGTTCTTCTCGAGTAAAAGCATCTGGAAAAACAGATAGCCGGACAAAAAAGTTATAATTTTTCATTCTGGGATATGGAAACCTATAAACAAATATTGTAATAAATTTTCGACAATCCATTAATATTTATACAAACGATGCCTTTAAATATAGACTTAATAAATCAGAGATGAAACTTCAACAAATGAAGTGGTTTTAGTAGTGGTTTTAGTTTAGTAGTGTGTAAAATAGGTTTAATGAAATGCTTAAATTTAATGTTTCCAACTTACCGTAATAAGTTGGATAATATCAGTAAAGAAAAAGTAGGAAAAAGAAGTAATTGTATAATTGTTTTCTTAAAAAAAATTAAAACAAATCGGGAAATCAACTAATCTTCGTCGAAACTATCATATCTTTCTTCTTCGCATCTTCATTATTAAAGGTCGCGCCCATCTTGAATTGCTTCGCTAGAGGAGCTGACCTGCTTTCATTCTACCATGCCTTTGACTTGTCTTAGGGTAGAAGTGACAGGAAGTCCCGTGATGATCTTAACCTTATTAATCATGCTTTTCCTACAAGAACTACTTTGTCTAGGTTATCTGACTGTCTACGGAATATGTTACTGAGAACTCGTTGGTTATAGATGGTTGGTTTTTATTTGGATTTTTTGGCCTACCATGGGCTGTCAAAAGAATCAATCATAATGTTATTCGGCTGTAAAATTTAACTGTTACTTGAGTCATAATTATCTTGTAAATTTGTTATCAATCTGTAATAAAAAGTAATTAATTGCAAGTATTCTGTTCCAAATTGTTGTCATCTACACAATTTATCGCGATATTGTGAAAGTTATATAACTTTGAACTCGCGACTACGAAATGTCAGTTTTTAATTTCCAAAACGTACATTTACTCGTTTTTTATAATTATATCATACATAGTTTTTTATAATTACATTAATTGGAACGGTGCACATTCTCCTAAATTATGTTATTCAACTGTTTTTATATTTCTTCTTTACGAGTTCTCGTATGTGTTACTGACACATGTGGCCCGATTGTTAACAAATACGTTGGAGAAATTAGTTTCTCTTTCAAATATTTTGCATAGTTTTTCTTTGAAATATTTAAAATTTCAAAATTAATTTTCAAATAATGCTAACTCATATTAGTATTTATTTTATAAGCGAAGAGGCAGGAAAACGATCTCACCTCGTCATTTTTACTTTTTTTCATTACATCTTCTATTTTTTCTTTTGTACAAAGTGAGTGTGGACGTGAAATAAATCGATGAAGATAATAGTTTATCCGTAGCGTGCGTTTGTTTTAAAGTATTTAATTATTACATTTTTCACATTCGCTTATCATAGCACTATGCAATAGGAAAATCAATGGATCCGAAATTCTTAAGGAATTGGATCTGGATGTACATGCAGCTCCTTCGACAATCTCGGTCACATGCCCGGCGGCCGATCTAGATCCCGATACGGATCCAGTTCACCGGAGTGTTTTTAATCCGTTCGATATGCCCGGTCACGCGACTGGGGTGCATTGGTTTAATCGAACGAGATAAAAGCTACTATGAGATGAGAAGTTAGTTTCTGCTTTTCGGAAATTATTTTTGGCATATATTAATATTCCTGCTTGCAGTATACAGGAACAATACAAAAAGAAACTTATCCGAATTTTACTTAGGTTTACCATTAGTTGCATCGAAATGGTTATATCCATCCGTTATATTCATGGTCATATCCACCCGAATACGACATCTCTACTTCACAAGTGACTAAAATGCTAATTTCAGAATTATATTTAATTCTTGGTTAAAGATCAACTGAAAGTAAAGCACAGTAGCGGATCACCAAGTTTCGATCGGGACTACCGAATACCTTCACCCTTTGTCTGAACCGCTTCACAGCAATTTTGACGCTCCCATTATTCAATTCAAGCAAATTTTCTAAGTTGATATAAACCAATTACCAATTTCGTAGCTTATACACTCACCGATAGATCGTCAAAACTTACAGGTCACTTCCAGAAGCACTAGAAACTTAAGTTTTTCTAAATATGTACTGTTATGTACTGTATATGTACTGTGTTTAGTTTTACTAATAAAGGAAAGACTAAATAAAATGTGAAAATTGTTGGCTGAAAATTAAAAAAAATCATAACTTATGTATAAATTTTCAGACATATGTAGTTAGTTTTTATGGCTTTCTTCGATAATTATATATATATATATATATATATATATATATGTATATGTATATATATATGTATATATATATATGTGTGTATATATATATATATATATATATATATGCAACAACATTATAAAAAAATAAGCCAGATGGTTGGTGCTGGCTGTGCTGTTGTATTATATTAATGGAAAGGGCCAAGTTTCTTTTTTAAAACTTGGTCGAAAAAGTGGTGAGAGAAAAGCAGTCAAGTTCTTAGGGAGCTTTGCTGAAAAAGTGTATAAAGCTAGTGAATAAAATAAGTTTAGTGAATATTATATTTATCATAACATTGAAATTGGCCGCAGTAAATTGTTATCGCTTTATTATATGTTATCATTATCCGTTCACCTTTGGAAATAGGCCAATGCCCGTATCATTGGCGGTACTTGCCTATAA
This sequence comes from Druceiella hillmani, assembly GCA_039881145.1. NCBI lineage: Eukaryota > Metazoa > Arthropoda > Insecta > Lepidoptera > Hepialidae > Druceiella > Druceiella hillmani. The sequence continues at coordinate 9,163,558 of JAYKKI010000018.1, read as the reverse complement.
TCGCCATGCTGGGCAGGTGGATTGGCAATCATAGTACATAGTTTTTCATGCTAACGGCGCTGCCTCCCGTCACTGGTTTGTGGCATTTTAGTTAAGCAACTACAAACATAACTCCAGCGTCGCTTGCGCTTGACGAGCGGCCGAGAATTAAATCCGTGATCCTGTGATGCTTTGTGCCGTCAAAGGCCGTAAGCCTTTTATCAACCCAATGCAGTCATGATGCACTATGTTATATGCAAGAGCCCATAAAATCATTAGAATTTTCTCGTTGTATAACTCGAACCGACAAATCCGAGGCCGATTTCAATGTGGTGATAAATATAATATTCAGTACCTAAATCTAGACGCAAAGATCAAATAATTCTTTCTAAAGCTCAGTACCTAATTCTATATCGAGCTCTGAAGGAGCTTAGTCGTGTTTATCTCCCATCTTTTTACGGAAAACTTTTCAAAGAAAAACTTGATTCTTTTTATGACGCTATTTTAAACAGATTTAATTGTTTAAATTGTTTTCAGTTCAAATACAATTGGCGTACGATTATGCCTATCTCCAAAATAAAGAATGAAGGGGTTAATAAAATTTAACTTTATTTTGCATCTAGCTTTGTTACCCATTTTAAAGAGCGGAATATTCTATATTCAGCTAAGAACAGTGAAATTATACGCTCAGAAACACTTGAAGCTCTAACTTTTCTCCATAAATATTACGACCATTCTTTTATTTTATTATTGGTTTCATTTCTCATAATATAGTTTAAAAACTTCCTTACTTGAAAGTAGGAAAGTTAGGGAATTATCTTTTTATTTAAATAAGACTTCGTACCGTGTCTTATTGAGATATGCTGTTATCATAAAGTATAATTTTGTCATAATTTTTAGATATTCATGATATTCATATGTATGGCCAATTGAAATATTTTAAATAGATGTGATGTAAAATAAATATATGCCGATATTTATTTAATAAAAAAATTATGAAAATTGCAATAGCAGCACATCGCAATGTATAAATAATGATAAAAGTATGCTTTTATCATAATTTATAGCTATTCATGATATTCACATATATAGTCGATTGAATAAAATTATGAATAATATGTAAATGGTGGTATAATGAACATGTATAAGTTATGATAAAAGTATGCTTTTATCATAATTTATAGATATTCATGATATTCACATATATAGTCGATTGAATAAAATTATGAATAATATGTAAATGGTGGTATAATGAACATGTATAAATTATGATAAAAGTATGATTTTATCATAATTTATAGATATTCATGATATTCACATATATAGTCGATTGAATAAAATTATGAATAATGTGGATTCGTAATTTTTTTAGTTTATTTTTGGATCAAGAACCTGATTATTATGTGCAATACAAAATTTGGTAGAAACTGACAGCCGTCGACTTTTTAAGAGAAGGTCGTTGGTCGAATTTCCTTCGATTCAACCATATGTTAAGATGCGTGTGTCACTGTGTAACTGTTTTTCATTTCCGTCAACGGGTGTACATGCTTATGTTCTATCCTTTTCTCGATTAGTTCATTTTATTCGTAACGTTCGGATAGGCGAAAGTCGGCATGATTTGATTTGTTTTTTTTTGTAGGACTGATTTTTGTAGGATCGCTTTTCTTTTGCCTTTAAGTATTAAATATCATATGTTCTATCTTCCCTGATTTTTATTGAACGGATTATTGCTAGCTGTCTACGTTAACTTAAGTCTACGTCTGCGTTATCATAAGTTACTTCATTTTATAAGAAGAATGCGCGGGCAGTTGGAAGGGAACGCCCGAATTCTCTGATGTACTATCTCGTCGGCTAAAAAGATAGGTCAAGGAAGTTAGTATTTGATATACTGATCTCTTTAAATGCATCAACAACATTCGGTAATACAATAATAAAAAAAACGAAAGTATCTCTTTTCTCGGCGCGGGCGCAGGAGAAGGACAGAGATAGATATATAAAGAGTGGCGACTGCCACCATGTGGAAGCGTCCGTCCAATCAGTCTTAATAAAGTGTTGGTAGCGTGCGCAGTGCGCACGAGTGAACGCATCTACGTGTTGCTGAACGCGAATGTGGCTTTTATTTCATGTTGTAATAATTATTACTTGCAAAATAAATGTGTTCACAAAATAATTTTATTAATTAACATTGTATTTTAAATTGTCTATAATGGATGTCGAAGCTGGCGAGAATTCCAGAGTACATAACAATGCGGTATTGTTTAAGGATATAAACTATTTGTTGCCCCTGTGTTTTGGAGGTACATGTTTTATTTATTACTAAGATCATTGTTTTTAGTAATCAATTATGCTTTATAATAATTATACAATTAATGATGTAATAATGTAATGCAAATGGCACGGAGAGAAAAGAAATTAAATTGAGCGCGCGTTGATAGTGCGCTCAATTATAGAAAATTATACATCATAATTTAGATTCTAATTTCAATTAATTGTACAATTTTGTTTCATAAATGGATGTGGCATAGGAGTAGAGCCATTTAATTAATTGTAATTCCAACGGAGCAAGATAATTTCATTGTTACCGAATAAATACGTCAAATAGGAGTAAAACACGCTTAGGTAAGTTCAGTACACACTTAGGTATATATAGACGTTTACATAGTATTTATATTAGCTATTTTCAAACTACAATATTATTTTTGCAATATAAATATGTTGGGTAATATTTGATTTAAAAATACCATTAATTTGTCGAAAATACTTTGATTTGACTACCTCTTTATTATTACATAGTTAACTCTTTTTACCCGACTACCGTACAGTAAAGAGAAGGCAGTGAATTTAACAGTCTATGTATGTGTGTATGTATCTATCAAGGAATGTTTTGTTAGTCCAGAAACTACTAAATCGATTTTAACAAATGAGGTATCAATCGGTTTGTATTTAATGTAAGAGTACCGTAGATCATTTTGACGGATTTGTAATAAAAAAACATAATTGAAAAAAAATTTCGCGTGTCTTAGCGAAAAGGATGTCATTCAACAGGTTTTTATAAATAATTATGAAGTTTCTGCAACCATATTTTTATAAATATGAAAAAATAGCCAAGTTTGGCAAAAACATTAAAAATACAAGTTTTACATGCACTCGGTTTTCAGACCACCTTATCTTAACTTCCAAAAAGGGTGAGATAAAAACGAAGCTATAAAACATTAAAACCCGACAACGCTAAAGAAAAAACCGAAAAGTAGAACAACAAGTTAGGTAATCATAATTTTACTAAAATATAATCGTCACTGAATTGTGAAGCCGTAGACGGCGTTCAGCACTGAATTTTGAAGCTGCATGCGACGTTCAGCACTGAATTGTGAAACTGTAGGAGGCGTTCAGCACTGAATTTTGAAGCCGCATGCGACGTTCAGCACTGAATTGTGAAACCGTAGGCGGCGTTCAGCACTGAATTTTGAAGCCATAGGCGGCGTTCAGCGCTGAATTATGAAGTCGTAGGTGCCTTTCAATTTTGAAATTTTGTAAATGAATTTAAAATCCTTATCTTTTTTCGTTTCTGGCATAACTATTTTTTTATATTATTTCGTTTTTCACATGAAGTCTCTGACATACGGACGGGCAAAGGTTCCGTTTATCGGAAAGGAAAAAAACCGAAAGTCCTCTTACAATATAAACCCCCGAAAACTGACAACACGAAACTGAAACATTAGTGAAAATAATAACGAATAACAGGAATCAATAACAAGAATCAATAACGAATAACAAGTCAACATATTTTAGTTTTAACGTCGAGAATTAATTACGCTCGCTCTGTTTGTTATGAACTATTATGCAAATATTGTATAAATTATTTACTGTACTTAGTTAATAGTTGCTTTCATAATATTGTAATTTCGTCTGTTATCTCAAGTTGTCTTTCTACCAGCTGCTCAAACTTGATAAGGGCTATCAGTTGTTTGTTTTCGAGAAACAATGGGCAAAGGTACATGGATGTACTCGCATTTCAATGAAGTACGCTGTTGTGAAAGGGCGTGCGGAGAAAGAAAGCTAAAATTATCAACATTTAATGCACATGTTTTCAACAGTAATTATAAAGTGATATTTTATTCCTTAATATATTATTTCTCAAGTTACTGTAATACTGACGCGGCTCGTTACCTTCGGAATATTAAAAATAAATCTATAAATGAGTAGGACTCGCACTACGGAGATTTCTTACACACTTAAGTACTTATAAAAAAATTGGTAGTTTTTTAAGTAGCACTTAAGTACTTTTTAAGTACATCTTTTACTTAATCAAGCAAGTTGAATAGTAATAATGCCGACACTTTAGAGACTAATATCCCGTGAAGGTGATACCCTATAAAAATATAAATTGAACAGTATTTTAAAACACTCGCTTTGACTATAAAACAATTGGACTTAAATTTAAAAAAACGTTTAAAAAATATTTTAAATGTTTTTTTTTTAATTTTTGTACAATCATGTGATTCGTCGATAATAATGACACCATGACGCGCAGACTGAAATTATGGATTTTTTATTGCATTGACTACGGAAATCTAAAAATTAAATAGTTTTTAAAACTTTTTAAAATTTATTTTATTGTTCAGAAAAATTAAATTAATCACCACGAATTACAAAAATGACAAATATTTAAACGAATAATTTGAAGTAAACATCGACAAAAGGGTTAGTTGAAAATTTCTGTCTACCTTTTTAACCCTGGCTGATATTATAAACGCGAAAATGTTTTCGTTTGTCCTTCTTTCACGTTGTTACAAAGCAACGGATCGGTGTGATTTTTTGCAGAGATAGTTTTTATCCCGGAAAATCTTATCGTTAATTAATATTATAAACGCAAAAGTTTGTTAGTTATTTTTTTTAAGCAACGTGTCGACGTGATTTTTTACACAGGTATGGCTGGTAGGTCAGTAAATGTATTTTTCTGGTAAAAAATTATTCAGGGAAATCTCATTTTTTTGAGAAAATTTTTATTTAAAACTGAAAAGTACACAATCTAAATAACGAAGCAACGTTGCAACGAAGCAACGGATCGATGTGATTTTTTGAAAAGCTATATGCGGATATCAAGCAACAACGGAATAACTCCCTTTAAGCTCTAATTTAAAGGGAAATATTTTTATAAATTAAATACGAAAATAAATATTTAATTTCTGTCTGTAAATTTGTAACTATAATTACGCGAGTGAGGACCTGGGTAAAAGCTGATGAAAAATAAAAGACAGTCATTTTATTATAAATATAATGAATCATCATAATAAGAGCGCTTTTGGAAGATTACCATTGACAAGATTTTAAAACATCAGTAGTTTTATCATGGGATAATGATGATAATATGCTGATTACTTAAATATCCATTACTTAAAAGCTTTGAAAGCTAACTGGTTTAAAGCTTGATATCACTTCAATACGAATATTTACCTGATTAATTGCCAAATCAATATACTATAAAACTTAGACCAATTCAACATCATTTTCATTTAATATAAAAAAAATTTGTCATTGTCATTGCTTATAATAAATATGTCATCTTCGATATTATCTATATTGAATTTTTCCGTTATCAATCACAGTTATCAGTTATGTCTTCAATATTATAATGACATAATGTCATTGAGCCATTTCAGAGGAAATTATCTTCAGTTTAAATACGTTTACTTTCGGTGAATTTACCTTAGTGTAGAAAATTAGTAACTAAGTGGTAAGTTAACTAAGTGGTGCCACTTTTTACCTACTTATAGATATATATATATATATATATATATATATATATATATATATATATATATATATCACACATCGCTACATATCACATTTGAAACTATATTATATTGCAGGTTAGATTTCGTGAGAAGATTACGCAATGCTTGTTTTCTTCCCGGTGTTATCGATTATATATAATTAAGAAAGATTTGTTTAATTCAGCACGCACTAATATTTTAGCAGTGCGACTAATTTGAGCTTATCTATTAATCATTTTGTCATTCGTAAAATGTATTAGATAATGGACACTCGCCAAGGAAAATCTATTTTTCCCTAATCTCTGTTTAAATTTTAAAAAATCAAAAACAATTTTTTGGGTAATTAAAATTTGTAATAAAATCCGTACTTCGTACTTTTTTCAATCTTTGCCCTTGTTTTGCCGTGGTTCCCATACGGCTTTTTTATATTAATTATCTCTTGTTCAATCGAAGTAAACAACTCGTTGGACAAATATTGAAGATATATATTCGATCGCTTGCTTCTTCAGAGCTCGATATATCACGCTTGATTATTTTCATAACTTCTTGGTTAGCATCACAATGCATCGATATGAAATAGATTTACGACTAATTTCAGCACGACAGATCGCGAATCATAGCATCTACGAAGCTGTGATGGGTTATAATATAGCTTAGATGAAATTATACTCGTATTCCATTAACAGTAATAAATATTTTTATGTAAACATTTCAAATAGAAAAAATCAGCCAAAAATGATTTAGTTTAGGAAAATGAACGAACGAACTTCGAACCTGCTTGCTTGCTTGTACAAACAGTACAAAAAAAAACGAAAAGCTATTTTTTGCCAATAGCATAAAACCGGTTATTCTAAACAAAGAGAAAACGCAGTTTCTAAAAAACTCGAATGTTTTATCGCTTGAAAGTTTTATTGTACGCATGAAAGCATTAGTGCCTTTTCACGATATCTTGTTCTGAAAAAATGTCGAGGTATTTTATGTTTTTAAAAATAGGTAGACAGCTTGCAACAAAATTGCACTTGCATAAACGTAAAATAAAAAATTACTATTAAAAAAACAAAATAATTCTGATTGGAAGAAAAAGAATGAAACATAGAAAATTTTTTGCGTTTCTGGGCCGGCATAAACCGGCGTTCCTTAGTAGTTTATAAATATGTATATATGTAATTGATAAAATTTGAGGAGTTACTTCATATTCCTTTGAAGCCTAAAATTTTGGAAATGGATCTTAAAAAAATATTGCTTCAAATACACATAATCCACTTCACTTTCAAGTATAATTTTTCGGAAGTTAGACTCAAAAATGGAAAAATTTTAATTTCATTTTGAAAGACCAATCCAGTGACATCAGACGCAAATATTAAAACCATTTTAAATGTGTTGTGAGGTACATTAAACGAACATTATTATTCGCATAGATATTAATTAAAGTCTGATGCGTTTATGTGTTAGTAATAATGTGAAATACATGTATATATACTTATAAAACTATAGTAAAAACGTTATTGGAATAGTAATGAATACTTATTTACTTGCTAATGTACGCAAGAATTAATTATACTTGCATTCTTGCACAAATTAGAATGTTTAATTATTACCTTTTTTATTCTGCCGTTGGAAAAATTATTACACAAACCTTCCAAATCTATTAGGATCGACTTCATAGATTATTTATTTGGATGATGTCAAATCGGATATAGAAAAAAGTACAATTTTTAAAAGATTATGGATTTTTGAAATTGTTTACTTAAGAGCCAAAAGTCGGGGAATCGGAGATGTGCGAATTTCATCTTCCTAGGAGATGCAAATATAATTCATTACTAAAAAAACTATTTGCCTCCCCAGGCCTAACCAAAATCAAAAAAGGAATCATGACTGCATTTTGCTTTTATAATTTTTTATTTATAGTATGCTCAACAGTTTATTTACCAATTTGACGCTCAACAGTTTATTTAGCAATTTACGATCAACAGTTTATTTACCTATTTAGCGCTTTAGGCAAGCAAAGAACTGTATGGCCGCATAGATCCTTGATTTTTTGGGAATTTAATTGTCGTGTATATTTTTGCAAATATTATTTTGATATAATTTGGTGGTTTAGTTCCTTTATCTCAAAAATATTTGGACCATAGGAGGGTCCAATTTCACAGCATGAACAGACAAACTGTAATAACTAGTAGTATAAACGGGTACCGTATACTTTTTGCAGATTTTTATATCGTTTATAATATTTTAAAATATTATTTTAATCCAAATATTATTTACAGTTTATAAATTTTAATCCAAAGTCTCCCTTCATTTAAATTATTATTACTTGCTACTCACCGATTCTAAAAAGATATCATATGTCTACCTGAACACTGTAAATTATACGATGGTGAAAGTTTCATATAAATAGGATACACAGTTTTTATGCCAAAAATGAAAAAAAAAACCAACATAGAAACAAAATTATCTTCTTTATAAAACTATTACGATAAGACATCGTTCAATGACCTTATTACCTACATCAATTTAAAGATAAAAATTAATATTACTTAATCATTGAAGTATTGATAATGTTAACTATTAAATTATCTATTTAAGGAATTATATGAAAGGAACACAAATTTAACAATTTGGTTAAAACTTTTGTCTTAAAGGACTAAGTAGTTAAGGCGATGCATATTTTTTATTTTTTTTTCGAGTTTAGTGAGTAAGTGGGTTTAATTGTTTCTGAGTGGTTAATCTGTGATAGCCATGGACGGAAAAATATGGAAACATTTTATGAAGTACGCTTCTCAAACTACATATTTACTATAGTGGACTTTGTAGGTGGCGTGATTATTTATTCTCAATGCAAGTATCTATATAATTTCATCAATAGGCCATAATTTATAGAGAGGACAGTGAATTTGTGAGTAAATCGTGAGAGATGACGAATTCGAACGTTACCAAATGTTTGGGGCTCGTATGGTGGTTGCTTTTATAGCAAAAGTTTTTGATGTATAGAAACAGTTAGATTATGATTGGATACACTAATATCGGAAAAACTATATCTGACAAATAACAACGTAGATGCAAAAGTTACTCCTGAACTGAACACAGTACAAGTGACTATTGAACTGAATACGCATAAATCTAGTCAACGTCAAAAGAGTAAGAAGAAAACTTCAAAAGCAAGGTTATGTGGTAATATTAACCAACGTTACAAATTTCTTGTTGCGTGTTTCCCCTTTATTGTCCACCTCTGTATATATACGTAGTGCAGAGAAACAATAATCAATTTTGCGTTGTAAGAATACCCAGCTGAATAGTAGAACATACTTTCAAATTACTTGATAATGTTTAAATTTGTTCTATGTACTTTATTGATAAGGCACTATTTATCTTTGCACCGACAGATAACTTCTTCAATGTCCTCTGTACGAGTATTTTATTCATTGTTATCTAAAAAAAATTAATGTTACTTTGATTATATATTATTAATGACACTTCTTTTTATACTGATTGAAATATAATATAAGTTACTCGTGATCACCGGCGACTGGTCAAATGATAATTATTTTGGGTCTTGTCGTCAAGTAATCTGCTTATTTCATTTAAAAAAAAGGTAAAATGATTGGCTCTTTCGTATGTACAACTATTGTATCGATAATTATTAAACACTAACTGATTTCATCATGTCAGTTGAAAGTCAGACACTTTTGACAATTGTACTTTCTACGATATGATTTTCTAGAAATGTGAAACCAACCGAGTACTTTAAGGGTTAAATGGGAGTATCCCGTTTACGGGTAACAGTGTATAAGATGGTTTTTAAGGATTTTTATTTTACAATAACCTGGTGATTTGTAAACTTATAATTTTAATACATTTTTTTCTGTAACCATAAATTATTTAGCGTGAAAGAAAAAAATTTGACCCGATCAAGATTTGAAATCGTCTTATTATTAGTAGGTCGCTAACGAACTAGATCGTTGTCAGTATCAATTACTAAATTGGAAATTGGTAAAATAGCTAATGCAAAAAAAATATTGTTTCCTTTCGGATTACACGCACAATAATGTCGCAACTAAAAACAATCCATAATTAAATAAAACGTTAGCTTATTATTTCAACAAGACGAACAGATGTTTTGGACCGCTCGAAAAGAGGAAGTATGTCGTTTTAATTGTCACCCATTTGTAGACTATTTAAGAGCAAGGTTAGAAGAAGTTGAGGTTAATATGGCGCCTATGCTGTGTGGCTCTTCACGTTACCGCTCCAGAAATAAGGACAGATGATGACGTAATACACTTTACAGTTTTACCGCCGCTGTTTATTATGCTTATATTAATTAACAGATTAAGCTCGCTTAATACTTTAGATGACATAATAATTGTTGGCAGTTCTAGTGAAATACTTTGACTTTCAGAGATGTGATAATTTGTTATAAAATAGTCAACGCTAATTTTATTTTGCTAATAGATGTGTAATTTACTGCAATTACAATATCGTATATGAAGTAAATCACAGTGGAATCTTTTTCTTTTAACATTAGAGGGTTACACATGCGTCGGATGGAATATCTGTATTCTGTTTGTTCGTTTGTATTATTTAAGAGTCTCAGAAACTTTCTGAGTTTACAAATGAACAAGTAAATTATTTTGACTGGTTTGAAAATGATCGCTTAAGCATAGAAACAAATATTTCCAAATAATAACCATGTTTAAAAATCCAGTCTTATAGAGACTGGACTAATTTAAATAAAACTATTTAAATCTTAATAACCCACTCAACCAGTTTTTATTATGATATAGGTATATGTCCAACATTGAACATAGAAACATGCGTGTATAAATTATTAAAATACTCGTTGCTGTGTATAAGTAAGTTGCTTCTTAAAAAGTTCTACGACCGTGTTGTAAGTACCCTTGACCGAATAATAATCATTTTTGTCGGTTCATCAACTTTCTTGTAAACACTTTTGACTTTCAGTTACTGCATAACTCATTTACGGATCCTTGTTCAAAACACCACCTCTTAGTTGTCTGTAATACTGTAAATTTTTAAATCATTATGACACACATATAATTTTAAGATCTATCTAACGACACGCCTATGTGCACTGGATTTTTTTTCATCGCTCTGTTTCATGTGTGGAGTGTCACCCCTAATATAATTTTACAATTCAATTATTTTATTGTATAGCGGTTCATGGAAAACACGTACCATATAAATTTCATCTATATAGAGCTAATAGTACCCGAGTAAAATGGCTGTGACATATGAACACACAGACAGGACGAAATTGTAAAGGTTCCGTTTTTGACATTTGACTACGGAACCCTAAAAAGGGGAACCGTATCAATTATTTCAAATTGTACACTCATTAAATAAATGTCAAAAATAATCTTTTTATTAATTATATAATTTTATAACATAAATTTAATAATATGAATAAAAAGTGGCCAAATGGATAAATAAAGTTGCAGGGCAAATAATTAACGCGGCATAAAATGGCTGGTGTGTGGTGGAAATATATATTGGTTTCCATAATATTCATAGGTAGAAAAATTAATGAGGTTTTAATATATTTTAAAGAATAACAATCAAATTATAAGGAAAACCGCGATGGAGCGTCAATAACATTGCTCAACTTCAATCGTCAATAATTAGTTATACCCGTGATGTAAATTAGGTTCCTTATTTCAATATCTAGATATAAGAAACCTAATTTACATCATGGGTAGAACTAAATATAACAAAATAAAGTAACTTTTGAGGTACAACTACTTTCTGTAAGATATTGAGTTTCATAGTTTCATGATGATTCCTCTTTATTGCTGCTAATTTATTCTACTGTAAAATACAATATTACTTGAATGGGTAAATTGCTGTAATCATTCTGAATATCGTAATAATGTTACATTGTAGTGCAAGAATGTCCGTCTGTTACAATGTCATATTTATTGTGAAATACAACACTATAACAGACGAATATTCTTCGATTACGTTTTAAAAAGAAAGTTTTTAAAATGATTAATAATGGATTTAATTGCACATCATGTACGCATAAAAAATATTTTTAAAGATATTTTAAAAAATTATCAAGAAGCCATTGTTGCAATTTAAATTATCACTAACTTTCAAAACATCGACCGAAACATTATTTAACTCAATAAGCAATTTATTTAGTTGCTGTTTAGGCCATTCTAGGTCTCTAATTAAGCGATGGAGAATAAATGTTAGTGCGACATATAAAAGTAAAGATAATCTTCTAAAAAGACTATTTAATGGCATATTGTGTTGCAACATTTCGAATGAGATTTTTAAAGATTTTGGCAAGGGTTTGTACGAATGACAATTCTATAATGATAATAATTTGGGGAATCTAAATCGAAATCAACGTAGTACTTAATCAACTTTTATTCTTTAAAGTATTATTACTTAGTCTCACCGTTACAAATTACTAGCAACATTATCCATTTTGCCCTCAGTGAACAAAATTAATTCCTCAGTCGAGTAAAATGGATACTCCCTGATAATTCCAACAGACTTCTTTAAAATTAACAAAGCTTGTACTAAAATTTGAAATAATTAACATTATTATGTTTCATAAAAAGTTACTATCGTCCCAAAAATAGGAACCAAAACACGAAAATAAAATACAGAGCTAATGTCACTGTTCGTGATCTTTAGGACGCTGAAGCCAATCCCAGGATATTCATATGGCTCGTTACAGGTTGAGCAAAAAATAAAGTTTTATTTTCTTTTTCATTTTTTTATGTCAAGGTTTTGTTACAATTATTTTCAGTTCTTGCTTTGCTCCACTTGTAGAAGTTGTAACTTTGATTCCTTGCATTAAGTAATTTGATATAATCTTCCGTTCTTTTTTTAAATTATTTTCAAATTTCTCTTTACCATTTTCCACTTTTGTTATTGTGTTTTAACGGAGTGACGTAACATTATGTGATATGTGATTGCAATTATTCTATACGTGATTGTGGCATATGGTTAGTGTTACTAGTTGTCGTGAAAATTCTTCGATTGATGTCGTTGTTTCTTGGGCATCGTCCATTCAAGTTGTTGTGATGTAAATTTCTTTACCAAAGGCATAATTTTTAAAAGGCATGTTAAATATCCCAGCAGCACTGGAAGCACTAATTGGATTCATTGCTATTGCTTCTCTTAAATATGATAAGTATGCAGGGTAAACAGACAGAATATACATTTGAGAATATCCATTCAGACAGAATCCATTTGATGAATAAATCAAATGGATTCTGTCTGAATGGATTTAATAATAAATATTAATATTAAATCCATTCAGACAGAATCCATTTGATTTAGAATATTCAGCTAAGGAGTTGTATTTGAAACGTACCTACTTTTCTTTCTAAGTCTTAAAAGAGCTAGTGACAACTAAACACCACTCTGTATAGTTTGTGTTGTATGAGGCTGAGTTGTGACCATAACCACATTCTGGTTAGATGCATTTTGAAGGACTGGACAAATTCATGATTCATGATTCTCAAAAACAGCAGAAATTTATGATCGGTAATGGGCCACGTTTGATCGACTAATACCAATCCAATGATTGAATAATGCCAAACCGACTTCCAATCGAAGAACATACCTATGTTAATACAGCCAATATCAGTAAATGTTGCTTGAGCAAATAAACCTGGAAAATACAAAATAGTGACTAAAGGGATACTCCATTACAGCACATTATAATATTTTTAAAAGTTCCCTTTTACAGATTATATATCATTCTAATTTGCTATCTATCGGTAGTTTGGTTGTAGTGATCTCGTTTTTTATTCATTTTGTAGATTTTGATTGAATCGAAATTACACATTTGTATTTGCATATCTAAGAGACCATAAAATCTTTGCAACCGAGGTTTCTTCAATATTTGTAATCTGGCAATCGACGTTGGCTTTTGTATACTCCACACGGTCTTGAGATTCATCCTTTGAAAGTTTTGTAGCCAGTCTTTTTCTGCTACATAGTTTTTAAAGCTTTTTTATTATTCTTTGTTTTTATAAACTGACTAACCTCTGATAAAACTCTTTTAGTGTTAATCCACAAAATGATACTTCAAATAATTTTACATATTCCACTAGTTATTCCTTTTCTCTTCAGTAAATAAAGCGTTTTAATTTTTTTTCTAGTTGACTAAGAATTTAAAAAGAGTAGCATATGGCATGCGATATTTGACTGTGGTTTGTTTCATAGTACAAGTTTTCGTCGCTTGAATCGGTCATCTCTTAGTCTTTTAGTGCTCCATAGGTTACCTGCGTAAGGGGGATCTATGTACGCGCAAGCGTGCCAGTGTTTAGTTGTATGCTAGTAATTAAAATAGTTTTGTCCATCCATAAAGGTTTCTGTGTAACCCTGTGTGGCAAGATGATTATGCATGTAATTCAATATGACATGAGTGGAATGATTAGTTACTTACAAAACTACTCTTATATTACAGTGACCTGAATTAACTGTTACAAGCGTAACAAGATAATAGGCAAGTTTCTCTTTAGCTAAAAGCAAAATGCATTAGTGCGCATTATTGCGACGCAATGATAACATTTGTTATCAATACTCGGTATACACACATATTTAAAGTGCATCGAATGCTTTTTAAAGTAAATTGTCGGGTTGAACATCACATCAGTTATTGAATATATTTGGCGTTAATTTTGTAGAAATTAATTATTGATAATTAAATGAAACTACGTGATGTAGTATTATTTCTACTTTCATTAAGTTCTTTACCACAACCTTCTTCTTCCTACTTCGTTGTATTACAACATTTTCAGGTGGGCTATTATCGTTGCTAATTTTAATTAAGTTAATTTGTCATTAATTCCTAATAAATTTCCATAAATATCTCTTATTGAAACCTAAATATTTTTATCTTTATAACTCAAAATCAAGAGACTGTTGTAGAAAATATTTTCATTCGGGGCCCAATAGAACAAAAGAGCAGGTTTTGAATCGTTTGTGATATGGTCTTATTTATATCCTAGGAACGGCTAAACAATTTGAATAATTTTTTTTAATCATTGACATTAATTCACAGTAGGTTTCTCGATAGTCGATAGATACATAGTGTTGACAGTATTTTTGACAAAGTGTTAACAAAACAAATAAAATATAAAAAATGCTTTGTATCGACGAACTGTTCGAGATCTTCTGAGTACTAGAAAATTCAAATATTTTCATATCTTTGTGAAGAAATAGTACTATCTGCTGCTGTAACAGCAATTGGAATCGTCTTGTTTCAATAAAAACCCATAGGAAAAATGTATATGGACCCAAAAATATTCAAAATTGTGGATTTTGGGAACTCAAAATATAGACATCCTCTATGTAAAGCAAATTAGAAAATATTCTCAAGTTGTAAACTGACACATTATTTTTGTAAGCTTTTAATCAACAATTAAATCACCTTTATTTGGTATTTCATTTATTTATTTTTGAAGTTTATTTTGTACGATTGATGCATATGGCGAACTTATTGCTACTAGAGCAATCTCTTACAGCCAAATCAAAACATTCATAACATTAATAAAATATTTTTAAAATGGTGCATAAAATTGAAGTATTTGAAAAATTGGCACTTACTTTTTTTATGGTTTTTTCCACTTCGGCAACTTATTTTTTGCGCAATTTCTACAGTTTTATCTTTGTAACATCCTGATGTGATGAAAACGAATGGGATTCAGTTTATTAATTAGAAGATATCAAAATCTTGTAATATAATCCAAGAGAGGAAAATTTATTTGAAGGTCTGATAATCAAAAGTGAACCATAATGCGTTCCCATAATTAGGAATGCGATGAAAGGGGTCAATGGAGTAGAAAAAATAGCAAGGTTGGGCTCTTTTGCAACGCGGCGTTGATCAACATAAGTTCGTGAAATGAGCGCTGCACAATATTGGTGCGCGCTCTGGGCAGATGGAAAAAACTTTTATTACATTCTCTCTCATAACAGTCAGGAGCATAAAATGTTACCAAACCCAAGACCTAGGAGTTATCAATATAATTATATAATAATTAAAACAATGCATGGTTAAAAGCAATTTCCATCAGCATCTCATTATAAAATCAAAAAGAAACAATCCGTACGTTTTTTATATAAAAATCCATTATTTTTTAAATATTATCTCCAATATGAGTGTATAAATTACTACATGCGGAGACTAGATGACTGTATTTGTTTTAAGGTTACTACGGAATAGAGAGTTGAACAAAGTTATAAAACACCTACTGTTATGTATTGTGGGAATGCCGCATTTTACCTTTAAATATTGTGATAGGTTTCGATGATGTTGTCGTGAAATGTTATATGACCGTTCATAATCACACCCGGTTCTAATATTCAATGGTTCCCTTTAGAGCGCCATTCCATTTAACTCATAATTCTATATCAAGGGTATAAAAGGTAGGAATACGTCAATATTAAGCATCTACTCTTATTAAATTGTAATTAGTCGCTTTATTGAAAAACTGAATCGAAATCACTTTGAAATAACTCACAATCAGATTGCTTTTTTACTCCCGAGAATAGTTTCAAATCATTGACGAACAGAGAGCAGTGCTGACAATTGAGGTCAAATAATTAATCATAATGAGACACAAAAGAGAGCCTAAATTACTACCTTGACAGGCTCCAGATTGATTAACATAAGGACATGACTTTAAATTTCCAAACTGCACACATTGCTTAAATTAGGAATTAATTAGGAAATTTTACTGGAGTGGAAGATATACCAGCCTCCAATAATTTTACCGGCCGGGTATCGTTATCCACTTGGTCAAATATTTTCTTAAAATAAAAATAAGCCACATCTACCTGCTGTTCATCATTCAAGTCCCTAGATATATGATCCAAAAAAATTAATAATATTAGCGACGATAGACGCTTAGAATGAAAACCATGCTGGCAATACGTCAGCTGTCACTGAACATGGGAATAGACGCGGAAATATAAAGCTGTTTCAAATACTTTGGAAATGAAGATAATACTGCTATAGGCCTATAATTTTTTACTTCAAACCTGGAACCAGATTTGAGATAATTTGATAGTCCAATGAAATTTCGATACTGACATCAAAGAATAAGTTTTAACGAACATAAAGGAGGGTCGTTCATGTATGGGACTGTTTTACTAGAATTTTTTCAACAGGTATATAAAGGTGACTGGAGTCATCCCTCCAGCAATAAAAAAGTTAGCAAAAAATATTTCTAAGTAGTCCCTTCCATCCGTGCATTAACTTCAAACAATTGAAATTTCCTTTTTATTGCCGATCTTTTTATTTTATTAATTTTTAGATCAGAAAATGTATTTTAATCAAGAATTTTAGCATAAGTGTCAGAAGAAATCCAAAAAAAAAACTTTCGAATAACCTTAAAGTCTTTCTAGTGTTGAAACTCCGTCATTCGTTTTCCAGAATGAATTTTGTTTTTTGTGAAAGCTTCTTTTGATTTTTTGCAAATAACTCTCAAACTGTAATCTTTACTGCTCACGGTCCAACTTCTGTGTGATATAGCAGATGCAGAAAAATAACTTTATCATTACCTCTTGATTGCACTAAATATTGAAGAGTTTCATTTGAAGCATTGCTAATTACTGGTATCTGAGAAAATGCAAAAATCTATATAAGACAAAGCATTGAAATTATACCAGGCAAGGAAAATTTGCTGCTAGGCGCATTTAGGAGATAAAATATAGAACAATTCTTGAGTAAACATGAGATAAAACATAGAAACTTTTAGGAGACAAAACATATAATATTTCTTGAGTAAGGACAATCGTATATATAAGTCGCTACATTATATAACTGTTACTTCAAATATTACTCATTTTGAGGTTAATAATATATTCAGGCAGGCAGAAGCCATGTTTTCTAAATGCGCCTAGAAGCTAGTTTTGTTCTGTATTTGTGTTCGTGAGATAGCATAGATAATAGCAAGTTTTCCGGGTGTTCAAGGAATGCATTGCTCATAATAAAAATATTGACTACATTTTAAAATTTTTGCGGAAGATATCTAAAATTAAATATCACCTTTTATTCCCCTTAGCCCATCATTGCACGACGTATATTTTTTTATGTACAACTAAATGGGCACATGAACCTTAACTATAAACATAGCAAGATGTTTCATTTCGGTTATCAATAAGTCCGTTAGCTGAAACATATAACCGGTCGGCCTCTGTCAGATAGATGGCTGGCATGGGATATTTTTCTTGGGGAACAATTAGACTAATTAGGAGGATACTCTCCACTTATAACAACCGATGTGATATCATCAAGGTAACGTTGATCAGAACTGAGATATTTGACTTCAGAAGCACTCTATGTCATTGAAACGTCACAATAATGTACTTTTATAATCACCCAATAACTTTCTTGTTACATATAGATGAATAAATTTATTCACTGATGATACGGCTGTCGCGTGAAAATTGGTTTTATTTTTATTCAATTGTGTTAATATGTTTTGTTTAATGTTATTTCTATGCACAATCAATAGAGAAAGAACTGGTTTTTTTAAATTGTGTATTAAATGCGAATAATAAACTTCAAAATGGTTTTAACTTTTCTACCAAAGATTCCTGGATAAAAACATTTGATTAGAACTTGTAATTAAAATTATTTCTTTGAATTCAAATTACATCAACAATTTAGAGGGATTTAGATAGTAACTGAATCCTATTTTATGCGTGTTTCGATGCGCACTTAGCTGGCTTTTTTAGAAGTTTATTTATCTATTTATATTCTTCTTACTACCTATCCTTTGAATTTGCAGCTTAGCAAATTGGCTTAAATATGAAACAGTCTGTTTCTACATTGATAGTTATTTAAAAATGGAGCAACAAGCTCGATTTTATACAACCTTTAATAAATATCTTTAATATCAATATGAATATTAAAGATATTTATTAAATTCAATTTTACTTTTATTAATTTCTCGAAATTTTATATTAATTATGATAACAGAACAGTAAGCTTTATCTTTGTGCAATGTTCTTCTTACTCTTTACACTCTTGGCTGAATGGTCGTGGTCGTCGTGTTACGCCACAGGATAAGTTGCCATTCCTCTCTGGCAGCTGCTCTCCGGGTACATTCGTGTAGGGTACTCCCATGGTTGCCTTGACCTGATCTATCCATTGCATCGATACTCTCCCATGTGGTCTGGTACCTTTCACTTTGCCCTGAAACACAGGGGTTCAGTACTATTGTTGCCACACGAAATACGTGTCCAAAAATTTATGATGCTGTTTTGTGCACTCTACGTAAATGCTAATGTTTAAAAATTCCAAAATGGAAGGTACTTTATAGTATAATAATTACCTGCAGTCTCAAACAGAGTTAGTCTCATACATGAAATTAATAATTATTTCTTCGCATCGTAATAACTCGTTTGTTTGAGTGAAGTTTCGGCTTCGGCCAAATCTTCTGTCTTTTTTCACCGAAGCCGAATCTGCGGCCGGAGGAACTTCTTGTGGCCAAAATAGAAGCTTCGGTTAGACACTAAAGAGTACGTCTACATTTTGTATAGAATTTACTCTTTTACCAGATGGAGTATAATTACAATAATCTCATATGAAACTTATGAGTATTATATATTAATGAGATTATAGGAAAAGGAACCAGGAATATCCGAATAAGCTGCAAGAATATCAAATAACTGCATATATAATTAGAATCAAACAAAACCGGAATATTTAAATCAAATAAAAGAAAGCTCATGAAATACGTTAAGCAATGTAACACCTAAAAATATAATTTATTAATTTCCATTTAATATATTTGTCGCATAAACAGCGTAAAGATGGTTGCAAAGACGATTTGTACATATTTTAATTAAAACTATTAATATATTGTTTGATTCCATTACATCACCGTAATAACTCTATTAAAATTGCAATTTATTCTTATTTATAATTCTTTCAAATATTGCCTTATTATGATAGCGACTTTATGTTTGTTAGTTCTTAACTCTCAAATTAAATTTTAATTATATTTTTCAATATTCCTAGATCGGTTATTGAGCCCATGGAAACGATTCAAACTCGTATTTTTTTATTCAACGGTTGCTCTATATTTGCCCGATAATTAGATAATAACTGAAAAAATAGTGGTATTTTAATGTTTGTAAAATTGTTATTCCAATAACCCAATAACATCCGATTGTATTTGACCAGGTGCAGACATAAATGCATTCTCGATATTGCCAAGCTACAAATGTAGGACCTTGAAGATTCTCATTTGCAACCGGTCCTTACTTGCAACTTATTCCTGCCTTTATTTTTTTCTCGTCTTTGTTTATATGAAATATAAATTTATAATAATAAAATCAATTTATTAGTTAGCGGACCTAATGATGGGTCAATCGATTATAACTGGGAACGCGATGTTATTATACGTTATGAAAAGCCAAATGTATACGGAAATTTCGTATGTTATAATACAAAATTTTAAAATAGTTACATTTATAAATAGTTACTATGTATGATGATGGGATACACGATAAGAAACGATGTTTATTTTTTTGAACAATTAGTCTATTGATCAAAATAAGAGTAAAAACGTCTTGTTCGCTTGATGAAATCGATCAGGAGATCACAATAATCTGTAGCGGAAATAAGTCGAAGCAAGCGGAGATAGAGCTATTGCCAGTAAATTTACTATATGTCCTCTGTAGGGGTAAGTATATACTATATATCGTAGAAAAAAAGGCAAGAATTACACAGCAATACTTGCACTATGTTGGCGATGATGATGAGATTAATTCTGTCGTTTGATTATTAAATTCCCTCTGGGGAATGGGCTAATCAGATTTGCTTTATATCAGTGCTGTCTCACTTGCCCCCACGCCGTACTCGTTTTATCTCTTTTCTGTCTCTTTTTTATACGCGTTTTTTGACTCGACATTTCATTTTATTATTCATTATCTTTCAATATATTTATTTGTTTGTAAAGTTGCATAGTGTTGTGTACTCACTAGCTGGGGCCATATCTTTCCTTTATTTTATATTACGTTAGCGTAAAATATGGCGATTAGTTTAAGAGAATACAGCAATACCATCCTGAACAATTTCTAGAATTTGGATCCATGATATAATCCGGCGCAGAGGTTATTCGTAATATAAATCAAATTTTTTTCGGCATTATTTTGTCACTTTTGGGTAGGTCTTTATGGACAGCATCCCTTAAACTTTCGTTTAGTATTTGACATAAGAGTAACGATTGTTAAAATATTCTTCAACGATGAATACTTAAGAATCGTAAAGATTATTCTAAACCGGTGTTACATCCGAGCGCATAATCAAGTGAAAGTGTGTCTTCTGGTGCGTTGACTGATAATAGTGAAACACAGAGAGCCCAACACAGTTACCATGTTGGGACGACAAGTCGTTTCGTGCCATTCTCTCGTAGTTAGATTTAACGAAGCTCATTTATAAAAGTGACCCGATTTATCTCTTCGAAAAGGAGAAGTTATTAGAGGAATTCTATGACTCGATCAAGCTTATCAGGTTATGACTAACGATGGTTGTTGTACGAAAACACAGAGAAAGATCTAGGGAATTTATTTTTGGTTTATTACATTTTATAGCATAGTCATAATGATGAATTATCAAAGATCATAATATGTACCTAGATCATAATTCTGTCTCTTTTTTATACGCGTTTTTTGTGTATTGCGTTTTATTGCATTTTATAACATAGGCATAATGATGAATCAGTAAGGTCTATAGACAAGAAAGTCAGTTAGGGACTACTCACACAATATTACGATTATACAAACTAATGATAGTTAGTATGTAAATATTTTCAAATTAATTTATTGAGAAAGTTTATTGCTATCAAATTACTATGTTTCCTTCACGCTTTTTACTGTCCGATCTGCCTTGTGTTGCACACTTTTTGGTTTGTTCATTAATATACATTGTACAATTTTTATTTTGTGATTTAAAAAAATAGTTACGGTACTGTGGAGAATATGTCATTAAATCCATGTTTGAGTATTAAAAAGCTTCCCTTTAATATCTTATCGTTGTGGGTATCTATATCCCATCAAAAACATAAATGCAAAAAAGGGGCCAAGTTCGTTAACAGAAATATGTGGGTCCTTTGGCTTCATTAATAACAGATTTGAGATATATCTAAGATATATCTAAGATATAGCCAAGATCTGTTAAAGTTACGTAAGGCTTATTGAAAAATGGTTAAAACAAAGAATACAAATAGCATTATTTGCTTACTATTTAATCATTAACTTTGCAAGTGGTCATTTTTCATATCATAAATTATAAATAAATTAATAGTGCGTGAAAACATGCCAAGTTAAAAATTATGCAGTAAGCGAGTAATATTTTTTCTCATTTCAAAGAACAGTTTCTGTCTAATTTTGGGCAAAATTGTATTTCTCGAAATCAACTGGAAGTGGTCTAGATTCTTGATGAGCGTGTCAGTTAGTGTTAAAAGTAGTGATTTTCTTACGTCAATATCTAAAGATCTATTTGAACCACATTTATAAAATGTATGACTCTAGGTAATTGGAAACACCTTAATAGGCAAATATACAGACAATTACAAGTCAGTAGATCAAACAAATTTTGTATTATAGGGGTTCACAAATAGACCGAAATGGTTCGTGTAAATAAATATATACATGTAGTGTCTGCCCTAATTTTTTATTAAGATACACCTAAGTACATCTTATTATCATCGCGCTCTAATGTAACAGTAGCAAAGATGAAAAAGTTTAAAAAATACTGTTTGGTTATTCTGTCTTTACTTCAAATTTGTCTAACTGATCTCATCAACTTATTGTAAAGATGTAAAAGGGACCTATAAGCGTGGGCGATGCGGATGCTATACATATATACGAGTACATGCCACAAGAATCCACTGTGGACTATTTGACCTCCACAAACGTCGGATGTAGTTATCGCCTATTTTAAGCAGACGATACTATTCAAATGATGAACTAGTATATAAGGTTATCATTTTAGTTGTTCGAAATGTCACTTGCAGTAGGAAATGTGAGTAAATTAAGATAAGTTAAATATCACTTGTTATACTGATTTGTATAACGTAAGCTTTATTATTAGATTATCGTCTAAAATCATAATGATTTTTAAAATCAAAAGAAGAGTATCGCAGTATATCGATTGATTTCTACATATATTAATTAACTAATTAATTAATATATTCCCTATAAATTGCAACTAGAAAGAAAAAATTATTATATTGATAATTTAGTTTTTTTCTTAAATTTTCTTTTGATTGAGATTCTTTTATGATAATCAAGCGTTTAAATGTAATTATGATTCAGAAAATGTTGATACTGAAAAATATTTTGCTATTGAAACGGAAATAATTTCTCAGCAATAAAGGTCGAAATCAAAATATGTCGTAGATATTTTTTTTTAATATTTTCCAAAGGAATCCGAAAAGAAACCTTGACGAACAACAACAACTTTGACGAACAAAAACAACTTTGACGAACAACAACAACTTTGAAGAACAACAACAGCTTTTAGTGTTAAATTAACGGAATTCATTTAAATTTTTGCTCATTGCACTTACAACTATGTTATTATTGCAGATATTAACTGCCAATCCGTAATATATATCATAGAAATCCTCTTTCGGGTACTGAATTATCATATGTATATGAATGAATATATCGGAACGTGCAAACTTCTTTATTTATGGATTTATTGGTATGGTTATGTATTTTATTCTCTTGCTTATGAAAACGATTATCCTACGACTTGTTCAATTACATAAAGTTGTTTGACCTCGATACTACATAGAAATAATAAGAGAAAAACAAGTTGAGAAATTGATCACTATATTCATTATGTTTATATGAAAGCGATTTCAGCAGAAAAAAACGACAATAGAAAGAAAAAAATGGATGGAAAAATAACCACGGAAAAATAATTTGTTACTTTAACGTTCGTCGGTATTCATACAATCTTACTCTTATAACAGGCGAAAAGAATGAAACGGTAAAAGGAATTTCATGAAAGATGATTGTGGAGTAGATCAGTGGGAGGTCTCAAATGATGAAAGTGAATTAGATAGGAGTTAGGTTAAGAATTATGTAGTTACGTAGATATCTGTATCCGAACAAGTGTAGCCGTCCAAATATTAGTTACCTAAAAAACCCAATCACTGACCCAAATCAGCAAACAGTATTTTTAGCTACTCCACGTGTATTTCGATGGGTTCTAATCGGTTGGGTAAGTATTGACAATTAGAGCAGTGTGCGAAATCCTATTACTATACAGTAGCATATTTTATTTATACTATGACACTCTTATTTTACTTATCATAAACGGGTTAGTAGGTTTGGACCATAAGATGGGACAAGTATACCCAAACAACCACCTGTCTAGATAGCTAAAATCAAAATAAACCTTAATAAATCTAGCAACGAAGTGCAAATGCGATAAATCGATATTCAATAATATTGAAAGTAATATAATATTGAATATATTTGGCGTTCATTTTGTAGAAATTCATTATTCACAATTAAATGAAACTACGTGATAGTATTATTTCTACTTTCTTTACTACGACCTAGGTTTCGTTGTATTACATCTTCAGGTGGGAAGCAAAGAATGATACTAATATCCCACCTGAAGATGTTGTAATACAACGAAACCTAGGTCGTGGTAAAGAACTTAAAAAAAAAATAAATAATACTACATCACGTAGTTTCATTTAATTGTGAGTAATATAATATTAAAAACATTATAGACACGAAAGAGTTTGAAACATTATCGAACATATCGACATGAAAGCATTATCTGTTGAACACATTATCGACATGAAAGGTCATACTAAAAGATAATTTCATAATTTTCCCATAATAAAGAACAATCTACAATTAACAAGACACTAATGTAACGATTACTAGTATCAGGCATAAAATCCTGGCTTTCATAGGCAAAAACACTGAAAATTAAGCTCAAATATTTTTACAAAGCCGTACGTGC
This sequence comes from Druceiella hillmani, assembly GCA_039881145.1. Taxonomy (NCBI): domain Eukaryota; kingdom Metazoa; phylum Arthropoda; class Insecta; order Lepidoptera; family Hepialidae; genus Druceiella; species Druceiella hillmani. Next base: position 9,138,814 of record JAYKKI010000018.1, on the reverse strand, counting down.
ACCTCGCAAGACATATCGAAGGACATTGTATATATGTCATATTTAAAATGCTCTCATACAAGGTCACAATTTTAATCCGATGACTTCAGAAATGGTTTGCAACAAGTATTTAAATGTAAGCATGTCGCAATTACTTGTATCAGAGACCGGTTTTATTGCCGTCGCAATCTTAATATTTAACTCAGATATGAAATCGAGTGTTTATTACGACGACCTATATTTTCGTAGTTATAAAAAGTGGTTCTACAAAAAGTGTATCTCAAACATATGCCTAAACTCTGGGCGGGGGGGGGGGTTATTGAAAAAATGTTTTATTATAATAAACTACTTGAAGTAGCATCTACATATAATGGAAAATAATCAAGAATGGGAACGTAGCTCAAGGAGAAAGGTATTAAGCTCTAACTATAACTAGCAAATTATGCTAGACCAAATCGTCTCCATAGAAATGTTGAATAGAAAAGTAGATTTAATTGGAGAAGGAGACTGAATAATACGATCATCTATTAAAGTTCGAAAGCAAAAAATATGCGTTTTGTTTGAGGACATTTTGGAGAGCGAGACAGATATGAGCAGCGAGTGTGATTCCGACACAGATTGATAAATCTTTTCAGATGAAAATGTTACTTGCATAAGCCACATTATCCATCTATCGATATAACAGAAAAAAGACTGAAAGATAGAATCGAATTTATCTGTATTAACGGTTTTCATTGATTTAATTCCAAATATATTTAATTAAATACATTCAATAACATTTAGCTTAAGGACATTATTATGTTTCGTTTATTACTCTTTTTGTACTCTTTCGTTTCTGTTTGAATTACGTTATTTCTACCAATATTAAAGATTTGTATATTTTTTTTAATATGAGTTCCGTTATGAAAACAACACAGTATAGGCTCTATTCAATATAATAGAGATATACGGAGTAAATGTCACTGTCAAACGTATTTGATCGGTCCAATCGTTTAAATTTTGGAGCTTCCAATATCATCATGAGTTCTGTAGTTGCTCAGAATCGAAAGTTTGTGATAATGAACTAATAATGAAAGCTGTTACTTTTCAAAATACGGTTGGGTTTGCAGCAAGATTTGAAGTCAGTATCATGAAATGGTTACTTCTTGATACCTGTGGTAAAGGCACATCGAGACGTAAATCGCTCTATTAAATCGATATTAGTATTGAAATTATTCCGTCTAATCTGTTATAAAAATGAAAATAGCGTGGTAACCATAAATAATCATTATAGCTAATTTTATTCGGTTGGCTAAAAAGTTTTTATGAGCGTTTTTTTAAAAATTATCTAGAAAATATGGGAATGTTCTAGATGCTTCCATGGCACAGTACGCTCTCACTGTGTCAGTAGTAATTAAGATGCTGCACTGTTAATACGCATGAAATATGGATGAAATTAAGACGCATGTGTGACACTGTCTATTCTACGAGTAACAATTGGTCACTCTGCTGCCGAAGCTACGCGTAATATATGCCCCGCATCTTCGAAACGCGTAGCTCCTGAAGCAATATCTGAAGCTACTGCAAAACTATGGGTTCAGGGGCGATTATTCCCTGAGTGATCAACCACACTCTGGTCGACCGGTGGAATTGAATAGCAACAGGTTAATATTGTTAATTGAAGACCATAACAGATTAACGACACGTAGGCTAGCAACCGAGGTATGTTGCTCCCACGGATGTATAGATTATCATTTACGCCGTTTGGGAAAAAGCTTGAAATAAGGTGTCTGGGTATTACATAAACTTAGCCCGGACCAGCCGTAGCCGTAGCCCGGTCCTCCTATAGCCAAACGGACCCGCTTAAACTTTTTAATTTTGGTTGAACATAGATCTCCGACCCGCCATATTAACGAGATTTTGCACCCACTGATTTTTGTTTATTTAGATCGCTCAGCAACGCCTTATGTGAAAAAAAACTTTGGTAATAATGACCACCTACGACAGTTCATAGGTCACTTTTTTTTATTCCAAGCTACCTGAATTTTATGCATATATATATATGTGCGTTGGAGATATGTAGTACAAAATGATGGTGATTATTATATTAAGGATCAATTAATTTTAAATTGGAAATGCAATAAAAAATTATAACATTAATAACTTATTAGCCAACCCAATATAATTGGATTGAAACCACTAAGCAACTGTCTCTAAGGCTAAAAACTAACCAGAAAACACTTATTGCAAAAAAAATGTTATTGATTTTATCCATTGCACTTTCACGTGATCTGGTATTGTTATTACTGCAGACACATAATACCTTGTATTGTAAACGACGAGGGAGAATAGTAATGAAGTTATTGAGAATGATCAATTGTCCTTTCTTGCTGCTTCTACACCTTACTGTTAATATTGCGGTAGCTACATCTACAAAACATTTTGTCTTTAGCTATATTCTAGACACAAAGGTGCTATACTAATTTGTATTTTAGCGTATAAGTTAATTGAAATTTAAGTGCCAAATGTACTTCGACAATATTAGCCTTTGTTTCAATTACGGAAAATTACATTTTTATATAAATTTTTTTAAATTCACTTATAAAAAATAACAATTTCATTAACCTATACAGTCAAGTACAAACAATTGCTATTATACAAACTAAATTTATTATGAGTATTCAAATAAAGATTTTAAAAATACAAACAAATAATGAAATCAAAGGAAATTATTTATAAAAATACAAAATAAAATATGAGCATAATACCTTATATATGATGAAGTATAAATGTGAAACTATTTTGTACTTAACTGTACCTGTGTGAGTTTGGCGTGTATCCAATGTTCAAAAAAGGAATTGACGAGTAATATATATCGTACATACTAATGAACAATAGATGCTACGAACTTGTATCAATCTGACTTGATAATACGTATATTATAAGAAGAGTGTCTCTTCAACGAAGATATTCAACACGGCTTTTTTGTAGAATAATACAAGATATAAACTATAATAAAATATATGCTATGGTAGTTTATGTCTAGTTTTATTCTATAAACAATTCGTGTTAAATAGAATATGTTTACGCTATAATAGAATATATTCATACTATACCAGTGTAAATTAAGAAAATACAGAAGATAATTTTGCAGCACGAAACATTATTTTTGCTGCTTGAAAACGGCATACACTCTTCTTCAGGAATTTCTCTTTTAAAATATAAATGTTATTTTATAGTGTGTATTGGTGTGTGTGTGTGTTTGTGTGTGTGCGTGTGTCTGTGGGAGTGTGTGTATGTGTGTCTGTGTGTGTGTGCGCGCGCGCGCTCGTGTGTGTATGAGTGTGCAAGTTTGTGTGTGTGTGCGTGCGCGTGTGGGTGTGTGTGCGCGTGCGCGTGTGAGTGTGTGTATATGTCTTATTGTCTTATTCGTTATTGTTTTATAATCATTTGTCATATGTTCTTCCACATGCACAGCGCTTTCATGAAATAAATTAATTAACAATAAGACATATAGCAGTACATATACGGAGGAAAGAACACAATTTAAATTTAATAATCATAATAATTAATAAATAATTAGTCAATAATTATTCAGTAATAGATAAATTAATAATACAGCAGGTGGTCGAAAGTAATTATCGTCTAACAGGAAGAGAGTAGTTAAAACTGAATTTGTAATATTCGCATTAGAATTAGGCCATTTTAACAACCGCAACAACTAGATCAGCTTATTCTGAAGAGTAAAAATTACAACAATATAATAGAAAATATCACTTGATAGTAATAGTGAGTCATCTGGCTCTCTTATTTAGCAAAGTTTTGCGCCGAATTGGTTTTTATAAATATTTAGTCTCGGAGAGATATCTTCAGACAGCAACGACAGCTAACGCCCATATGAACCACATACGATCGAGACTGTCAGTCGGACTTACACGTATTTTTGTTTCTCAATAACTTTACTTTACCGTCCGTACCCTATTGCACACTCCAATTGCTAAAGTATCTATACAAAATACATTTTTAGCTGTCAGTAAATCCGACTGAGAGTCCTGACCATGTGTGGTGCAAACGAGCTTTAGTCATTTATTTCCATTCTATTAACCCCATACGTTACGGCACGTTTTAACTGCAACTTTATTTAGAGTATAAAATAATACGCAATAGACAACTATGAGGCAGAAAAAAAGAAGTAAACCTCATAAACATGCAAAAAGCGATGTATTTAAAACTAGCATTTTTTGTGATTCTTTTGTTATTTATTTTAAAGTAAAAGAACTTAAAAAATTTAGATAAATAAAAAGAAGGAATATTTATAAAACAAGGTTAATTGCATTCGGCATTGAAAAAATAAGGCGTTTCTATATTTTATGTGTTTACGTAAAACTCTTGTCTTAATTAAAAATATCGAGAACCTTCAAAAGAATAAAAAAAACAATAATGTATCAACTTCTCGATGCACGTTTTAAATCACGTAATATATTTGATAAAAAATATTATAATATATTAGTTTCATCATCTTAAATTACCTTCAAGTTGTATTAATGGCACCAATCGTAGAACATCAACAAAAATTTGTCATGCATATTCAATTCAGTTGATATATTCAAAATTATAATTTTCAAGAATTGATTAATATTTAAACTATTGGCATAAAGTCAAACGATTTAATTTTAAAAATCGTTTATCGGTTAAGATTGTAATGGCCTATAATGAAAGTTAATAGAAAAGTCAAAGGTCACTTCAGAGATGGACTAGATACGTAGTAGACGATTAGACTTATTCATCGATGTCGATACATTGAAATGAAACATTTAATGTATCTAACATCCACTCAACTTTATAGTAATATTTATCTAGCGAGTGTCCAAAAGTCCGTTGGTGTAAACAGGTATTTCTATGTAAAAGCAAATACTTGGCTAAACTGTTTTATATTGTGTATTCGCGATTATAACAATGAAATGAAAATCCATTATGAAAAATAAAATAAGTTTGAAAAAAAGGCGAGAGGCAGTGCTGGAACGAATAGAAGTACCGTCACATGTTAAGCTTTTTACTTTGCAGTTTTGCGAGCTCGGATACCTAAAGACATAAAATCTTGTCACTGTGTGTGTTGGATTGGTCATAAGACATGCGGCCTTTGACGGCGCACCGCACAGTCCAGGGTACAATTCTTGTACTCTCTACAAACATTGTATTGTTATATTTCCAGGTGTACACCATTCTTTTATTTCAGAAATTAATGACTGAAAAATCATGACAAAAACAGGATTGTCAGAATCTGACTAGAATATTACAGAAAAACTATAGTAATTATGGTAGTCTTATAATTTTTTGAGAAATTTATGTTATATTTTTCCATATGTAAAATTATCAAATATGGGGAAAATTAATTTATACATAGTTTACTAGAAACACTCTATCCTTGCACGGGACCATTGTAGTTAGAGTTCTACTTGTGCTTTTCCGGTTATTTAAGTTATAAATTCCAATCAAAAATAATGTTAACGAATACCTCAGATAGTTTTAGAGAAATACTTATAAAAAATATCAAGAGATGGGGTTACAATAGCGTTATATATTAATAAAACTTTAAGAAATTGCGGTTTAGTCTTTCACTCTTTCTTTTTTCTGTCTTCCCTTGACGTAAAATAGACAGTCAGTGAGCCAAGTAATATATTATTTTTTGGTAATCCCCTATATAGTGTCTAATATATTTACTAAATTATAATTACACAATATACGGTATGTCAGATATGTTTATTTAATGTATTGGCGAATGAAAAAAGAACGCAATATGTTTACAAGCTTAAAGGCTAATTTACACATGGTATATATCAGCCTAACCGGGCAAGTTAAGTCCTTATCAGCGTTTGGACAGTAATTTACAAATTTAAAATGACGATTAGGATCAGGATCAGGTAGGAGAGACTTAAAGTTACGAGATAAATATATGAAATATATCATGGAATCACAGGCGAATTAATTTTTAATGGGCGTTTTCACTGTCAGAAATATGTCTATATAAGTTATACATTAATATAAATTAAAAACTAGATATTTTAGTTGAGTGCTGGAAGATAATGCTATGCTTTATAATCCAACTTAATCTACCGCAACATAACTTAATCCATTCTAAACTAACACAGCCTAACCTTAATCTGATCTTACCATAGCTAATCTAATCTAACCTAATCCTAACTAACTCAACCTAACCCGATATATGGTCAAATATAACCCATTCTTATTCATCCTAACCTAACTGAACTCAACCTGACTTTACCTAATTCAATATAACTCAACCTAACTTAATCCAATATAACTCAACCTAACCCAAGATGGGTTAGGTTAACCTAATGTAAAACAATGGAATCTGGGGTTATCTAACCTAATCTAGCCTGAAATTTAATTTCTCAAAAACCTATAAATGTTCGCGCCAAGAACAAGGTACTTTTAATATATTAGATTAAAAAGTTACCCTTCCCCTACCCTCCTCTTACTTCTCCAAATTTAGGTAGCTCATTTCCTAATCACATCAAAATTCTTGTATTTCAGCTTGAACAAGGTTTGTATCTCAAAAGTACTCTTGTCTGGGGTAAAAATACTTTACTCTTAGCTTGTACTTTAAGCCGTTTCCCTATAATACTCGTGGCTCGACAATTTTTATGCATCAGTTTTAAGCCCGCTTGATCGGACTTACTGCCTGAATGCTAATAACTGAATTTCAAAATCCTCAGAGAACATTTGATCAAAAATTACTTTAGATATGATACCATACATATTTTAAACATTACCACAGTGAAAAGTTAATTCAAATCTTTTCAGTAGATTTTGCGTGATAACCAGAAAAACGGGTAAATTCACAATGGACAGACAAAATGTGTTTTAATTTTGAAGAAACTTAAATACCATATTACACTATCTTCAGTGTAAAAAACACCTCTTGTATATGAATAGTAAAGGTATAGTTGAAATGTACATTTAATTTGTTGTTTTGTTGACTACTATTTGACTAGTACTCTTAACAAACAGTGTTCTTAAGACATAAAGATTTGGTCATATTCTAACTAATTAGAAGTGTTTTAATATTTTACTGTAAAGAATTATTGATATCTCAGTAAATACCATTATTTCAGACAAATCATAGAAATTAACTTTTTGATTCCATTTAAGAAAAAGACGAAGAAATATTTAGTACTTAAAAGTGGGACATCAATCATTATATTTTTGTTTCCAGTTTAAGCTAGCGTAGTGATACGTATAAGTATATCAAATATTTTTCTAAATATATTCATAAATTGCTCTGCGCATCGTCATAACCGTAGTGTTTGGCACAGGACTCACAATGCGCGGACGTGCTTAGTCTACTGATTAGTAAGTTCACTATAATGGACAGGAATATTCACTCATCTGTTCTTTTCATTCGTCGATAGAAGTTACTAAACATTATACAGAGTATACTTGTGTACCAAATATAGTGCTTCGTTGCCGATTTCGTGTCTTAAAAAGTTGTATGCAACGTGAATGTTATTATAAAAGTATTAATAAAATCTACTAATTAATCAGTCCACTGTAATGGAGAGGAATATTCACTTATCCGTCCTTTTGGAGATTCGTCGATAGAGGTTACTAAACATTATGTAGTATACTTGTGTACCAAATATAGTGTTTCGTTGACGGTTTCGTGTCTTAAAAAGTTCCATGCAACGTGAATGTTATTATAAAAGTGTTAATAAAATCTACTGATTAGTCAGTCCACTATAATGGGAGGAATATTCACTCATCTGTCCTTTTCGATTCGTCGATAGAGGTTACTAAACATTATATACAGTATACTTGTGTATCAAATATAGTGGTTCATTGCCGCTTTCGTGTCTTAAAAAGTTGCATGCAACATGAATGTTATTATAAAAGTATTAATAAAATTTTATCGTATTTTTTATTACCATTCCCTGGTCAAAATTACTCCCTTATTTTGTAATGCATCACAATTGTATGAATTTATGCTGTACTTGTCAAGTTCTTGGCTTTTATTCATTTCTTTATTTATTCTTGTTATGGTTATTTCTTTTCATTCTTTTATGCTAAAACCTACATTGTTTTTTCTCACGGAGAGACAATCATCTAAATGGACCATTTCGATTAATATTCCTCTAAATCCTTTGTTTTTTATGATATATTCCCTACATAGTAAATTACATGGGTTTTACAGTCGCAAAGATTGATAATGAATAATACATTATACTCCTTAAATCTTTAATAGAAGTGCAGTTAAAATTATTAGAATTAGTGAAAAGGAAGCGAAAATGAGTTTTCTTCCCTTTGTCATGCATTTGCAATGTCAACATAGGAGTTGATTATTTAATAGTTAACTCTTATGTTTATATTTAAAGGAGGAATACGTCCAAGTTTTTACTGATCTAAATTCGTTTGTGCATAATTTCTTTTATGGCCATGGAAAACTATTTCTTTTCTCAACAAATTCAATAAAAATATATCGGTTTAAAAATTCAAAGAAATCTCTGTCATCCATTTGTTAGTGACTTCTATCTCCTAAACAGAATAAAGTATAAACTTTAATTTGACCTATTTTCAATTTAAATCTAAAACCAAAACCAGAAATCCTATTCCCATTTATGCACCGATATATATAAAGTAGGTGTGAACGGGGCGGGGTTCACATAAACGGGACCGAAAAATATTTTCTAACTGTGCGTGAATCATTGAAAATGTTCTATGATTGTAGTTAAAATATAATAACACGAGAGATGATCGAAGGGTTTATTTTTAGATTTATTTTGTTATCAGATGTCCCTTTATAACTTTTATAACAAATAAAACTATTGGTGTATGTTGCAAATATTCTCTAATTATACGACAAATACTAAGATCGCGTTCAAATATAATAGTAAGAAATTTATTAGTAATTTAAAGATTAGTTTTTTAGTTGTCACGATCTTTTGTGGTTACCACATTACCCATTTCACGTTATTTACATTTTAAAAATATGCACTTGATATACCTACGAGGTACAAGTTATTTTAAACTAATTACTTTGTTTGTTATAAAATTATTCAGTTTTTTATCACACAACGTGTATGTGACTTTAAATAATGTCGGCGCGGATTTTACTTAGTGGGATCTTACTTACTTAGAGGCTTATTTAGCGGGAAGCTGATTTGCACGTTGCTAGTTTATTCCGTCTTAGTATTGAAAGAGTTAACAGGGCATACGATTTGAAATCACAATTTAAAAAGATTCTTCATACGTCAATTTATTTGGAAAAACTTGCGCAAAAGTTTTAGAACAACACTTTTGCGCAAGTTTTTACATACATTTCATTTCAAATGAAAGGAGATAAGCGAAAATAAGTTTGGCGTTACAGAAATAGAATACAATTGTTAAAAAATATGATACTTTAAAAATTATTACAAAAAAATAATAAATATATTGATCGCTTTTTGAACTTGTAGCCACTGTCTAAAGGAATTCAAAAAAAGCTATTAATTGACATTGACGCTCGTTCTTTTGTTGTCAAAATGTATCTTTTTCATTTTTTATGAATGTTTCGTGGCTTGACGAACCTGCCAGTTTCATGGATTGTTAGATTTGTATATAGAGCATGTAAAAAAGCACAATTTACACTTTTTTCATCGTGTTAGTTCGAATAGTCCCGTAGAAATATCAGTTATAATCTATTATGAAAAATGACCTAACTTTTTATGAAAAAATTCAAAATTTTTTGTTGATCCAATTGTAATTTATAGTAATACAACACCTGGACGTGACAATACATGGACTTGTGCCATTGTATGCAAAACTACATAGACTTGTGCACTTGTATGCAACATTACATGGACTTGTGCCATTGTATGCAACCATGGATAAGTTAACCACTGGATAACGCATCAACATAAAATCTCTAGCCACGCGATGGCACAATTTGTGCCACCGCTCCGGGCGAAGAGTTTACGCGCCTTCAGTTAGAAAACGAACGTCACAGCGAAAGTTGCTCGTAATTTTAAATCAAAATTAAATAAACCATACCTTCTTGTGCTATAAAATATTACCAAAACAGAAGCATTACATCATCACTTGAGAAAAATGGAATTACTTTTCACAAGTACGTACACTGTTAACTATTATTTAAGCAACTATATCTTCGTATATTACAGTCAGATCGCCGGCAGCGATTCCGCCATATTGTTGAATTTTTTGCCATTAGAAATGCGTCACGCCGTTATCGATAACTAAATCGATACTTTTGTTACTACTTAAAAATCCAAAAAATTATAAATAAGATATTTTTTATTGAATATATTTGGCGTTAATTTTGTAGAAATTCATTATTCACAATTAAATGAAACTACGTGATGTAGTATTATTTCTACTTTATTTAAGTTCTTTACAACGACCTAGGTTTCGTTGTATTACAACATCTTCAGGTGGGCTATTAGCAAAGATCTTTACTAACAGCCCACCTGAAGATGTTGTAATAAAACGAAACGTAGGTCGTGGTAAAGAACGTAAAGAAAGTAGAAATAATACTACAACACGCTACTTTAATTTAATTGTGAAGATATTTTATAAAAATTAAAATAAGTTCATTGATTTCTAAGCATAAAATATTATATTTTACTTATATTACACTTATCATTATATATATATATATATATATATATATATATATATATATATATATATATATATATTTATATAACATTATTTCGTGCAACAGTTTATTAAGTTAATATAGTGATTGCATTATAAAAAATTCTTCTTTTTAAATAACGATGTTTTTAATTTGTTAAAACCCTTACTTTGACATATCGAAAATACGTCAGTATCGAGTATCTACATCTCTGTGCTACTCCAAGGGACAAAGTACTGATTGGCTAACAGTGTCACGTGGTACGTTTACCCTAATGAGTAGTGGCTAGCTTGGTTTTCATACAACTGTGTTCTTATGCGTTATCCAGTGGTTAACTTATCCATGTATGCAACACTACATAGACTTGTGCACTTGTATGCAACATTACGTGGACTTGTGCCATTGTATGCAACACAACATAGATTTGTGCACTTGTATGCAACATTATATGGACTTGTGCCTTTGTATGCAACACTACATAGACTTGTGCACTTGTATGCAACATTACATAAACTTGTGTCATTGTATGCAATACTAATAGACTTGTGCACTTGTATGCGACATTACATGGACTTGTACCATTGTATGCAACATTACATAAACTTGTGCACTTGTATGCAACATTACATGGACTTGTGCCTTTGTACGCAATACTACATGGACTTATCCATTGTAAATTTCGGCTTTGAAAAACACCACTGTATCTTTATTTAGCTATAGCCATACGAGTTATCCCGATCTAAACTAGTACCATTGTTACCAATTTAAGCGCTTTATATTAGCTAATGGAAACGCATTCCTGAACACAGATAGTAATTTAAATGGTTGGATGTTCATAGTCGGTTAGGCAGAAAAGGCTAATTTGAGTAACCCTCAAAATTATGCTCTGTGGGTTACGCTAATTGGTTTTTCCTCGGTATAGCCATCCCTTTTTCAATATATAATTAAATGAACCATCGAATTAAAATTATATCATTGACATAATCAGGTTTGCTCGTATATGTTTCGTGCATGTATTGTCTTTAGTGACTTACTTACATAGAGTATAAGGAAAAGTTATTTCTCTATTGATTTTTTTAAATAGTTTGTTATTTTTTTTTTATAATTGTAATTAGTATAAATTTAACTAATTTATTTTATTCTCGGTAAAAAGCTGAATGGTTGCACAGACCTTTGTTTTGATGTTCTAAAACTGAGTAAAAATGACTAATATAATATTGTGTCCACTGGTCAAGATATCAAAGTTTCGATCTATCGTCACGAAAATCAAAGGTCACATTTTTTTGCTAATATCTCGTTTCCTATGCCTCATATGTCGTAGGCTTTAACAAAACTTATAGAGCATAAAATATTTACAAGTTTGGCTACATGTATTTTTTTCTATGATTAACCAGCGTGAGAGTGGGAAGACAGCATCCATAATCTCGTTATTAAACTATCTTATAATTGAGATTATTAGACAATCTGCAGTAATATTGTCTGTGACAGTATTTAATTTTTACCCCTTCTTCCTACTCCTCTGTATTAACTGAAATTTGACTCTATCGGGAATAAGACAGAGAAAGTGCCACTTCTACATCTGTTCATTTGCTAACAATCGATTTAATTGTAGTTAGAATTGGATAAGGACTAAAACCGCAATTTATTGGAAAATTAAAAATCGACATCACACAATTTGAGTTCAAGCGCAATAGTATTCATAAATCGTCTTTCAAAGTTTCGACACTTGATAATGCTGGGTCTACAGCAGATTTAAACATTAATGGTATATTAAAAATCCGTACTCTTCTTGGACGTCTCGTGTCGACTGTTGATTTCGGATTTCTAAATTCATAACTGATTTCTAAATAGAAAAATGATGTCTAGTCAATACCTAGCCAATGAAGAGCTGACTTTTTAGTGCCCCAAATTAATAAATTATACTCAAATTGATACTATTTACCTAAATGCTTGATAACAAACTGATATACTGAATACTGGGTCAATAACTGATTCCCATTACCCAAATGATAACTGATTTCTCATACTCCATATTCAGGCGTCTCAAACAAACCTATATATTTTAATTAATAACGAATATAGCTTAAACCGATTCCCAATATGAAGATAAATAACTAGGTATAGCGAACAAACAAAGCAAAATAACATACTGCTAATTTTTTTGATATTTTTTAAACTTTTTAAGAGCAACCTGGCAACTATAATAGCCACCAACGATTTTAGGTACTGTAGGTACGAGTATATGTAGGTTCTTAATATTAACAAACTCAGTACAAAAATTCAATTTAATAGAAAAATGCCTTAAAAGGTTAATTAACTAATACTATAGCGTCGGAATGTGAATATGACGGAATGTGTTTTGAATATGACGGAAGACATGTAACAGTTTAATTTGTATTTTTACGTAAACCAATTTTTAAAGTTGAATTACAACGTTATTGATAAGTTTAATAATTATAATAACAGAATGGTTACATTGATAATCGTCAAGATATATAATTATCAAAAAGATCTATTAGACTCTGTTACCGACTATTTAACTTACTAGTTACCCGTACCGGCTTTGGCAGGGCAAAAAGACAGCAATTTTCCAAAATTCTTTATTAATATTTGGGAGTTTAAATAAACATTTTTAGGTGTTTAATTATTTCGAAATTCACCATTATTTACAACCTTCTGCCTCATTTCAGACCTTTAGATATGAAATTTCTGGAGAAAACAATATTTTTTAGAAAAAATAGACAGAAAATATTATCCTAACCAGCACCTAGAAGCCAAGATAAACATGCAACATAAATATGAAGCATGTAGGCTTTATACATTCTGGAGATTTCGTGATGAATCAGTTAGTGAAAGGCTTTTGTGCATATCGATTTGAAGATCAGCATAAATTCGATCAATTATTTTAGAAGAGTAGATAATCTATGGAGATTCCGCAAAATTATTTAGCATCATAAATATAGGCTTTAAAACAGCCTTATAAAAATATTGCATTATATTATGTGGCGACTTATTTATAGTCATCGAAAAGTGGAATGACCTAATCATGTCTCAAAAATGTAAGCAAAATTCCTACCAACAAGTCAGGAGCCAATTCTCAAATTCCAAATCAATAATTGTTTTCTCTAATTCCATTTACAGGCCACTGTCGCACGTTGGTTCGCAAACATAGATGGATGCAGAAGCACATATCACCAGGCAGGCCGCCAACGGAGATCCTGACGGGAGTGAGCGGCGCCTTTCTTCCGGGTAGGCTGACTTGCGTGCTCGGGCCTTCCGGTGCCGGCAAGACCACCTTACTTCATTTACTGTCTGGAAGAAAGTTAGCTGCTTCCCTTTCGAAATATTTATAATAATTTTATAAACACGAAAATTTTGGTTATATTATTTTTTAGGATTTCATTCAAAACGATTTATAGCGTCCAGGCAGAAATAGGGTAAATAATATCCTTTTATAATAAAAGCGTGCTGAGTGCCTGTTGGAATTATAAAAACTATTCCGTTATATTAGCATCGAAATATAGTCCAAAAGAACTTCATATTAAAGAAAAATTCCCACATATCTACGGCTAATTACTTTTACTGTTACGAGATTGAGTTTTGGCTAAATAAAAGAATGAATAAACCATCGGGAATACAGTTAATAAATTGACCGGAAATAGGTTGACAAAATGCAGCCATAGTTTTTTTTAGGAAAAACGCGGGACAGACAACTACTTATAATGCTATTCTTTAGGATGTCGCTATATTGTATTTTTAACGCATAAACTGAAATTTTCGATTGGATTATTAAAACTTATTAGACTCGATAACATTATTTCAAATAATGATAGACTTAGTCGGTTAGGCACAAATAAATCAAGAGCTTTTATTGTCTCAGTTCTTGTATACTGTTTCAACAGATCAACATTTTTAAATAGGTCAATGTTTAGAATCCGCAACTTAGCTCTCATGATCAGTATGTACCATGGAGGTAACAAAAGAACATTATAGGTGTATTATTTTATGATGTTAGCTATTTTTTTCTACGTATAAGTTATACAATATATACGGTGTCCGCGAATAGATGTCGGTCAAAGAAAGAGGCTATTGGTTGGCTATAAAGGAATCAATTGCAATAAAACGTAAAACTCGCCTTTTTTCTAGTTGAGTGCAAAAAATATTACACATAACTCTTTTTAACACGTCCAATACTTGCCCGGGGTGCGGTGTTTACCCGAAGTGGCGATGTCTTCGCAGCTGTTCGCGGGCCATTCCCCATAGCGGTGCTTAATAATGTGCGCAAGTAACGTGTGTACGAAAAAGGTGATAAATAATTATGAATATTATTTTTAATTTTCTGAAAAAAGTCATCTTTTAAATTTTATTTTAACGTCAATCAACTATTTTTCGGTCAAGGAATAACGTCCTTCTTTGTCGTACACTTATTCTCGGACACCGTTTGTATTTTCATCTCAAAAGTAGTCTAACTGGAATAAAATTAAATTAATTTCATTATGATCCCCATCGTTGAAGGAATGACTTCAATGAGTTTTAACTAAGACGGTATATCCTATTTCAATTTAAATTCGAAAGTTTTCTCAGAAATGCATATGGCGTTTAATATATTTTCGATCCCAGACAAGTTTATCATATATTATTCGTGATTGTCATCTCTTTCATACCCTCATACTTCTGTTCGTCTTTATCATTTATTAATGTTTCGTTTAGGCCATCAAAAAGAGAAGTGAACACATTTATTTGAGATATTCAAGTATAAAGATTAATGTTTAAAATTGACATCAGTAGCAGTGGCGAAAGTAATATTAAAGTACTCATATTTATTCCACAAATACAAACTAATACCTCTTCATTATATTCCTTTACGTTACAAAGATTTCTTAAAGTGGAGTTTAATTCAATTTTATTTATCGTTAGCTATGCGTTCTGGCTTAACTCGGGTAAATAAGGAGTGTGACTATACTTCATTTTAAACGTTTTTTTATTTAATAATTACATATGGTTAATTTATTAACTGTGTTCCCAACTATTAGTTATTTATTCTGTGCTTGTAATCATTTCTTATAATTACCCATAGTTGGTTTAACTCAAAAATACTTCCATGATCCTATTTTGCAACAGACAAACTATAATCATTATCAATGTACACTGTTTTATTGTTGATTACCCCCGAGCGGCAATGTCTTGATGCATTATTTTAATATAGATATAATGCTATAAAATTTAACTCCAAAATGCACTTGGCATACTTCGGCTTCTTCACCTAAATTATTATAACTCATTATCTACGTCTTTTCAAAAATGATTATGCTCTATGCCCGTCTGAATAACACAAGGTAATACGATTGCGAAAGTTTCGTGTTAGTTAAACAAGCTGTTTTCTTGCCTGATCCCGAAAAGCAAACGAACGAACAAAGTCTTTCTCTTTGTAAATCGGTATGATTAGAATAATATAAATTGAATGAAGGTTTGACATTCCTCAACATTAGCCACGAGTTTAGCTCAATAGGACATCCTGGATGAAAGTAATTTTCAATCGAATCTCTGATCTATCGGTTTCTTCGTGATGAAACTATAACTTACATAAAAAACCGCAAATTTCTACATTAATTTGTAAGAAATTTAATAAGTCGTAAAAATCAATTTAATATTTTTTTTATATCATGTGATATGTAAGTAATGAATAAATAAGTGAAATGTAGTATTAAAATAAAGGCAAAAAATAACTTCACGCAACAATAATAATTGCCTTTCATCTTTTACATCTATTTCGAAAATGGTTTAATCCACCATTCTATGTCAGAAAATTAGTTCATTATCTAATTTCCACAGAAAATTTGTCGGGAAGGGCGAACTGATGTTCACTGGCGGCTTTGTTGTGCTGGTTTCACAAGATATATGTCTCATGGGAAATCTGACAGCACGCGAGACTCTAAACTTTGCCGCCGCGCTCAAGCTGTCCAAAAGCACAAGGGCTTCTCAGGCTGAGAGAGTAAGTAGCATGATATATGGATTATGTAGTCGCCGTTAACTATAATTGTTAGGTATATAGCTAGTTATATTACATTTATTTATTTCATTTAGGCGAAAATGTCATTATTTTTGTGTTCATTGTTAATAAAATAACACTGACTAGTGCTGTGAAACAGTAATATCAAAATTACCTTTCAGTCAAAATTAACATTTATTTATTTCAATTAGGCGAAAATGTCATTATTTTTGTGTTCATCTATACTAATATTATAAAGAGGAAAGATTTGTATTTGTGTGTGTATGTATGTATGGATGTAATGAATTGGCTCAAAAACTACTAGACCAATTTCAAAAATTCTTTCACCATTTGAATGCTACATTATCGCTGATCAATATAGGCTATATTATCTATAGGAAAAAATAAGGATCCTTACTACAACTACAATAATGTAACCCAAGGTGTAAAAAAATTGCCATAAAATGTCTTACATCGCATGCGCTGCGAACATTATTGATGATAGAACAAAAAAATGTTCTACAATATTGAAGAACATATCAATATCTACAAAAAATGTTTATTTAGCATATTTCTAACTATTGTGGTTATGTCGCTATAACTACTTTTTAACATTTTAAAAGTTAATAGAAATTCCGACCAAAATCAGACCACGTTATCCATACCTTTGCATTGATCCTTATGCAAGCAAATCATTTCTTATGCAAGACTGTTTCAATACCTGTAAATTACCTTTTAGTTTATTCACATTGGACATTCCATTCAAAAGGTTTACGAATTTAAAATGTTACCGCCGTCGGTATAGCACGGAGGGGTCGGCACCGAAGTGCGGGAGAGGGGCGTGCACATCTATAAAATAGGTAGCCGCGCCCCCGCGCAGCTCAGTCTCGTAGTTAGCTCCCTACGCAGCGGACGCAACCGACATTGAGTAATTATATTTACTGTTTTAGCACTTTTTTAGTTCTTTTCGGAACTACTCAGGTACTTATTGTCAAAAGTTCTTTTCAGAACTATTTAAAACTTCCAGTTAAAAAGTTCTTTTCAGAACTACTTAAAAATTATTGTATTCAACCTTTTCTATATAATTTTTATAGTCTTCTCACACTTTTTAGTAAGAATTTATCAAAACTTCTTTTCAAGACTACTTGCTTAAACCTTTCCTGAGTTAATGTACGTATGTACACTGTTTATTTTTATTTTCTGGGATTTAAAAGAAAACAAACAATATGCCCAGAAAAAAAAGTCGCAGCTATCTTTAAATAGTTCCCAAGCGAGATTAGCAAAAATACGTCGTATCAGAGAATTTTCTTCTGAAAATTCAGATCGTCTCGCAAGTCATAGAAAGTACGTATCGCAGTCACGGGTCAGAGAATCTAGCACCGATCGTTCGCAGCGCCTTGTTGAAAATGGAGACAGAATCTCACGAGCACGCGCAAGAGAATCTAGCGCCGATCGTTTGCAGCGCCTTGCTGAAAATGGAGACAGAATGTGACAAACACGCGCAAGGGAATCTAGCGCTGAACGTTCGCATCGCCTTGCTGAAAATAGAGACAGAATATCACGAGCACGCACAAGGGAATATAGCGCTGAACGTTCACTTCAACTTGCAGAATAGAATGCGAGATTAACGCAGGTATACCAACGATAATCCAGCGCCGAACGCTCGCAGTGCCTTGCTTGAAATAGAGTTAGAAACTCGCGAACACGTGCACGGGAATCTAGCGCCGAACGCTCGCAGCGGCTTATGGCACAGAGAGATAGACAACAGTCATTAACAACTAGAACGCTCAATAGAATTTTAGCTCATAGTAATAGATCGGTATTCAACTACGATCCACAAATTGATTATGCTCATCAGAACAGCATCCAAATCGGAACAATGAATAAGATGTGTTTTGCTAAAAAAATGGACTGATGAAACGAACGGTGTATGTTGCGCGTCTGGAAAAGTTATTCTTCCTAATATTGAAGAGCTTCCAGAACCAATAAAAAGCTTATTGACAAATAATCACACCTTATCCGCCCATTTTTTGAATAACGTACGTAGATACAATAGTCTATTCCAGATGACTTCCTTTGGGGCAAAGGAAATTAGAGAGGGAAATTTTATGCCCACCTTTAAGGTAGAAGGACAAGTTTATCATCTCATAGGTAGCCTGCTACCGACATCAGGACAAATCCCACAATTTTTGCAGATATATTTTATTTCAGATGCTGACCAACTATCATTGCGATCAAACATGGCCCCCATGCTACAATTAGATTTGATCAATGAATTGCAGACCGTATTGAATAGCCATAACGTATACACACGAAGTTTTAAACATAATATCGAACTCAACACCCCAGAAAGTTTAAAATTAATTATTCACTCTGATCGCATACCTCAGACAGAACACCGGGGCAGATATAACGCTCCTTCCGTAAATGAAGTGGCCGCTCTCTTGGTCCATGAAGAAAAAGGACCCAGAGATATAGTACTGCACGGTAGAGACGGACGGCTAAAACGAGTGTCGGAATCACACCGCGCATATGATCCGTTACAATATCCGCTAATGTTTGTATCAGGAGATGACGGATATTATTTAATGATTCCTCAGCAGGATTCCTTAAGAAATAAGACTGTGTCATGCATGCAGTATTATGCATACCGTTTAATGATTAGGACCAACTGTTTTAATGCACTGCATTATTACAAAGATTTGTTTAATCAGTATTGTGTGGATATGATGGCGAAGATGATTTCAGAAAGATTAAATTTTATTTGCCGAAACCAACAAAAACTTAGAGTGGATAATTATATTCATTTGAGGGATGCTTTGAACCAAGACGCAAGCGTAAATGCCGCCAATATCGGACAACACGTCATCTTGCCATCATCATTCACTGGGTCTGCAAGGTATCTCCACGAAAAGATGCTAGATATATGTGCGCAATTATGGAAGGCCAGATCTTTTTGTAACTTTCACCTGTAATCCGGAAGGGGAAGAAATAAAGTAGGAACTTTTTCCAGGTCAGTGGTCTTTCGACCGGCATGACATCATTGCTCGAGTGTTTCTCTTAACAATGAAAAAGATGATGAAAATATTAAAAAAGACGCGATTTTTAGGTCGGTTAAATGTTATATGCTTACTGTTGAGTGGCAAAAAAGAGGGTTGCCACATTGTCATATGTTATTTTGGCTGGATTCAAAAATACAGCCCGATGAAATAATAGTTGCCGAACTGCCTAATAAAGACAAAGACCCAGTATTATTTGGAATAATCACAAAAAATATGGTACATGGGCCATGTGGGGAAGAAAATTTGACTTCACCGTCCATGAAAAATAGCATATGTTCGAAAAAATATCCACGACGTTTCGTAACTGAAACCCACACCGGTGAGGATGGATATCCCGTTTATCGACGACGCGACATCAACAACGGAGGGCAGGTCGCTACCTTAAATGTCCGAAGGCGACCGGTTAACATAGACAACAGATGGATCGTTCCATATTCCCCAATATTGTGTCGATCTTTCAACGCGCACATTAACATAGAATACTGTGCAAGCAATAAAATACCTTTGTAAATACAAAGAACCGATCAAGCAACTTTCAGTGTCAGAAACGCTCACGACGAGGTGGAAAAATATTTGAACGGCCGGTACATTAGTACATCAGAAGCAGTGTATAGGTTATTAGAGTTTCCTATACATGACAGACACCCTACCGTAGTGTACTTAGCGGTACACTTAGAGAATGGACAAAGAGTATACTTCTCAGCGGAAAATATGCAAAATATAGTGGATAATCCACCAAAAACGACACTCATGGCGTTTTTTGACCTGTGCAACAGTGATGAATTTGCTAAAACACTACTCTATCACGAAGTGCCTCATTATTACACATGGGCTAACAATAAATTTTCTAGAAGGAAACGTGGCCAAGACGTAGTTGGATATCCTGGTATAAAAAAAGATGCGGCATTGGGAAGAGTGTACAGCGTTCATCCTTCCCAGTCAGAGTGTTTTTACCTCAAGATGTAGTATCATCGAATTAGATTACCTTCTCTAATTTGGATAACCTTCTCCGAATCCCTCACAAAATACCGTGCCGTACATATGATGTTAACGAGTTGTCAGTATTTGTCAACTCAAATGTACCCAAGTTGGTGGCAGATCAGAAAATAGCGTTCGATGCTATAATTGAAAGTGTGGAAAATAACAGTGGTCGTTTATTTTTTTTGGACGCGCCTAGCGAACCAGGTAAAACCTTTCTTGCCAATTTAGTATTGGCAAAAATAAGACAATCTGAAAAAAAAGCACTGGCAGTGGCGTCTT
The DNA here is from genome assembly GCA_039881145.1 of Druceiella hillmani. Lineage (NCBI taxonomy): Eukaryota > Metazoa > Arthropoda > Insecta > Lepidoptera > Hepialidae > Druceiella > Druceiella hillmani. The sequence continues at coordinate 9,117,894 of JAYKKI010000018.1, read as the reverse complement.
CCGGAATTGCTGCAACCCTATTAAATGATGGGAAAACTGCTCACTCTACCTTTAAATTACCGTTGGCTGTCTCTAGAACAACAGTCCGTATGCTCAATCCGCAAAAATGGTCCATTGGGAAAACTCTTACAGGATACGTCACTGATTATTTGGGATGAGTGCACCATGGGTCATAGAGCTCATATAGAAGCAGTGGACCGCACATTAAAAGACATTAGAAACTCTGGCAACATCATGAGGGGTGTAACTTTTGTTTTAGCTGGAGACTTTCGGCAAACACTACCGGTTATAATAAAAGGTACACGTGCCGACGTTATTAAAGCGGGCCTCAAATCGTCACCTTTGTGGCAATCTATTGAAACACTCAATTTGTACCACGAATATGACAGCACATTTAAGTAATAACCACAATGGCAATTTTTTACAAAAAATACTTAAACTTGGCGACGGAAAATTACTATCTCCAATTGCAAATACTGATAGAAACAATCTATCCCGCATCGAAAATCTTATAGAAAGAAATTTCAATTAGCTCTGTTCGAGGGCAATAGTGTCACCGAGAAACGATTCAGTAAACAAAATAAACAAAATGATTATGGAAAAAGTACCCGGTGATTTTAAATGTTACAAATCTATTGACACCGTGTGCAACATCGAAGATACAGTGCACTATTCACAAGAATTTTTAAATTCACTCAAACCTGCCGGCTTGCCAAACCATGAACTGAAATTAAAAGAAGGTACTCCCATTATGCTATTGAGAAATTTAAGCCCTCCCAATATGTGTAATGGGACAAGACTTTTGATAAAGGAATTGCGAGACAATGTGATTGTAGCTACGATCATCACCGGCCCCGCGGCCGGACAGCTCGCTCACATTCCGCGGATCCCGATGATACCAACGGATTTGCCTATATCTTTCAAAAGGTTACAGTTTCCTGTAAATATATCGTTTGCCCTTACAATAAATAAATCCCAGGGACAAACTTTTTCAATGGTTGGCATCGATCTAAGAAAAGAGTACTTTTCTCATACAAACAAATATGTACATATGTTGCACTTTCTCGAGTAGGATCTCCTGAATATTAATATGTTTTATTGCCATCTACAAATACCACTGCTAACATAGTGTATAGTGAAGCATTAAGGTAAAAAATGGAAAATTAAAAAGTAAACAAAAATTATAAAATTTAAAGCCTTAAAATAAAAGATGTAAATGAAGAAATGTAACAAAAATAAAAATAAAATACATAAAACAAAAAAACATTTAACGACTTTATTGTTAGGGTTCTGTACCTCAAAAGGAAAAACAAAACCATTATAGGATTATTTTGCTGTTCTTCTGTCTGTCTGTCCAGGTAATAAACTTTACTTTTCGTTGACCTAGAATCATTTTTTTCAATTATCAAGTCCCGTAACCCAAGGGAGCCAGAGAGACCTTATTACTAAATACATCTTATTTAGGTATGTCCTGCATTTACTCCCCGGACACCCGTGCGAAGCCGGGACGGGCCGCTAGTTGTTAATAAAATAACACTGACTAATGCTGTGAAACAGTAATATCAAAATTACCTTTCAGTCAAAATTAACATTTATTTATTTAAATTAGGCGAAAATGTCATTATTTTTGTGTTCATTGTTAATAAAATAACACTGACTGTGCTGTGAAACAGTAATATCAAAATTACCTTTCAGTCAAAATTAACATTTATTTATTTCAATTAGGTGAAAATGTCATTATTTTTGTGTTCATTGTTAATAAAATAACACTGACTGTGCTGTGAAACAGTAATATCAAAATTACCTTTCAGTCAAAATTAACATTTATTTATTTCAATTAGGTGAAAATGTCATTATTTTTGTGTTCATTGTTAATAAAATAACACTGACTAGTGCTGTGAAACAGTAATATCAAAATTACCTTTCCGGCAAAATTAACATTTATTTATTTTGTTTAGACGAAAATACCATTATTTTTGTGCGCATTGTTAATAAAATAACACTGACTAGTGCTGTGAAACAGTAATATCAAAATTGCCTTTCAGTCAAAATTACCATTTATTTATTTCAATTAGACGAAAATGTTATTATTTTTGTGTTCATTGTTAATAAAATAACACTGACTGTGCTGTGAAAGAGTAATATCAAAATTACCTTTCAGTCAAAATTAACATTTATTTATTTCAATTAGGTGAAAATGTCATTATTTTTGTGTTCATTGTTAATAAAATAACACTGACTGTGCTGTGAAACAGTAATATCAAAATTACCTTTCAGTCAAAATTAACATTTATTTATTTCAATTAGGTGAAAATGTCATTATTTTTGTGTTCATTGTTAATAAAATAACACTGACTAGTGCTGTGAAACAGTAATATCAAAATTACCTTTCCGGCAAAATTAACATTTATTTATTTTGTTTAGACGAAAATACCATTATTTTTGTGCGCATTGTTAATAAAATAACACTGACTAGTGCTGTGAAACAGTAATATCAAAATTGCCTTTCAGTCAAAATTACCATTTATTTATTTCAATTAGACGAAAATGTTATTATTTTTGTGTTCATTGTTAATAAAATAACACTGACTGTGCTGTGAAAGAGTAATATCAAAATTACCTTTCAGTCAAAATTAACATTTATTTATTTCAATTAGGTGAAAATGTCATTATTTTTGTGTTCATTGTTAATAAAATAACACTGACTGTGCTGTGAAACAGTAATATCAAAATTACCTTTCAGTCAAAATTAACATTTATTTATTTCAATTAGGTGAAAATGTCATTATTTTTGTGTTCATTGTTAATAAAATAACACTGACTAGTGCTGTGAAACAGTAATATCAAAATTACCTTTCCGGCAAAATTAACATTTATTTATTTTGTTTAGACGAAAATACCATTATTTTTGTGCGCATTGTTAATAAAATAACACTCACTGTGCTGTGAAACAGTAATATCAAAATTACCTTTCAGTCAAAATTAACATTTATTTATTTCAATTAGGTGAAAATGTCATTATTTTTGTGTTCATTGTTAATAAAATAACACTGACTGTGCTGTGAAACAGTAATATCAAAATTACCTTTCAGTCAAAATTAACATTTATTTATTTCAATTAGGCGAAAATGTTATTATTTTTGTGTTCATTGTTAATAAAATAACACTGACTGTGCTGTGAAACAGTAATATCAAAATTACCTTTCCGGCAAAATTAACATTTATTTATTTTGTTTAGACGAAAATACCATTATTTTTGTGCGCATTGTTAATAAAATAACACTGACTAGTGCTGTGAAACAGTAAGATCAAAATTGCCTTTCAGTCAAAATTGCCATTTATTTATTTCAATTAGGCGAAAATGTTATTATTTTTGTGTTCATTGTTAATAAAATAACACTGACTAGTGCTGTGAAACAGTAATATCAAAATTACCTTTCAGTCAAAATTAACATTTATTTATTTCAATTAGACGAAAATATTATTATTTTTGTGTTCATTGTAAATAAAATAACATTGCGCAGTGCCGTGAAATCACAATATCAAAATTACCTATCATTCAAAATTAACATTTATTTATTTTGTTTAGACGAAAATACCATTATTGTTGTGTGCATTGTTAATAAAATACCATTGCCAAATGCTATGGAACAAGAATATAACAATTATTTATCTTTTAGATCGTAAAAGACAAGAATTATGAAAAGCGCAAGATCCATTCGTTGGTGATCTTCACCTTTCAATAAGATATTCCTTCATGTCACTAATGTTGCTTTTTAGCTTACGACGTTCTCGTTCATAGTTTCACAATAAACATTTTTCACAAAAGTCAAACTTTCATTTTAAAATTCTTTTTATAAACTTAAACGTGGAAAGAACTTTAAATATTGAAATCAAAAAAGATATTTTGTCACGTATATGATTTATTGGCTCCATTTTGTGTCATTAAACTTGCCGCGATAAAGAAAACCTCAAACAACAAACTTTGCCTGTTAAAAGCGCTTGAGTGAGCTTATTACTTACGTACTCCGTTTTTTCTTCTTTTTGGTGAAGCTTTTTTGAACCAATCTTAACGGTGTTTTTTATAACAACTGTTAAGATAATGAAGAATATGTTTGATTTATAACCACATTATATAGATTTATAACTTGAGAACTTAAGTTACATAGTGTAGTGTTATGCAATCTTGAAATTAAATTAATAATATTCCAATGTCATTAAAGGATAAATAGATCGATATTATCTTTGATGTTTTCTAAAATGTCAATATGGCACTCTATTCATGCTCGGAGTGCCCACATTGAATCAATTTGTTCGTTATGGAATTAGTTTAACCAATTAAGAAACCGGTTATGTGCTACTAATTAATAAACCTATTAAAGTAACTTGCACTAAGAGGGTTCTGTACACTCTTGGGTATAAACGAGTATTAGTTTTTTAAACATTTAAGAGTAATATTTCCAATAAACACTTTAAAACATTGATATTATTTTTCACACTATTAATATATTACCTTATATATTTCTCCTAGGTATAAGAAAATTAATGGGTTGTATATATGTTTGTAATTTATTAATACAAGTTTTATTTCATAAATTTGAAATAAGTACTCGCCGCGTGCTGTTATGCCGATTTTTTCACACTTTTGACAAGGAGTAAAGGGATAGGGAAAAAGAGCGGGGTTAACTCCTCATTAGAATACTTCACAGTATGGCTTCTTTTTATGTAATGTATAAGCTACGATAACGAATGAACGTGACGGACAAATGAACGTGACGAAATGACTAACGGAATCTAAAAGGGCCTGTGTGATCCACTAAAATCTTCATGCCAATTGAATACACGAAACTGAATACGCGAAACAAGCTGAAAATTGATAGCAAAATGTAACAACAAGTAATCAAACAAAATAAAAATAACAATTTGTTACCACTAAGCGTATTTATACGTGTCACATTTTACTAGAATATCACACTTATACAATTATACCATGCGCGAACATCGTGCTGGCGATCAACTTGGTTGAGTTCAAAGATCTGTACAATGAATTCGGAACATGACTAAATTGGAAATTATGAATGTACCGCGGACTCTTAATCGAGCAGCTAAATAGGTCGAAATGTTATACCACATATCGCACATTGCACCAGGTTCGCACATTGCACATTTTATATTCACATATAGAATGTGTAATGTGCGAACTGTCCAAGATATTAGGTACATAGTTATTATAAACAGTAAATTGCATCTCGAACTAAAAACAACTCCAACACATCATCGTTTTCTTGAAAATAGCACCAAGAAAATGATGTTTATAAGAACGCAGGGAGAAGTGCTCCTCTCTTTTCAAGTGCAGAGAATTACAGTAAATAACAAAAGGTATTATCTAAATTTAAATTTCGTGAATTGAGTGCAATTTGTCTTAAGTATCATAGTCATTTTTACTACCATAATTTCTTTTCATTAATAGTCTCAGTCATTTTATAAACATATATTTATATTACACTTGTTTGTAGATGATATCTGATAAATTATTCATTGAATACATCTTAATTATTTTTCCTATTTATTATATATTATATATATAATTTATTATATATATTTTTTTTTTCTACGAGAAAGAATAATAAATAACAAGGGAGAAATTAGCAAATGCAAGTTTGTGATGACATGTCGACCTGAAATGCAAATGTTAGTATCGTATCCTTTTTCATTAACGCCCATATGTATCACATACGGTCTGGACTGTCAGCCGGACTTACTGACTGTTCAAAACGTATGTCTGTTTCTTATTAACTGTCAGTCGAGTCGGAAGAAGAGTCTACTTTACCGGCCGTGCCCTATTGCACGGTACAATCGCTAAGTTATCCATATCAAATAGGTTGTTAACTGTCAATGAGTCCGACTGAGAGTATTGGCCGTGTGTGGTGCATACGACCGTAAGCCGCGAGTTGGTTGAAATAGGGATCACCTTGGATGAAGCGAAGAGCACATTGAAATCAACAGTAAGCAGTAAATTTTGTTTGAATTTTTGCTTGGCATAATAAAAGTAATATTGAATTATTAAGAAGACGTGGTTAGAAAATTTAAGATTAAAAGCTATATATTCACTTATTCTGTTACCATATGAATAAATTTGTATGGCGCTCACGTCAAAGTTTGTATTAGTAAAGATTGCAGAAAAAATTAATCGACTTAGAATGTTTGTATTTGAATAGATTTTGTTATGTAAGTCATAGTTAGAAGTTTTTATTTTTAATTTTTGATATTTATAAAAGTTTAGTTGTACAAAATATATCTTAATCGTGTTTCGTATGTCTTGTAACTGGCTACTGTTTGATCGCGCAACTATTTTACTTCTCTTTAGTTCCAGACAGGTTAAGTTGTATTAAAATAAAGATGGAGTTCGATAAAGAAAAGCTCGCGCTCCAGGAGTTCCACGCAATAGACAATTATTAACCAATTTTATTTTGCAACTAACCAAGAATAATTAAACTCTCTCAGGAAAAAAATTAATTAATTTTTCAAAAATTAAAAATTTAATTTTTTTAAAAAATTAAATTTTTCTCAGGAACGCATGGTGCTGTAAAAAACTCTCGGCGCTGTAAAAATATCAAGCTTCTCTATTCCTAGTTTTTTTCCTCTAAATTTTAAACGTCTAATATACACAGATGAATAAAGCAAAAATTAAAATGGAAGTAGTTTTAGAATTGGCTAAAAATAACTTTTCATGACACTCTACTCAACTTAGTAAATAAAAAAATTAAATTTGTTTTTTTTTCTGTTTTTAGTCGCCGAGAAATAGAAAAAGGTATTTTTAAGATTTTAACTCTGGGACTAGCTATAAGCAAGCGACTTATTTAAGTACGCTAGTTGTTTATAGTTTCTGACGAAAATAGCTGTAACGCATAGATATATAGAGATACAGACGGATAATGAAATCTTACCATAAGGATTTCATTTTCACTTTTCTTATAAAAGGAACGGGAAAATCATTCCGTGATCGACGTTTTCATTTGACTGTTTGTTGAAAATATCTTATCTGCAACGTATATATTTTTTTCTGCAAAGATCCAAGCGGTGGCAACAAAGTTAGGCATTGCGCACACGTTGGACACGCGCGCCAACAAGATGTCCGGCGGCGAGCGGAAGCGGCTCAGCATCGCTCTGGAGCTCATCACTAATCCTCCCATCCTGCTACTTGACGAACCTACAAGGTACATCTTTGCAGTATTCACTTTTACTGGCTTTGAGATTTGCTGATTCCATTTCGATGGAAATTTCATATCTGACCGAAACCGTAAGCAACATTTTGCACTTTTTTAAATTTATTTAATATGTTGGGATGCTAAAACTTTTTTGACTTAACATTTTGGAGACTTTAAACCTAAAGGTAAAAACCTACATTCTCCTTCGTGCGAAATTTAAAACATGCACCTACTCAAGAAAAAGTTTGCCATTTTCTCATTTCAACTCCATTACTCCACCAGATATAGGCAATATATCTAGTGTTCTTTTTGATACTAGACTAAACAGGCTGCTGAATGGGCTCAATTTCGTATAATCACATGAGAAGAAGTTCTACCTTAAACAAAATAATTATATAAATAACAAAGATACAATACAATTTTCACATAATTTGAAAAATATTTTTAATAGAAAGCTACGTTAAAAAAGAAAAACATTTTCGAATTAACTTTCTCAAAACCATGGAAACAGACGGAATAGTTATTTATTTATTCCGTATATCAAATATACATATAAAAATATACGATTTTATACGTATATTTTATTTAAAAAATACACGATTTTCTTCTCATTTTTTATGGGCCTATTTTAATTTCTTACAGACCATTATATTTTTTCCAGAAACTTTGCATTCAAGATTTATTATTCTATTTTTCGTATGATGAATGAAAAAATTTTGTTCATTTAAAAAAAATTAACTTTCTTATATTTATACTCATTATTCCCAATAAACCTTCTGTACTTGTAGAGAGTAAAGTTTATAACAAACATAACAACAATTTGTAAGAAAAAACTGAAAAATATTAATCTAATATTAATATTCTTAACTTTTTTCTTGACCAATTACAAATTATATTATTGTTATCTTTAATGTTACATTAATTCGAAACAGAACAAAATAATTCTAAAGAATAATTAAAAATATCTATTACTTATAATTTTATAGAAAATAAAAAATAATATTATTTTTAAGTCAAGCATTCTTCCTTTTTCATATTATTGTTGTAACAAATTAAATATTAAAAATAAACCAATGTGGTAAAGGTACAACAAAAATATGAAGCTTGCTCGCACGCACGTACACACGTGTGTGCGGGCGTGCGTGCGTGCTTCCAGGTGTGCGTGCGTCCGTGCGCGTGCTCACGCGCCTACGGAGGCTTCAATGTGTCATCAGATTTACATCACTGTTGACCATGAAATCAGGAGAGAGCTCGCTGGGTCGATTATCAATGAATACTTGGCCTGGGACCAATTTCTTTATTAATTAATTTATTAGTTATAAAGATTACTATTACTTAAACTAGAACTGTAGCGAACTACGAAGTGAACTTGAAGTTGAACTCGAAATTGAATCGATGAACTGAACAATGACGTGATTTTGGAGTTTTACGATCTCTCTAATATGTCGTTATGTGATCCAATTGTGCGGCCGCCAGTTTACACGCCAGGGGTTATGAACCCAGGGTCACTCGATTATATTGAATCGAAATTGTAAGATTACATACTCCCAACTATTATACCTACTTGTAAGCAAACTAAATGCTGAACTGGAAAAAAACTATATTATGTTAAGCCCGGAAAACTATATTCAAATATATAGCAGATATTATAATGTACAATGTAAATATTAGTCAACGCAGTGTACGTCGAGACACAGCACACATGTAAGTAAATTTTATAAGGGTCGCCTGTTTTTCCCTTTAAAGTAATATTGTTTTGGTATCTGGTAAAAACCGTAAATTCGACATGTTTGTCATTAATCATTTGACACCATTTAAAACGCTCGTTCCACACAGGTGTTTTTCTAATTACTAGCGTATTTTATTATTGAATATTAAGCCAAATAACAAGTGTATTTATGTAACAATGACTAATATAATTTCCGAGTGTACCTATGCTTCGTAAATTTGCAAAATACCCCGATTGTAGGCGCAAAACTCGCAGAGCGTAGAGTTTTCGATTGTATATAATATATTTTACTATATTCTGGGACGTTCACTTATAAAATATTAAAGTATAGCATATCACATTTACTAGTAGCATAAGATTGAAGGTTTTCCTTTCAAGGTAAAGTTTAAGGGGTCTTTCTTTTATCCAATGAAATTGCCCTGAAAATTAAAAGTCGAGGTCTCCTAATAAGTGTATCCCTGCGCACAGGTGTGTTCGTTTGTTAGCGACGTATACTAATTATAATCGGGTTATTTCCTATGAAATCAATACAGTTCTAACATAAATTCTACCTCACCATTTCCAATTTTAATTAAATTTGGTATTCTAAGTCATTTCATATCATAATTGGTAATAGAGTTTGAATTTATCAGATTAGTTCCTAAAATGTGCCCATCGATATTTTTTAAAATTGTCTCTACTGTTAAACCAATTAAGCTACAGAGCAGAGTAAAATTTCATGTTGAATCTCTTTTTTATGGGTTTTACGTGATATACGAGCACAGCATGTTTTTCATTAATATTTTTTTATCTAATTTAAATCTAATATAATTGAAATTTTTAAAAAATATTGTAAATTATTAAAATATTCGAAATTTTAAAAAAATTAATAAATGTATCATACTATTCCTAATTACTCCCCCAAGCTTTGTCTGGGATCATTACTTGCTATCAACAATTGTCAATTTTGAGTGATATAACGGACCAGGAAAGTTACCGAAACAATGATTTTAAAGTTTGGATATGCGCCAGACACACTCGATACACTTGCACAAACATGTTGGATCAAGCACGTTACTCCTATATTGTTTAACTTGACTTAGTCTTTTTATAGGTTTAAAATTGTTTGGATGTATTTTTCAATGTATACACGCAGCATAACTTGCAACTAAAAGGTGTTTTTAAATCAAATTTAATTTTAAAATTTTAATACCTCAAAACGCCAAAATTTTGAAATTTTAAAAAATATCTCAAAAGATATTCATACTATTGTTAATTAATTCCCAAGGTTTCATTTTGGGACTGTGATTCTACTTGCATTCTATCTTACTTGGCTTAGTGTTATTACAGATTTAACATATCGATCTTTACACGTAGGGTTTAACATAATATTATTATGAAGTCCGGTTTTAATTTCTACTACTTTGTTATGCTTACCTATGCGGGGTGTGTATATCAATAAAGCTAGCGTTTTTAATCATAATACTTTAACTTTCCTTGGTAATTCTAAGCCTCACATTCCTAACGCAAGTTTTAGTACGTTTTATTGAAAATATTACCCACGAAAGTAGATAAAAATAAAAAAAAGTTTAATTCTAAGCACAATAATTAAATATACTAATCGTCATGTATCTTAATAGCTAAAACTTAAAAATATTTATATGAAATTAGGTTCAAATTAAAATCAACTATCTTTTTAAATTCCTGTAACGTGTGGGATAATGAGGGCCCTCTTAAAAGCTACAGACTCTCAGAAAAAAGCGTAACTCGAGGTTTACTTAAACTTTACTGAAACACTAGGGCAATGATTTTAAATCTCATACGCCTGTGAGAAATATACCAGGCAATATGTTCACATGGTAAAAATTATTAGTGCCGGAAATAGTTTAATATGTACCCTTAAATGTTACCTGATGTGTGTACGGAACCCTAGTAATACAGTTTTTTCTCCTACCAGGTTTAGACCTTTCTACGCGCAATTTAGCGGGTAGTTGCCTCAAAGAGCGATCTCAGTTAATGCAAGAAGTACTTAGTGAGTCTCTGAGTAGTGCTTAGTGAGTATATTTAGTATGAAAACTCTCTGAGTAGTGTTTAGTGAGTATGTTTAGTTACAGCTACTTCAAGTATGTCGCATTATTTATTTTTAAAATTGTTATACTACGGGTTATCTACAAAATCGACTGACGAGAGCCTAAAACTTCTATCAAGCGCTTGGAAAACTATTATCTTTCAGTAATTCTAATGAAAATATTAAATTATTCGCGAAGTTTATATTTTCATTATATATAACTCTAGTAAATATATCGAAGTGCATTTTTTTTTATTTAAGCATTACTTAGTAACGACAAGTATTTTATTCTGTCCATTTTTCATTTGTCGAGACTAATCGCAGAAATGGCTCAATCTACATTAAAATTCTTGATGAATTTAAGAAAGGAATCAATAACTATAAAATGCATTTTTTCAAATGTTTTATTTCAGTATGTTAAAAGTACTTAAAAAAGTTACATGACAAATTTTAAAGCATGTTCTTGTAACAATAGAAGATCAACATTTGAAAAACAAAGCGGCAGCGAGTCGCTGTATTCTTTCTACACCCCCACTGACTGCGTCTGACTTTTTCAGAGTAGAACTACAGAATAGTCCATTCTTCAATCAAAACACATGGTTCCAGCAGGACGGGGCCACAGCTCACACTGCTAATTTGTCCATGAATGCAGTTGGGCAGTTATTTCCAGAAAAAAACATATCCCGAAACGGTACCGTACCGTGGTCACGTAGGTCACCCGATTTAAGCCTATGTGACTTTTTCTTATGGGGATACTTAAAATCTGTTGTTTACAAAACAAATCCGAGTACTGTGACACAACTTAAAGAAAATATTCGAGCCGAAGTCAGTAGGATACCCCAGTCGCTCTGCAAACGCGTTTTTGAAAACATGCGTGCTAGACTCGAAGAGTGTGTCAGACTCGATGGCCGCCATTTGGAAAACGTGGTTTTTAAAAAATGAAATCCACATTTGTTGTTATAAAGTTAAAATAAACCTACTTTGTATTAGAGGTGTAGTTTTTTTTACAATTTTTCAAACATTGAAATCGGCCACTGGATACCCTGTACAAAATTTTATCAGCCAATGTATACTTTAAAACAAAAAATAAATTTGTGATTTATGAAATAAATAAAACATTACTTGTTTGAAATATTATTTAATGAATAGTATTAATTAACATTAACGTGCTTTATTATTGATGTGAAACGTCTAATGGAGCGTTAGGATGTGGGTTCAAATGTTCAAATTGCAAGACACACTTTGATATTCGGCTATCTTCGTGTATTGTCGGCTTTTTCCGATATAATTTCCCATTAGGCCCCATCTTTTTTGTATTGCCGTTTCTTTCCGAGTTATTTTGACCACCTCGTTTATATCGGTGTATTGCATTAAACTATCTTAAAACGTTACAATAATAACAAATATAATTAGGTTCGTCCGGAATCTTAACCCGGAACCTCTCGCACCCTAAGCGGAAATTATACCCCAGACCGCTGAGATGTTGTAATGCTTCTTGAAATTTTTAATATATAAGTCTACCCTTATTATTAAAAAAAAAACATTTTTAAGCGTAAAATACGTTTGGCAATATTTTTCGATAAATGGCGTTACACTGAATGTATGGTTCAAATCTATGTTTGCACTACTTTTTATCTAAAAACGTTAAAAAATATAGTTGGATTCGTCCGGGATTTGAAACCGAGACCTCTCGCAACCTAAATCATACCCCTGGACTAACGAGCCGTTGTCGTGGTTTTTGAATTTTTTAATATACATGGCTAAGTTTATTTTTTTAAAGTACATGGTTAAGTTTATTTTATAGATGGCGCTATTCTCAGTACATGGTTCAAATCTATGTTTGCGCTACTTTTGTATCGGGTTTATTCGGATGTGGTGAATATTCCTTAAATTTGGATGTTTGGATTGTCTGCCAGGCGTCCCATGAGGGTTCGGTTTTTTTTATTTAATGACACATTAAATGCCAAATTGTATTTTTACACGACATACTGCTGTTTGATCCTCGTACCTGCCGACTAGCATAGCTCTTCTCGCCATGGAAGTTGGCTGCATACGTATTTTGCGTGATAGTGGTTTTTAAAACTATGGTAAATTAAGAGCTTGATTTTGAGCTTGCTGGTTCATTGTAATATTTCTTAATGTATCACTGAACGTATGAATTGCTTTCCAAGTTAACGGGGATGGCTGACATTCAAACATTTCTTAATTTGGTAAAACTTTCGTCCATTCAATTGAGTGCTTCGTTGTAATTAACGACGAAAAGAAGATCATCAAGATCGAAAAGAACTTCATAGTATGTCGGACTGCTTGGTTGCTGTTCTAACATTGTCATTTGTTGAATATTTAAAACTTCGGGCAAATTGGTATTTTGTTCGATGTTTCTATTCAATACTACAATCGTTGTGCGCTATGTTTTGGTAAAATTCCTTCTGAAGTCAGTTGTCTGAGGTAAGATTTGCGCATATCCTATCCGTTCTAGATGATTGTTGAGACATCTGTAAAATTACACAGTATTTCGTTCTAATGCAACACATATGTATGAAAAAAGCACACTCTTGACTTTCAACACAATAGCAGCATGCTATTGAAATATGAACAGTTAATCAGTCAGTCATGGTTCAATGGAAATTCGACTGGAAATTCTGTTTGGCTGATTCGTGCTATCTTGTTAACAATTTGTGTTAGTTTGGAAAATTTTGAGTAGTGACTATCGGTAAATTTCACAAAATTTCTATATTTATATTTCTCAAAATGATTAGCAAAACAAAGGCGAACGTTAAAGCCTTTGCATCTTTGTGAAATAACATCTCTAAAAATACGTATCGATGCAGTTGTTTTTTTTATGCCCTCTTTTTGTAACGTCACTACTATAAGCTGTCCACAAAACCCTTCTTTTCTATACGTTTTTAAAATATTGTACTAAATTATTGCAAGATTTTACATATGCGTCTATTATTAATTGTCCGCATTGCGCACTTACCAAGAATATCTTTCAGAATAAAGGAGACCGGCAAAGGTCCGTGTAATGTTGGGCCCAGGTGGTACAAGAATAAAAATGACACTGGTATTTAAAGAAAATTAAAAAATTAAGCTCCTTATACGTTTTATCAAAATCGTCAATTAGACAAAAGAGAAATATTGCGTTTTTTATGGAAAGTTAGGTCATTTTTCATAACATATTGTAAATGTAATTTCTATGGAATTCTTTGAACTAGCGAGATGAAACAATGTGCAGATTGTGTCTTGTTATATCTTCCATTCACAGATGTACCACATTAACTCATGATGCTCACAGGTACGGCAGGGTAGTCGAAAAAAGTTACGTAAACCTCGATAAAAGGGAAAAAGCCATTCATTTTGACAACAATAGAACCATTGTCAATGTTTGTTTACAGTTTATTTTTAATTAATTTAGGCAATGGCTACACGTCAAAGAAAGCAAGAGGCATTGATTATTTTTTGTACTCCTTTCTAAAAAGTTATGTATTCTGTTAAATATTTTGTTATTTTTTATTTTCAATTAATATTTTTTTATATTTTATAAATATGATGTGTGCGCATTTATGCAGATAGCTTTTTTGTTTCGTATTATGGTTATAAATTGTAATTCTATTTCTTTCTCTTTCCTGATTGTTAATTACTGAATTGTTTAGTTTTTATATTTTAAAAAATATTAGCTTTTTTAAAAATTATGTTTTCTCTCTGTAACGACTGGGTCAATTTTTGCGGGCTCCTTTTTAAAATTGTTAAATTAGTCACCTTTAATACTTTAGAAATACGCTGAAAGGAGTATTTCGCGGGTAGAATTTATTACATCGTAAAGATACTAGACTTGCGCGAGTCGAGTGGACTATTATCGAGGAACCCTTATGATCCCGCTGAGCCTACCATTGAAAAGATAATTATCGGTAAACGCCAGGTATGCGACGCGATGATAGAGATTCAGCAAACATGCACTAGTAAACTTGAAGTATGAGACTGCGATAAGACAGGGTCGTGTCTCGTCTCGAGACGTTAAGAACCCCACTATAAAAGCAGATTTTTTGAGAAGAAGCAGATACAGACACATAAAAGAGGCATTTACATATCATTAAATTTAGCTATTAATCGTCATAATTATAATACTCATTGTAATAACTAGATAATTAAATGAAAGTTTATTTTTAATAAGTCTGTCGTCCTACCGAATTTCTAACTCGCGGGTTTAAAGCGACGATCTCTTTGATAAATGTTTGTAATGTACGAAATTTAGCGGTCGGAGTCAAAAAATATCACGCACTTATATTTGAGTTATTAGAAAATAAGATTATATGTGCATAGCCTATATATTATCTTAGCGCCAACAGAATCCACCAGTAAAAACTTCATCAAAATTATTTTAGCTACTCTTGCGTGGTGTGTGAACAAAAAGAAAACAGGCCTACACACATTTTAAAAATCATATTTATGTATTCCATAATTTTGGTTTTGTAATCGTAAATATTTTTCTGTAAACGTGTTCAATGTACAAATAGACAAATTCTTTAATTTTAATATCCTAACCAATGTAATACTAAAGTATGTGTGTTTGTTTTTCTTTCATGTCGAAAAACGTAAGGTGTTGACGTGATTTTTTACACAAAGGTTTTACAAAAGCTGAAGGGTTCGGAAATAGTATATAGAATACTTTATATTACGGCAAAATTCTTATATAAAACTGAAAAGTACACCAAGTGGATAAGGAAGTAGCATTGCAACGGAGCAGAGAACTGACGTGATTTTTTAGATCGTTACATACGTAATATAAAGAAGCAACAAAATCACCCAGTTTAATCCTAAATTATGTCCTACCTATAATATTACAAAAGCAATCACCCAGTTTAATCCTTAATTATGTCCTACCTATAATATTAAAAAAAACACATTTTGTGTTTTTTCACGTCACAGTTGAATAACATATGGACGTGATTTTTTGCTCAGCGATAGCTAGCTTGCCGAGAAATGATATAGGCTACTTTTTATGCGGGAAACCTCATTCCAACTAATATTATAATCCTAACTTAGAAATGCGAAAATGAGTTTATTTGTTTTTATTTCACGTTGCAACGCTACTTTTAACCCGGAACGTCTTATCCTTATTAACATCCTAATTCATATCATAAATGTAAAAGCGTGTTTATTTGTTCTTATTTCATGTTGCAGTGAAGCTACGGATCAAGGTGATTTTTTGCACAATGATGGTTGGCAAGCTGGGAAATAACATAGACTACTTTCTAACTCGGGAAATCTTATCCTAACTAATATTACAATCTCAAATAATACTGTACATGCGAAAGTCCGTTTATTTATCCTTCCTTTACGTCACAATGGAGCTATGGATCGACTGATTTTTCATGGGTTTTCATTCGTTTGCATATATTTGAAATTCAAATCAAAACTAACAAACGAATGGACGAAATAATTAATAAACTTCTTAAGAGTTTACTTACTAAAATAATTTACTATAACAAACAAGTGAAATGAATTAAATAGTCGAATAAATGGAATGAAATCGAAACTAATAATTATAAGGCTGAGAGATTATTAATTAGATTGTGAATATAACACTAGAATGACTACGGTAGAAACACTTTAAAATTAAATATGTACACGCATTTACACAAAATATATAGAAACCTATCAAGTACGAGTAGAACTCGTTCTACGAGGGTTCCGTACACATTTAGGCAGTTATATTAACATTTAAGTGTACATAGTATTTCTATTAAACTATTTGCCAATATTAATTTTTCGTAACGTAAATTTCTTCAGCATTTTCTGAAGTAACCTCCTTATTAATGAATGCGAAATTTTCGTAGATTTTTTAAATATCTTTCTTAAAATATAATTTAAAATATTTATGTATGTCTCATAAGTAAATAATACATTAAAAAAAAATAAGGCCTTTATTTAGCCGTTTTTAAATTTTATATTTGAAACGTTTTTGGCGTAAAACATGGAGTTTATTTAGAAAATTATTACAACTAGAATCGTCGCTTTAGTTTTCCTACAGCCTTTGTGTGAATTCAGTATTCTCGGAATTAGGATGTATTATTTTCAGTATATTTCCTTTATATTTTGGAGAATGTCTCTGAATAAATATAATTTAATATTCCTATCTAGAATAATTAAATAAAATTTCGATTTCGTATCCCCTTCCTCCCTTCCAAAATGTCGATATGATTATTATTGAGTGTAAGCTTGAAGTGTGTGCGGGTTAATATGTTTTACTACCATCCCAATTTTTACGTCAAGCATGTGTTTGTGTGTGTGTGTGTGCGCGTGTGGCGTGTGTGAGCGTGGACGCGTGTGCGCTTGTGCGCTTGTGCGCGTGTGCGAGTGCGCGCGTGCGCGCGTGTGCGCGTGGTAAGTTGCACTTAAATTGTTTTTTTAGTTTCAATATTCACTTCGATAGTTAATATTTTTAACTTTTAGTAAAGATAGATTGACTTTAATAATTTGGATTAAAATAATATTTTGGGTATACAATTTATTTATTTATTTATCTACTTTAATGTATCTAATTGATACATATGGCGGATTTATTGCTATGAAAGCAATCTCTTACAGCCAACCATAACATCAGTCCAGCCCCGCTCGACGAGCGGCCGGGAATCGAACCCGGGTCCCCACGGTGTGCCCCGCCGTCAAAGGCCGTATGCCTTGTGATCAACCCAACACACCCCGGCGACGACAATTGGCGACTGAATTTCAAAATACGGAAATTGTTGAAGTTTACACTTATTCATACATGTGTATTTAGGTTTCAACTAACATTGTCTCTTTGATATGCAACACCACAAACACCATGAAATAATTGAGAATGGTTAAATCCAACCACTCAATAGTAACTTGTTGCTCAGACTCCATCCTCTCAAATATTTCAGTGGCCTCGATTCGGTATCTTCAGTTGATGTGATGCTCGCCTTGCAGGCGGTGGCGCGCGACGGTTGCGTGGTGGCGTGTACCTTGCACCAGCCCGCCTCGCGCCTTTTCGCCCTTTGCGACGACGTACTCTTACTAGCAAAAGGCCGCACGTTATATGTGGGCCCGCGTCATGAGTTGCTGGGGGCGCTGGAGAATGCAGACCTGATCTGCCCGCAGTATTATAATCCGGCTGATTACCGTAAGTAATTATTTCTTTTTGCCTGAAGGTATATCTACAAACAGTGAGCTATTTTATAATTAGATATTTGATAAGGTTTGAGTTATTGGATTAATACTTTAAGCTGCCCAAATATTGAGGCTAGTCTGAGTAATACATTCTTAAGGCGGTTAATACTCCTGTTTTTTTTCAAATAATTCAATTCAATGTAAAAAGAGGAATATCAAAGTCCGCATGACCGCATTTTGACTTTTGGTAAAGTTTCACACCAAACCAGAAATATTGCGATCATCTAATGAGAAATGAGAAATTTATAAAGAACACTTTATCTACTTATTAGACCGCCACTTCATCATAGCTGTAAGAACTTTCTAAATCTTTTATTGGTTATTGTACTTAAGGGTTTTTTGCAAATTATACCGACTACTCAAAATGGAAATATTTTGTGTGAGAATTTACTAATATCTTTAGTGACAATCCTGATCACTAAGACCCAAAATAACCATGGCGAGGGACTAACGAATTTTCATACAGATAATATTCATCAATCTGGATGAAATGCAGTTGCCTGAAAATTTCTGAAAAAATAGAGTATAATGTTTATTAACATTTAATTTGGAAAAATTTACCTACGCATCTTTCTATGGCATTCAATTATTTGACGATATTGATTTCAATTATTTGATGATATTTGCAAAATTTCAATTATTTGATGATATTTGCAAAGTTATACTTCATATAAACTACTGAGTCAATTTTTAAATTATTCATTAGTGACTGTCTTACCGTCATCATGTATGACAGATATGTCAAATAAATATTTTGTTTTTTATTTTTTTACAGAAATATTAAAATTCAGCTATGAGGTATGGTGATAAATATAAGTTCTGATAGATGTTGCTATGTCAGGCTAACTTGTAGATAAACGTCAAAAATTCTAACAAAAGATTATTGTCTAACTTATATTGTTTGTCTTTAAAGTTCTTTTACATTAACTTTTCAATTCCCAGTAGTTTGAATGTGCCTGCTTATTATTTTTAAATTACCTTTACGCTATTGCATTAATGCCGCCTGCAATTAATTTTCCAGTGCTTGAAGTAGCACATGGCGCACACATGGGTAATTTGAATGCTTTGGAAGACCTGTCAGAAAAGTATGTCCAGGAACTCCTCGATGAATGGAAACATGTACAATCTTTTGCCCTAGTGGAAGATTTACCCTCAACAAACAAAGAGAAATCAGGTAATTTAGATATAAACTAAATGTTTAATCATTAATTTGTTTAAGGTATTAAACCATATTGGTATTTATTATCTTTTGAGAATATGAGTATTCTCATATTTCTTCACAAACAATTCCTTTATTTCTTCACTAAAATATACGTCAAATTTATTCACGAGTTTAATCAAATAAGTCTCATAACCCAAAAAAAACACTAGAAATATCATGGCTACATTTTCAAATATTGACGAAATTGGCAATGCCAATTTTATCAGATTTTATAGACTGTGTCGCTACATTCAAGACAGCATTTTTTCATTTTCTTTTTAGTCATTAGAATAACGTCAATCAATTTACAGGGACATTTGACTTATGACTTTTTGAAAAAAAAATAAGATTTTGACAGTTATTATTTTCACAAACGGTTGAGAATTCCTTTACGCATTCCAACATTTTCTGTGCAGTTTTACATTGAGAATTACTCGTTTGAATTATAAAAAACTTCTTCATTGTATTTTTTGTAATAAGGACTCCGAAATTATTTGGAACATAGAATTAGAAATAAAGCCAATTTATTGATGCCATTTAATCTGAAGAATATACAAAAAAATTCTAAATAAAAATATTAATCAAGGAAACTTTATTAGTCAAAACAATGAATGATTCTATTTTTAATATAATTGACATTTTTTTATAAAATTACTTAATATAATATCCATAATCATTCTAGTTTAATGTAAATATATATTGTGGTATGTTTTTTAAAAAGTATTAATTATTAATATTTATTCTTAAAAAATACTTTTTTTTTAAAACGTGTAATAGAAAAGAAAAATGGTATGAAAGTTTTTTAAAAAGTCTTAAAGTTTTATATATTTACTCTTTGAGTTTGAATAATTATATAATTTTAAAGATGAAAAAAAATAAAAGATAATCGTAATATTCTTTTTACACATTTTTTACCTTTTTTTAAAGCCTTTTTTTATAAGATTCACTGTTCCAGCAGTGAATCTTATTGGCAAAATAAAAAATTTATTTATTAAAATAAAAAGAAAAGTAGCTTCTAATTTACTCCAAGCTTGGATAGGTCCAAGGCTTCTTAGATGTCAGTTAACAAAAACCTATGGGCTCCAAATGCCTGGAAGTATTGTAATGAATCCCAGCTAGGACACGTTTGCAACACCAAGGATATGAAAAAAATAGTGTTATCTATAATACGGATGTGTGAAAATATATGCGAAGAGCAGCGATGTGAATATTTTAGAGTTTCAAACCTCCAAAAGAAAAACAATGTTATGTGTTCACTGGATTTGTTTGGAAAGTTTAGTTATAACAGTAGAACCAAAAATATTTTTTTCATGATTATGATTACCATATCTATAGAGATATGCTAAAAATATTTAAGAAAGTCTCCCCGTCCTCGTTATAGAAACGACTGCATGTAAAATTATGAAAATGACATAGTTTCTAAAAGCTTGTTTAACGTTTATAGATAAATTTAAAATTCATAGTCTTTGAGACATTCACGGCATTTTACATAGGGGTTTACATATAAACATACATATAGCGAAAAATAATATTAACATTTATAAATAGTTTCATAGAATACTAGAAATACTTAACCCTATATGTTTAAACGTTTATATGACGTACCTAAATGTGTACGGGCAAAACCGTTCAATATAAGTAGGACTCCCATTAAAAGGGACAACAGTTCTTTTTAAGTGTTATGTATTAATGACTTATTAAACAAATAATTATATGTAATAATCCTTTAGAAATCCATGCCGAAGACAGCAAACACCTCCTCAACTATTCGTACGCAGTAAAGTCACGACCCCAGCCAGCCAGGTGGGACCGTCAGCTGCTCGCGCTGCTGTTTCGCGCGTTTACATGCGGCACGCGAGATACGCAGCTCGCGCCAGTGCGCACCGCCGCTCACGTAGTCGTCGCGATCCTGCTCGGCGTGCTGTTCGCAGGCTGCGGCAGCGACGCGAATCGCGTTTACACCAACGCCAGCTGCCTCTTCTTCTTCCTTCTCTTCATCTTCTTCGCCAACTCTATGCCAACGATACAGACGTGTGAGTATTTGTGGACATAAATATCAAATCAGTACAGTATGGCAGCTAACTGCCGGCAGTTCATTATAACAATTTATGTATAAATACATTATAGTAATCTCGAAAAACGAATATATCGATGACAGATTTGTAGCTGCAAAAACAATCGATTATGCCTTTATTATTAAAGATGGTTTAATGAAAAAAATTGTGTGTCAAAGGACGTACGACATAAATGAAACATTCCATTTTGTGCGCATTGTACAAAAGAAATGTATTTTAAAAGATAATCTCACAAAACAAGCGTTAAAATTATGGAATCAATAGAAATAAAATCGTGAATTTTAATTATGAAACAATAATTCATACAATAGGCTATTTGACTTATTTTGTAAAATTGTTTTAAATTTTTACATTATAAGCTTATTACGTTTATATTTCCAGGATATATATCGTATTTTTCACATAAAATAACTTAAAACTCGCTCTAAAAACTCGGTTTTTGACACACGACGTCACATATCAACAAACATAAACAGCAGTCCTGCCCGATGAAGCGATATATTATTTTCAAATTAAAATGGTGTATAAATGGTCTGTAGTGGTATACATTGAAAAAGATATATTTTTTAAAAACATTCTGCAGCTGTCGATTATTATAAAAAAACTCAATTTAAAAAATGTCTTACTTGATGATTTTGTTAGCGAGGAAACGTGTTTTAATCTTTTTTTCCACTTAATTTACTTTTTATTTTATTACTCGGCACTTATTAGACAATTAAAAGCATAATTTCTTATAAATTATTAAGTATTAATAATAAAAATCAGTGGCGGATTAACACACTTGCCGCCAATAGGCTGTTCAAATTTTGCCGCCCCTCGTGATCTCTGTATTTCGATACCCTACACGGAGAAAATAAGGTGGAAGAAAATGTCAAATTTTATAATTAAAAAACTAAAAAATGTTATATATTTTTATTGGACTTACAGTTTAAAACAATATTCCTATTAAATTATGTATTAAGAATCCGCTTGATGATG
The DNA here is from genome assembly GCA_039881145.1 of Druceiella hillmani. NCBI lineage: Eukaryota > Metazoa > Arthropoda > Insecta > Lepidoptera > Hepialidae > Druceiella > Druceiella hillmani. The sequence continues at coordinate 9,095,465 of JAYKKI010000018.1, read as the reverse complement.
ATAATAAAATCAATTAAAATATAAAAGTTTTAAATTACCTTTTTGCGCGATTTTATATTCGCAAAATCGTCAATTAAATCGTCGTATGAAATATTGTTCATAAGTTCTGACTCTATGCCCAAAAGAGCCCCCTGCGACGACCCACCCGCGCCCTGTGCTCGTGCGCCCGCGACGTCATTTCGGCCAGACACTCAGCGAAAATATATATAAAAAAAATATTAGCAGCTTGACAAACGTCCAATACCCCACTTTGACAAATTAAGCAGTGAAACCTAATAACATTGTATTTTTTTATGTCTGTAAGAAAAAAAAATGTTTGGGGCCGAATTTGCCGCCCCCTAAAATCCGCCGCCGCCCTAGGCTTCAGCCTACTCAGCCTGCTGGTAAATCCGCCACTGATAAAAATATAAGTAAATTTAATTATCGAACTCGAATTTTTAACCTGTCAATTTCAACAATTACATTTTGTTTATATTCAGGCAACAATAAAGTCTATGTCTATGGTTTATGTTTCGATAAATATTATAGTGCTGTATCACAGAACAGATGCGGTACAGAATGGACACGACGCGTACTAACCCATATAAAAAAAGGGTCGCTCTTTTTAATACCTTCCCAAACGCTGTCAAAGTGAGTCCCCTCTTCTCCCCTCACCCCTCCTAACCAAAGACTTGTGTAATTATTATTAATGCTCATAGATGCCGCAATCTATTACTCTCTATTGCTTATAGATGGCGTTATCAAAGAAACATTAATTTTTATTCTTATGAATTTATTAAAACTATTATAACAAAAATATTTTAGTAAAAAGACAATTGTCAAAATAACATTACTATACAATATAAGTTATTAAAATACATTAACTATAAAAACACAATTCAAGAAAATTTAAATAAATTAGAAAATGTAGTGTGAATAGCATCGGGTTTCTGCAAGCAGCTATCTGGCATCACTCGGTGGTAACTGGATATACGAGTGTGGGCAACTCGTACATCTGAAAACAAACAAAAAATACACAAATACAGATATAATTATATAAATATTTCGTAATATATTAATGGGAGAGATATATTTTAAACTTTTATTGAAACCACATACTTGGTCAATAACACATCATTATGTGATTTCTTGAAAAATTAATCACATAATATATATATATATATATATATATATATATATATATATACATATATATATATATATATATATATATATATATATATATATTTATATAATTTGTAACATTAATACTTTTATTACATGAGATCTCTCTTTCAAACTTATGGCTGTGAGCTGGTTGAACGTGACTCTTCATTAATAAAGCAGAGTTTGAAGGATATCTAAAAAGAGTATTTTTAAAAAGGGCAGAAATTAAAAACAAATATCGTAATTTTCCATTTTCTGTCTCGATTTACTTTCTTTAAAGTCTATTTCAATTTCTTAGAGACCAGTCAATGTTTATTTTGATGTAATGTTAGTAAATAAATTTGAATGAATTTCTATACGATATATATGCAATTGAGAATTATCTTGTAAATCAATATTCAACTTCTTGTAAACTAACCAATCGATCTTTGAAGATTATTGTAAATTTTTTAATACATAGAATGTCATTTTTGTAATCGTATTATTTGAAAATATAATCAGTTCTTCAAAATATTACAAGAGGACTAATACATGTTAGAATTACTTTGTAGTATGCAAGAATGTTTCTAAGTCTCAATTAAACCACTGTTGTGTTTTGCGACGTTAAAGCATAAAATTTACAAAAAATATTTGAAATGTGGTCTTGGAATATTATGTAATAAGTAATAATGGATAAAACTTACCAACTTTCGGTTCGAGGCAACAATAAAAACGGATATTCATATATAAAAAAATTTTTTTAAATTAAAAAAAAAAACAATTGTAGAATAGTAGTTACACAAATTAATAGTATCATTAATTCAGCAACTTACTAACTTTCAAAGATTTTGGTCTGCATTTAAGTTTTGAAAAAACAGTGTCATAAAAATTGATAGTAAAAATGGTGACATGGTACAGATCAGTCTTCAGGAAGTATAGAAATAATAGTTAAAGAGTGTATAAAACAGTTACTTCTATGTCAAACATAGGTTTGTTTTCAACTTTTTACATAACTTTTTACATTTATTACAGTTTTAAATTTGGTCTTTTATGTTAGTTAATGTCCTTAATCCTCATACTCCATACCTAAATCAAAATTTTAAAATTGCCGGAACGTATCTTTGAATTGTGCTCCAAATCTAAACATTATCCTGATATCACATTAGGGAATAACATTTCTATGGTGCTAAAACAGCATCACCTTTCATAAACAGACGATTAACATTTTTCCATATACCTTTTCATTTGTATGTTCCTATCCTTTTTCTACTGATGATATACTGTCTGCTTTGTTTTCTTTTATTACATTAGCATGTATTATATCTATATGTGTGTGTAAGTATATTTTTGATTTTTGAAGTGCAACTTCTTATGGTGCTTCTAAGACGCACCAAAAAAGTGAAAAAGAATATACGGGTAGTAAAATGATGAAATCAAGATGTCCAAATATCCCAACATACCATCACTGGCTGCTTGTATCTCCTTCTTGTTATGTATGCATTCTTTACTTCATAATTGGCAAGAATTTTCCAAAAAAAAATTTAGTTAGAAATATTTGGAATGAATAAGTAAAAAGATCTAAAGATCCCAAAAAATTGTCGAGCCAGATCATCAGTAGAACTAACATATTTTATATATCCTATAAATTTCAGTTCTTATGTATATACATAGGTGTGTGTATATATATATATATATATATATATATATATATATATATATATATACATATATATGTGTGTGTATGTGTGTATATGTATATTTATATATTTAAACAATAAACTAATTTGTTACAGTTAAAAAATAAAATGAAGGTAGAAAAAAAATCAATAGAGGTAAAAACTATTTAATATTTAACTAATATATCGTATAGAAATTCATTCAAATTTATTTACTAACATTACATCAAAATAAACATTGACTGGTCTCTAAGAAATTGAAATAGACTTTAAAGAAAGTAAATCGAGACAGAATTTTTTGGGATCTTTAGATCTTTTTACTTATTCATTCCAAATATTTCTAACTAAATTTTTTTTTGTAAAATTCTTGCCAATTATGAAGTAAAGAATGCATACATAACAAGAAGGAGATACAAGCAGCCAGTGATGGTATGTTGGGATATTTGGACATCTTGATTTCATCATTTTACTACCCGTATATTCTTTTTCACTTTTTTGGTGCGTCTTAGAAGCACCATAAGAAGTTGCACTTCAAAAATCAAAAATATACTTACACACACATATAGATATAATACATGCTAATGTAATAAAAGAAAACAAAGCAGACAGTATATCATCAGTAGAAAAAGGATAGGAACATACAAATGAAAAGGTATATGGAAAAATGTTAATCGTCTGTTTATGAAAGGTGATGCTGTTTTAGCACCATAGAAATGTTATTCCCTAATGTGATATCAGGATAATGTTTAGATTTGGAGCACAATTCAAAGATACGTTCCGGCAATTTTAAAATTTTGATTTAGGTATGGAGTATGAGGATTAAGGACATTAACTAACATAAAAGACCAAATTTAAAACTGTAATAAATGTAAAAAGTTATGTAAAAAGTTGAAAACAAACCTATGTTTGACATAGAAGTAACTGTTTTATACACTCTTTAACTATTATTTCTATACTTCCTGAAGACTGATCTGTACCATGTCACCATTTTTACTATCAATTTTTATGACACTGTTTTTTCAAAACTTAAATGCAGACCAAAATCTTTGAAAGTTAGTAAGTTGCTGAATTAATGATACTATTAATTTGTGTAACTACTATTCTACAATTGTTTTTTTTTTTAATTTAAAAAAATTTTTTTGATGTTTCTTTAAATCCTTAGTAATATGCAACTCCAATAAGATTGCAGCTCTGGTTTATATTATTAACAGGAGTATCAAACACGTAAAATAGTAGACTCATCCATATTAATTTGTTTGGCTTCTTTAAAATGGCAAATAAAAACTTAAGTTTTTCTCTACCAAGGCCTATTGGTTCCACTCTAAATAAGCAAAATTACAATGTTTGAAATACTAGATGGTTTATACCATCCCGCATCTTCTTGATCCTAGTATGACTTTGCAAAATGAAAAATTAACCACACTCACAAAATTAAGTGCACAGCTGAAGTGAAACTTCTACAGCAGCTTATGTAAGCGATGCAACATTTTTTTGCCATTTTATTTATTTTTTTATAATTATTAGGTGTTTTAAAGCAGATACACTTTAGCTTTAATAAGGTAAATTTAAAAAAGAAAGATTAAATTCAAAAAGTATTGAAAATTATTCATCAATCAGGTGTTTACCGTTTTTTCATTTTTTCATAAATTCTCTATTACTATGTGGTTTGTATTAACTAAAATGCTACAAATAATTTTTTTTTAATATTGGCTATAAACATTTCATGTTAGGTTTAGATTAATTTGGATTTTTGAAAAATCTGAAATGAAACTTTTCTTTGAAAACTAGAAATTATTAAAGTTTATTAAACGAAATTAGTATACCTAAAAAATAACATGTATAAAGTCATACCAATAAATCGTATAAAGAATATTATTTATTATAAACCTATTATTTACGCACGTAAAGCACATATAGCCAACAAATGACATGACTAGGCGAACTTAAATTTGTACAAGCTACTTGGCCCCATCTCCCAATTATACTTTTCGCTCTCTCAAGTATATGTAAATACATATTCAGGATCAGAAGTTACATTTCATTTTTCACTTAATGTGTGGTTTGGAATCCATTTCGAAATATTTGTGACTCATCATTGCTACTATAAAAATTTCATTTTAAAAAGCCTTATTCGTATCTTTTACTTAGACAGGTCTATCTATTGTGGCGGTTCCTGATTTTGGCCTTCATAATTAAATCTGAATTTTTTTAAAAACATTAGGAATTTTTCTTTTGAGCTATTTCAACCCTCATTTAATTGTATATATGGTAGTCTTTTGATGTGAAATTGTCTATAAACGATGATACATCATACTTTTATCAAACAATTGGATATTTGACTAATTTTTTTTATTTCATTAATCATAATTTCAATGTACAAGCTGATGAAGAGTGAAATTTTTTTTTAATAATCTTAAAAATTTACCAAGTTATAAAAGTTTAAATTTAACTTTTAGAGAAGGACGGCAATACTGTGTTGTGAGGTCGTTTTCAATATTGCATTCTACGAGAGGAAAAGAGACAAGGATATACCCAACTCTACCCGTATCTTCAAATTTAGAAACCTACAACTGGCTTATTTTTCAAACAATATTTGAATTTTTTCGAGACTGGTTTTTAATTAACTTATATTCCACAATATTGTATGAAAAATATCAAAATTTAGAATGAGTCAACTACCGTATTCTCATGACCATACTTTTATCTCTCGAACGCTAGCTATCTAAAATATTTGGTTTGTGTACAAGTGGGTTAACCCATTTCAAAATAATTCCTTCTTGCTCTTTAATAGATACTATTAAAGAGCAAGAAGGAATTATTGGAAGGATAAAACTAAGGAAGGAAGGAAGAAGTAAGGAAGGATAAAACTAAGTGATTTATTTTGCAAGAGAAAAATTACTCAATAGTAAAACATCCTATTATACTGTTCCAATAAATTAGAACAGGTTCAATATGTTTTGCAGTTATTTTTATTTTTTATACCTTATTTATTATTTTTATATCTCAATGATATGTTTTGTGTTTTTTTAGTTCCGTCAGAGGCATCTGTAGTATTACAAGAACACTTGAACCATTGGTATTCTTTACTTGCCTATTTCTTTTCAAAAGTGATTGCAGAACTGCCATTGCAGGTAAGTTATAGGGTATCATTTTACTATTATAGATAAGTTTTTCAAGTGTTATTGTGATAGATTTTAACTTTTAATTATCATGGTATTGAAATACAAGCAACCAAATAGATTCTAAGCTCCACATCGCAAGGCAATAGCTAAGGATTCCCTCAAAAGTTTTGTTGGTATGTGAATGAACACAGTATAGATCTTACAAGGATAAAATATTAAGAATAAAAATAAATTTAATTAACTGAACTCGGGTGCAATTTTTTATTTCTGTTCTTATTTAAGTTTACAATTAAAAATAATAAGCTTGCTCTCCCCAAAACATTTTTTTAGCTGTGCCTTTGCCACAACTCGATGGAAATTTTTTTACTTTGTAGTTAAAAAGCAAATTCTTTCGTAATTTTCTTTTATTAGGGTGACCACTAATAAAAAATTATTTTATTTTTTATATTTAATTAATGGAATCGATCTTCAGTTATTCTTCGTCATCTGTCACTTGTTGTCTGTGTTTATGCAGAGATAAGATTCTTTGAGATTAAGAATAAGATTCAAGATAGAATTCTTTGTAAAACTCTCTGGATTTTGATTGAAAAATTTAGTAATTAAAACCTTATGATATTTTGCATCCTTAGGTTTTTATCACATAAATAATATAACAGGCAGCTAAACAGATAATTATCGAGGGACCGGCAGGTCCGGTCAGTGTGGTGAGTGAGAAAACAGAGTCCATCCATGTGAAAGTATTTTTTCACACCTCATGATGGGAACTCAGTAGCTCCATGGATAGGACGGCTTACTTCTGAAGTTAAGGGGATGTTAGCTTATGTAGTAACTAAACAGAGTATTTTTTTCCCCAAAACATGAAATTTTTTTCCTATTGCAGTATGAAAGAACGAGAGTAACTTTATCAGATAATGTGAACTTAAACTGATTACTGTTTCAACAAGGGTCTTTAATTTTTTTAAATTTAGTGTAGGAGGTCTCCCTTGATGACGATTATCTTCATTACATTTGAAAAGAGAAAATTTGTAAACAAACCAATTAGACAGTTCGGGGTAAATCTTTCCTCTATATTTACATTAGTAATTTAATATGGATTTGTTTGGTACTTGATTAAAAAATATGATTTTTTATTGGTGTACCCATTTATGCTTTATACACACTTGACTTAGACTATATAGGTTATGATTTATAGTTAATAGAAATTCTAATAAGTATGATGAAATCTTTCAAATAATTTGTTAACAAAAAAAAACTTCAAATTTCCTCTCAAATCATTTTCAGGTTTGAGATTTTTAAAATGTCTTGTCTATAATGCTCGAACATTGCATGCGTAATTTATTGTGATGGCAAGCCAAGTTACTTTTGTGTTATTTCAGCACTGCTTAGATAATTACAGCCATCCGCCAGCAATTGGCGAAAAAAAATTAATTTCATTTTTTCCTTTTTTTCGCCAATTGTCCCGCAAACATCACAACCTTAAATCGGTATGTTCATTTGATAAACTGATGGTTTTGCAATAATGCGACGAAAGAACAGTCTTAAAATAATATCATAAACTAAGTATGACTTAAAAAATAGAATTTACTTTTCTTTCTTTTGTATGAATGTTTTGTTAAAAATATAAATAATATGAATATTAAATAAATATGTGATCATAATTGCCACAGCAATTAACCTGTATGTGTGTATATATATATATATATATATATATATATATATATTTGACAATTACAAGCTTGGACTGGGCAGGTGTACCCTTACAATCAATCCACAAATAAATCTAACCCAGATGACACTGTCTCTTGGCCAAATTTTGCACTACATCCAAATCACATAGTCATAAATTACAGTTAATTAGATTAAATATTGATTCGAAATTAGAAGAAAAAAGTAATTGCTTCAAAATTACTAAGCAAAAATACATACCTGCTAATCAGTTACGAACTGTCTTGTTTGATATGAATTTCAGCTTCTGCATGTACGATTTCAGATGTGAAGGCTACTCAGAGGTGAAGGCTACACTTATTGTGTCTGACTCTTGCTATAACTTCAGAATTTGCAGTCATGGTATTAGAGTTGATTGTATCACAACTACTTAATCTAACAGTGCAATCAGTGCTTAGTATTTTTTTGTTTAATTTGCCGGCACCTTCATGGCCTTTTCTTCAATAATTAAACACAAAGTTATCTCACGCAGACCTTCATGTCCCCGAGGTACTGCACGTAATTTCACATATGCATACTTGTATGTATAATAAGAACTCAGATACTCCTCAGTTCATAACAATCATTCTTTAAGGACGCAGTTATAACAAACAGACCCCTACATATGCTATCCAGCTTAGTCTCATTTTGTTCACTACTCTTATAAATATGAAATTTCCTTTAAAAAAACTGCATTAAATCACTCAGCACCAGAGACAGCAGCTTTTTTTATATTGTCATCGTGATCATCACATATCGATCATCAATTAAAATCTAGACAATTGTGAAGATCAGAGTGTTTCAAATTGATTTTATACATACCCAAAGATTGAGCTTGTTTACTGAATATAAGTTCCATTGGTGGATATTTTGTGACTGTTGATTTTGTAGTGTTAATTGCTATTTGGACGTTGCCTGATTCATCGCGCCACATTATATTCGGATCATTTTCAATAATTGTTAGCAAGTTCTTAAACATACCCATAACATGCTCTGGAAATTGAATTGATTTGAGAAATAGAATTGCTCACCGAAAGACGTACTCAAGGTACCTCTCGACACGCATTGCTTGCATAAGTTGACTTCCTTCACTATAGCTCTGCTTTTATTTGGTTAAATGGGCGCCAAGTGACTCGGCTTTTTGAAACATTTAACAGAAGGAGGCATGTTCTCAGTATAGCATGCAGAACATGATATTTTAAAGAGTTTTGATATTTCAAAATATTCACCGCTTGTTCTATTGCTTTCGGCATTGGCCGGGAAACCTTCACTTTGTGCTCTTGATTTGTTTTGCATCAGTTTCTTGATTCTCACTAACATCCAGTGGATGTTTGAGAGAAATTGTCATCAACAATCATAAACAACTGAGCTCTGTTGGTTACAACATGTGAGTTTAATTGTGGTGGTCATTGTGGGCATGTGGGGTTAAGTTGTGGGTTTACTTTGTGGTGGTGTATTAAGCCATCTTCGTGAGATAAAACTAATCTAATGAATCCAATTATTATTTCCTCTGGAATCTCAGTCTTTGGTATAGGTTTGATCATATTCGATAATTGCATGAGAGATTCAGAAGCAGTTTTTTTATTTCCGATTTGAGACCGTAGTATATCATCAAAGTAACCTTAAATTAATTTTGCTTCAAATCTGATTAGTAACCCAAAATTAATTTTGCTTCAAATCTGATTATATTAAAGTTTGCTTTATTATGCCCTAAGTCAGTTCATTCAAATTAAATTTATTGAGGAAAGTAGCTACTCGGCATTTGGGGCACCTCTCAGAATTTGAGGCAATCAACAAGCAAATCTATTTTAATATGCATTGTACTCACGATGGGATTTTTTGTTACTAAACATGATGGGTTGCCGAGACTACTGCCATCTGTTTAACTTGAGGTCTCGTTCAAACCTAAGATGTAATAAATCATTCACAATTAGATACATTATGAATGCTCGAAGACCCTGCTTGGAATCTAACCATTAATAATTTGGGTAGGCCATAGTGTCTTAGCCACTATGCTACAGGTCTATAATACTAAAGTGCATATAAATAATACTGAAAATTAACGTTAAAGCTTTTTATACATTATACATATATTTACAAAAACACAATGTTGTATTGTGCATATAAAATATGATTTCTGCACTGAAAACACTTATTTGAAAAAAAATAATGTGTCATAATTTATCCTTATGCCAAATATTGTATACTACATATGAGTATATTTGTATATTAAGACAATCACAAATATGGTATTATAACCAGGTCATTGTAGTTATCAAATTAATATGTGTGGACGTAGCATACATGAGTCCACACATTTTATGCATTGAAATTCCAATTATTTTCCTAAAATGTTTTATCCTCCGAGTTCTACGTGATCTAAAGCAAGGTTGTCCATTTTTCCCATATAAATTTCAGTATTCATATTAATAAAATAATGGTGTAATACTGATATTTATAACATTATTTATTTTGAAAGTTTGTTACATTAATTTTGTTTAGGTTATATTTTTACTCACGATGGAAAGCAGGAGTTGTATGCATTTAGGGTGAGAGAGGTTGTTTGTTTGTTCGTGTGTGCAATCCAATTTTTCCATTATCTCCAAAACTGTTTGACCGATTTAGATACGGTTTTCTGTAAAATGTTTGTGTTTCATTGGCAATGGTACTTAGATAGTTGTTAGGGTAATTGCTCATCAGTGGGCGCTGCAATAAACATTTTCTTGCACAACAAATGTTCCCATTTATCTACCAAATGGTTTAACCGATTTAGATACTGTTTTCTGCAAAATATTTGTGAATAGTTTTTAGAATGGCAATGGTTCTTAAATAGTTCTTGCAGTTATTATTCACCAGAGGGTGCCGTAATAAACATTTTGTTGCAAACGAATGTTCCCATTTATCTCCCAAACGGTTTGACCAATTAATCGGTGATGTTTCCTAGACAGGTGTTAGTTACATTAGACTAGAAGCTTATTATTAAGACTAAAAATAAAGCAAAATTAAAATCTTTATTAGGCTCACGACAGACGCAAACGTTGTAATAAAAAAAACATAAAATAAAAAGCAAAATTAAAAATTTTGGAAAATCATCGGGGCTGCCATGCTCTGCCTCTGCCTAAAATTTTGCAGTTTTATTAGTTTGTGAATAATTGAAATTCTCTTAGGTGCGAGAATAGCTTTTTTATGCTGCTACAACGTAATTGATATTGGGAACAGAAATGGCAATGGCAACCTTGACGGATTTTCTTGGGTTTGTAATTATATTAATAGGTTCTTAGATTCTTTTAGTCAGGGGTTTCCAAAAAAATTATTTAATCATTTTTCAGTTACAATGACTACATCCATTGTGGGTTTTATCTAAATTTTTAATTTTGCTTTTTATATTATATAATAACATTGTCGATGAAGTGCAATGAGTTTTAGAAATAGTCACCAACTTATTGAAGATATGTTTGTGCCAACCATATTTTAATTGTCAAATTGGTTTGTTTATGAACATTCCCTCTTGAAATGGATGGAGTACAGTTACATTTTTGCCATAATTAAATTCAATTTGTGATGTTTAAAGTCACAAAATACTTGATAAATTGTTTGCTTGTACATGCTTGGCAAAACAAATTTTGTTTGCTTGTATGCTTACCATTCTCTTTGTTATTGCTCTACAATACTATGAATCGTATATACTGTCATGTTGCACATTTTTTCTTATTTAATCTTTTTTTTTCAGATCCTTTGTCCCACTTTGTTCGTGTTTCCGGCATGGTATATGACTGACCAACCTTTTGAGTTTTTTAGAGTGGGCTTAATGTGGTTATTATGTTTCCTTATGACGGTGATAGCACAGACTTTTGGACTGCTGACAGGAGCAGCCTTTAGTATTGAAGTAAGCTAAATGTTTTATTGCCACTTAATCAAAATCAAAAAACACCCGTAATCAGTTTATAAAATGATATGGACAATTTTTAGTTTTCTATGTGAAACAAAAATGTTTACCGTTTTGTAATCATGTGTACCTATAAATCGATAATAAATAAGTTACAGGTTCTAAGAATTCAGTTTTTTCAAACCTTACAAAATATAAATATATTTATATATATTCCTACATAATATAAACACAGATTTGTTTGAAAAACATTATGTCCTTCGGTAAATTATTCATAAATCTTTAAACAGTTCTTTAATACCAAGGGATAATAAAAATATTAGTTAAAAAGTACAAAAAATATCATAGTACACGACGAATGTAAACGCAACAAAATGTCATTAGCCACTGTCATTTATCGATGTAACAACTTTCATTCCATGCAATTTTGTTGTAATGACTTTGAGTTGTTTAATGATATTACAATTATTATCTTTTAGATACACAAAGTTGCATATGCTTAATATAAGCATTAGTACAAATATAACACATAACAAATACTTTTTGCATCAACTTATGATAAATGTAATTTATAATTTATTTACAATATCGAGAAATTAATTCTTGTTTAAATAAGAATATGTAGATGCTCCGAGTGAAAACTGAGGCAAAAATATGTTTAATAATTTTATTGTCACAACCTTAAATAATGGCCTTAATTGTTTTACTTTTAATTTTTATTTTTATATCATTAAATAAGACTATAAGAATTCAAATGTAAATGGACATTTGCTGTCTTTTTCAGTAATACCAACTGTCAAATAATTCTATGGCAATACTAGGATTTTGTAAAAATACAGTTTTCATATTTTATTACGTGGTTCAGACAACGTTTTTCTATAATAATAGTTATATTACATAACATGTTACATTACTTTCATATAAGAACATTAGAATATTTGGATTACTTTTTAGGCGTTGAACGGAAAGTCAAAATACCATAACATACAAGTAACGTAACATTCAACAAAACAATTCCTTTTTTTCACATAAATAATTACTCCCAAGCTCAACGGATGTAAAAAATACACCATAATTTGTTAATTTATTTTTATTTCTTCGTTTTTTTAATTTATTTATATTTGTTTTATATTCGTGATTATCACCAAGTGCTGCTAAGTAGACATTGGCCAGGTCTTTTATTATATTGAACGAATGTAATTGTACGAATTGCGTTCAAAGTAGAGCCTTTTTTTACTTGATTAAAGTGTTCCTAGCGCTTTGGCCAATCGTTGAAATATTTCTGATAGATTGTTACAGGCAACATTTTTAATATTTTCCACGTTTTTATTAAAATGAACTAACAAGCATTAACAAGTGCAATAATCTCATATGGCACTTACAATTTTTTTGCATTCAATGGCTGGATTATACCTTAGTCTAAGCATCGTAATCATGAAGCCATATTTCATCAATAGTAGTTATCCTTCAAAAATTTACATTACTATTTGAATGTTTTAAAATTAAATATCAATGAAGATTTACATGTCCATATTTTGCTATTCAACCGTATTAAACTAGTGAAAAATTTGACTTTATTTGTTAGTATTATGCATTGGTTATTGGTGTAGTAATTTCTTTGCTAGACTAATATAATATTATAGTCTCATCGGCAGGTTCAGTACCAGCCCTGTTTTTTGTTTTCTGTCGAACTAGACATAGATTATCTTCAATTAATTCATATTTTTTTAGAAACTTTTTTGCCACTTATACATCTGTGTATGCTTCAGGTTTAAATAAGAATATTTTTTGTTTTCTTAATAAGATTATTATTTAATTAGATTGTTGCAAATATTACAAAATCACAGATACATGTGCACAGAGTTTAATAGTTTTCTCATTTTCCAAAGTGACAGCAAGTTAAAATTTTATGACATATGAGAGGATATTTTGAACTTTATGCGCATATATATACACATGTACATAATCAGTAAATTCTGTTCCAGAGAGCGAGATGAAGTTCATTCCATTATTAAAAGAACCTTCCATCCTTTGTAAAAGAACCTTCTTATATGGATATTTTTGGAATAAAGTATTCATTCCACATTTTGCAATTTTAGATAAGGTTATTATATATATTATGATGATGATCTTTGTCGAAGGCATAAGCATCTAAAATGACAAAGTCTTGAATGTTGTTCATATAGCATTTTCCACGGATAGAAATGTTAATTTTCTAGTAAGATATTCAATAGATTGCATGGAAATAATGTTCAAGTGGATAAGGAACACCTGTAGTGTAGAGGATTATTTTTTTTGTAAATTCGTAGCAAATTTTGTCATACATTTTTACTTAGCTATACCAAATTTATAAATACTTTAGGACAGTGGTTAAAGAGTTTTTATTGAAAAAATTATGAACCTATTTCATGTTTTCTAAATACTTTGAATTACAATTATTGTATAAAGCAACATTATACATGATTAAATATTTAAGATAAAAATTAAAAATGTACACAAATTTCAAGTTTTCATTTGAAGGCAAATTTCAATTTTTTTTATGCTTTTAGAAATGTAATTTTTTTAATTTTGTTCATATAACAAAGAAATATAGAAATTGTAAACTATTATTCTTACAGATGGCTTTATTTGTGGTGCCGGCTGCCAATATACCTATGCTCATGTTTTCTGGATTCTTCATACCTCTCGGTGAAATACCAGAATACCTGCGTCCCATATCCAGCATTTCATATTTCCAATATGCATTCAATGGTGCCATGCAGGCTGCATATGGATTCGATCGCCCTCCATTAGTTTGTCATGAGGGTTACTGTCCATTTATGAAACCAACTGCAATACTTGACAAACTGGGTTTAGTGCAAGATTTCTACACCAATATATGGGCGCTAATCATATGGCTAATTTTGCTACAAGTGAGCTTATTCTTAGTTCTTCTCGGTAGAGTGAAGTTGTCATGTAGATAATATTAATTTGTAAATAGTTATTTAATTTTAAATGAAATGACATAAACATTGAAAATGATCACAAAGTTGAAAGTAAAGTAATTTGATCATGACATTTATATTATAATATATTAAGAATTTAAATATAATAGATTTATATCAGATAAACATAATATAAACATTACAACTGAGATTAATTGTTATTTTGATGCCATCTTAATGAAGATTATTCAAAATGACGATATGAAAATTTAACATCTTTTTGATAACAGTAATTGCAAATGAAATGCAAAAAATTTGGTGGATAAGATATATCAGTTGTCAGTATTTGTACCCTATTATGTTAGTATTGCAACTTTAGATTACATTAAAGTCCTTATATTCGTGAGTCTCTAAATTAAAACATAAAAATAAACACCCTTTGGTATTTTAAATTGCTCAGTCAAACTCATGGGGAGGATCACATGTCACATTTGCATGTTTTTGAATTTCACAAAAGGTTTAATGAAGCATATAAGAGGATGAATGACGATTATTTGATGGGAAGATACTGTTTGTGTTTAATGAAATCAAGGGTGTGTTTTGGTAAAATAGGCAAGCAGCATTATTATATGGAAGTTTTGACAAAGTTAAGAGAAAGGGTAAAAAAATGGTAGATCGAAAAATGGTTTCATTCTTCATCAAGAAAATTCTCTCTATAAAGAATTTGTTTAACAAGAAAGTGAATTTTTCTCAATACTCAAAGAACTCAATTTGGTATGATGCCGTTAAGTAAAAAATGATGGAGCTGTTATGATAGTTTACCGAAGATGATCGGCACTCATTTGACAAATGGAAAATAAGGATGGCTTGTTGTGTGGATGCACAAGGGAAGTAAATTAATAAGAAAAATTAATAAATGTGTAATAAAATAAATATGATTAACTTATTGAATAATTTATGTTATTTTCGAGACACCTTGTAAATACAATAATTAATTTTTTTTTATAAAAAATATTTCATAAATATAAGATTCTCTCTTTAATCCAAATTTCATTATATTATTTAGTTTCATTTCTTGGGTAATATAAAACATTCGGCAATATTTTACACTCTTGGAGTAATTTATAAAGAATGTAAACTATTGGAATTTACCATTTGTCTCTATATGCATTGGAATGTCGTGCCATCTTAATTTCTTAGTAAATCTCATCGGACAATTCACGCAAAACTTTAATATGAATGTGGTACGTAAATTATGATGATAGCTATTCTGAATAGTCTCATTTCTCCATGTACTTGGTACTATGAACTGTATCTAATTTCGACAGGTACAGACTGCATGCTTTCAAGCTGTTTCTTATAGAATTATCATTCGTCAAAGAATTTTTGATGGCACTTTCTAAGATAAGTGCTGTTCTGTCCACTGATGTCCACATTAATGTTGGATTCTTCTGTCCTTGCTATGAATAAGTTATTTCCATATTTAAAAAATTGCTTGACACAATATCAGCACGTTGCTCCTTGAGTTCGGACAGAATCCAAATAAGATTGATTTCTAACTCAAAGCAAAGACTACTGACGTCAAGTGACATGATAGCTATATTAAATGTGATATACTGTGCTGTTTATTCCTATGAACAACTATACTATTAACAGTTTTGGAATTTTATGAAAAACTTTCCGAAACTGGAATTTTTTAACCAATATCCCATAAAGATATTTTTATATCTATTACTGTGATAAATAAAAATCTCAGAAATTTATATATTAATACCTTATAAAGATTATATTTTTAATGTTGAGTTTGACATAGCTAAATTATCAAATTTATTTATATTGTGTTTCAATAAAATTAATATGGTTAAATATGTTGACACAGAAAGTTCGACTTTTGTATGAAGGTTCTCTTGTACTGCATCAAAATAACTTTTTTGAATTTTTTATAACATAAGGAATGTTTAGCAAGACATGAAAAATATATGGTGTTGGGGAAATTATCTAATTAAAAAAAAATTAAATGAAAAGCATATCTGTTAAAAGTCAATAATTTTTGTCAAAGTATTATTACTGTGTTAAAAAAATATTTTATTGTGTTTGATAAAATTTCTTCTGAAGTAAAGTCAACATTTTTGTAAAAAATGTATTGTATATGTATTCTATATTATAAGCCTGTGAGAAATAAAAAAAAATAAAGTTTTTTATGTTTGTAACTTTTACTTTCATTTCCTTTTGAATATCTGAAGTTAATACGCTGACATAAATTTTGTTTGTAAATTTTGGGCATAACAGGGTATCAATGCGGACATTTAAGTTTTTTTTTGTTACAAGGTCATTATTCATAATGAATGAGTTATAAAAATTACATAAGTGTATTAATTTGAGGTAATTATACTTTTTGTATCCTCGTGTCAATTATACTTATACAACTCAAGGGGTCGATAAAACGTCTTGAAAAAATCCATTTTGGATCTACAGAGTAATATCTGGACACATCCACCTACACAGCTAGTTTGATAAACATGTAGTTGTCACATCACGATGGAAGTGAATTAAATAATTTTAATTTTGAAAGTATCTAAAATTTTCAGATTTTTTAAGCCCATAGTTGATAAATTATAGGGGTGGTGGGTGATGATATCTCACTTTTTGGCATGCGTGATAGGAAAGCCTTTTACTCTCCTTTACATAACCTTTTTTAATATTTTGCCATGTATTAGGTCTACCGGTAAGCTCTGCCTGATAATGTCAGCTCAAGTTTCAACACATAAATAGCGCTTCTACAGGTGTGCTCTTCCACATTTACTAAAAGAATGGTCTTATGATCTCAGTATTAACTGATATTCATTCGCATAAATACGTTTATTGGTAAAATTTATTTAAAAAAGGTAGAAATGCTAAAGAAGCATGTAGAAATTTGTTAAAACATTTTAAGTGAAGATATAGTTTCCAACAGAACAAGCAAGAGATGATCTGAATATTTTAAAGGAGCAATTTCAAATATGATATGTTGTGCTTGGGTAGACGACCTCAGATAATATTGTATTCATTAGAACTATTACAAAGTAAGATCCTTGGTTGACAATATCGAAGATTGTAGAAAAGTTCAACTAAACACAACAAACCATTTCAGACTAATTCAAATATTTTGTTTATATTCCAGATCAATGCCTCTTGCTGAGACTAAATGATAACCAGTAATGGAAAGTAGGTTACGTATGGGAGGTTTGTGGGGAAAAGAGCATACCATAAGTCTAGACATCCTTTACCTAGAAAGCAAGCTTGAATCTCATTAAGAGAACGCTTCATATGAGAACCAACTATGAGCATTGATAAATGGATGATTTAAAATGAAGCAGTAAAAAAAGAGATAGGAGCTTGTAAATTAGAAGCAAATCATACTGCATTATGGCAAAGCCAGGCCATACTGCTTGAAATTTTGGATACTTTTGAAAAATTATATTTGTAAAAAGCTTAATAACTTACCTTTGAATGTTTATTAAATCTTTAAATACATACCTTTAAATGTTTATTAGTACTTAACTTTAAATGTTTATCAATTTCTCATAAAATAACAATTTTGAAATGCATTTTGTGGAGGACATTGCCAACCAAATGATTTTTGTCCTGCTACGAAGCCATAGAGGAAGGATAATGAATTTAACTGTCTATAATCAGTCTATAGATATATGTATGTAGCAAATGAGGTATCAAACGGTCTGTATTTAATGTAATAGTGGCATAGGACATGTTTGTAGAGACAAAGACATTTTGGCGGATTGGAAAATAATTTCTTTTACGTATCTTATCGAAAATGATGTCATTCAACAGTTCTTTAAAAATAATTATTAGATTTCCTTAACCATATATTCATAAACATGAAAAAATAGCCAAGTTTGGCACAAATAATAAAAATACAAAGTTGCATTTTTATTATTATTTTCATACACATAATTCGATACCGGATGCATTTAGCATCCGGTTTCGAATTATGTGTATGAAAATAAGCTAGTAAAAAGGGTAAAATAAAAAATTCAGTTATAAAAAACTAAAACCTACTAAAACCACTAAATTGTGAAGCTGTAAGTGGCTTTCAGTTTTGATTCATGTTCTGCTGGAAAAAATATTGACATCTCAAAACTGAATGCCACCTACTGTTTCACAATTTAGTGATGATGTATAAATACCGAGTTTTATCATAATCGGTTCATTAGTCTTTGAACTATCGTAGAGAAACAACTCAATCTGGAAGAAAGTCTGAACTATGGAAAAATTGAGTACCGCGTCGTTATGAAGTTCCTTACCAAGCAAGGAAAGTCGGTTCAAACCATACTAAAAGAGATGGCATCCGTTTACGGGGACTCTTGCCTGGGTAAAACCATGGTTTACAAGTGGCAGTCTCTTTAAACAGGGTAGGGATTCACTTGAAGACGACCCACGCCCCGGTCGGCTGATCGAAATGACTATTCCGGAAATTGCAGAGATGGTAGAGATGGTTGATGTATCGGATACAATAATTTTGAAAATTTTCGATGAGAAAGGTCAGTGCAAGATGGATGCCGAGTATGATTACACCTCCTCAAAAACAAAGCCGCGTGGAGTGTTCTTGCGCGTTTTTGGACTTCTGCAGTGAAGACAAGGATGGACTATTGAGGCAAATTGTTACTGGAGACGAAACTTGTTATATGTTGCTATAATGTAATAATCACAGTCCCAACAAGATTCATGGCCCAAAAAAGGCACACCACCACCCAAGAAGTTTAAGGTGTCACAGTCGGTTGGAAAACAGTCTTTTGGGATTCAGAAGGGATCCTGTTGACGGATTATAAAGATAAAGGTGTTTCCATGACTGGAGAATACTATGCGTCAATTCTAGAGAGGTTGAAAGAAACAATCAAAGAAAAAAGAAGGGAAAATTGATCAAAGGAAAGGCTTTTGCACGACAACGTGCCCGTTCGCACGAGCCGTGTTGCGCTGGACGCCCTGCACAAGGTGAGCTTCGATATTTTGGAACACCCACCCTACAGTCCTGACCTGGCTCCAAGTGATTGTTATTTGTTCCCAAACCTTAAAAAAGAACTTCGTGGAAAGAAGTTTTCAAGCGATGAAGAAGTGAAGGATGCAGTTTCAGCTTATTTTTCGGGCAAAGACGAAACATTTTTTATGATGGTACACATAAGCTAATTGAAAGATCTGAAAAATGTATTAGGGTAGCAGGTGAATATATTGAAAAAGAAAAATAATTTTGAATTTTTATTCTCACTCATAGCTAGGTTATTTCTATGTTTTTTTATTAATTTTCCCTTTACATATACGCTTTGCCCGGGCCTCCCATATTTCGAGAAAATATCTCAGTTATGCGAATTCATTTAAGTTTATGGCACACAAGCACAAAAGTGTATAACATACAAGAACACAAAAAAGAGCAGGCATAAATCATTGTCCAAACATTGAATGGTTTAGTTAGTGCAAAGATGGGGCGAGAGTTGTGGGTTGCTGTGCGTATGTTGCGTCTGTACTATGTTGCTTGGGGTAATGGCGCCATAATCATAAACAAAAACAACAAGGTTTGGATATGCTGATACATACACTTCAAGACGCTGTTACTGGATGGTCCAGTGACAATTCAGCCAACGAAAGCGACAGGGAACCAATGTGGAACAAGTCTGGTTTAGAATAGGGTTGCCATACATCTCGGTACACCGGAAAATGCCCCGGTTTGAAGCGTTGTGTCTCTTTGTCCCAGTCAGTAATTCCGTTGTCTCAGTTTGTAAAATTATAGTACCAACCTGAAAATTCGTACGCGATTGCCGAGAACTGTAATAAACTACCCCCGCCCGCACCACATCGGCATGCCCGCGTTCACAGTGCCCTTCCTCCTGCTCGCGGCGTATTCCTTTTTATGAAATATCGATCGATTCCAGCAATCATAAAGCTGAAACTATGTTTGCATTGTTAATACAATATTTTACGGAAACGGAAGGATTGAAAATTGAATTATTAAAACTAGACACATTGCCAAAGGAAATATCTGACGCAGTTATTTCATACTGTATTAAATCGTTACAGGGTCAAAATATACCAATACAAAATATTGTTGATAAGACAAACGCAGAGTTTGGGGGACGAGAATGACGTGGCGTAAATAATGTTTTCTTTAAAATAAAAGAACTTTAGTCCAAAGATATTCAAGGAATTGGTCGTGCAGCACGCATACTCCACAATACACTTCTACTGCCACTGATGTTCTGTCTATTGATGTGGAGTCTATTGTACTGAAAATTTACGAGTATTTTTCTATATCGACTGTGAGAGCCGAGCGTCTTAGTAGTTTGTGAGTATGCAGGAGTGGCTTACAACAATATACACTCTCATTCCAGAAGTTCACGGCTTTCACTACTTCCAGTTGTAGAACGGTTACTAAAGCGATGGGTGCCATTAAAATATTTTTTCGCAGTTGAAAAAAGGGCGCCAGAAGCCATAGTAGACTACTTTTCTAATCCTTTATCAGAGCTTTACATTGTTTTTGTGCACAGTCAAGCATTCCTTATTGCATAGCAAATTAAATAGATTGAAAAATCTGTTATTACTATCATTGAAGTGAAAAGTATTCTAGAGGATACATTTAAACAATTGGGAGACAGATTATAAAACCAGTATTTAGGAAACCAAACCAGACAACTCTATAAAAAACTGAAGAATGAAGGTACAATGAATATAAGTCAAAACATTTGACCATTAGACTAGAGATTTCTTCAGCATTGCCATCGAATATCTGGAACAATGGATTGAGCAAATGACACTTTTTTATGTTTTTGCTTGGATGACTTTAAATAATATTTCCCAATGACATAAATAGGAAAAAAAACTATATACATACATATGGTGTTTGGGAATAAGTGTCAGATAAAGAAAGACGCTATTCAGCCATCAAAATATCTTCGCAGCTGTTTGCGGGTTATTCCTCTGAGCGGCGCTGAATAATGTGCACAAGTATCGTGTGTACAAAAAAGATGACAAATAATTATGAATTTTATTTTCAATTTTCTGAAAAAAGTCATCTTTTCAATTTTATTTTAACAACAATCAACTATTTTTCAGTCAACAAATAACGTCTTTCTTTGTCTGGCACTTTTTCCCGGACAATATATATATATATATAACCAATGTGGAACATGGAATCTTTACTGAGAAATTACTGGACAATTTCCTTATTTAAATACGAAAGTAATATATAATGAGTACTTATATAAAATATCAATACAATTTTAGAACATTATTTTAAACTTATTTTTTAAAAAGTTATAAAAAACCTGTCAAGCACTACTAAAACTCGCACTACAAGGGTTCTTAAACAGATATAAAAATTGAAGGGTAAATATAGTATTTATTTGAAATCTTTTACAAATATATTTTCCACAATGTAAACATTTTTCCTAATATTTATTGCACATTCGCAAAAATACCACATATATCTCAAAAACTATGAAATTTAGGATCATCACTATAGTTTTCCAATAAACTCTAACCTTCTACTAATTTTGTTTTTTTTTAGAATTTGGCATTTAGCAGTTTTGAAGTTAGGGTGGAAATACATTTTCAACAAATCTCTAGAACTATATTGTATAAAACTGTGAAAAATAATAATACTTGCTCTTTCAATTGATACCCCCAGGATATAAAAATTAAATAAAAAAATTTAAAAAAAAATTTCTAACTCCTTATAACCGACGATGTGAATTTTTTTAGTTTAACTGATAACTGTGACAGATGGACAGACAGTGATCTCATAAGGAACCAGTTTTTCATTTTGAGGTACGGAATTTTAGGACCAGATAAAACCAGATATTATCCTTAGTTTAAAAATAATGAACATTATCATTTGTGACTATGTTACAATAATAAATTAATAGATAAGGCAAATGATAATGTAAGTTTTTGATAAAAACTAAACATTTTAATCTGCGAGTTTATATACCTGATAAGTAATATCCCTGATTTTAAGTCATATTTGCTAGATATTGTGTAATATTTAAATTGACTTGTTTATATAAAGCCCGTCAATGTCATTAATTGAACTAGATTCAGTAGCAGATATGCTAAAATTGGAACGTCACACATGGGATTAAGTTAGTATGGTATATTTTTAACGACGTACTATCGGTTTTAGCATATGTGTAGTGTGCTGCCTCTGCTTTTGTCGTCTCACTACTGTTACAAGGCTGTGGATCCAATTTATATTCTGCTGTGCATGATGAAATTACGTTTAAATATAGGTAAATTCCATAATTTTTCTCTATTCTGTAATACAGAACTCGGATAATTTCTTTAAACAATACAAATAGAAACAATAGGTATAATAAAAAAACATTTTCTTTATTTTATTTTTAGGGCAGATATTGAAATATGAGAGCAATACATATATTTCATTATAACCCTTCGTTCCACAATTAGAGTATGATTTAATTGTCTTGTGTACCTTGTATTACTTGAATCTTAAGTGGCATTTACATGGTGACAGTTACCGTCATGGTAGCGTCACTATACCAACAGTCATATACGCAAGTTAACCTCCACATTGTCATGACAGAACACTGTAACAATGGCTGCCACGACAATAATTATCGCACAAACTGTCATAGTGTAAATGCCACTTTAAAGTCATCATAGGATAATATGATTATTTTCAAATGTAAAATGTGCTATTTAATTGATCAACAATGATGACCGAAAAAACAAAAAATGTCCATGAACAAATCGACGCTTGGTAAAAGTTCAACATTTCTGTTACCTGTAGGTTACCCTGTTTCCTTTAAAAGAAGTAGACATGAAAAATTGTGTTGAAATAAACATTACAAGTAATTTGTAACAATAAAACGCTTGCTATTGGAAATTAATGAAATAACTGGCAACTTCAAAAACTATAAATTAATTTAATTCTTTTTTGTGAATCGCAATATTTATATTTAATAGGTATTAATATACACATTACTTTTGGCTTAAGTTTCAATCAAAATATGGAGAATATTAGGCCATTAACTATTATTCCATCCTCTGAAGGACATGCTTTCTTGACTTTAAATCTGGAAGACTTGAAAAAGCACAATTAACTTTGGAAATCTTTAACTTTGATTCATTACGTATACTCAATCCATTATTGTCTTGCCTTTTTTTTCTGCTCTGCTTTTAAATATGAAATACTTAAATGCAATTTAATTTTTTTTGTTGTATTTATACTTACCAAAATAGCTAAATATTTTTAAAACTATTACAAACAACATTTATTAGATTGAGTGTAACGAGCAATTAAAAACATTTTTTATCAAGCGTCTTAAAGTATTATTAAGATAAAAAAATTAAGATCAAGGGTGTCCAATTTTACATGTAATTTAATTACAACATTCATATAGTTAATTTTAAAACAGATTGCACGTGATTTTGTCGTAAAGCTAATGAATTTTAAGGCTCAGATTTAAGCAATAACAAAAAATCTTTTTCACAATAAATTCACACGGAGTTATTTCATCACTCTTTCTATATTTTCACAGCCATATTGTAATAATAATAATTACATGATAATAGCCATACAAAATAATAACAGCAAATTTAAAAAAGGAATAAGAGTCTAACAGTACGAATAATCTTCTTGCATAATTATGTCTGTAGTCATGATTCTTTACTTTGTAAGTATTGAATATATTTGGCGTTAATTTTGTAGAAATTCATTATTGACAATTAAATGAAACTACGTGATGTAGTATTGAGGTGGGCTATTAGCAAAGATTCAAATCTTTGCTAATAGCCCACCTGAAGATGTTGTTTTACAAAGACCTAGGTTGTGGTAAAGAACATAAACAAAGTAGAAATAATACTACATCACGTAGTTTCATTTAATTGTTTGTAAGTATTGTCTCTGTTATGTAAATTCACTGGCGAGACAAGAAGTATAAAGTTTTCAAACTATACTATAGAAAATTATGTTATGCCTTTAATTTGGTTGCCTATCTTGCTTGTTTGAAATAGGTTAAACCCATCCTGAATTAAATGAAAGTGCCATAGCCTACAACAATTTTTGTTTAAAACAAATCATTTAGAACTAGTCATGATAAGAAATTTCTTTACTTTTCAATAAAGCAAGTCTTGTCAACTTATAGCAGGGTAATACTTTTTGGTTTGGAAATATTTTAATTTGGCAAAATAATCTTTTGATAAAATAATACATATAATAAAATGTAAGGACAAGAGGCCTCAATTATTATTAATACTTTACGTTAATTTTATTATGACTAGAGGTCTAGCTCGACATGTATTTATTATGCAAGAAAGCAAGTATCGCCATTAATGTACTTCAACACTCTGCACTAAATGTGTTTTGTAAAAGAGTATTGTGTTGTAGAGAGTCTATAAGTCTCTTATTGGTGAGAAGAATAAAAAAAAACTGAAGAATCCACCATTGCAAGAACTCAGTTTTTTTATCTTTGAGCTTAGTATTTCAACGCAATCAATTAACCTCTTATCAACAGCTATATAATGAGGTCTTTGTAAAATATAAACAGAAAAGCAAAATATTATAGAGCTACCAAAGCTTACAGTGCAAATGGTAAATATCAATCTACACTTCGCTTTCTATGAGATGTAAAATATTTAGTAAAAATGAGTATATAACTACTATAATTAGATATAGTTTCATTTGCTTGTTTTGTTTAAAATTTTGTAAAACTTACATTTGGACCATACTTATAGCGTAGAATTGATATAATACTTTAAAAACAGACATGTAATATTTTGTTTATGTGGTAAGGGAAATTGTATACCAAGATATGTTCCATCTCACTGAGTAATTTTCATATTAAAAAATAATTGTATAAATGTATATATTAATGACACTAAATAATAAAATTTTACCTTAATACTATGAATATTAAAAGCTTTAACATATTGACTGCCAACCACCAATTATCTCGTAGTTGGTGTTCTTGCCTAGGACATCAACTACGAGATAAGTCATCTACATCGGTGTAAATCTGAAGAGATGGCCTCAGGGAAGAGGACAAAAGAAAAGGTTGGCTTACGTGAACAGAAAACTGAAAAGTACCATAGCAGTCAACGTGTTAAAAAATAATAAAGCAAATGAATGTAATGACTTGTTTATAGAAAGGTCTTCTTGTTTACAATATAATCTCCATAAGAATCTCAAGACATCACTTTCTTTATAAAATTAAAATGATATAAATCTGAGCCTCAATAATTACGTTGTGAACATATTAATTTTTTAAATTAAATATATAAATATATTCTTATCATATTTCATTACTTTAAAATTATTTTACAACTGGTAAAATGTATAAAAAATACCAATAAATCATTGTTTTACACATATACATACATAAATCACATATGATAAACATAAATTACATAGAGTACACATTTAGAAAATTTTCACTAGAACCTATATTGTATAAACTTCTTGGTAGACAGATCTAGTAAAAATACATTTTCTAATATTAATTGTATTATATACGTATCACGAGATCCATTGTGTAGTTATTTCTGTGTTGACTAGCTCGAAGCCTCCAAAAGTTTATTGTAACAGGAACTTATCGCTATGATACGATTGTGACATTTACAATGCTGAAGTTTGGTTCATAAGTTTCCTAAAATTTAAAAAGAAAGATATGAATACACATTTTACGTTTGTAAGATACAAAAATTTAAAGTAATTCTCTTTTTTTTAAATTCTTTGTAAGTTATCATACAATTTATAAACTAAATAAATTTTCATAAACACGATATTCAATCTAAGAACAGTATATTATGGTCATTATCGGTATTCACATCATTTCATGAAATAGGTATTGACTATTTATACAACTATATATATAACTATATACTACAAGTATATAAAGTAGTAACGTAATTTTTGGCTATAATTCTGGATGTATATCAGAGTAATTCTGGACATATATTATTTTCATGAGGAATATGTCAGTTTTATAAAAGTGGATATGTTTATGAACATGTCAGTTTTATAAAAGTGGATATGTTTATCTAAACAAAAATAATAAATCTGTTCATTGACGAACTTACCTCCCATAATCGTAAGGTAATGTCACTGCTTTATACCAAAGTACAAGACTCAATAGCACACTCCATGATCTAAGTGGACCAAACAAGAAAGCCATGGTACCATAAGCAAGCCAGAAGAAATATGCCATCAGCATTTGGATAGTAAGCAGCATTATGAACGGTAAATGTTTTATGTACTTCTTTATGCTGCCACTTTTGCTGCCGTAAATACGATCTGAGATGCTGTTTGCCAGAATAAGTGTTAGCGGCAATTGTACAAGGCCAAGTTGCAATGACCCAAATGCATATGTAAAGGATCCTGGTAGGAATGCTCCGTTGATGAAGATACCCCATGCGAAAATAACCCCTATGTGGCCATCAATTAATTCTCCGACTGACCAAGGTCCTAGAGGTAAATACAGGGCATATAGTATCAAGGGATAAAATATAGAATCAATTTTTGACATAAGCCAGAACTTTTTGTGAATTCTGGATATGAGTTTTCGTTCATTTCTAGGTGCCTTCTTTTGCAGTCGTAATATTATCAGTGGCAGTACACAGAGGAGTAGAAAAGTAGCAAACGTGGTCTGGAACTGGAAGAAAAAGTAACAAATTTGATTTTGTAATAAAAGTTTTTGATTTTCTAAATATAAACTTAAGCATTGGGAAAAAGAGGTACACAGTGTCCGGGAATAGATGTTGGACAAAGAAAGACGCTATTCGTTAGCTATAAAGGAATCAATTGTCATTGAAATAAAACGTAAAACATGCCCTTTTTCTAATCGAGTGCAACAAAATATTACACATAACTCTTTTTAACACACCCAATACTTGCCCAGAGTGCGGTGTTTACCCACAGTGGGGATGTTTTCACAGATTTTCGCGGGTTATTCGAAATAAGTCATCTTTTAAATTTTATTTTAATGACAATCAACTATATTTCAGTTAAATAATTAAGTCTTTCTTTATCCAACACTTATTCTCGGACACCGTGTATAAAATTCACAAACATTAAAATTTTTGTAAGAGGGAATAAAGTTAACAACTTACAAAAGTTGTAGCGTTTAACATCAACAGAAATCTTGGTCCAAAATCAAATTTCATTTTTGTCTCATCTAAAGCAAACGGATGTTCTTCAGTCGAATCCCTTCCATTTGTATCTTTCACATGCACTGATATTTTATGTAATCCCTGTAAGTAGTTGTTCGGGTCCCAGTCACACTTGTATATAGGAGCATTTTTACTTGTACAATGTGTCCATCCTTTGCCGTCGATGCTCACTTCGACTAGTGTGACGTCAGCATCAGAAAATACAAGAATACGTATTTGATGGGATGCATGCATAAGAGCTAGAGGCTCCCGTCCTGGTATTACGTAACGTGCATTTTTAGGATTAGTCACGAGTACCAAAGGCCATTTGCCATGTTTCTGGTCAATAAAAGAAAACAGTCCATTATCTATGGCCCCCAAGCGGAAAAACCGATTATCTTTCCAATCACTTAATTCTATTTCTAGAAAACCATCTTTTTGTATCGTATACATGTTCGGCACCATACCAGACAAAGTGTGTAGATGTCCACACAGATATGCCATTGATGATGGAGTACTTCCAATCAAATGTCGTATACTTTTGTGATTTGTTGATGTCTCATTAAGCCACAATATGCAGGATGTGGGATAGTGTCCAAACCATATAGTATGGTCTACGTGATCCTTTAATTTCTTCTGTAAACTATCTAATGTATTGATCTCCGTGTTATCTAGTAAACCAATAAAGTTAAAAGGTCTCTTTGGACCTGGTTCTGGACAAGCGTCAATGCCTAAGAAAGCCACAGTCATGTCACCTTTTTTGACAGTGTGAAGATACGATTTCGGATACAGATTGCCTTGCACTGAATAATTCTTGTAGTAATTCTCCTTTGAAAAAATACTGACTACGTTGAAATCATCTGTAGAGGAATAAATTACATAACGTGAATTTATTAAAAATTTTTGATACAATTTGTTAAGTGAAGTTTGAGCAGAATCGTTTTTATGTATGATTTTTAGGAGTTATCCAGGTAATTCAATATCATTTATGACAAGGTAATATGAATCAAAGCATGTTATGATGATGGACAGGAGAGATTCTTGTACCACTACATTAGAATTGATACACTAAAAAAAGGCCATTTGTTTGTTTCCATTGCTTTCTTTAAAGAAAATTTTATTCTAGTTTAACTATTCAGTGAGACAATGGAAGTTGGTTTTATTAGTAATAGTTGAGCTAAATATCAAACACACAAAGTGTTTGATATTTAGCCCTCTTCAAAATTATTGGTCAGACTCTCGGATATCAAGAAAGTCGTACCACCCATATGGATTAGACCCTCATTGGGTGCCTAGGACTAGGAAAAAGAAGTGTGTAGTTAACCAGTATACAGCATGTTTATTTCTAATAATTAAAATGATTTTGCAAAACAACACTTGAGATCAAACAAGAAGGATTAATTACAGGAGATTTAATGAAATTAATAAATAAGATTTTTTGATATTTCGCCTTTATGATTCATCACTTAATTTTATTTCTTTGTCTGCTCTATCTGATTATTCTTTAAGCAACAAAGCCTAGAATCAGTGAAATGTTTGTGTAAACTGCAACAGAGCATCCAATGTATTGTACATATATTTTGTAACACTATAGGATATATGTGTTTGAAGATTCAATTTAGTATGTTAATATGAAAAACGAGTGGTTCCCAGCATCTACCAGATGGCTTCTAAATAATTCAGCTTAAAATTTCTTTTCCTAATATTTCATAATTAGTAATGTCTCATGGAAGTAATGACAGCTTGAAATTAATATAAATAAAATTGTTGGATGTTATGTAATTAACTTTTCAAGATAGCTTATTATGTTGCTTGCTGTGACTCACTGAATAGTTAAACAAGAATAAAATGTTCTTTGAAGAAAGCAATGAAAAGAAAATAAAGTCATTAAGCAGAAATATTAATATATTATTATATTTATATTAACTTATTATTATACTCATGAGTAAAACATGTAATACACGGGTTTGGTACAATTGCGTACATATACAAATTTAAACATTTAAGGGTATGTAGTGTTTTTTAAAATATTTCCAAATTTGTTCTTTCAGTTTGAAAATATATTGCCTAGTATACTTCGGTTTTATTAGTAATAGTTGTTTTTGTGTTTGGTATTTAGCTCTCTTTAGTATTATTTGTTTAGATATATGAGTAATATTAGAGACCTTTTTAGATAGACCTTGTAATAAAACAGGTCTAAAAATAGCAAATTTGATGGTCCATCAAATTGATATTTTTCAGTGAAGAAAAAAAAATTAAAACAGATCTGTGCTTCATTCAAAGATGTCTTTTCAACAATATTCAATATACCAAGTTAAAAAAAGTTCCCTTAAATTATAATTTTAGGGCATTTTAAATAGTTTAGAGGAATTACTTTTGAGCCAAGTAACTACATAATATATGTGAATATCAAGTTTCTAATTTAATTTAGCAGCTCAGGTAGAAACCTCTGACAGACAGAGAGACAGACAGGCAGACAGTTGGATAGACAAAAAGACAGATGACATTGCCACAATAATAGTGCTTCATTACAATTATTCAAATATGGAACCCTAAAAAAGTACTAAGGACCCGAAGAGTAAGATTGAACTGATATTTGATTGGATCGCTCGCATCATGGTAGTGAAATCTTCAGGAAGATCCAAAGTGAAACCTTTTGGTGCTCTAATTGAGCCATGATGCAATTTATTGACTTACATCTTGTATCCGATGTCTTCCAAATGAATGTTGATTAATAGTATAGGATTGGTGCCATCCGTCTGGGCTTAACACAAACAGTAGGAGTATTCTGAATTAGATCCACAAGTTAAAAATCCGGTTAAGTATATATCGAAACACGCGTAAAGCAGGGTTACATAGTTGTTTATATCTCTTAAAATTGTTGAGGCAAGTTAACATAATTAATTTTAATTGAAAGTTCTAAACAAATGCTAATGTCCAGTATTTTTCAGATTTTTGAAAGCCATGTTTAAATCTTGAGGATAGGAATACGTTGCATGTAAATTGGAAATTTAATATTTTGCAAATGGGACTTAAAAATGAAACCTAAATTTCATTACGAAAGACCAGTCTAATGGCACCACAATCGATGGGGAACGCAAAAAATAAATTTACTCCCACATAAATTGTATGGGATGAACTTGTTACATTAACAAGTTCACTGCTGCCGTACCCATGCATGTACGGGTAATAATCAATACCAAATGCTTTTCTCAATATGTAGCCATTGCATAAATTAATTAAAAATAAACTGTTAACTGACGTCAACATTATTATTAAATTGAATGTGTTTTGTGCTCTTTTCAACTGTTATGTAATTTTTGTAACGAAACTGTCGATTCCATGAGTTCTATGGATTATTATGTTACATCATGTATAGAGGATATGAGATGCAATCTGCAATTTTGTATCATCTTGCTAGTTCAGAATTTCAAAGAAATAGCATTTACAAATTTTTATTAAATAGAACATGACTTTTCATAAAAAGGTACAAGATTTCTTTTTTATCTGGTGAACAATTTAATTAACACTTTAAGGAGTTTATTTTGTATTTTCTCATGTCTTTTTTCTACTTCTGCCGGTCTTTTATCAGCAGTGAACCTTTTAACCTTTTTCTAACTATTTTGCTAAATATTAATTAATATCTTCTTATGAAGCATTTCATTTGCTAGGTCTAAAAAAGTAGAAACTGTAATAGCCATAACAAAAATTATAAAGTTTCCATTTTATACTAAGGAACTCATAAGAAATAGAACATTAAAAATAAGAAGATTTAAATAACTAACTGTCCTATTTCATACAAATTATTACACATAATTTCCACTTTAAAATTAATATTTACGAAGTAACGAAACATGTCTTACCGTGATTGCCTCTAATATCTAGCCACGTAGTGATATTCTGCATACCGGTCTCACGTAAGGTATCACGGTAATATTCCCATTCCTGCACAAATTGCCTACTCCCCATATTATTTTTTTCCTTAGCGTCTGTCAAATCACCCGTGGCCAAAACAACGCTCGGTTTTATAGTCTTCACTGTATGCTGACAAAATCTTCGAAAATCCGTTACCCGACTGTAGTCTCTAAATATACTGATGTGAATGTCCGATATCTGAAATGATTTACATTAAATGCAAGTTCTAAAACAATCTATTGTATTTTGCTAAAGTTTGAATTCAGTATGGTTAAACCAAGCACGAATAAATTAGTGTGTTATTAAAAAAAATTTATGCAAGGTTATACAAAGTCCAAAATCAGATTTATTACTTGCCACTGAGAACAAATTTATCTACTTGTCGGTAACAAAATTAAATAAAATAAAAAATGTAGGGAAATAAAAAACATATTATCGTCTTTATTACAGAGAAATCATCTATTTTTTAATTAAAGTATTTCATATTTTTAATATTTTCTTGGTAGCACCCGGTTTGTGTGGAGTGTATAATATTTAACCCTCTAGTTAGCATTAAAATAGTGTACCTTGAGAACGGGATGAGATATAAAACAATTTTGTTGGTTATAATTGTTTCGCTTTTGAATCAAGAAAGTTATACCAAAAAAAAACCATTGAATTGAAACCATGAAAAAACATTTCAATTTACATTGAAAAAAAAAAGTTATCATGGTGACGGTTGTAACAGTAGAGTAAATTAATTTTTTTTAAATAGTACGCATTGCAAAAGGTGCTTTTTTATAAATTGCTTGTGTTGAACCAAGTGTGGCATTTTTGGGTTTTAAACCAAATAATTTAATTCTTCTCATAATAATATTTAATGTTTTAGGGAATAATTAGAAAAATTAGAAGTATCAAAAAATCATGTTTGATTTCAGCTAGAAACAGCTAAAAACTTTTAACACATCATTTCCTTGTTATTGGTAAATTAAAAATAAGTTGCTTCATTTAAATTAATATTATGATCGCTTTCATGAAATATATGACAGTAAAATGAAGCAAACAATATATTGCATCTAGTGACAAGATATTTTAAATGTGTTGTACAAAACAAAGGTTGTATAAGTCAAAGGCAAAGCTTGGAAACATTAAAAAAACAAATTTAGGCGGTCGCATCATATTCAATATTTCACTATATCTAAACTGTGAATTAAAATATATAAACTAACTATAACTATAAAAACTGTTATAAAACGTTTTTGCCTCTAAGTTTTCGGATGAGAATAAATATTTCTATTCATATTTTTAAACACTGAAAATAAAGAAATAATTTTCCTTGTGAAACAAAGAACATAATTCTTTGAAGGATTATATAAACACATTTTCCAATTAATTTACTGTACATATAATCTCTTTACTATGAAGTAAGTTAGTTATCCATGTGAGACCAAGTACAATCTGTTATTAAAGTAATTATTGTATTTTATTATAAATTTATTCCAGTTTATAATTATTGAAATATATATGCATAATTATAACGTTTCTCTAGTTATACAATTTAAAAGAAAAAAATATAAAAAAATATAAGTAAATATCAGATATAACTTTATTAGTATATGCTGTGGTAGATTTTGCACTTACTCATTTTAAGAAATCAGATAGCATTATGCATTTTAAAAATTGCTCGTTGTTAGTATTAAGAGTCACTTCACGCCATGTAAGCGAGTTATGTTCTATTATTGTCCAAGGTTGACATGAGAGTTATTTTCCCTCTTATGTTTCCATATGAATGTGTATTAACACTTCCCGGTCATTGTCTGGGTCTGTTCCAACATGGCACACACTTACAGTTACAGTCCGGAAAACTCACGGCACAGTTCATTCACCACTAAAGATCGTTCAATATTTGTAACGTGATACATAATAATATAATAATGAAATGCTCAATTTTTTATAAACTAAACAAGTAAATTAGTTTAAGCAAATGTATTGCTTTTTCAAACAATATGTTATTGCATATAAGAAATCGGATAGCATTATGCACTTCAAAAATTGTAAATGGCATTAACCTATGGAGCACTATAACCGGAAAGGTTAACCCATTAGTACCTCCCAATTGAACCCACCAATTCCGGCACCCGGCATGGATCCAGTGTAAATGAGTTTAATATCTTTATCATAAAAAGGATGGAATCTCCATTCTACTGGTTTAAGCTTAAAACTAGACTTGAAATTTACCATACTGTATTGTCAATTTGGTTACGTACATTAATTATCTATGCATATATATTGTGTGTCGTTTAACCAATTACGAGCTAGAGGGACTGAGGGGCTGATATAGGTTCTCATATGTATGTGAAGTCTAGACTGGGGCGTTACGCATCTAGACGCTAATTTTAATGCCTAAGACGGGTTAGTATAACAAGCTGGCTTTCATGAGCCCCCGAGTTCAAAATGAGATAAATATAATAAAAAATTGCATAATGTACCATCAGGCTCTGCATTGCGCGCATCAAAGCAATACGACGTGACACAACAATTTAAAAATAAAGTCTATATTGGAATTTAAATAGTGCAATTTGAATATTTGAATCAATGACATTATTATTTTACAGGAAGAAATACAGATGGTACTGGTGGTACTGTTTATAATACGTTTAAATGTAACATGTTTGAAAAAAGGCCCAAATTAAAAGTGTTACTGGTTACTATTGTCCTATATTTTTGAGAAAAATGTGAAAAAAATTCTGTAAGTACCTGCAAATTTATGTATATGTATATATATATATATATATATATATATATATATATATATATTCATATGTACAAGAATACAAACATTTATATGTAAGTACATAAGAATAATTTTTACAGGAGCAATTATTGATAAGTTAACTTAGTTATATTCTCTTTAGCAAAATTGGATATCTGTTAATATTGTCAATCTTGCAGTATAATTGTTATAAGCAATTATTTAACAAAACTTGCAATAAATGTACTAATGATGTTTTGTATAAATCTGTAAAACTAGTTTTCATACTGAATATCATTCAAATTGATTTATCTTTGAGGATACAACATTACCATAAAAGAACTATGTAACCTACTAAAAATAGGCAAGGTTGTGAATGAACTGCATTTTTAAGCAGATTTTATGTAGGAAAAGTGTTTTTGTCGGTATGACCTTTAGCTTCTTGAAAAACTTTCATAATTTTGTCATTCCATTACAGCTATTAACGAGATTGTAATGAAATTTCTAGAAAATCCTAAGTTAAAATAAAATGTAAGGTCTAAATCAGGCAGAGCTAATCCATTATAAGAGGAGAAAGTTACTAAACAAACAGACATCTTGTGGAATGGTCAATCCTTCCCTGTGAGTCAAGCTATAGGCAGAATCTTATAATAGATATTCCAAATAATGTAAACCTTTGCTGTCATTATTTTATTATCATCAATTGGTTAATATAAACAATTTTGTTTCAATCATAAGATTAGATTAAAAAAAACATGAAAATTTAACGAGATATAATAATAGTCTACATATTAAAAATAGGATGTATGCAACACAAATATAAAATTTTGGAAAACATGTTCAAGATTGTTTTTTTTTAACTTGCAAAATAATTGTATTAATCATATGTAAATTTCCAATAAGTCTAGTTCCTAATTCCAAATCACAAATGGCGGCCACTTGTGAACTCTTAACATTGCTATTCAAATCGTTAGTGCACAGAATTTGTTGATAAGTCAAACTAAGCCGCAGTTAGTTGACAAAATGTATACCTGAAATTATAGCATTTGCATTTGCCCGATTATTGATTGTGATCTATCCAGTACTAACCATCAGAGCTGGTTGGCTTTTTCCCGATCTGTTTTAAATAAAAAACAAAATCATTAGCAAGCAGCCAATGATTGATTAAAATAAAAAAGTACCCAAAGTTGAATATCAATTTATGTTAGGATTACCTAAATTCAACGACTATACGTGTATTTCAACAAGTTGTTATCCAAATAACCCAATTTGAGCTCAAAATTATATCAAAGCTAATTCACAATTAAATGAAACTACGTGATGTAGTATTATTTCTACTTTCTTTAAGTTCTTTACCATAACCTAGGTTTCTTTGTATTACAACACCTTCAGGTAGGCTATTAGCAAAGATCTTTGCTAATCCACCTTAGTCCACCTGAAGATGTTGTAATGCAACGAAACCTAGGTTGTGGTAAAGAACTTAAAGAAAGTAGAAATAATACTACATCACGTAGTTTCATTTAATTGTGAATAATGAATTTCTACAAAATTAATGCCAAATATATTCAATCACTGCTAATTCTTACGCTACAAGTTTGAACTCAGTCCAACTTTAGTTTGAATTTCTTAGTAACTTTTAATATTTGCATTTTAGATGAGTTGGCTAATTTTTAATTTCATTATAGTGATAAAAAAATTTTGTTGGAATTTTGTTGGAATAAAGGATGTAATTCTTGTTTCAAATCATTTTTTAAATTCTGCACACTTCAATTTTGCTCGTACTCAACAAATGATGTCGTATTTATATTTCCAACACACTAGTTACAAATAATAAAATATGTGTAGTTCTAGTTACAAAAAATAAAATTGAAGAGAACAACAAAGCAAAATATTAAGTTAATTTACTTCATAACTTCTTAATACAACAATTTTAATGTGCAGTCAGTGGCATGAAAGTGGACGGACCAGAAAATGTCAAATTTTTAGCTTTAAAAATCAACCTAACTGAACCGATGATAATCAAGCAATGTTCAATGATCCTGGCACTCTTTTGTACATCCTTTTTGGACAGTTTTACAATGTACGATCTATGTTTCTCAAAACTTTCTACATTAGAAAACATACTAAGAGAACCATCTAGTGATAAATTAATAAACGTTTGGTAAAACTGTTGTCATTTTTAGTGCGTAGTTCCCACAGTGTACATATTTTAATTAATTAAAATTATTTATAATGCCTGAATACGATGTAGTGTTGTATAAACCCATTTTAAAGATTCGTAAAATACAAGGTTTAGTTTTTCAAAACTCTAACTCAATATTCACTTGTAATAAAACATTTAATGAGATGTACTACTTTCCGTTGATAAAATACTGCTCTGATTTGACAAACATGTAACTAGAATTTCATATTTCTGTAATTTTCAAGAAATCACCATGTTTCCCACATGATCCCTATTGTCTTATCTTTTAAAGTGCTTTAGCACCAGAAATCGCGTTTCATTCAGTTTTTTACTGATAAAGATTAGAATCCTATGAGTGTGGTACTACGACGTTGCGAAAAAATGGCAAAAGTAATAGAAGGGAATGGAAAATATATATTTAATTAAAATTCATACCTTGTGTCAAAAAAATGAATTTTATATCACACTACAAAACCAAAATGATTTTCTTGCCAGCCCAATAACATGAGCTACATTTAAAGTAATAAAAACTGTACACATTGTAACAAATTATTTTCCAAAAGTGTTAATGTGAAAGCGATTACTCAAAGACTGATTCCTTCACTTACCAATAGTATGGCTGTAAATAACTTGAACTTTTCCAACATTTCCGGTAATTCTAATTTATTTTAAAGGTATAAAGTATTTATATATATTGTTTGGATATTATTGAGAGCTATTATTAATTATTGAAATCTGCAAATTAATTATTTGTAATATAGTAATGCATAATCCCTATTGTCTTATGTTCTACAATTGTGGTCAATTGTACTGTACCCATTTGAAATATTGTTAATAGTCCTGGATCTGTACGTGTGACAACATCTGCTGCATTGGCAATTTCCAGTCATCTTTCATTTTTGTACAAAAATACTGCCTCATAACGGTTTGCCTATATTGTATTTATTTAATTATCCTACCATTGCGACCAAAATATTTACCAAACGATACAAATGCTTATTTCAGAATGAAATTGTGCATAATATTGCTTGCAGCCATTAGCTGATTTTAAAATAGAGTGCAAATGTGAATATTTTCAAAATATTTTACTCTTTTATTTCCTGAAAGGCTCTTGTCGAGATATGTGAAGTTTATAATGTTGATTGCTTAACAGAACATACATACCAGAATTGGTTTAAAAAATACCATTCTGGAGATGTTTCACTCAAAGGTGACCAATGTCCTGGTTAATCTACTGAAGTTGATGAAGATGAAATAAAAGCTATCATTGATTGGATTGTCACATGACTATCTGAGAGATTTAAGAGAGGTTAAATGTTATCACATACAATAATTGACAATCACTTAAAATGTTTTGGACTTATTGAGAATCTTAATATTTGGATTCTGCATGAATTGAAAGAGATTTAACATAACTAAATAATATTTGCAATATGTATCTCAAACGTAATGCTATCGACCTTTTTTCAAACTAATCCTAATTAGTGATGAAAAATGGATTACTACAATAACATAAATCGAAAACAATCATAGTTCAAGTGTTATGAAAAACCAACCACATCAAAAATTGAATGGTGTAGAACAAATGACATGCTGTCAATTTAGTAGGATTACAAAGGTATTTTAATCTGCTTCCGAAAATCCAAATGATGAATTCATATGTTACTGATGAATTCATATGTTAACTCCTATTAAAACTGGACGAAGCAAGCAAAGAAAAAGTCTAGAATTGAAAATAGTAAAGGAATAAAATTTCCACCATGACAATGCAAGGTCTCACATATCTTTGTTAACCCGTGGAAAATTATTGGAGCTAGGTTGGAAAGTGATATTACGTCCCCGTATAACTCTGACCTTACAACATCAGATTGCCATTTATTTTGAAGTTTGCAAAACACTCTGAATAGTAAAATTTTCACAAATATTGATAATCAGAAGCTGCATTTGGTTTAGTTTTTTACTGATAAAAATAAAAAATTCTACGAGCGTGGGATTACGATGTTGCTAAAAAGGTGGCAAAAGTAATTGCGGAAAATGGAAATATTTAATTAAAATGAATTCTTGGTATAAACATTTTTTTAAGCAACGTCGTAATCCCACTCATAGAATTTTGAACTTTATCAGCAAAAAACTGAATCAAATGCGATTTCTGGTCATCATCATTTGTGAAAATTTTGCCATTCAAAGTGTTTTACACAACTGTAGATGATAAGACAATATGGATAAAGCAAGAAACATACATTTCTCGAAAATGACAGAAATAAAAGATTCTGGTTACACGTTTCTCAATATCAGTGCAGTATTTTATAGGTGGAAAACATTACATGTCATTAAATATAAAAACTTTATGATACAAGGAATATTAGAGTTTTCAAAAACTAAATTCTGTATTTTTTTAAATGAATATTTAATTAAAATTCTACCATTGTGTTAAAAAATTTAGTTTTATATCATATTACAAAACCAAAATTATTTTCTTACCAGCCTAATAACATAAGCTACATTTAAATTAATAAAAAACTCCACACATAGTAACAAATTATTTTCAAGTGATAATGTGAAAGGGATTACTCAAAGATTGATTCCTTCACCTATCAATGGTATGGCTGTAAATAGCTTGAATTTTTTCAACAATTCAGGTAATTCTAATTTATTTTAAAGATATAAAATATTTATAAATTATTTGGATATTATTGAGAGCTATTACTAATTATTGAAATCTGCAAATTAATGTCGCAATTCTAAGTTTGACTTCTTTAGAAGTTTACTAATCATTTGAAACAAATGTTATTGCTGATAATGGATAAACATATGTGATACACTTTTTGTGTAGGAAGCTCTCAATTTGGTTGTTTATATTCTTACGAGATAAACTACTCAGAAGGAAATTACTAAAAATAGTATGTCTATAAGTACAATGTACTGTTCAAAGGTTTACATATATTTTGGATTTCGGTTCAACGCTCAAATTATCTCATTAAAATGCGTAAGTTAATTTCCTGCTTCACTATCATCCCTGAATACGTTTAATTACAATTAGCCTTTCATTAACTTTGACGGTAATATAAGAATAATGAAATATCAACTTACTTGCAAAAACCATAATATATTTTCGTCGCTATTGGACACACTATATTTCTTCAATAAATGTTGCGTAAAGTTATAACCACCATGTTCATTTTTCGTATAAAAGTTGTGATCGATTGCCATTAAATTCATTATGTTTGCGACGTAAATCGCAAATAATAAGACAAAACACAACACTGTAAGCGTAAATTTAGTTCCTAACATTTTAAAGACTTTTATAACAAAATTGTGCGAAATGCTGTATTAAAGGTTACATAGAATAACATTAGATTTCATCATCAAATTTCGCCTCTGGTTTTGATGTCACTACTATTGGCGAAAATGAAAATTACTAGTACTTCCAAATGTAAACATCTTCCTTTACAATCGTTCAAATGTCAATTGCAAATTATGACAAAGACAGCATTACTTTGCACGAATTTCATATCAGGCGCATTCCGTATTGTAGATTTGAGACTGGATTGCCTTTTAAAAATGGCAATCCTTGGATCTGAAAGTATGGTATTTTTGTCGAAAATTTAAACAATAACTGGTGTTGTCAATACATATTTCAAATTTTACGTGATCAAAAAGGAAACCATATGTAAATATTTTGTTAGTGACTGCCTTTGCGAGATAAAAGATCAAATTTCGATTTTAACTTTTAAAGACTTCGTTTGAAAATACAGATCTCTTTAAACCTCTCTTAACTTA
The DNA here is from genome assembly GCA_039881145.1 of Druceiella hillmani. Classification (NCBI taxonomy): domain Eukaryota; kingdom Metazoa; phylum Arthropoda; class Insecta; order Lepidoptera; family Hepialidae; genus Druceiella; species Druceiella hillmani. Next base: position 9,055,268 of record JAYKKI010000018.1, on the reverse strand, counting down.
CGAGTAAAGAAATGTATTATAATTGTGGTTTGTGAATAAACTCAACGGCACATACAAAAATATCAACGGTGTATACAAAAATTAGCTTTCATCTCTTTGAAAAATGCTTGTAAATTGTTTTACTTTGAAAACAAACTTATTTTAATGAATGTTTCTAAAAAAAAAATTTATTTTTAAAATATAAATTTTTGAAGATTTTTTAACCATTTAATGGTGTGTGTGTGTATGCATATATATATATATATATATATATATATGTATATATATATATATATATATATATATACACACACACATATGCATATATATATATATATATATATACATATATATACTTTTTAAATTCCACAGGAATTAGTGAAAAATCTATTTCAACAATTTTGAAATATTCTTTATCGTTACTACCACTAAATTCAGATTATCACGAATTTGAGATTTTTTGAGTCTTTTTTTTTAAATATTTCAAAATATCGTAAAATGCACAATTATCTACGAATGCAACTATACTTAACATTACCATTCATAGAACTGCTAGTATTATTCATAATATTTTACTCATTTTGTATGCAATAAGTGAAATAGGTTGTGAAATTTGTTGAGGCCTCCCATCTTGATTTACCGGGGGCCAACATGTAAAAAATTGGCGATTGAGTGATTTGTATGTCTTTGCTTTTATCTTTTTGTATGATAAGAGTGATCCACGTAATTCAAAATATGTCAAACACTCTTATTTCGACTTTTACCAGATAAAAGAGAATGTGAAAATCCATGCGGTCATAGTGTACAATTTCTAAGCTGATAAGAATGATTCATGTAATTCAAAATTTGTCAACCACTCTTATTTCAACTTTTACCAGATAATAGAGAATGTCAGTCCATGCGCTCATAGTGTACAATTTCTAAGCTGATAAGAGTGATCTATGCAATTTAAAATTTATCAAACACTCTTATTTTGACTTTTACGAGATAAAAAAGAATGTCAGTCCATGTATTCATAGTGTACAATTTCTTAGTTGATAAGAGTGATTCACGTAATTCAAAATTTGTCACTCTTATTTCAATTTTGTACCAGATAAAAGAGAATGTCAAAGTCCACATATTCATAATGCTACAAGAATAGAAATGACACTATCATAGAGTATATAGAGAGATATAGATAAAATAAGTCTCTAAAAATTTTTATTTATATAGTAAATTTGACAAATAGCAATACTTACTTTTTTTAGGAAAAGCGAGGATATTATTCATTATTGTTTGTAAAATCTATTTCTAAAGAACTCTTCTAGCTATCAAGATGAAACACAGTACAGATTGTGTTCTGTGGTTTCCTCTATACACTGCTGGTCAAACCTCGGTACTTTCTAGGTTGAAAATTAACACTCGGCGATATTAATTACGAGTAAAAAAAGCATAATTTCACATTCTACTGGAGATTGTTAGATTGTCCGTAGGTAGGACACCTATGGAATAGAAATTATTTAGCATTACAAAATAAACTTGTTATATGTAGAACTAACACTACTCGTACTAATTTCGTGCCCACTTAATATAATTTATCAATTTGTAAATATATTGTTCAGCATATATTTCACAGGCATAAGAGTAATAATCATCTGTATATCTTTAATTATTACTACAGGTAAACAAGCAATTTTCTTTTCATCCACACATACTCGCGTACATGCTCACATTGTGTATGTTCTCACACACACGCTCTCACACGTGCACACACAAATTGGTCTTTTTGATACAATCAAACTTTTGCCAATCTTCATTGATGATTGCACAAGCTCATTAGATATTTTGAGATATTTATATTCACACAATTTAATTTCACTATTTCTGGATTTATCTACTGCAATTGGTATTATACCTACCATTAATATCGAACGCAATATCCATATTAAAATCAGTACCATTGTTTGGTGTTTTGCTAATACAGAGCTCAGAAACTAGATTTTCTGTAAACATAATTCTTTTTATATATCCAGTTTAATTAATTTTGTACTATTAAAATTACGTCGATACAACAATAATGTGTATTAGAATTACCATATTATTAGTATTTCAGCCATTGACCAGGTCAGCTAACTGGAATGGCTGTGTACAATGAATTTATTTTCCTCATGTGGCTTTATCAAGGTAGCAATAACACATGACTGCTAATTAATGTCTACTATTATTTTGCCATTTGACATGCGCTTTGGAAAGTCTGTTTGGTTTCTGCCTGTAAATTAAAAACACGGCTTAAAAATACTACTAAATGTCATATTTTTACGTGAATAAGATTTTGAATTAAAAAAAGTGACTTCTTTAATACTTTTTAAAGCTGCTGACGTGCTTGCATTCTCCGTTCTTTTCAAAATGTGTGTAGTCTAGAAGTAAACAACTTAAGACCTATTTAATGTAAATGATTGAATAGAGTATCAATGATAATTATGACAATTAGAAGTCCTGTAATTTTAGGGTCAGCCTGTTGTAAATTGACATGTCCTAGAATACAATTATATCCTAATGAATTGTGACGAATTATCTCAATACACCGATATTGTAGGGGTAACACAAATACGTTTGTTGCTTTCATTTGAAGTTACTGCTTTAAAGCCGCCTCTCGACTATCTTTAAAATAATATAGCATCACATATAGAATATTAGAAAATATCATTGTATTTTAGTAATTAGCTTTTTATTACAGATATTAGATTTTTATTACATACACCGTAAAGTTTGCATTGTATAACCTCACATAATAACAACAATTGAATTTATTACCCTCACTAAAATACTGATATATTGTATAACTCTCTGTAATATAATAAAACCTAGTCTGCGCCCCTGCAATAAACCCACTAACAAACAATGAAAAATCCGCACAAAGCAGTCTTCCGCTATTGTGTTTGAAACATATAAATGCTGTTGGTTGTTCCTAAGAGTTAATCTTTGCTAATATCCCACCTGAAGATGTTGTAATACAACGAAACCTAGGTCATGGTAAAGAAATTAAAGATAGTAGAAATAATACTACATCACGTAGTTTCATTTAATTGTTAGTAATTAGCCTTAAAAATGAAACCTACAATAAAATGTAATTATATGCCTTTGGATATCTCCTATTCCTTCTTCATATGTGCAAGCTGAAATAGTCACGATCTCTGAACTTAATTAGTTGCAAATAAAACAAAGCAGCTAACGATTTATTTTCTTACTAGCTTTGCCTGTTTTAGACAATAATATTAAGTTAATTGTAAGATTAATACACGTAATGTCAACTATCATGAAAATTACAAAAGCTTATTGAAACGTGAAATTGCCATGTCTTTTTTTAGTTCGTCAACTGTGATAAATCATAGTCTATATGTCATCTCAGAATCCATTACTAGAAACTTCATCAAAATTTCTTTAACTACTCTTGTGTGGTGGATAAATACTTACATACATTTCAAAAACAATATTTTTGTGTTCTGTTCAATTTTTTATGTTACCCTAAATATCTTCGAATTTTATAGTTTTATTATCCTAACTAACTAAAGTATGTAAATAAGGGGGGGGGTGTAAGTTTCGTAAATAAGGAGGAGGGGAGGCTAAATTTTCTCATATTTTTGGAACATCTTTTCAAATTACTATTTAAAATATTTGTGTATGTCTCATAAACAAATATTCGGGTATGTATCCCCCATATACATATATAATTTTGATTTGAATATTTATGAATGTAAGTTATTGAAGTATGTGCGGGTTAACGGGTTAATATATTTAATACTCTAACAAACGGTCATACATGTGAACGGTCTTATAAGGTTCTCGGTTTCCCTCTCTCAGTATTTTTAATTATGATATATATATATATATATATATATATGTATAATGTACGCATCATCAAATTGTCAAATATAAAACTTAAAGTAATAGACACTAAAATATAATGCTGGGACGCAAATGCCTTGGGGCGTATCTCGGTGCAGAATAACAAGCTAGTGTTACAAAATGTATGGCAGAAATTTTGTTGAATAAATATTTTTTCTACTATTGTGGCAATAAAATTGTTTTATAACCAAAATAAAGAAACGTAAATGAGCAAATTTCAAATTAAAGTATAATTGTTTGGAATGAATCCTCTAAACTTACCCCTCTTTAGAGATTTTAGCAAGGAATATATGAAACCAATAAAAAGTAATCTGCTAGAATTATAGACAAACATTTGATCTATTTTTCAATATCAAAATGATTGCACTACATAGTCCAAGAGTTTAGAGTAAACTTGGTAAAAGTGAAGGTTGTTCATCAAAAATATAAACACGCCTTTAATGATGTGTCGGGTACTAAGGCTGAACTGTCATTCAATTCAGCTGCAATAGTCAACCTGATTTCGACATCAGCTGGGGCAATAAGGTGGTATCCACACTCTGGCACCGGAAAAGCACTGGGAAGGTTAGGACTGCAACGGTCATTTAATATACTCATTTTGTAGTATTGGTTTTTTAAGAAAAGACATATTACTGGTTTGTAATTGTATATTTTTAATTACATAATATAATATCCGAAAGATAATAAATTTTCAATTTAATATACGGCGTAGCCTCATTTGAATCAAACTTAGTGGACTGATTTTTAAACAATGTTTCCTTTAAGGACAAGGATGCAAGTGGCAAGTTTTGAATTTGTTTAGTTTTTGTGGGCAATCATCATCGCTACCATGCTGAAACAAATATTTGATGAAATTATATAAGAATATTAAATTATACAAAGCATCGAAATACTATTTAATAGCTCAGTTTGTGATTACAGTTTTGAGTTATTAACATTATGGGAAAATATCTAAAGAATAAGAATAATATAATATGGAATCTTACTTGCTCCCTTTTTGAGATTACAGTTTAGGATTGGGAAAATATTCCAAAGAATAAGAATAATATAATATAGAACTTTACTTGGTCCCGTTTTGAGATTACAGTTTTGAGTTGTGATTATTATGGGAAATCAATCTAAAAATAAGAATAATTGAATATATAGTTTTACATGCTCACTCTGTGAGATTACAGTTGTTAATTGGCAATATTATTGCAAAATATTTCGAAAGAATATAAATCATTTATATGTATTACTTGCTCGTTTTTTGAGATTGCAGTTTTGAGTTGATTGTGAGAAAACATTCTAAAAGTAAGTATAATTTAATATGAAATCTTATATGTTTGAGTTGTGAACATTATGAGTAAATGTTCTAAAGAATAAGAATAATTTGCATATTATTTGTAAAGACTGCATTTACAAAATTTGAAATTCTTCCACTTACAATAAAATAACGACGTTTTTCTTTAACTCCAGTACCACAAGTCCGACTACAGGATGACCATTTTGACCAAGGTGATACAGTGCAATTCTTGCGTTGAGGTGTGCTTTTTAGACTCTGAGGTTCTTGAAGTAGACTCATAGGTTGGAGATCGCTAGATCGTTTCCTGTAATAGAATTTGGTTGGAATATCTTCTCCGGTCAAGAAGTCATACTTATTGTTGGTGTACCGTTCACTGGAAATAATACCACCTGAAATCAAAGAAATTAGCAAAAATTTTTCTCATGATCTACAAATTACATAACATTATAATTTGTAGTAAATATATCAGTACAAAGGTAGAAAAATATGGATACATAATATGATTATTGTTTATATAAGAGAATTTTTAAATGTAATGATTTTATTTTTGGGATTAGTATGTCAACATTTAGTATGTCGTCAAGAATGTTAGAAAAATAAAATGAACTGTTATATGATATTTTGGGTTTTTCTAAAAATCTAACACTGATTGCAAAAAAAAGGCATTTTAAAACTTCTTTTGCTATTTTATTTGTTATTTTCATTCATTAGTTAGCGTCAAAGATATAAATAAAACACGAAAAACATCTATAATAGAATATGTGTATGCACACATCTTATCTCATCGCCAATTGCTTACAGCAGCGATTCCAAGTGGTTGTATGCTGAGAGGCAACATGCCTATAAGCTCATTCCAGAAGTGCAAAATGCTTTGGCACTGAGCAAAATACATGTCCCGAGTATGAGGGAGTATAAATAAAATAGATATGTATAAAGAATATTAAATTATACAAAGCATCGAAATGCTATTCAATAGCTCAGTTTGTGATTACAGTTTTGAGTTGTAAACATTATGGTAAAATGTTCTAAAGAATAAGAATAATATAATGTGGAATCTTACTTGATTGCTTTTTGAGATTACAGTTTTGGGTTGGGAAAATTATGAGAAAATATTCTAAAGAATAAGAATAACATAATATGGAATTCTTTATAGATATACATAACATGCTTTAATATGAGTGATGATGTATATATAGATAATTAGTTTTGGCACTTTTATATGATACTATATTGGCACTTTTATATAATATATATGCACATAGATAATAATAATGTTTGGGCTTATCTATATTATTCATATCAACAGTAATAGAATGTTTTTTCTTAATTTAGTCCTAGAATGTTGTTCTCATGCCACAATTCGGTTCAATTCATCACTGCTCGAATAATTTTTAATTTGGGTAAAAAGCCCATTCTAATGAGAATTTTTATTGTGAATTTGAGATTTATAAACTTGATTTTGATTTTCATTGATATCTAATAAATTTTTTTGAGAAAAAAAAAGATCCAGCACATGTCCGTCTATTTGTTTGTACACCTCAAAAGATCAATAACATGTCCGTCCATTTGTTGGTCTATCACAGCCATTTTTTCTCAGAAAGCAATAGACGTAGAAATGTAAATGTCTATGGAACCTTACATCCCAGTTTTTGTATGTAACTTAAGGTTCACTAGTCACGTGTTCATAGATAATTAGGTGATTTGTATTTCAGAATAAACAGTGTAAAAAACTAAGTTATTTACTACAAAATTAAATTTCTATGGAGTTTACTATATGCAATAATATGATTGCATATATCTCTTTAGTCTATTAATAGTACAATCAAATAAATTGAACTAAAGGCAAAATTTTGGAATGAAAAATTGTTGAAAATTTGCATAGACCTTTGTTTTAAAGTTCAAAAGATGTCCTGGAAAGTGTCACAAGGTATCACATCAGCTAGTTGAGATATCAGAGGTTAAAGGTGATGAAAATCATTTTAGCATATATGCCACGTCTCATGTCACGCATGTCGTTAGAGGTATAACAAAAATTATAGAGCGTAAAATTCTCTAAAAATTTGCTTACGCATATTTTTCTTTACGATTAACCATTTTCGTTTTATGACACGGAGAGTTGGAAGGGTACATCCGTTTATAGAACAACGCCATGAAAATATGTAAAGAACTTTAATTAATGAAATTTGACGAAACACTTATAAAAATATATTTCATTTTCATCAAATTACGTCATTTTCTAAGTTGTAAAACATACTACCGAACTTTCTTTGGATCTAAGCAGAAAATAATGTATCTATATTTATTAATACATACAACAACATCATATTTATTGCAAAACAAATCAAATAAACTAATTAATGCAAACATTATAGGCCGCTGCAAACATGCAATTTATTGCAGCGAAAGCATGAAATATCTCCCAATTTTTAGTTAGAAACATATTTTTTTATTACTTTATCACAAAATACACAACATAGCGATTATAGAAAAGAATATTTCCTACTGGGAACATGTAATACTATAATTATAATTACTTCGGAAATGAATACTACCCTCATTTCTTGGCGTATTTTATTTTGGGTGAATTCAACGTACATAAATCGAATGGTTGCTGATGTTTCATAAAACAAATGAAACAAGCATAATCTGCAATAAATGCAAATTATTTTCATTGATAATAAAATATGAATTGCCAAAACTTAGCTCGCTTATTGTTCCATTCACTATAGAGTTTAAAGAAACAAAGGTGCAATTTTAAAATATGACTGACAAGTTACTTCAATAATTTATTTTTACTATTTAGCTGTCGCAACAACGTAGTAAAATGAACTAATATGGTACAAGATGCATCCAACATTATGCAAAAAGCAAAGCAAGGAGTATTCTATTTATAAATTTTTTGTTTTGTCTTTCGATAAGTTGGTGGGTACGATCTTGAATTTTGGCCTCCATACTGGGCCGTCTACCGGTTATATTATAAAAATATTGTTAGTGTTAATAAAGTTTACTTATAAAAAAATATTCATATTTGTGTAACCATTGATATCTTGACTAGCAGACACAATTTCTAATGAGATTTTTGGCCTATTTTTTGAACTTCAAAACATATAACAAAACCTATACAAATTTTAGCTTTCCACCTTTCAGTCTAAGGTTTAACCTTTATTTGATTATGTTATAATGCAAGTTTACTGAAATAATTGTGTAATAAAGCACCTATTATAAGTCGTTTTCCACATTTTTGACACATATAGTAAAAATATAAACGCACCATAATTTTGCAGACTAATATCTCGCAAAGAAGCAACTGTATGAGCTACTACTACACATTAATGCTACTACACATTTTCAATTGAATTTTAAAAGACACTACGTTCAATGGAGACCGTGAAAAAAAGTTTCATCCTCAAGTTCGATGCATAGGGAGGTACTCTAAAAAGTATTAGGAATGATGTTAATTGGTTCGCAAACACAATATATACTTTTTCTAAAATGATATTTCGTCCTTTTTTCAATAAAGTAACAAGAGCAAAAAAATTAAAAAAGATATATAAGGTAACTACGAATACAAGTGAAGACACTGGTAAATGTTACCTCTAAATTCGTTTTAAATATTGTTCGCATAAGATTTGTACATCGGCAAGATGGAGAATTGATATATCCTTTCTATTTGCATTTTCCTTAATAATCCTTGTACAATATGACACAAATTCGGGCTCATGTGTGAGGCAATGTGTATGCATTGCTTCATTAAAATACCAAATGATGCTGATTCCTGACGAAATTTGTTAAATTAGCAATGAGAATTTCTATGGAACTTCCCCGGTAATCTAAAATGTTTAAAAGATTTTAAAATGCAAGTGAAAAATATAATTGGAATTGTTTTCCATAGCCGTATATATGGTTTTATTAAAATTAGAATCTTATCACATAGCCTTTAACGAATGGTTTGCTGTTTTATGTCAAAATTTATATCGAAATTTTTGAAAAATCTCTCTGGATTGTCTTGTTAAATAATAAGGTGTTAGAATATAATGTAATATTATTTGCAATCTGAGAGTAAAGATTATAGATAGTTTGATAGTATTATATATAATACTAGATAGTCCCCATTAATACCTTATGCGTACAAAAAAGAGATTATAAGCAAGGGAATATAGCGTTTATTGCATATGGAAATCTTAACATAAGGTTTCATACGTTTTGTTTGCTCGGGACCTCTATATTGTTTAAATGAATGGATAAATTTTTTTGCTTGTAGTTATATTCTCTGCTTTCTTAGTTATATTCTCATTTCAAGACTTTAATCTTTCCAAATTTTTCAACTTCCATCTGTACTGATTGGTAACAAGACAATAGTTTCCATTGTGGTACAAAGTCATAAACATAAAATAAAAAAATACGTCAAACTATACAAAGTCAAAGAAATGTAATATTTGAGCCTTTGTTATTTGTTTGCTTTTTGAGAAATAATGGTAAAATTTAAATATTCTCGTGCCAAATGTACTTACACCCAACATTACATTTTCATCTCGTAACGTCAAATCAAAAGAAAAATTACTAATCAGTTATTTTTTTCACATTAAAAATTTGTTTTCTTACATCACGTCTGCAGTTACAGAACCAGGAGCAGGCATTTATTACATTACTGTCATAAACTATTAAATGTGGTGAAGTACTTACATTCAGTATTATCGCATTGCTCATAATTGATTGTTTTAGCATGGCATTTTGCCACTTTTTTATCATTCTGAAATATAAAGTTTTCCATTAAATCAATTTTCCATACAATGAATGTAATAGTAAAGTAATAATTGGAGATTTTTTATTAACCCTAAAAAGATAATTATATTCTAAGCCAATTTTAATATAGACATGTCAAATTGTTATGTGTTTTAAATGTCGCATAATACAGGAAGTTAAATATAAAATATGATAAAGCTGTGGAAAGTTATTGCTTTTCTATGTCCTGAGAAGAATAGTGGAAACCGTTTTCCAAAATTCTGTTCTAGAGTTATTCAAAAATACAAAGTAGAAATCTGTTAAATTCAATGTTATCAAAGAAAAATTTAAATCTTTTCTGTAAAACTAAAAACTCTTTAAAGTTTAGAATGGAACATACCTTTTTCTCTATTACATAAACTAGTAGATAATTACAGACTTAATACTCAAGCAGACAGTTGATTTTTTAAATGTTTGAAACGATCATAACTTTTTCCGAATTTCAAAATATGGTTTTCACAGTTCTCTTGAGGATATTGAATACAATTACTTTTCTGTGGCTTTGTTGTATTCAACTTTACATCCTGTGTATTTATAGAAATCGTACAAAAACATAGAGGTGGTTAAAAAATTGTTCACAGCATCATAGATGATAGACAAAATGCTACCTTTCTGTCCACATATGTTCAATATATTGGTTTCCAAGAATGAGTAAACACACTATGCTCAATTGATAAATATTGGCAAAGTATGAAAAAGTAAGAGTCGTACGAAGAAAGTATTGAAAGCCATACCATTAATGTATCAAATAAAGTATTATGGATAAATGCTTCATTGAAATTAGTGCTGTGAAATGAAGCCAGTATAGATTATAAAAATTGAAAAATAAATCTTTTTAAAAGTTGACAGTTGACTCTGAAAGAGAACAGCAATTCTTACACTGCAATATAGATTTTCACATAACTGACTTGTACGAGGTGTGTTCAGAAAATAATGGAAATTTTAAAATTTCGCTGGTTTGGAGTGTCCGATTGTCAATTTTTTTATTATGTTGGTATACATGCCGCTGAAGTATGATAAAATTTTCAGCTGTATTCATTGTCTACTTTGTCTGTGTCAGCCTTGCGAAAGTTAGACATGTTTTACAAGGTCAGCGATTTTCATTTGTTAAAAAAATTGAACAAAGAATTTGTATCAAATCTTGTATAAAAAATGAAATAAAGTGTAACAAAATGTGTGAAATGTTAACAAAGGCCTAGGGTGAGTCTGCTATGAGTAAAACAAGAGTTTACGAGTGGTATAAGTGTTTTTAAGATGGCCGTGAAGACGTTGAAGATGACGAACGCCCCAGATGCCCCAGCACATCAACAAATGATGAAAACGTGGAAAAAGTGAAAGAAATGGTTATGAACGATCGCCGAATCACAATCAGAGAAGACGCTGATGATGTTGGTATATCGATTGACTCATGCCAAATTTTTTTGAACGTTTTGGGTATGAAATGCGTGGCAGCAAATTGCATGCAGATGGAAACAGCGGCGAATGGAAGTTGCTCAGGAGTCACTAAATGAAGTCAACGACGATGCAGAATTACTGGAAAGTATAATAATAGGTGACGACACATGGATTTATGGATATGACGTCGAAACTAAGGCTCAATCGTCCCAGTGGAGGCATTCTGGGACAAAAGCAATTTAAAAGAGGTTATGCTACAATTGAATATGACAGATTTTTTAAAAATTTAATGAATTGTTTTTGATGAAAATACTGTATTCGAAATGTATATTGATACTTATATTGCATTTATTTTCAAAAATATTAATTTCCAATTTTCGTTTCTCTAGGTAATAGTTGGAAAAATATTTATATCAATATACTTACGAATGGAATGTTGTTCCCAAATGTTTGCTGGTGATAGCTATGTAATTAAAACATGCAGGAAGGTATTGTGATATATATTTCTACGAAGCAGGGCAACATTTCTATAAGGGCATGAAAACAGACAACCATACAACATGAGTAACAAATTTATACTTAATACAACTAAGTGATAAGGCAATGAAACTTATCTTTTGAGGACCATTTTTAGAGTAACAATAAAACGTACAGAATACAATATCACTCAATTATTTAATACTAGTTTAGAATCTTCTTGGACCAAATATAGACTGTGTATTGTGAAGCAGTGAAACATGGTACTAAGAGATTGCTGGTATAAAGTTATTTGGTTTTATAACTCAAAAATAACTGGAGTGATTACAACAGGTTTTCAGTAATAGATAATCCGGCCACCAATCCTTTTTTGTGACAACTTTTATATATTTCATTTACATAATAATAGGTTTAATGTGGGTTAAAATGGTTTAAATTTTGGTATGTATAGATTGCTGGTTGATTGGTATGCCAAGGTTTTTTCAGATCCCTCTTGAAGGTATATAACGATAATAATCAATAATACTTTTGATTTGAGTCTTTACAAGTTCAGCACTAATAGTCCTTAAAGTACCAACTTTTATATATATATGTACAGAAGGATGTTTAACGCATAAATTAATGTTGAAACAGTGTTTTCGAGAACAAGATGAGGACTGTACTCAAGAAACCATTTAAGCTGGCTTGCTATACCAATTTAACACCTATAAATGTAAACTAATAATATTTCTATCGCACCCAAATAACATTACGTTTAAAAATTTTCATTTTTTAAAGAATATTTTCGTATGTTCTTTACATTTAATTCATATTTCCTCCGTTGGTATCTTATGCCAGTGCCACATGTGGGATTACAAGGGGTCCAAGCTCCCCATTCTGTAAGTACGCAATCGTCATCAGGCTCCTCGGTTGGAGTAGGGGCGCTGCATGGAAAATTTATTGAATATTATTGGCAGAAGAAAACGCTCAAAGTAAATACTGGAATCTTTTAAATTTATATTATTTATATTGACTATACTAGTATTACGTTTACACCATTTTTACACAGAGTTAACGTGGATGACAGACCAACATATTGCACTTAGGAGTTAATATTACATCTGACAAAGACTTCTTTCAAATGTTCCTTTTTAACAAACAAACAAAAAAAAGAGAAACAAAGTGAAACAAAGACAGCTTATATTTCGTATCGTTTGTCTCTCTATCTGTTCATTAGGCTGTTACGGTCTCACAGTTTCTACAGTGTTTGACCTATATACTTCATGCAGATTTTTTTAACTTGTCCATGTCAAGAGATGAAAAATTTGTTTGGTTTATTGCATAAATTTCATTGTTTTTATTACTGGATAGGTCTTTTAAAATGTAATTGAGGTTCCGTTCATCATTTTTCAATTTTAAGTTCCACTTGCAAAATGACATGCAACGAATGTGGTTAAACACATTGAAGCTTTAACCTACCTTTATGCTAAAACCCTTAAACAATAGATTCAAAAAATTTCAAAATATTTGAAATACTAACATTTGATCAGAACAAAATAATTTCATATTTCGTTTAACCCAAGTTTTGGGAACCCAAGCCAATCGACTGGTGTTTTGTTAACTCTTATTTACCATGTTTAATGTGATTTAAATAGCCTATGGGAGAAAAACGCTATAAACAGAAAAAAAACATTTTTTTGTTCTTAGCGTTTTTCTGATTTTTCTCTTTAAAGCTGCAATATATAAATTACCTGCAATTTTCACAACTCCGTGCTTCTGGGTCACTTGGATCTGGCTTTTCCTTTTCTTCTGGTTCAGGCTCTTCTGATTTTTCCTCACCTGGTTCACCCTCTCCATCTTTTATTCATTGAAGAAACGAAAGTTTATGTTTAGTAATGATTTATCAGAGAAGTTACCAAATTCTGACTAGGCTATTTAAATAAATGTTTTAATAATATGATTGATATTAAATAACTCGAATGATAAAAAAACACCATTTAAAAGAGACCGTTTTAATCAATATACCTTTAACAGAGATTCAAGTTCGAATTTCATTTGCCAAAGACATTTTGTCAGGTAATTAGAAATTTTTTTGTGTGTCAATGCCAAAATGTCTAATTAATGGCTGTAAAGGAATGTGCCTTCATGTACTCTCGTATAGTTATTACACATATATTGGATCAGCCCAAATGGCAACTGTTAACGGAGTTTTTAGTAACCTCTTAGAAAAGTAGAATTCGTAGTACTAGCAATTATATTAAATTTTGGATGATTGCTCCACGTAGAAAATATCTTTTTACTCTAGACAGGATTTAAATCCATCTTTTTTTCATTGACTATATGCCCATTGACTCTATGTCTAAGTCATTGACAATATGTCTAAGTGTTCAAGAACACTAGAGCCACAGCATCAGATCATGTTAAGGGTAAATCTGGAAAATGTTGCCAATAAAAATTGTATTTTGATCACCAATTTATCATTTACCTTAACCCCTGGGGTGTCACTGTTCCATTTATGGAATGCGATACTCGTTCAAATATAAATAGTCAGGTTTAAATAAAATAAACATATAAACAATTGTATACCATAGGACAGAGACTAAATTACAGTTCAAATGGTAATACATTTGTCTGTACCACAGTTATTTGTAACCCAATTATTTTTCGAAAATTTTGTGTCATTGTGTTTTTTTTAAATTTCTGTTCGTGATTATGGAATGTAAGTATATATCTATTATTTGAAGCATAGTTATTGGTTAATTTTTTAATAAACAATGTTTTTCTCTAAAACAGACAAAATATATAACTAAGGAGGGAAAATGTCACTTTTACTTCCAAAAAATATTAGTAATATTATTTTATTGTGCATATTTCAATAAAAAATTGCATGACGAAGATGCGAAAATAATTTATTTATTACTTGAGAGAGTAATTCTCTATATTTTTGTACATTCATTTGCCCTAAGCAAAACTTTGCCGCTGATACCAATCAAATTTTACGCATTTTAGATTTGATATAAACGTAGACTGAACATAGTTATTTTCGTATTATTGTTGGAAATGTCATTCCATACAATGTTTTTGATGTACAATGTTTTTGATGTATTTCGAAATAAGCAAAATGTGTAATTTCAGAACCTTTATTTTTTCAACTTTATCTAAGCTATTGCATTCAAGTTGTATTTTGTGGACGGGTATGAGATGGAAAAATATTTCATTTACAATATAATAATAAATTTTGGAGCTATGTATTACATTATTCGAAATGGCGAAACAGTTGGCGCGGCATTTTGAGCCCAGACACCATAAGGATTCCTTTTAAGTACGGTGGTATAATTAGTGCCAGCACCCTGAATGGATTTTCAATTTTTAAGTAATTTTTAAAAGTGAACATGCAACAATACTTCTTTAAGTGATAATTTAATTCTCACCATATTATAGCTACACTTTTTATTGTGGCTAACCTGTGAAAGATATATATGTAAAAAGGCACCACTCAACACCAAAGGGGGACAAAATAAATAAACTTGAGTTTGTATTTGTATTAGCTAGTTCAATTTTTAAAATACAGAGAAAGTTCATTGTAAAGTTTTGTTCACGTTTATGTGTTGACTCTATTATAAAAACAATTACTTTTCTTATTTAGCTTTTCATCATGTTTTTAGTAAAACAAAAATTTCAACCACATTGGATCGTAATGGTGGTGGACATATTTATAGGGTATAAAGTTCCATGTCCTGAAGAGAACAGTGAAAAGTGTATTTTGAAATCTATGGCGATTGTGGAACGATTGAAGGGCAAAGTTGAAAGTTTTAAATTCAAGATTGTTACATTATTTTTTGCATTTTTTTCATTTTAGTTAATTAAAATATTTTTCTATAAAATCAAAAACATTTCAAGGTAAATGTACGTTTTTTTTTCGATTACGTACTTAAAACTTTTTCCAAACGGCACACCTAGCACAAAAGGAATTTAATACATGTGCAATTAAAGAGAGAAATAGTCAATGTCTATGATTAAAAATTGAACAATACTCATAATTCTTCACTTGATATAGTGAACTTGTTCAAAATAGAAATGTAGCTGACTGCTTTCTAGTCTAGTTCAATATGGACTCAAAAATTTATCAAAACAAGAAAAGAACTGAAATTAAATAAATTAGAAAGACTATCGGGCAATATGAGTAAAAATGTCAATAAACATGAAAATAAGTGATGGGGAATTCAATTTCAGACACATTTAGCTGTCTGAAGAAACTGGTTTTTACTATCTTGATAACATTAAAGAGACATTTAGAAACCTTTTGTCAGATGATTTCAGTTCAGTTTGCATTCTGCTAGAAGTGACAAAGTTATTTAGCATCTAATTAGCAACAGCAGAAGTTGCACTAATTTTTTCTTTCATTTAAATAAATATAAAGCTGTTAATAATATTATTTCCGTATAAAATGTGAATTTTTGGTTGCAAATAAAGAGTTTTAATGTAATTGTATTTGGTTTTATTTTTTCCATTGATCACTAAATCAAGATTGATTGATGGCACGTCTCATTAAAAATTTCTTTAAAATAAATAGCAGATAGATCAATAAAGGTTCGCCATCCCTGATTTAGTGGGATGGCCACGAATGCATCGGCTCAACAACGCAAATTGAGTAACGAATGTTGTGTGCACGAAAGTAGAGAACAATGATATCATCAAGAAACAATTGGAGATGAAAAATGGTAGACAAGACCTAGATTCTTTTCTGGTTGTAGCATGGAATAAGTAAAAACTTTCGAAAATAATGAAATGGGTTAATCGATTAATTTAAAATGACCTCTTGTAATTTTTAAAAATATTGATTATCTTTTATGTAACACCTTTTAAATTAATTCTAATTTAAAAAGTGTTACATAAAATATCCTACCACTATATCTATCTCAAAAATATACTCTAAAAATTTCAAGTTGACAAGAAGACAATTTACACAGTTACATGGCACCTAATTAATTGCTGGGTATAAAATATTTCTGTGTAGGTAAGTGCGATCAATTGGTGGCTTTAGGAACAACAATGGGCATCATTTTGAGGGTTCCGTACCTTAAAAGGAAAAAAGGAACCCTTATAGGATCACTTTGTTATCTCTCTGTCTGTCAAGATCCTTTTTCTCAGGAACGCGAGGAGGTATCAAGTTTAAATTAATATTAAATACGGTCCCTTGAAGCTGTAAAAAAATCAAGCTTCTAAGTCAATGCAATGAAAAAATACGGTCAATTATGCTGCATATTTTGACACTCGCAAATAAATCAAAACCTTCATGTTGACATAGAATCTTGAAATTTGGCAAGAAGCAAGGCCTCATAGCATAAGTAAAGGGGAAAATCCAAAGACGGTTAATTTGTAGTTATATCACATAAAAAACATTTTTTTTCAATAAGTGCCTGTGAAAGATATGGTAGGCAATATATTTTCGTTTTAAAAAATTAAAATTTTGTAAATAATTTAATAAGAATACTTTGTATCATTAAATGTTTATAAATGCCTAAATATGTATGGAACCCTCGTAGGGCGAGTTCCACTCGTGCTTGATAGTTAGGGTTGCCTGTCAGAATAGGTTTTTATTAAAATAACTATTAAGCTATTAAAATAACTATTAAAATAACTATTAAGTTAAGAAATTATTTATTTTATTTTAGTGATCACTCATTTTGAAACTTTTATCATGTTTTTTTCCAAGATGGTATTTTTCAAATTGGTGACTGATTTCTCAGACACTATTGAAATTATTTCTTTCTTATTTCGCACAAACTTTTAAGATGTGTAAACATTGCCATAGAATAAAGGATGTTTTTGCCCCATATTTTTTAATTAACAAATGCGAGTGATTTTTCTATGGAAAGACAATATTTTGATCTTTGACGACCACTATCCTCGCTAAATGAAAAATAAAGAAAGTTATCTATCAACAAGAGAATATTATATATTAGAAAAATTACTGTTTTCTTGTCTCAGATGAGTATTTTTTCTTGAATGGCGCCCGCTACTTTTTGTATGGTCAATAAGACACTATGCAAAAAAGTCTCTTCTTAACGCTGCGGCTTCCCATGGCTATGAATAGCAATAATATTGGTATACAGTACCTTACCTTCCTCTTCACATTCCTTTGGAAATACTTTTACCCTGTTGACATAAAGGGTGCCAAAAGGTTTCATCTCGCTGCCATAGAAAGGAGACCTCTCATCGTGCGGCGCATTAGACCTCAGTGAACTCACAGCTTCGCGTGGAATTGTTTGTTGGTCTGGAGACTGCAAATAGTTTTGGCGTAATAACAAAAGTTATGTTAGTTCTATTTAACTTTATTACTCTGTACTATCAATCACGAGGTCTACTACAGTAGGATCAATTTGTCTTATATGGAGACTGTATACATTATGAACGAGAAAAAAATAATCTATACAGTGAAAAAATTAAAAGAAACCATTATTGGTTTTTTATTTATTCTCTGTCCAAGCCTAAAATTTTATGACCTATGTGACATTTGAAAGTAGAGAGACTACGTTTGGATCAGAGATGCTAGTAGTTAGATATTTAGTATTATTTTGAAATCTTACTAAAGCAATAATATTTTTCAAACCAAATTAACAATTTTACTCATTGCAAACATAAATAAAATTTGAAAATACTGTTACTCTTCCAGATTTGTAGTCGGTGCCAAATTGAATGTGACCCTTATTTGTGTAGTGTGGGTGTGCATGAACGTGACAGAGAGCAGGGTTGACTTTGCAACGATTCCTAAATTTTTTAATAGTAGCAGTATTTTCCAAACTTAATTTATATTTGGAAATAATATTGTACTATAAAAGTTCCAATTAACTCGTATTTTTGTTGTCATGTTACATGCTTAGGGAATGAGAGCTAGTCCGAAAAAGTGTAAAATTTTTATTCACACTTGCTGCAGTAGCAGAAGCATTTGTGTATTTACAAGTGTATGTTAAATTATTTTTCTGCTGGCTTTCTATTGTAAGCCAATTATCTGCCAGACCATTCCATTCGGTATGTATTTATTTGCATTGTAAATTATTACTTTATCAATTATTGAATACTTAAAATCGAAAAATTACAATAAAATTTTCCGTAAATTCGTTTATTTTCATTATTAATTAAACTCGATTGAAATTGTTTTTGGTAAATTATATTCATTTAAATTTTTAAAATAATTAAATTTCAAATAAAATGATTAAAATAAAAATAAATATATTTTAATTTTTGAAATAATTAAATTTAATTCTAAAACTAATTTAAAATTTAATTCAATTAGTTTATTAAAAGCCATTTTAAAAATAATTAAATTTAAAAAATAAATAAAATAAAAACAATTAAATTTTAGTATTTAAAATACCTCAATTTGAAAGAAATAAAATTTTAATTTTTAATATATACAGCAAAAGGAACTCCGTTCCAACTGGGGTGTACTTCCCACAACACCTCTTGTTCATTTTTATTGTTAAAAAGTTTTGTAGTAAACACTTTTAATTTAATAATGTATTTATTAAATTTTTAAACCTTTACAGCTACATTAAAATAATCTGTAAACATATTATAGACTTGTTGTCTATAACACCTTTATTTGCTGATTTTTTCAGATTGTTGAGACTCAAAATAGCAAAATCAATCAAGTCAAAAGTATTTTTGAGCTAAACAAACGAACAGTTATATCTACATCAAAGTGAAGTTCTATAGAATTGTAAATGACAATGATATCTGTTGTTGCAGGATATATACGGTTAATTATTAGAAATTGATTGTTATCAGCATTCAACCGAACTGTAAACGACAATGATATCTTTAAAATTACTACAGGATGTAAATGGTTAATTATTAGAAATTGATTGTTATAAGCATTCAACCGAATAGTAAACGACAATGATATCTGTAAAATTGTTACAGAATGTATACAGTTAATTATATGAAATTTATTGTTATAAGCATTCAAACAAACTGTAAACGACAATGATATCTTTAAAATTATTGCAGGATGTATACGGTTAATTACTTGAAATTGATTGTTATAAGCATTCAACCGAATTGTAAACGATAATGATATCTGTAAAAATGTTGCAGGATGTAAACAGTTAATTATTAGAAATTGATTGTTATAAGCATTCAACCGAACTGTAAACGACAATGATATCTTTAAAATTGTTGCAGGATGTATAGCGTTAATTATTAGAAATTGATTGTTATAAGCATTCAACCGAACTGTAAACGACAATGATATATTTAAAATTGTTGCAGGATGTATACTGTTAATTATTAGAAATTTATTGTTATAAGCATTCAACCGAATTGTAAACGACAATGATATCTGTAAAATTGTTACAGGATGTATACGGTTAATTATTAGAAATTGATTGTTATAAGCATTCAACCGAATTGTAAACGACAATGATATCTTTAAAATTATTGCAGGATGTATACGGTTAATTATTAGAAAATGATTGTTATAAGCATTCAACCGAATTGTAAACGACAATGATATCTGTAAAATTGTTACAGGATGTATACGGTTAATTATTAGAAATTGATTGTTATAAGTATTCAACCGAATTGTAAACGATAATGATATCTGTAGAAATGTTGCAGGATGAAACAGTTAATTATTAGAAATTGATTGTTATAAGCATTCAACCGAACTGTAAACGACAATGATATCTTTCAAATTGTTGCAGGATGTATACTGTTAATTATTAGAAATTGATTGTTATAAGCATTCAACCGAATTGTAAACGACAATGATATCTGTAACATTGTTGTAGGATGTATACGGTTAATTATTAGAAATTGACTGTCACAAGCATTCAACCGAATTGTAAACGACAAGGGTATCTATAAAATTGTTGCAGGATGTATGCAGTTAATTATTAGAAATTGATTGTTATCAGCATTCAACCGAATTGTAAACGATCATGATATCTGTGAAATTGTTGCAGGATGTAAATGGTTAATTATTTTCTATTAATTTTTTAATTGTTATAAGCATTTTTATAATATATGTTACAAGTTTGGATTTTATACACAATTAAAATATAGTATAAATATCCAAACCATTTAGAATACAGTTAATAAAGGTCGTAAATAACTGTTATGTAAAATGAAAGATTAAAACAAAATGTAGTCATGGTTCCGACACTGTCCAAGCAAAGTCGGGACAGGTTATAGATATGATTTGGGAATTAAACAATACATAGAAATTTGAAGCAAAGGGATATATTATACAAAATTAATTTTTATTGGAAGTGCACTTTTGAAGTAAAAAAATGATATTGAAATGATTTATGACATATTACGAAAGAAATGTTTCATCTTAAAAACTTTAAAAGTAAAACTATTCACTTCTTATAATAAATGGACAATTTTATCGTAATAAAAATTATTTTGAAACGTAGTTATTAGAATATATAGTTATGAACAACATATTAATAAAAAAGGTTTTAATTGTTAGTTCTGTAATTATAATATATATTTACTAAGATTATTTATGTAGGTTCCTATAAAGAGATCCATGGACTAGTATACCCACTAGTTATAAAATGGTCACAATTTTGAATTTACAGATATAATTATTCCTCTAAATTGCTACATAATCTTTTATCATAGGTTAAATAGTATGTTAATCACTCCCTCCATGTATTGACGTAGTGTTTCCTAAACGAAAGTAAATATAATGCGATCTAACTCCGCCACTTCCAAATTACAATAATACATTGATAAATGTTTTTTTATGTAATAACTTAAAGTATGATTTATTGGCGAATCGATAGGTATGAGTATACAATAGAATCTTCTGTTTGAAGACAACAGATGGATTAATTATAATCACAACTATACTATACATCATAATGCTATTATGTAAATTATATAAAACTATTATGTAAATTATATAAAAATCTTTAAAAGAAAAATGTTTTACCATATAAGAGATTCCACTATCGGTTCCAGCATCCCATGGATACAAAAATAATTCCCGGCTTTCAATCCACGATTTATTCGGAAGACACAATTCGAGGCCAGCGATCCCAACGAACCAATCAGGAGATGGACTGATGTTCATTACCACTGATATCAAGTGGTGTTTGTTATCCACTCTTGCAATAGCGTACGTGGGTTCTTCAAGATCAGGATAATTATGTCCTTTGCCTTTTATCAAAGTCCGAACATTGCCAAACTGTAAAAGTTTTGAAAGGTTTTTAATTGACATAGTTTGATATTAAAAAATTTGATTTTAAAAGTAAAAATATTGGTTTTTTTCAGAATTTGTTATTTTACTTTTTTGTAATATAGAACCAATTCACTTGATTTTGCATTATAATGTTTTCATAATTAACAGTAATAAACTTTACAAAATAACTGTCAACTAAAGATATACAAATGCAAAGATGTGATAAGACATAAGAACTTATTTGTTGTTATAAACTTAGCACCTACAATATACCTTTTAATAACACCACATTCTTATTCATTGTACGATGCATATTGTACTTTCTTTTTAAATGAAACCAGTCAGCAAACAATATTTTATTCTCTCAACAATTTTTTATTAAAAGATCTTCTATTTTTCTATAGCTTGAATTTGATTAAATTCTGACATTTATATTGAAGTCTACTTTGATGTCTTCATAAAATATTTTATACTGTTCCGTTCAGAAATGATTACAATTAAATACATATCAATTTTGTGTTAGAGGTATTATGATCCGCTCAGGTTTAAATTGTTGTGATGAACAAAACTGCAATTTATTACGGTTTATATAACTTCATTCATAAATTTGTATAGCACGCTTTGACTCCGTTCTGTTAAATCATTATCTATAAAATCCAGAAAGACATATCGTCGATCATATTTTAATATAGCCAAAGTGATATTTTTCCAAATGTAGTTTTTGATACCAAGAGAAATCTCTTGGAGGAGCATTGATTGATAGTGTTATCTGACATCATAGATGTGTGTTGTAAAAGCAACAACACCTTAACAGGCCGTCACGCAAATTATGCCATTACGGGTGTAATCAGCGATGATATACAGAAATACACAACAAATGTAAATAAATATCATTAGAGAGATATATATTTATCTTTAAACTTGGGAAAGGATTTAAAAAATCATGAAATAAGTATTTTTTTGAATGATTAATCTCAAATATTACGTTAATTTATAATAAAAAATTATATTTAGTAAATCAAGAAATATTTATTTTAAAATCTATTTTTAAAGTTACGAAGAAAAATTTTAATATCTGTTACATTTATCTCATAAACATGAATTCAAATGGTCTAAAATTACAAATTATAAAATTCTCCTATAAGGATGTATGAAAATTTCAAACAATCACTGGCGGTCGACAAAGACGCATGCTTGCGCTATTTTGCTGTCTGCCATACTTTCGTAATATAACATTACACTCGTACACGATTATGTTTCGGAATCCTTCACGATTTTGGGTCATTTTAAAGTTAAACACAATTGATAGGAAAATATCATGATTTAACATGATCATTAATTGTTTTGGTTCAATCTATTCGTCACAATATCCAAAGAGACGAGCTATTAATTTATAAATAAATAAAATGAATTAATAAAAAGCTCTTTAAATTAGGCTATGTATGTTACTAAAAAATTAATTTCAAAAATAATTATATTTTTAGTCACTATAAAAACAATTAATATATTTAATATATACATAACGGCAGCTTAGGCGGGTGGTGTAGCCATTAATATCCTTAGCCCTAACCCTTCTTGCCGTTTATTTTATGGGACGAAGAAAACATTAAAGCAAAATGTATTTAATAGTTATGTAATGTATCATTTTGTAAATGATTTTCCATATTGTTTCGTGGCGAATATGAAAAATCATTTACAAAACGTTACATTATGTAAATATTACAATTTTACATATTTACATACCTTATTAAAAAAATTAAATTGCGATTAGATATAAATTCATATATGTTGTTTATAAAACATAAATATACATAAAATGCCTTGTATATTATTTTTGATATTGTATTTGCAAGCCATAATTTATGGATTAGATACTTAGGATTTTATATTCAATTTCATATTAATCTTTTAACATATATTTTTAACAATAATTTAACAGATGTAAAAAAAACTAGCCGTTTATCAATAAAAGCTAAGATGAGAAATGTGTTAAAATTAGACGGGTTTAAGAGGAGATAATTTATTAGTTTATATAACAAATAGTTTCTTCTCTCTTTTTTTGGTCTAGCTAAGTAGAACTTTTAAGTCAGTTATTTAAATATTTTTCCACAATTTTTTTCAAACTAAATCTAAATATTGGATTCTTTAATTATAAAGTTATTATCAAAAAAATACCTAGGTATGCGTTTCGAAACATTGATGTAAGGTATGTGTGACATATAAACTTTTAATAATCTGAATGAATTTATAGATTTGATATATTTTATTGGGTATAATTTAAAAATTATTAATTGCCTCAAACATTCAAGGACCGCTTGTGTGGTGTTGTGAACAACCAAGTTTTTGCACCATCTATTACAGGTATTTCTGTTGAAATAAATTTTGCCAACCTGGTGACAGGCACTTATTTCCCTGACCAAATGTAAGACAACAATTTTCCTTGGCAAACAGGAATCCTTTCGCCCCGAAGAATATGTGTGTACTATTTTTTAATGAAAACGCCAAAATCACTCAAACGTACAAGAAATTTCTTTCTTATTGTGACGCACATTTTAGTGGTTTGCAATCAGCAATTGTTTTCATATCATTGTGATATGTAGTACGCATTGAAACTGTATTTGAATCGATTGAAAACTTGAAACAAATCATATTTCACTAAATCATCAATATAAACATAATATTTATGTAATTTAATTGAAAAAATAGAAAATGGCAAGTTAGTAAGCTTCACCCCATTTTCTACAAATCAACCTTTGACGAAGATAAAATATATACGACCAAAATAAAATAAAAAAATTCTAACGCAAGACTTCACTTCTATAATACTGAAAAGACATTATTGGACGAAGGCGAACTTTTTGATGAATTTTTTGGCATACAATTTTAATATAAAGTTAAATGGACAAGGAAACTTTGCTTATTTGTCATATGCTGATAAATGACTCAATGTAATTAAAGCAACACAAGAAAATAATGTGAATTTAATTACTGAAAATTATTGAATTTATTCTGTGCAAAAATCTGAAAAATGGGGTAGTGTTCAGACTTGACTCCAAAAAATAATGACAACCTTGTATAAACGGATTCAAAATATAGATCAACTCACCTCTGACTGAATTTCTTCTTCGAGTGTCTTCGTGAATCCATTTTCAGCAAGCATTTTCAAACCCTCACTTGCTTGTAAACCATGCTCCCAGAAACGGTAGTCCGACGTATGCGATGCACCAATGAGATCACTGAATCGGATTAACCAATTCATTTCTGGAAAATCACGGGGATGCGTATTTTGGGACCAACTTCCTTGGAAAACGATCTATGTTAATAAAAATAAAATAAATACTGCTGAATTGTCAACATTATTATCAATTAAATGTAATGTTTTTAATTTTTCTAAATTTATATTGCATACCATTGGGATACAGTATCTTAGCCAATTTCACAAGACTTGTATTCATCTACACATATAATAAAATTGCAAAAAATTTGAGTATGTACATGGACTATTTTTAGGTAAAACTATTACTAAAGATGTCTAAAATAACAGTTTTTAGAATTTTTGTCTGTTTGTTGGTTTGTTTCTTTGTCTGTGTGCACCTTCATTGTGCACGCTATCAGCAACAATTCAACCAATTTGGATGTGGTTTTCAGTGGTGTATATAAATGAGCTTGGGCTAACATTTTTGCTTGATTTTCATTTCAATTGGTTCACAAATAAAAAAGATATGTCAATCTTTAGTTTACGTTCGGTGTGCACTTTCTTAGGTACGTTCGTTGTTACCAGAACCGGTGCAGCCAATTTGGTTGCTAACGCCATCTATGAGCATTTTTAGTAAACTTTATGCTCATACAAGTTCTGAAAAAAACTAAAAAAAAACATAAAATTTCCCAATAACTTTTCTTACACTGAATTCCACGTGAACATAGTCATAGGCATGGCTATTTCAAAATCATTTTCTTTATTTATTCATAAAAAAGATTAATTGAGAGATTTAGATTTATCTTTTCTTAGAATTACTTTATAAATCAATAATAAAGGATACAACAGTAGAAATTTATTATTATTACCAGTCATATTGAGTGTATAAATCCAGTTGCCATAAAAACTGACATTCCTTTTATTTGTTAATTAATTATCCTTATATACATACACAGGAGCTTATTTCAACAATAAGCAGTATCAACAAATTGATTGATACAAATCTTTTGATTGTATAGATGCTTATGCAACAAAGATTAAACAAACCATTATTATGTTTCTTACAGTATACAGGTTTATGTTTGTTAATTAGCTACTGTCAAAGAAATTCTTAAGTGATACATGTGCCATCTTAGCATCATTTCTTTTAATGAAAACAAAAATATGATACAGAGTCATTTCCACCTATTTCATTACATGAAAATAAAAAATTGATATGTTACTACAATTATGACTCTCAGAAAAACCTTTAGAAAAGATGTCAGTAAATGAGATATGTCATTATAAGCAATGTCCTAATGAGAGGTATTTTGAAACAAGGTTATTATATGGGATCCAGCAGAGACTTCTCATTTACAAATAGGTTGTTATAATCGATACCATTACAATCAATTTCTACTGTATAAAAATATTTTTGAAATACCTCCTTATTTTTGGAGTATAAATGTTTTATGATTTATTAATTGAATCAACATTTTGTAAATAATTATTTTTGAAAAGATTTTAGTAATGAATTAGTTTGAGTTGCTTAAAGCAGAATTCTTAAAAGTCAATCAGACAGCTTTGTTTTTCATTTCACTGCCATCTTCATCATTTTTATTATTGCTATCTTGTAACACCAGTATCAAGAAGAGTTCAACCCTTCTTGCATTATTGAGTTAATTAATTTAAAACTTTCAGAACACTCTTCATTGTCATCTAGTGTCATTAGACTACAGTTTCAAAAAGCTGGTACAACAATTTGTATAAACTTTTGTTTTTTGTTAATGACACATATGTTAATTCCATTGATTCCTCTTCCAACTTTGCTGTTATGTGGTACATACAGGTCTTGTTATCAGTGAAATTTTGCTTTTAAAATCCTTGCTTTAATTGCTGTACTTGTTTGGAGCCAGGGATACCCTGCCTCACTATTTGTTTTGTGGAGATCCGTCCATATTTTCGCAATCCATTCTGAGCGCAACTTCCAATATTTGAGATTCTTTGTGATTATAACATATAGAACAGTTCTAGAAGCTTATGAAAACTTACGAGGTAACTACGAAATCGTAAATCATTTAACTTCTTAATTTTTCTGGTTTACTTCTCGTTATCATTTATACATATGTGGCTATCACTATACATTTTAAATGAGTTCCTAACCATTCCATTACTAATTGTTTTTTCTATATATTCTTCACTAATGTGCTGATAAATTACAAGTCTTCAAATACAAGAAGCATTTAAGAAATATATTTGTATATTCAAGTTACTTTTTTTATAATAGGTATTGTATATAACGGTTTTTTACAATGAAATATTTTGAAGAATGTAAATAAAACTTGATTTTTACCAAATAATATGCGTATCTAGCTAAGGAATATAGGTGGTTAGTGCACATGCGCAATGGGAAAAGCTGCAATTTAATAGATTTGTAAGGAAACAGTATTTATTTTCCGAACAAGTCTCATATGAGGAAAGGTGGAGAAAATGAGAGAGAGCTTCAGGAAGGTATAAAGAAGTAAATGTATCGGAATCATATCAATATAAAAATACAGTTTTTGATAGACTAAAGAGCGTCATTACAGATCCTTAACATGTCTTTAATTTTTTATATGTGATCTGTAAGAATTTTGAAGTTGTTTACAAATAATACCTCATTAGTGAAAAATCAATCAATATTGACAAGTATTTACCTCATATTTAGCTTCATCACATGCTTCACATTTTTCTAGCCTGTAACCTTCTTGAAGGTCCAAATATTCTCGTTCATTTTCACACAGCTCCCTACTGAGAAGACCCACTGCATCGTACCAAACATTATAGTACTCTGTTACTTGGGCACGTACTAATACACAGCCTGAACCTTGTAATGGTGCTTTCCACTGTACCTGTAAACAAAAACTGGAATATGAAAGCTGACCATGAAGCACCTTTTAATAAATTAAAAAATTGGAAGCAGGAACAGGAGCAACTATATAATACTTTTGATCTAGATCTATACGGTTATTGCCTCGTTTAAATTTATTCAGATTTTATTTTAAACAAAGTGTATTAAATGCAATGAATTCTATCACTGTTTCAGAAAAACATTAACAGAATAGCAAAAAATTAATATTTGACTAAAAATGAATTTATATATATATATATATATATATATATATATATATATATATATATATATATACATATATATGTATATATTTATATATATATATCGTGCAAGTTTATATATCGTGCAAAATTTCATCGTCATATGACAATGGCCACCCGTGCCGACAAGGCATCATTGTTTTTCTAAACAACGGTTTTAGACTTAGTTGCATGTAAGTTATATTATGATCAAAATACATATTTTATAATAGAAAACAGTGGAAGATTAATTTAGGTTATGTATTTATTTATAAAATTGAAAAAGATATATAATTCAGGATTCATGATACTTTTTTTTTAAAGTATTTTTCTTGAAATCTGGGTACAACTTTCTGTGTTCTTGTACACAAGTTATTAATCCATGAAAATCTTGCACTCTTCTGCAGCAGTTATTAATCCATGAAAATCTTGCATGAGCTTCACGCCTCTCTCTGCTGTGTCCTTGACTGCCTTCAAGTGCATAACTTTTTTTTTAGCTTCATGAAAGGAAGGGATTTGTTCCCATGAAGAGACGTCTTCTTGGAGAAAAGCGTTATAAATTTTTAACCACGATAATAAATTTGTGCTCTTGATGGTCACGAAATCACTCAAACGTTTTCCTGAAACAATAAAAGAAATATATTAACAAAATTATCACATTTTCTAATGATAAAATGAAAAAGAAACACTTATTCAACTCACCGTACAAAGAAACAGATATTTCTTCCTTCGATGGAATATATCTCTTCCCAAAATCATACAAACTTTCCCTTTGTAAATTCGATACGATATCAGCTTTGGTTTGTGTATCAACTTCATCATCAAATAATGAAAATGAAACTATTTCTTCTGATAAATACCACAAATGTTGGCTGAACTTGGTCAGAGCTGCTTTAGAAATCACTTGGTCGACTGTTTCGTAGTTTTTCAATGTTTTTAAGAAACATAAATCTTGATTCGGGGCTTTTACTGCCAAATTGCACTCAAGCCAGGGTTTTAAATAAGCCATTGCAATAAATAAGCAAACATCTTGCAGTGCTCGTTTGTCCTTAGCACTCACTTTAAAGTGTGATTGCAGCAAGCATATATTTAAAGAGTAAATAGCTCTTGCCATCCATCTTGCCTGATGCATGGCGCCAAGTGGTCTGATTTTAAATTTATTTTCATTATCTCCCCCCAAAAACACTATATACAGTTCAATCAACTCCCGATAATCGTCACGTATAATAGATTTCAGTAGTTCTTTTTTATAATAACTAATAAGTTCGTTAATCATCGTTTCACAAAAATATTTCTTTACGAAATCAGTACATGTTTCGGTAGCAGTTGCATCTTTTCAGTTCTTCCAATTGTCTCTAAATTTTTTAAATAACGGGATATCGGGACTGCTAGTAACTTGATGGATCTTTGATTCAAACACACATTTCAGTACTAGTTCATACATATGATGGCGGCAAGCAAAAAGTAAGAATTCCCTTTCTAATTTTTGCTCCAAGAGCACATAAGCCGCATTTAAGCGGCCTGTATTAGAAGCCGTTGTGTTGCAGCACATAATCTGTACCTTGTCATTGAGATCCCAATCAGAAAGGACATTTAAAACAGCTTCAGCTTGATCTTTGCCAGTAGAACTATCGAGTTTTGGCACTGCCAGAAGTTGGTCTTTTTCTCCGAATAAAATGAGAATTGGCAGGCGTTCTTCCTTTGAACCTGTCACATTTAAACCGGGAAATAGCTTTCCATCCCAATGAACAGTTACAATTTCAGGCATGTTGTTCTGAAGATCAGTTTTTATCGATTCTGCTCTCTCTTTTCTCATTTGGGTCCGAATTCGTTGAATAGAAGACTTGTTGATAGGAAAGTCTTCACAACTGAGACCAAGTGCTTCTACAACAGCCTGAAGTATATAAACAGAATTTTGTAGCAGATAGCGAAGTCACGGATTGCGATTGCGAGGTGGAAGGTAAATTTTCTTCTAAACTTTCGTCAGAACTGGTAGACTGTTCGTGAAGATCTTGAGGTGGGATAGAGGTGTCTGAAGTCAATAAATTCATATCAGTCAAATGCTTTAGTCTTTTTTCCTCTTCTCCTAGTTCTCTCTGCCTTACTCTTTCTTCTTTCTCAACTAACTTTTTGTCAACACCCAATCAACCCGAACACCCTGGCTCTTTTTGTTTTTGTAAAAATATTTTGTCTTGCTCTATTTTGATTCCTTGTAGAGCATCGGCATGCGCAATATCAAATAAATTATCTAAATCTTTTTGAAACTTCTCCTCGCGGTGCTTATAAACGTCCTATGTTTTCTTTACAATTTTTTTGTAGCTCTCTCCAAACATGGTAAAGATCCACAAGTTTTTTCACACAATTAGATACAGCTCTGGTAGGTATTCTAGCTTTTTCCCAAAATATGGACTCACGCATCACAAGATTTGCACTTTCATTAACAGTCAATTTTACCTCGCGAATATTAAAAAACAGAACTGAGAGAACTTGACGATTAGACGGCAACTTTGCACCCGTTATTTGGTGCTTTATTTCACCAAGCAAGAAAATATTTTTCTTATTACTTCTAAGTTCCACTGACATCTTGAAAATAAACTATTATGCACGTTAATTAAGCGATACACCGGTGAAAACACGGAAACAAATGACTACAAGAGCGAGTACGCGCCGGTCATTCGCGTTACATATTTCGCGCTCAACTCGGCACGGGTTGTGGTGCTTCAAATAAGATAAATATTTATTTTCGAGTGTTTTATGGCCAAATGAAAAAAATTAGAAGGTATGCGTTAGAAAATAAAAACTTTGAAAAATAAGGGACACCTAATATATATATATATATATATATATATATATATATCTATATATATATATATATATATATATATATATATATATATATAACATATATACAAATAACATAGTTTTTATTTTTATCTTTTTGTAATTCTTTTTTATATTTTAAATAGATTGTTGTGTTCTGATGGTCATGTCAAATTTCTATATAAGTAAATGTGATTAAAATAATGCTTGCATCTAATCATGCCTCCTTTCAGTAATGTTACATGTATAGATATATTATTTCCAACCGCAACGGTGACATGGTTTTAACTTTTTGGACAATCAATAATAAGTGGTTTTGACAGTTTATTGAATAATCAGTATCTTATGAGAGTGCAGTGACAGATGATTTTCCTTAAAATACAATTTAATATGTATAACTGAATAGAAAAAAATTTTAAGTTTTCAAATTTCCCTTTTTAAAGCCATAAGTGAGTAGGTTTTCTCGTCAAATGTTTAATTTATTTTAAACGTTTCTTCTGAAGTACTAATACCAAATCTTTCACAATCTAATGGACCTATTAGTTTGAAAATAATATTTAAATTATATAAGAATTAAACAAAACTCACCGTAACTTCACTCTTAGGCAGAGTGTTTGCTTCTTTAATTGCAGAACATCTTTCACTAAATTTAGTTATCGTATCTCCAGGAATACGCAATATCATACCAGGACCAGCTGTCTGAGTTTCTTCTTCTTTATCTTCGCTTGTTTCAGCATATATGTGAAATCCAGTAAATTTGTTTGGTCTTGCTTCATTGATGACACTGTGTAGTGTTACTAAAAATTGGTATGAATTGTAATTTTGTAAATCACAACGGTATGAATGCTCATCAGGTACCATGTTAATTAAGGGGGTTTCAATATTATCGAGAAGTTAATGCTATATATTTAAATCTATTAGAAGTTAATCAATAGCATTATTAATTTTGAAAAATAATATTACAAAAAATATAGTATTTGCTATAAATTCGGAAACAATTAGGTTTTCTAGTTATCATCATAAAAAATTGTTGTTAAGTATATCATTTGGTCAATAAACTTTCAAAAGAGCAGAATGTTTTCAATTATATTTTTTATTTTATTGCTACCATATAAATATTTTTGCACATATCAAAAATTTATAATATTCATCTGACAAAGAGATTGTTCTCTGATGATGTTAATACTTATGAAAACATAGTGAAGAATTATTTTTATTATAATATTTTGTTGAGAGACAAAATTATTTTCATTTGTTATTTCTAACTTTTGTTTTCATTAACTGCTTAAATAATTGTAAGTGAGCATTCTGAAAACATTTTCATTGCTGTCTAAATAAAGAAATTTTGCTTGAAAAACTTTAATTTCATGGTTCGCTATTATTGTCAAACTTACAAGTTTAAGTTGTAATATGAATATATTCCATATACTCTAATCTAATTGAAGTTGCCTTTATTAAACCAGCAGTGTAAAAATAAGTACATTTTAAAAGGTAACATGTCAATTTTCTATTTTCTTTTCTTTAGTTGAATTACATTAAATTTTTAAAATTTCTTTTTTATATGCTCAATTCTCACTTCTTTTTCCACATTCTTTTTTGCCCAACTTTCAACCAATTGCTCAAGTCTCTTCACTCAGATGAGTATATTAACTAAACCATTGGCTATAATAAATGTTACTAGTACAATTAACATCTGGTCAAAATGAAGACAATAAAAGATGAAGTGGTCTTTTGCACGAAAGATATTTAACAATTAAACTTCTTAACATATATCAATAAGTTGTTTTTACACATATTAATAAATATTAATAAAGTAGAGAAAAGTAAAATAATTATTTACATTAGAGTCCAATTTTTTATTTCCTTGTTATATGATTATTTTTAAACTTTTAGTATAAATCAATAAAACGTAAATTGTTCTTTAACAATAAAAATAACTTGTAATAATTGTTATTAATAACAATAATTTACAGTCAAAACTAGCAAGTTTAACTTAGCAATATCAATTTTAATATACTCAGACTACATATTCTACTATGTCATTATGGGTGAATACAAAATATTTCTACTATGTATTGTGAAATTTTGATAAAACCGCACACAGAGTTTTATAACTTTACGAATTTACTGTAATTGTATTTAGTTTCAATTAATGTAATTGTATCGCGTAAAACAAGGGGGTTTTAACAAAAAATGTTGTGTCAAGTAAACCTTCAAGTATTTTGAATATATCGTAATGGTATAAATTGGCACTTTAATATTTTTTTTCACTCACCGTTATATATTTCTCCAGGTACGTAATATTTAATATTATTGGCTACTGTAAGATAAAATCTATCATCGGGTGGCGCCGGATTTGCAGGAAAACCAGGCGGCGGTCCTTCGCATTTTGACATTCGCGCCATTGTGTTTACAATCAGGGTAGCCACAATTACGATTACAACACTTACGCTCCACATGTTCGCGGCGTTTTGACTTGTCATCTTATCAGGATGTTTGTTACTATTTTTTAAGTATTAAAGTTTGACTTAGCTTTAAAAAAATGTATTAAAATAAAAGTCCCTTCAATTATAATATCTGAAAATTAAAAGACAATAGATTTGAGATATTCATTACATATATATTTGTTTATGCTTCGAACAATTTTCGTATTTTATTAGTTAATTGTAAAAAGTACAATGACGTACGACTGAAAATTATTAATGGGGAAAATACACATTTTAAGTCTCACACAATCTTCACGAATCTTAGAAATTTTCACAAAAAAACTTAACACAATTCAAAAATATTAAATTCAATTACAATTCACACTGAACAATTAAATTTATTTTAAAGTTTACATGTGTGTAGAAAATGTCTAATATTGAACTTTGCACGTCCTATTGCTTTAGACTCTATTCGATATTGAACACACGCCAAGATTAAAATAAATGTAGAATAAATTATTACAGTATCGTTATTGTGCGTGACCCAACTGTATTAAATTCACTACTGGCACTAATATAGTATTGGAACTATCCCGGAGCAAATGTCACGATGTGTTTATACCTACCCTGTTACCATCGGCATTTGTGTGTCTTTATCATTATTTTTAATTGTGTTTCCGTTAAGATAATTTTGTTGGGATTTTTTATTCGTTTTCAAATAAACACGTTTATTGGATACGCGTTCAGTTAGAATTTATATTTCTGGAAGACGTTGAATTAAATATGAGGCTAAATGAGCTTCTTATAATCTGCAAATATTTTTGTTAAATAGGTAATTAAGTATACAATAGAATGGCTTGTCAACTGAATTAACTTCATTAGTTTAGTGTTTTGTATCAAAAGGTGAAAACTTACCTCGTCCTTATGGTTTTACCTCGGTGTTTGTGCGTTCGATTGTCTGTTATAGCCTTTTAAAATCTATATTCATAACATTCTAATATTCATCATATATATGTTTAAAAACAATTTTATAATTTAAATCTGAATTATAATCAAAGTATTGATTATAGCGCAAAAATAATTTGCAGTTATTTTTGATATTATAATTACTTATTAAGTAATAAAAATGTCAATATGGTCCGATTTGTATAAAGGCTGTAGATCCAAAGACTACGCACGCATCATCCGCAATTGGTAAATGCTACACGAGTGAATCCATATGAAAGTTGGAGTTGATTGAAACCATTTTATTTTATGGAAGCCCTACAACAAACGAAAACTTAAAAAGTACCTGTTAAAACTAATTTGCGGAACCCTGATAGTCTTGTTTTATGGAATACACTCAAGGAATCATTGGATTAAGGAACAGTTAAATGTAGTTCGACTTATCCTATCATTTTATTTTGTAATCATTTTGACTTTGTTTTAAGTAAATAATTTTGTATAAGATTAGTATAGGTACATAAATTAGGACATGGCAATTCAGTATTGCAAACTATTCTTATTTCGGTCCCTTTTGGAAAGTGAACTTTATTTACTTTAAAATCCAAAATCCAATTTCTTATTTTTGATAATGAGACTCAAATATTCTTTACGTCCACTTATGGTGTTTTTAATGTTTGGGCAATGTGCATACGCGGTGCGGCGCAGGTGCGGACGCGCGTTGTCCAAGTCCATAGTCATACGGGGGTACGGGCGTACGGGGGTACGGGCACTCAAGTCGATGTTCTTATGTTTGAATACGTTGCACTACCACTCCAGCCGAGCGCTTAGACATTTGAATGTTTTTTTTTCGTAGAAACTAGTCGATTATATGTATTGATATATAATTTATTAGATACGTGAATATAGCGAAAATATAATTTGTTTCATATTAATTCTACTAGATTACAAAAAACAACATATATCGGTATTTTCAGTATTTCTTGCTTAAATACACTATATGTGATATAATATAACAAAAATTCCAATTCCTGAGTAGTTTACTCTTAGATAGACGTAACTTTGGTCTAAAACAAATAATTTTAACAGATTTCAATCGTTTTAATTTTGATAATAAAAAGGAATCAAATAGTGAAATCATGGGTAAAACTCCTTGCTAATAAACTATAAATTGGAATTGTTAAATTAGAAAAACTGTATTAAAAATCTAATTTATTAATCTGGTTGCGTTTCGTTCGGATTTTGAGAATCTTTGAGCTCTTGAGACGAACAGATAGCCTGGGTTGCTTTGGATTCGAAGTCGCAGTTTGTAATTCGATATTTCTTTCATTTTTCCGTTTTCCAGGACCAGATTTATATTTATATGTGGCTGAATCTGATTAAAATATATTCATTTATGTAATTATTACAGACAAAGGGTTCAAATTTATAATTTTTTTTCGGAAGTGAATTAAAATAAAATGCAAGTTACCTTTTCCATTGTAATGGACGATTTAGGTTTTCTACGTACTTAATATATAATATGAATTAGAACCAATTACATCACAACTTTGAACAACATCAATAAATCACAAAAACAAAATATTATACACATAATATTATTAACTTGCACTGACTAGCATATCGACGGGAATAAACAATGGAATACGATGCCGGGAGCGCGGGAGCGCACGCCTTTAAAATCAAGGACGACGTGCGATGCTAAGACTCTTTAAAGTTGCTTCCGTTTCTCCAGTAATATGAAAGTAAAACGTTACGTTCGTTACGTTCCAAATACGTTACGTTCCATATCTGTTAATTTAAAGATGTTGTTGACAATTTCCTATTATGCTATTTTTAACAAAAATTGGCAACCCAATAAGAGTTTAATTATAATTTATGTGTAATTTTTAACTTACCGTTATCGAAAATTAAAAAAAATTGGAAAGTTATTGATTTCGGTCCGATTTTTGAAAATCGAGCTTTTATCAGATCTCGACGTTTTGAGACCCTAGAAACTATTTTGATTATTTTTGTCATAATGTCCCCGTGTGTGAGTTTGTGAGTAACCCTTAAATAACTTTTGAATAGATTGACCAATCAAAATGGGACTCACAGCGTTTGAAAGATAACTTCAGATTTGTTGATAACTTAGACTAACCTTGGATTTTTTGAAAATTTGAATGAAATCGATTGAGTAAATTTTGAGGAAATACAAAACTGAAATTTTCAAAAAAGTGTATAAAGTTAAGTAAAAGTTTTTTTAATATCTTTTAATGGCTCATTGACAATAAACAATGTCAAATGCGATACTAAAGAAATGTATTCGGCAAATTTTTCTATATACATCAATAAACAGCGTATATTTTAAGTCGCGCAATGGGGTTCTCCACTCAGGGAGATGCATTGGCGAAATGGCTATGGTTAGAGGTGAAGTGTAGAGGGGACAGAGGGAAGGGGATGAGGTTTGAGATGCCTTGTTGCTCTTTTTGGGCAGGTAGACGCCGTTGTTTGGATGTCTTCGCGTTTCATCTGTCGATTGTTTACTTTTCGCGCATTGAGTAAGAATAGTTTGAGGGATTTCGACAAAGTTTTCATAGGTGGAATTAGTTTGGTCTTGGGTAACATATAAGTTACATTTCTTCACAATCGACTTAATATTAAATTTTTTTTTAATTATCTGATTTCCAATAAAGAAGAAGATATGGATATTTGACATTTTAGAGTGTACCCACTCTAAAATTATCTATTGGATTAGTCAATTGTAATGAAATAAACACTAAATACTACTTCAAATTGACTCCTTTGTTCTTCTAAAAACTTCTTCCGAAGTGAGTTAGTAGTTCTCACATGACGCGCACACGCGCACACACAAACAACATTTTTCAAAATTATCTTGACGCATTACATTACTTATCTTTCAACTACCCTTCCACCAATTATTTTCTCGCAACTATTGTACAGAAGCGCAAAATTCAGTTTTATTATACGCAGATCATAATTGGTTGTGTCACTGATATTATTATCGTTGCCAGCGTTGAGGTGGATCTTGTTGTCTCTACTATCGCTGTCGTTATCGTTATTTTATTATTATTATTATCACTTTAACATTTGATTATAATGTTATTGCCCCTGTCATCGTCATTGTCATTGCTACTGTCATTATCATTATATTGGTTATTGTCAATATTATTTTCATTTTCAAATACAATCTCGTACAGAACTACGGAAAAAGTATTAATAATAATTTATTTTTAAGGCTATAGAAGGAGTTTAGGTTCTTATAATTCTTTAAGTGTTATTGAAAGTATCTTAGTGTTGCTAATGATAAACAAGTTTTTTCACGTGATGCGAAAATCAACATCACAATAACATTATAAATTACAATCTCCGTTGCTTGTATCCAGTTAAAAAAAACAAAACTCTTAATCTTTCCATTCCTAATTAGTGAAATTGTTGTCGTCCAAAAATCAATTACAAGAAAAGATCTTGTATGGTTAATACAAACTATACAAGATCATTAATTAATTAATTATGTTTTCTGTTTGCATGTTTCTAATTTCCTTTTTACTTCATATTTGTTATTTCCTTTTTTATTTTATCAAAAAGTTGTTTGAACAAAACAATGTCGCGCTTATTACTTAATAGTCCATGCGAAAGAAGTCGCGCGAAAATGTTAGTCTTAAATAAATAAATCCATCCAAAGATAAGGACAGTCCAAAAGTAAATTTACCTCTACAAGTTCAAACCTAGGCACTCGTAACAAAGAAAATTTATGTGACTGTGTAAATATCTATAAATCAGAATCCTACAACAAAAGACAGTTTTATTACAGTCAAGTTTAATAATAAACCGTTAAGTTTAATAAATGGAGAAAAGTTAAATAGATTGAAAATAATCTTTCTCAACGCGAGTATAATCGATAACAAAGCTTTGTTCCCGAGTAAATTTAACTTTTCTCGCCCATTACCCCTCATGTCCAAAAACGTTACGGAATATCGGTGAACAAACAAAATTATATATAAACAATTAAATAAAATGTAAATTCGCATAATTAAACAAAGGACAAACTGCCGTTTTGGCTAAACTTCCGCGCACTCTAAATAAACGTACTTCTACCTCGGGTTCGAAAACTTTTAAATGAGATTGTGATTGCGAAGAAAATTTAACTTGAAAGCAGAGACAACTTTTGGTAGGTCTCAAATAATTTGATTTTTCTCAACTTTTATGCTTTTCAAAATTTAAGCTCACGTACCTACATACGGCCTAAATTTAAACCCTCGGTAACTTGCGAGAAATCTTTTGAAGAGACTCGCTTAGATTTACAAGTTAAATTATGTTTCCGACAATATTATACGCTTGATATTCATTTATTTCCCTCCGCCTACTTTGTTCATTTAAATTTAACTTAAGATGGGCTGCAGATTGATTGTGGGATTCCGGTTTCCGCAAATTTTAGCAGATACGTTTTGATTTTAGTTTCGACCGAAAGTTTGACTGCGTTACAAGAACATGAAATACGTCTTTATAAATACGTCTTAATTTGGCTTTCAATCGAATTCCGCGACTAAGCAAAATTGGTTACAAAACCATATTCTTATTTCCTCCATGATGCATCTCCTTATTTTTCTTCAAATGACCGTAAAGTACATAAATTGTTTATTGTTTTAACAGAAAGGCCTAAAAGGCTATCGGCTCTTTACACAGTGATACTTTTATTTGGTATCACGACTGAATACAAAATCAATCAATTAAAATTCAGATTAGCGAAAATGTAAATGTACCGTTTTTTCTTTTGTTTTAAATGAAAGAATATACATTAAAAACGACGCATTTAAAAAAAAATAACGCTCGGACACGATTATTTTATTACAACAAATTGATTTGAAAAATGCTTTTTCTATGAAGAAACAACTATCAGTTGACTGTCGGACGTGAATTTTAAAACGTCTATGCGACTTTCTTTGCGTCTTTTCATATTTTTTCTTTTCTTGGGTTTGTTTTTTTATATAAATTCCTCTTTGTATTTGCAAATTCTGTTTTAAATGTTACTAAGAAATACAATCAAGTCGAAAATTCGAAAAATTAATTAAATAGAACTTTTAACTTATGCTTCCTTACCGAAGTGCACTTTGGTTTTCAAATCACTTTTTTTAATAAAATATTGCGACCGGACCGTACTTTTGGTTAATACCTCGTTTTTTACCTAAATTCTGTCATTTAAAACAAAAGAAAAATAGGAAATTCACATTTTCTCTAAACAAATCTTGTTCCATTATAATACTTTCGGCATACTTTTCAATGCATGATGGAGAAATGTTAAAACTTAAATATATTAACTTTTGGAATTAAGTGTTTCCATTATGTTGACTTGATAAATATCATTTATGCGTATGATTGTATGAAGAACGTATTTATAGGTAATTTATTTCATCTCATTTAACCATTACTAAAGACGTGTATAAATTATTAAAACTGACGCTGAATCATATTTAACAGTGTATGAATAGCAAGTTAATACTGAGCGGGCGGACCTTAAAAGAGTGAGCTAAAAGCAGCAAAGCTCTTACCGATTTTTACAAGCGAAATGTAGATGACGGACTTAGAGCTTTGGATCTAGGTTTATTGAATACTACATCTATCACCAGATTGAATTTTCCCACAGTGTATAGTAACAACGAAACCTTGCTTTTTGTGCGGCTGATTTTTGGAGGTAGGCAAATAGCTCTGAAACGCGTCGGTTAAGGATACAGTGTCCAGTAGCGCAGCTCATAACTTGGTGGTGCGCTACCGTGAACACAGATCTCGACTACATTTTGATATGTTTCAACGGAGTTAAACATACCTCAATGACTACTGTTTTGATGTGACTGTGTCAAAATTACCAAATTTTTGGTAGCAAGTAAGAATGTTTTAACGTACTGAATTTTTGTTTTTGTGAAAATAATATTAAGGAATAGATATTTCGAAAAATCAGCACAAGTTGATTGACATTAGTTAAGCGTAATTTTTCTTTATTTTATTTAAAGAAAAACTGAGTTATTTTGTTGAATTATGATAGAAAATTTGTTGCCCATGATCTAGGGAGCAGAGCTAACGCCAATTTGCCCCATCTTGCTTACACCTATGTGCAACCCAGAAAACATAAGTTGAATTAACTGAGCACTGACTAATAATTTCAATCACCTTCGTATGTCATGCAATGTCAACCTCTGATGGCAAGTAATGGATGACCTAAAACCAGAATATTGTAAAATTAAAATATTTTAATTCCAACTTTTAAAAATCAATTGGATCAATTGGACGTTAATATATTTAAGTTTTGACATTACAATATTTGCATTTACATGACTTTTAATATTCCCCATCATGCTTGAAAACTATGCCGAAAGTATTGTAATGGATCAAGTTCAGTTTAGAGAAAATGTAAATTTCCTATTTTTCTTTTATTTTAAATAAAAGAATTTAGGTAAAAAACGAAGTATTAACCGAAAATAGGGTTCGGTTGCAATTATTTTATTAAAAAAAGTGATTTGAAAAAAAAAGTGTACTTTGTTAAGGAACCATAAGTTAAAAGTTTTATTTAATTAATTTTTCGACTTACTTGTCATTCTCAGTAACACTAAACATAGAATTTGCAAACACAAAGAGGAATTGATATAAAAAAAAACAAACCCAAGAAAAGAAAAATATAAAAGTCCGCAAAGAGGATGGCATAGACGTTTTAAAAATAACGTCCGACAGTCAACTGACTGTCGTTTCTTCGTAAAAAGAATATTTTCAAATCAATTTGTTGTAATAAAATAATCACGCCCGAGCCTTACTTTTTTTTAAATACGTCGTTTTTTATTAATATTCTTTCATTTAAAACAAAAGAAAAAACGGGAAATTTACATTTTCGCTAATCTAAACTTATACCATTAAATTGATTGATTCCGTGTTCAGTCGTGATACCAAATAAAAGCATCAATGTATAAACAGCCGATGGCCCTTTTACGCCTTTCTGTTAAAACAATAAAAAAATTATGTACTTTACTGTCATTTGATTTATTATAACAAAGGGAATAAAAAATAAGGAGATGAATCTTGGAGGAAATAAGAATATGGTTTTGTAACCAATTTTGCTTAGTCTCGGAATTCGATTGAAAGCCAATTTAAGACGTATTTATAAAGAAATATTTCATGTTCTTATAACGCAGTCAAACTTTCGGTCGAAACTAAAATCAAAACGTATGTGCTAAAATTTGCGGAAACCGAAATCCTACAATCAATCTGCAGCCCATCTTAAGTTAAATTTAAATGAACAAAGTAGGCGGAGGGAAATAAATGAATATCAAGCGTATAATATTATCGGAAACATAATTTAACTTGTAAATCTAAGCGAGTCTCTTCAAAAGATTTCTCGCAAGTTACCGAGGGTTTAAATTTAGGCCGTATGTAGGTACGTCGGCTTAAATTTTGAAAAGCATAAAAGTTGAGAAAAATCAAATTATTTGAGACCTACCAAAAGTTGTATCTGCTTTCAAGTTAAATTTTCTTCGCAATCACAATCTCATTTAAAAGTTTTCGAACCCGAAGGTAGAAGTACGCTTATTTAGAGTGTGCGGAAGTTTGGCAAAAACGGCAGTTTGTCCTTTGTTTAATTATGCGAATTTACATTTTATTTAATTGTTTATATATAATTTTGTTTGTTCACAGATTTTCCGTAACATTTTTGGACATGAGGGGTAATGGGCGAGAAAAGTTAAATTTACTCGGGAACAAAGCTTTGTTATCGATTATACTCGCGTTGAGAAAGATTATTTTCAATCTATTTAACTTTTCTCCATTTATAACTTGCTGTTATTAAACTTAACTGTAATAAAGCTGTCTTTTGTTGTAGGATTCTGATTTATAGATATTTACACAGTCACATACATTTTCTCTGTTACGAGTGCCTAGGTTTGAACTTGTAGAGGTAAATTTACTTTTCCGCTCCTTATCCTTGGATGGATTTATTTATTTAAGACCAGCATTATCGCGCGACTTCTTCCGCGTATACTATTATGTAATAAGCGCGACATTGTTTTGTTCAAACAACTTTTTGATAAAATAAAAAAGGAAATAACAAATATGAAGTAAAAAGGAAATTAGAAACATACAAACAGAAAACATAATTAATTAATTAATTATCTTGTATAGTTTGTATTAACCATACAAGATCTTTTCTCGTAATTGGTTTCTTGGATGACAATAATTTTGTTATTTAGGAATGGAAAGATTAAGAGTTTTGTTTTTTTTTAACTGGATACAAGTAACGAAGATTATAATTTATAATGTTATTGTGATGCTGATTTCCGCACCACGTAAAAATCTTATTTATCATTAGCGACACTAAGATACTTGCAATAGCACTTAAAGCATTATA
The DNA here is from genome assembly GCA_039881145.1 of Druceiella hillmani. NCBI lineage: Eukaryota > Metazoa > Arthropoda > Insecta > Lepidoptera > Hepialidae > Druceiella > Druceiella hillmani. The sequence goes on along the minus strand of JAYKKI010000018.1, from coordinate 9,012,407 downwards.
GGAACCTAAACTCCTGCTATAGCCTTAAAAATAAATTATTATTAATACTTTTTTTCGTAGTTCTGCACAAAATAGTGTTTGAAAATGAAAATAATGTTGACAATAAACATGATAATGATAATGACAGTAGCAATGATGATGGCGATGACAGCGACAATAATATTATAATAACATGTTACAGTGATAGTAATAATAATAAAATAATAATAACGATAACGACAGCGACGGTAAAGACAAAAACGACGATGTCGACGCTGGCAACGATAATAATATCAGTGACACAACCAATTATCATCTGCATATAATAAAACTGAATTTTGCGCTTCTATACAATAGTTGCGAGAAAATAATGGTGGTGGTGTTGGTAGTGGTTGTGGTTGGCGGGGGGGGGGGGGGGGGGGAGTTAAAGGGTAAGTAATGTAATGCATTAATATAATTCTGAAAAATGTTGTTAGTGTGTGTGTGTGCGTGATTGTACACGCATCACGTGAGAACTACTGACTCGATTCGGAAGAAGTTTTTAGAAGAACAAAGGAGTCAATATGAAGTAATATTTAGTGTTTATTTCATTACAATTGACTAATCCAATTAGGACATATGCGATTTGATGTTCTCAAAAATTCATTTAAGTCGTATTAGCATAACTGTAACAAAGAAATGTACTCGACGTGCCGCAATTATGCAAATTTATATTTAACTGTGTACATCAATAAATAGCGTATGTATTAAGTAGCACAATGGAGTTCTCCACTCGGGGACATGCATTACCGAAACAGTGTTACAAACTCCAATAAATCCAAGTCGCTAAGCTCAATATTAAAAGTCGCTAAAACTGATTCTATCTATTTAGAACGGATTCTTCAAATATATATATATATATATATATATATATATATATATATATATATATATATAATCATCAAATATATATATGTAATCACTCCACTTCAGAAGTCGTCAGATAAGTCGCTAAATTATTTTTGTCGTCAAAACTTTTTTGTTGTCGCTAAGACATAGGCAAAAGTCGTCATTTCTAACGACAAAGTCGCTAAATTGGCAACACTGTACCGAAATGGTCAATGTCTGAGGTGAAACGTAGAGGGGGCGGGGGAGGGAGTGCGGTTTGACATGCCTTGTTGCTCTTTTTGGGCAGATAGATGTCGTTGTGGGTCGTCTTCGTGTTTTTATCTGTCGATCGTTTACTTGTTTACCCATCGAGCAAGAATAGTTAGAGGGATTTTGACAAAGTTTTCACAGCTGGAATTTGTTTGGTCACGGGTAACATATACGTAAGTTACGTTTCTTCACAATCGACTAATAAAAAAGAAGAAATGGAAATTTGACATTTTAGAGTGCAACCACTTTTTAAAAAAATACTTTTATAATTATTATAATAGATGGCGCTACGTGTATTAATCTTGTAGTTAATTATATTTACGTTACTTAGTAAAACTTTCTAAAGGTTCATGAGAACTAAGTCGCAGTTACAGCTAGTAATAAATAATAATAATACATTTGATATAAAAATGAAATCAGTAAGAAAGTTTGACCGATATACAATCATAATTAAAGTGGTTCCCATTTGGTGATGAAGGTGTCCAGAAAATTGAACCAATTTGTTTTTGAATGGTTTTTAAAAATCCTGCGTTTCAAAATCGATACTAATCCACAGAGTTAAGTTTTCGTGGAATTTGCAGGTTTTAGAACACGTTGTAAGAAGTATAGAACTTGAAAAAAGAAACTTAATGGAGTTTGAAAGCAAAGAAATTTGTAATTTCTTGTCACTTCGAAAAGATTATAATCGTTTTAAATACTAAATTATTTAAAAAAATGCATTTTATAATTTAAAATTTATATCTAAATACTTCATCAAACAATTATAACCAAAAAAGCTCATTACAGCGTTTTAGTATGTTTAGCAAAATACGAAATTCGTAATTGCGTACTTTGCTAAATATATTAAAAATTAATGGGCCTAAAATCCCTCACGGTGACCAAGTGTTGCTCGCAAGGACATAAATGCCACAAGCATGGCCATTGTGATAGACGGCAGGAAGTACAGGACATGTGGATGAGACGCGTGTATCGGGAACTAGGATGCAGCCGGCGCGCTGGCCGCATCCCGCATATTAACGAACCAGATAACGCTCAAGTATTTTTAACTGGGTCTCTGTGTCCGGCCGATATCCTTTGGTATTCTGATTTAATGAGGCATTGTCTTTTATCTACGTATATATATATATATATATATATATATATATATATATATATATATATATACTTATATATATAAATATATATACATATATATATATATATATATATATATATATATATATATATATATATTATTTGGTCACATAATAGACCGGAAAGCCTGAAGCCCTTTCTTCATTTAAATATATATTGAATATATTTGGCGTTAATTTTGTAGAAATTCATTATTCACAATTAAATGAAACTACGTGATGTAGTATTATTTCTACTATCTTTAATTTCTCTACCACGACCTAGGTTTCGTTGTATTACAACATCTTCAGGTGGGATATTAGCAAAGATCTTTGCTTATATCCCACCTGAAGATGTTGTAATACAACGAAACCTAGGTCGTGGTAGAGAAATTAAAGATAGTAGAAATAATACTACATCACGTAGTTTCATTTAATTGTAAATATATATTGACAAATAAATATATATTACATAAACCATTAAAAATAAAATTTGTTTTTAAATGGCAGGACGTGAAAAAAACGATAAATCGAATGTCTATGACTAGAAAACGAGCCAACATTTTAAGAGTTACATACATTATAGATGTTCGCTGTGTTGTTGGCAGAATTATATAAAAATATAGCTGAAGAATTATGTAAAAATATAGCTGAAATTAAAAATATAAGGGTACATCTGACGTGGAATACCTCAGCAGAATATGATAAGAACATATGTATAAGAATAAACCTTACATCGAATTAGAATACACGAGTCCTTTTTTCTACAGTATTTTGCTATTAAACCACCCAAAGTGATCGTATCAGAAAGAGATTTATTAAAAAAAAACTTATTTATTTACCTTATATTTGCATTAGAATAGATAGTTTATTATTACTTAAATGCTGCATATGCCAACTCTTATATTTCTTATTTTATTAATTTTAATTATATGCTAAAAACTAAATTCCTGCTCTAAATGAATATGTTTACAATTTAGAGTGATATTTTTTATGTGTCATGAATGATACAAGTTTTCTTGTACATTTTATATACAAGTTTCCTTGTATTGAGCGTATACAGCTGGAGTAAAATTATCCATAGTTGTTAGGTAAGAACAAAATTATCCATAGTTGTTAGGTAAGTTGGCAAAAGAGTTGCGGAGGGTATAACTCTTTAATATATACCTAAATTTGGCAAGCCGCTAGGTCGTGAACCATTTACATGCTCAATAGAGCTGAAGTAAAATTGTCCGTAGTTGGCAAAAGAGTTGCGGAGGGTTATTAACTCTTTAATATGTACGTAGATTTGGTAAACTGCCAGGTCGTGAACCATTTACAAACAATTTTAATCGAAATCTTTAATAAATTGGTTATGTGACAAGCTATTATAAGTAGTTAAGCTATACTACGTCTACACTTTTATTGTGTTTTAGGGAGACGTCGCGCCGTTCGATCTTTCGCAAATGCGCCATTTTATATCCATTTATATAAATTTCGAAATAAGAATATGGAATGTGATTTTGAAATAATTTTTGTCGATGATAATTTAAAAATTACAAACCACGACAAAGGTGTTTTAATAACAGCTGGATAAGATCAAGGAGTTGTTGAGAGACGATGATGTTAGGAATCTTGTGTGTGATAAATGAAGTTGTATGTATGTTCGGTGGCGAATAAAACATATGATGAATGAAACGATAAGTCTATGTCTTATGTCTATGTTCTTCATAGCTGCTAATTATATCTCGGTGAAGATTGTTTAGATATAAATACATCATCGGTGTTAGTTTAGGTTAAATTTTCCAAATGTTCTTTAAAGTTAGATGCTGGAAACATTCTTTAGGCTGAACATATGGAAACTGAAAACTTCGTATTTACGTAGTTCCACCACTTAACAAAAAAGCATATTATGGAATTATAATAGAAAATTGCGCATGCAGCACTGTACACGTAATAGAAGTGAAACTTCTTAAAAAATTAAGGAAATAAGAGATTTAGTGTGAGAGACAGACATAGAGAGAGAGAGAGAGAGAGAGACCGATATATATAGAGAGAGAGAAAGTTCATCTCAAAAGAAAATTTCCCAAAAAATATTTTGTTTATTCAATATTTACCCTGTCACTGGACGGTGCGTCAATTGGTAATAGTGATATTACTGGTTTGTGATAACCAAAATATGAGCTATATATCCGTGATTCGATATTTTCGAGATAACTTGGAAAAATTGCATCAATTGTACTTCCGGATTTTTCTTCACGGATATAGTCAAACAATCATAGGACACATACGTAAATAATCACAAAACACAATGATGGACATTAATAACACAACGTATGCTTGGTACCTAAGCTGTTCATATGTGGCGCCTGAGGCGTAGGTCTACAACGCGCGCATGCGCGACACTGTCTTGTTCAATCGCTTTGTATCGTTGTGTATACGTTGCTGTCTGTTGCTCTACTTTCACGGGTCCGAATATATGGCTGTCTTTTTCTTTCTCTCTACGTCATATCTTTCTTCTTTCTCATGTAACGATATGTGCCTAAACGTGACTCGATCTTCAAATTTTACTCTCAATTTTTGTCCATTTATCGATTATCGAATCGCCGCTTAAGAAGTTTCACTTCAAAAAAATTACCGAAAATTGAAAAAAAGTCTATTCATGGCAGGAGATTTCATTACTTTCTGTCTATTAAGACACTTTTTCTTAGGAATTCGTATGCATGCGTTGATATATCAAGTTAAAATTAATATCAAATCCGGTCCCTTGGATTTGTGAAAAATCAACTTTCTAACTCAACGCAATAAAAAAAACCCTAAAAATGCGGCCATTTATACCGAATTGTTTCACTTTCGCAAATAAATCAAAAGCTATAGGGTACTTTCCATTGATCTAGAATCATTAAAATTAGCAATAAGCAAGATCTCACAGCACAAGTAAAAAAAAACAAAATCATTAATTTATAGTTATATGACATAAAAAATATTTTTTAAATATACACCTTTAAACATATAGGCAATATATGTTCGTTCTAAAAAATTAAAATGTAAATAGTACGTGTACGAAAATCTCGCATGTAGTATGTGTACGAAAATCTCGCAGTGTGAGTTCCACACGTGCTTGACAGGTTTTTTATTATTGTCAAGTCATGCATAAGATATTATTTTAGCATATCACTTTTGTTCACTGATATACAAAAGCGTCGTAGTACTCGTCGAGATAATTTTTAAGGCTCTGATAGTTTTTAAAATATAAAACTATTTATTGGTGTTCTGTATCGAAATTAGTACTAAAACTATGAATATGAGATCATTGCAGTATGCGTTCTCGGGTGGTCTGAAAGAGGTTTCTATGACCCGGATTGGTTTACTTAGAAACTGGAACTTTGTATGACCCAAATATATTACTTAAAATTATGGGTAGTAAACATTTTGGAAAATTTAAATTGTTTTGGGTAATTTTTGGTGTATAAAACGTTAACGTATAAAAATTAATACCGCCTTTGAATTAAATATAAAATGGAACCTAGGAATACAACGAGATCAAATATGTAAAAAGAATTAAATACGAATTTTTTTCCATAAATAAAAAATGTAGATGAATCAAAATTATTTATATTCAATTTAAATTCAAATTAAAACCAAAGAAGCGTATCTATAGCTTAAAATATGACTTTCTACTGTTCTTCTCAATTTCGAAATACATCATAATTATTATAAATACATTATACTTTTTATCATTATATTCATTATTCTTTTATATTTTGAACTTTCAATGTTTTGTACATTATGGCGTTTACGCGGTTTACGCGTTTTGTCCATTAAAAAAAAATAAAAAACAACTGATAGCCTACACAAGGTTATAAACGTTAGATACATGTCTTTCTTTGTGTCTTTTCAAAATATTAATAAAACCTGGTTGAAAATTGTAATAATTCAAAATGATGATATTTTATTTTTATTTTTATATAATTATTGCATGAGAATAATTTATTTTAGTATCAATTAAATTTGTTAAACTTAATTTAATCGCCACCTGTGTGAGGAATGACATTTGCGACTTGACGTTTTGTCAAATGATTAATAGTTCCAATGTTCTTTTTTTTCTTCTGTATGGCTTTCTAATTTTTAAGTGCCAACAACAATGTATTGAATTTTATTGAAATATGGAATAATTTTTGTAAGTAATAGAACATTCTCGAAGGCATTTCTGTTGCATTCCTATTTAAATAATAAAATTGTCCTTTGTTTTTACGCGCTCTTTTAGCAAAATGTTTCATTCAGTCTTTGCAAGACCTTCTAAAAGTATAACATCGTTAATTATTTTTTCTGTTGCTTTCGAGTTCTCAACGGGCACGAATAATATATACTATATATCCTACCCGCAAAGTTACTTTTAAATATTAAAATGCGAGGATCTTTAATCGTATATCCAAGCAGTAAAGTCCTGTGATCAGTTACTTTTAAACTATTGAAGTGCGAGGATTTTTAATTATATATCCTAGCAGTAAGTTCTGTGAGCAATTACTTTAAACTCGTAAAAGGCTAGGGTAATTATTGTATACCGTAGTTGCAAAATATCAGTTTCTTTGAATTCTTAGAGTGCGTGAACAATCTACACATCTTAGCCGCATGGCTTTGGCAAAACTTTAATTTTAAATCGGACTGTGCTATGGAACATTAAATCGAGAAAGTTCTATATACTAATTTAAAGTATGAATATAAGAAGAATAATAAGATGTATATTATAAAAATATAGAATGAAACTGGTCCTGATTTTTTATTCGGAAGACACATTTAAAAGGTTTTCTCCAATTTAAATCACATCGTGAATTATACTGCGGTCCAACGACGATCGATCTTCGTATCGGGACTACTCGACGATCAGCTTTGAGTCGAGATTCTACATCATCATCTTCAGGGGCCCATCTGGTGGAGCAGCAAAGGACTTCGACAACCATTTTGTTCCCTTAAGGTTAATGAATGCCAATTTTTCATACAGATGGCGAATTTTCGTTTGTCGTAAAACAGTAAAGAATTGATATTCATTATTTCATTAAACTCAATTTCATTTTTAAAATATTAATTTGAATTTAAAAATTAATTATTATTTACAAAGATTAATTTGTTAAAATATTTTTACTTTTTATTTATACTTTAGCTTGATAATATAATTCACCATTCCATTAAGATATTCTGTTAGATTTGAAATTTTTTTGAATTTTTATTTTTCTTATGGCTATCTGCTGTTGACACGCGATTCGCCATAACAAAACTTTTATGAAGAAATCAGAGACAGTTTTAAATTAACATAGCTAAATAATAGTAACTAAATATTTATTTGAAATTTAAGTCAATCATTTTTTTTATTTTTAAATTTAGGATTTTATTTTTGAATTCACGTTTCAGGTATATATTAGAGAAATATTATTGGTTATCTTTTTATGAAAAAATCCTAACTAAAGTTATAAATTTGGAAAATCGTTTATTTGCTATTATATAATTAGAACGAAGTTGCTAAGTCAATCTGGATCAAATTTGGTACAAAGCGATTTTATACTACGGATTAAAATATGTTTTAGGATATATTTTAAGGAGGATCCAGGGGATTCAACGTCTCCTGAAGCTCTTCGAACTTACAGTAGATAAAATTTTATTTTCCGTGAAAAAATTCGTTGGAGGAAAGAAAAATAGGAGAATATATAAGTTGTTTGTGAACATTTTTGATTTTTATTAAAATGGTATTTTAATACATAGCACACTGTTATTGTATTTTGATTAGACTCTTATTATATTCATATATACTCGTATTATGGAAAAAAACCTACGTTGGTAATTATGGAAAAAAACCTACTTATTGCTCTAATAACTTACTATTGTTCTAATAAAGACTTACAACACTCTTAAAAATTTAATATTATCTTGGTAAAAGACCCGGAAAAATAAATTGTTTGTATTTTTCCATGTAGGGACATTACGAACAATATATCTACGTTGAACATAATATGTACGTATCTACATGATAATGGCATTGATAAAAATGCCACTGCTTTTCCTTCTGACAGTCGGACATAAAAACAATGATGAAATGTTTCTGCTTTTTATCAGTCAGCGTATATCCACTCGTGTATTGATAGTTATAGACAAGCTTGTTTGTACAATTGTTGTCGTCATTACATTTTACTATGACCTTTCCTCGTTCGGCAATTAGTCGTAAATACTGTAAAGTCAACATGTGATCGGAGCATGTGACACGGACTCGCAACAAATACTGTACTGATTTTTAAGGTATTGAATAGGAAAATTTAAAACTGAAAGAATAATTCTTCACTTTTTCGTAACGTAACGTAAATAACGAACGTAAATAATACCTTCTCCAAATTGTAATTTTATTTTTTTGCTTGATCATTACAAATTTTAGATTTCGACCAAATGACTGCAATCGTCTCTTTAAGTTTTTTTTATTGTTTTGTTCTATTATGGGATTTGACGTGGTCTGTCGATTTATTGCCACCGGGAAATTAAGATTCTCGTTCAGTTTATAATGAGTAATCTTTCTTTCTCATAGTGCATTGAATTAGATAAACGTATACGTTTTAGAGTAGTTTTGTTCAAGGGTGTAATATAGTTCCACTGTCTCGATATATGTTGATATACAAGTATGTTGGAAGTAATCCGAGAAATTCTTTTCGGACCCTCTTTTATAATATTGATTATAGACTGTAATATGAATTTAGCTCATAGGATAATTAATGATTCTTACGGTACATTTTAGGACTGTATTGACGAAACTGAGAGGAGAAACTCAGATAATCTGAAGCTCAATTCATTTAATTGATTGACAGTTACGAACACTTTAGAAGATATACCATATTCAAGTTTCACCTTACATTCTTTATACTGAATAGCTCTAGATACAGAATATAAGGCATAAAAAATGTGTCGTATCTTTTCAATTTTCGGTATAAGTATAAAGAATCAATTTTATTTCCTGTTATTAGTGTTTTTCCAACGGCTAATTTTCATTAGTACAATAGAATGGCCGTAATTTAAGGCCACCTCTGATTTTATAACAATAATAACAATTAAGGCGACCAAGTGAGGGATAACTTCATGTAATTGGAATTCCGCACTATAAGTTAAAGTAATTGAATATTTATGTTGCTGATAATTTAATTTTCGTTCAATATGGACCTTATCCAGCTATGCAGCTTTATAATGTATGACTGTAGGACAATGATTTTCTCCGCCTGTTCAAAGTTACTTTGAAACGATATTGAATATGGAGGATGTCCCTTATTTGCAAGCCAGCTTTTATTTAATATCAGCTATGGAAACTATCGTTCATTTGATATTCCAAATTTACCATTAAAATTATGGTTCAAGTTTATTGCACTTTACGTTTATATTTGGGCGTAACCTTATGTATAAGCACAATTTGATCATGATATAAAAATAAGTTCTGATAGACGAACGGATGGATAAATACAGATTGGTTCAATAAGTCTAGCCATTTTCCAGTCTTGATGCGGCACTTTAAGAAGGATAAAAATTTCCTCTAAAAACTGTGGTCATCACTACTAACTACTATGAGTATGTAAACTCAAGTGTGATAATAGGGAATGGTCTGTTGTCTCCGTTCGACCAGTAAAGTTGTTAATGTGTTATGTTTATAACTTAGAAGAAATTACTTTAAATTCAGTCCACCTTTCTTTACCATAACAACACTACTTGTCAGACAAGCACATTAATTTAAAACGTTAGGGCAGAATTTTTCCTAATATGCAAATATGTGACACCTATTTGCCTATTACTTTCAACCAGTGAAATTGTGTTATGTTTATAACTTATAATACATTTATTTATCCAATCCAGTCCAATCCAGACCACCTTTCTTTGCCACAACAACACCATTTATCAGACAAGCACATAAACAGGTGTAGTAATTTGCATAAATAGGTATAGTAAAATATCGTACAGTTTTCGTCAGGACTTTACTGTTACAAGATCTTATAATAAGATATTTTTTTATTTTTTAGAATGATCATACCCATCCTAGATATAGTACTAAAGGTGACGGTACAAGCGTGTTGCAAGTGCGAGTCACACTCGCGCACGGAGGTTTCTCTAACATCAAATAATATTAAACTTATTTCGTATGCAATAAGGTATATTTAGAATTTTGTGGATGTAGTTTGAGAATTAGAGTTATTGTTGAGGTCGGTACTAAAAATATTCCATATCTCAAAAACTACCCAAACACATACAAACCAATTTTCGTTGAAAGTTTATTTTAAATTCTACTACTTCAATTTTTTTTAGAATTTTACATAAGCCAGTTGAAAAGTTAAAGGGTGCCATCCACTTTTTAAGATTTTAGAAGCGCATATTTCTTCAACTATTGAATTAAATAAAAAAGTTATTCTAGAACCTCGTTATCGTTTTTTAAGATCTTTCTAACATTACCTATTAATTACACGTCTATGTGCACTAGATTTTTTTCATTCCTCAGTTACATGTGCGGAGTACAACCTCTAATATTAATTTTTTTCATAATTTCCCTATTTAATTGTATAGCAGTTCATAGAAAACACCTACTATCCTACAAATTCATATATATATATATATATATATATATATATGTGTGTGTGTGTGTACATAGTGCCCTAGTGCCCATAGTCCCCAAGTAAAATGGCTGTGGCATACAAAAAGGCAGACAGCACGAAAATATAATGGTTTCGTTTTGCCATTTGGCATTCGAATATTATTCATCTTTTTAGGGTTCCTACGGATCCTAACCCTAAAAAGATAAACATTCGAATCAATATAATACTAACTAAAGATTGATGGAGATCCATAAAGTCCAAAAGGCAAAAAGGATCACTTTTTTGTTCATCCGTCAGTCGGCCATGGCCTTTTCTCGCAGGAACGCAAAGAGGTATCAAATTGAAATTAATATAAAATACTTAGGTTTGTGGTTCCTTGTAGCTGTAAAAAAGATCAAGCTTCTAAATCCACGCCATCAAGAAAATCCCCTAAAAATATGGCCATTTATGCCGCTTATTTTGACACTCGCAAATAAATCAAAATCTGTAGGGTACTTCCTGTTGACCTAGAATCGTGAAATTTGGCAAAAAGAAAGGTAATAGAAAAAAAACATAAGTGAAAGTAAAGGAAAAAATCCGAAAATTGTTACTTTGTAGTTATATCAAATAAAATAATATTTGTTTAAATATGCGCCTGCAGAAGATATAGTAGGCAATATTTTTTTGATCTAACAAATTAAAATGTAAATAGTTTAGTAGGAATATTATGTACCACTAAATATTTATAAATGCCTGAATGTGTACAGAACTCTCGTAGTGCGAGTTCCAATCGTGCTTGTCAGGTTTCTTCCTTATAATGGCTCGGAGCATGAAGCGTTATCAACTTAAAGATCGAGGCGTTATCAATAGAATTGTGCAGTAATTTAAAAAAAAAGTTCAAAAATAACGCTTTTTATTAGTTCACTAAGGTTTGTGCAAATCTAGTGCATATAATTGTTTTTAAAAATGAAATCTAATGACATCAAAGTATTTAATGTACTTTCTGATTTACTACACGATATTGGAGTAGATTAAGTTCATTTTTTTTGTATTGAACGATATTGGAGTACATTAAGTTCGTTTATTTTTGTATTGAACTTGACAACCAAGTCAAGTTCAATACAAAAAAATGCGTTTACTGGCAACATCACTTATCTTTGTTTGTTCTCAACTGTAAAGAAATAAACATCCGCATTTTTAACTCTCTGAAGATCTCTGTCTAAATTTTTGTAATATTATTACTTAACTCTTTTTAATAGAAGCTTATACTGACGTATTTATGATGAAAATTATATAATATTTTTTATGAAGAGTTATCTTTGAAGAATTTTGGGTCGTATATGACTATAATGTTGTCTAAGGTAAAAAATAGTATACGTAAATGAAACAACATTTTATGCTTCCCAGTAATTTCACTAATTGTTATATTTCAAAACAATTCTTGTTGTTAGTGAAGCATAAAAAAATGTTGCAAGCAGTACATTTTGTATTAGTTTTCATTTCTTCATTTTGCTTAGTGCGTTTTCCACATGGTTTTCTTTTATTAGTTCTGTTTTAATATTGTAGATTGTTATGTGATTTTTGGCGCATGGTGCTAAATTTGTATAAACGTATGTTTAAATGAATTGCAATTATCCTCGTATCTACAGCGGATCATGGTAGATGATGTGTTGGGCAATTTGATGAAAATGCCTTAGCTCTTTTGGAATTATGAAGAAAATTATGCTTTTTTGACTCAACTACTTCAAAATGATTACAACAGGAATATCAAGAAAATTGCTTAAAAACTGGGAGAGCTGTTATATTTTATGTGTAGTACAATAATTATATTATCTTGTTTTCTTGTTTGAATTCTATGGTTGTAACTATTCTTCATTTTTTTTGGTATGTGTTGATTTGTCAAGAAATTTGACGCAATAATATATACAGACTTTCTTGTTTATTATCTTTATTCTTGTATCTCTATCTTTTTTATCTTATAAGAATCTTCAACCAAAAATTCCAAGTGAGCGGTATTCAGTAACTAAATCTCTATTTATCATCACTGTAGTCATTAAGGAATAACTGCTTAATTTCATTATCTTTAATAATAAAATTGTTTTCTCTTTTCAAGGGTATATTTATTCAAAAGAAGAACTAAATTCAAGACTTTACAGGTCGAAATTGCTATAACAGTTATACGGAACTGACTTCACTTTTTGTTTAATGAATATATACATTAGGGTCTTGTAAATTGTAAAAAGAAAACACTGTACTTAAACTTACAAGTTCAATTCGTTCTGAATAAAACATTTATTTGTTGGAATTTAATCGAGTATCAATATCAAAAGTTCACAGCAGTGCAGTGTATTTCTATGAAATAATTACCATTAGGGACATTTGGGTCACCTAGGTCTCTTTCAAGGTTTCTGTAGTTTCTCTATACATCTGTATAGAAAACTGTATATTTCTATATTTATTCCTAGATTAACCTATGTATATGTATGCATATACACACACACACACACACACACATACATACACACACACACACACATATATATATATATATATATATATATACACACATAGATGTGTGTGTCCCTGCATTTCATCTCTTATACAAAACTACCCACCGCATACAGTTGGTATTTGTTGTGGTATTGTCCTCGAGTCTCCCACCTGGGCTATATTAGATGCGTGTGAGTGGCTATGGTGGTGTGGGAGATATGGTGGTTGAAAGTGGCCAACCTTGGGCTTTTCCCACTATCGGCCACCGACCACCAAACTATTGTTACTGAATTTACTAGAATGAGTGAAGATACACTTGAATATCCTTGAATGTGCTAGAATGAACTAGACAGCAAGAATGGAGAATATTCTGGAATGTTTGAGAAGCATTATGTGTAAATAAATTAAAAAAGTGAGAATGTACTAGAATATACTTGAATGTACTAGAATGATCTGGGCAGGAAAGATCTCGAATTTTTAGGAGTATTATGTATGGATTGGCTTTTGATACTATATAATGGGGATGGGCATCTGATAAAGCGAAGTGTGACCCGTGGGCATCAGTTGACGTTATAAATAAAAGGTGCAGATAAAAAAGAAAGTAAAAACGAAAAGTTGTTTTTCGAATGACAACAAATGCGAAATAAATCTTAATGAAAATTACAATATAACGTAATAATAATTTCTTTCGAAATTTTAGGAACATTATTCAGTTTCTTTTATTTGACGAAACAACAAAGTTGCGAAACCGTGATACGTAAACACAGCTAATTTATTGGACTCAAATGCGTATGCCTATGCGTTACAAGAAAAAACAAAGTGACGTATAGGGGTAGCTAAGAATAATGTTGAAGAATGCCAGTACTAGTGTGGAACAATGCTGACACTTAGTGTTTCACTAATGCGTTCTTCTACTACCGCAGACTTTACTAATCTCAAGTGCCGACATTATCTTTTCAATTTCCCAGAAAGTAACGAACGTGGTTGCGCCTTCTTCGTTCCATACGTTTCACAAGCAATTTACGTGCAGACTAAGTGACTTCTACAAAAGAAGAATAATTCTCGGCGTCACTAATATCTCTCGGTGGGAAGGCTACAGCACTTGTAGATGCTCGTTGTTTAGCTGGTCCATTATGCGAGTACATTAACCGACTCGAGTCACTCGTTAGGGGCGGAAGCAAGCGGGTTGTTACGCTTACACGATTGGAATTTAATGATATAAACTTGATATATCTCTAGAGTATAGTGTCTAGAGTCAGTGTTAGATATCGTATTTTGTTGTAGTACTGTACTGTATCTATCGTCTTTTGCGGATATAAATTTATTGAGTTTCAGGATTATTTTTTTTTATATGATATTGATTATTTTCTGTAATTGTTTATATAAAGTAATTAGGTACTATATTTATTTGTCGTTAATAATTCCTGGTATATCAAAAATATAATATACTTCAATTTGATTTAATTGCCCTTTCCTGATTGTCAATCATTGAATCGTTTGATTTTTAATATTCTAAAAAATGTAAATTCTTTTTAATTATATTATACAGTTTTCTTAATTATAATATATTTTTATAACGCTATGGCCATTTACACCGGTTTCCTTTATGCTATTTTCGTTATTCGAGAAAGTATGAATATGCGTAAAATCGAGTACAGTTTACGTTATTGTCCAATCTACTTGTTAGAAGATATGTCTAGTAAAATTTCAAAACAAATTAAAGAAATTGGACTTTTAGTTGAACGCTGCGAAATGCTTGTATCACATAAAAAGTTCAGATGATAACAGAGGTCAAAGCGTAATTTTAAGATTCTTATTGGCTAAAGTGTGTCAAGTTCACATTTGTACATATGTATGCAATGACGTTATATTATATGTATGTAGATACATCATAAGCGTTCTAAAAGTGGTTTCAAAATTTGAGGTAATTTATATCAATATCAATATTATCCTCTCTTTTATATACGTGCTTTTCATGGAGTCTTATCTCTTTCATCATAGTTCAAGTGCATGGATACTGGTTGGCATCAAAATTGTATACATTTTATGAGCTTTAAATTCAGTAATACAGTTTCGTAACATTTACTGGATGCTCTCTTGAAATATACTCTTCTGATTACGTTTCAAATTATTTTCGCAACGAAGATTAATTGAACTACTTATCGAGAAATACATCAGGAAATCAGTTTCGTTATAGTGCATTAAATAGTATTCCGAGTGTTTTATGATAAAAACAAATTAATTTTTTAATAGTAGATACTGCCTGATTTTTCAATTTCTTTTTTTAAAAGTAGATACTGACTTATTTTTTAATTTCTATTTTTTAATAGTATATACTGACTTATTTTTCAATTTCTATTTTTTAATAATAGATACTGACTTATTTTTTAATTTCAATTTTTTAATAGTAGATACTGACTTATTTTTCAATTTCTATTTTTTAATAATATAAACTGACTTATTTGAAGGATGAAAATACTTCGTAAATTAAACACTTTAAATTTTTAATTTACATGATATTCTGGTTCGTAGAAATTGCACCTGTAGCCGCCTACTGTGTATAAGTCCGCCATTTGTATCAACTGTGTACTTTAAAGTCTTTAAATAAATAGTTAATGATTTAGTGACAGATTGATAAACCCTTGCTTCGGGCAACAAGTTGGGTCAATTAAGTAACTGAGAACGTCTTGTTTCGAAGAAAACAAGAAAAGGATTTAATGCGCATCTACACACATACATACATATGTTTATTTATATGTATATGTATTAACTGTCCGTTTTGGTTCTACCTAGCCAAAAAGCGGGCTATAAGTAAATTTTTAATTTAATCGCTTTTTAGGGTTTTTTTAGCAAAATGGCAAAAATGGAACCCTTAAAATTTTGATTATGTCCGTATGTCTATCTGTCCGTCTATTTATCCGTATATCACAGCCAGTTTACTCGAATACTATTGGCACTATACAGATGAAATTTGGATGGCAAGTGTCTTCTATGAACCGCTATACGATGCAATAGTGGAATTATGAAAAAATACATAAGTTTCTCACTCAATACATGTAAATGGGGGAAAAAAATCCAGTGCATATAGGTATTGTTAGAAAGTTCTAGGTCTTGCTTACAAAATGATAAAAATGTTCTAAAATAATGATCTTTTTTATATGAGTCAATGGTATGATGTGTGCTTCTAAAGTCTTAAAAAGTGTGTGTCCCCCTATAACTTTTCTAGTAAGGTGTGCAAAATTCTGAAAAAATTAAAATTGGGTGGTGATAAAGAGCAGTGGCTAGATTATCGACTGCGACTGGTGATTCTAGGGAAATAGACGATCAAACCCTCTATTTTCTTACAATAATCAGTTTATCTAGGTTATCTGGCTGTCTACGAGCTATACGGCCAAAGTACATAAGAACACATTGATAACATATGGCCGATAATTTGGTCTTAATTTGGAGTTGATCGAGTATGGATTTGTTAGTTATTTCGGAAGTCCATGGTTGACGTAATATTACCCTTATTCATCCAACATCAAAATATCTGTATTCTTTATTTAAACTAATTATGGCCTGTCATGTTAGTTTGTGGTAGGGTTTAAAGCTTGGTTTTCTCTACAAAAAAAATATTAGAACTATAATTCAAGCACAAATATTTCAGCAATGGTAATGGTAGATATTTAGTAATTTTTACTTGGCTCAGGGACGATCGAGAGAATGACAGGGAGTGTTCTTTGTTGTGTTCCACCAAAAGCATTAAGTACAATATCCTATTTTGTTGGAAGTCGGTAGGACTGAGTGTGAACAATAAATTTAAAATAAATACGATTTTCCGCATCCTTCTGTAACGTAATGAGAAGAGTATAGTTTTCTTCAGAATTTATTATACTAATAATGCGACACTGGTAACACCGAGATACTGCTAAACAATATTTTCTTAAATGGAATAAGTACACAGAAAAAAATTTCATTTTGTTACTTGACAGTGGGAAATAATTTATCTTTCAAATAACGTTTTATATTGTTTGTAATAAATTATGTTTATAATATTAAAAAGAAGAATAAGCAATGCGACCACATTGCAAAATAAAAATATTTGTAATTAAATATAATTCTGGCAAAATACAAGCCTGAAATTTACGTTTACTTATGCATTTTGCTTTAGGTTTTTAACAGAATTACGCTAATGAGTTTTAATGAAAAATGGCTTATTGGCATATCACTGTTATTATAAAATTATAATAATATGGAATGTTCGAAGAAACTCTTTGTAATCGGTTTTGAGAAAATAGATTCTTATTTTTTCGCCACGAGAAGTACACAAAATTTTGTGACTAGAAAAAAAGTATGAAGGTATTTAGAAAATAATCCCAAACACAAAATTTCATGCAAATGGTTCAACGCTTTAGACGTTACTGGCAAACTCAAAGATATTTTGTTTAATTTAAAATTGTTTATAGCCCATATGGGATTTAGAATAAAATTTCGTTTCATTCGGTTTTTTTGTGTGAAAACAATGTTTTCTTATCTTTTTCGTTGCTTGAGAGGTTGCAATCCGTATCTAATACGTACAAAAATATACAATTTCGTTTGAATTAAAAGTAGCAAATCTATGAGCATATTTAAACATTTTGTTAATATTTAAATATGCAGAAGGGGAAAAACTATTTTTTTAATGCTGTCTTCGTATTAAGACTGTTGAAATCTTTTTTACCCCAATACAGCACAGAAAGGGTTATGAATGTCACAGGCTCTGTATGTATGCATGCATGTATGTGAGTAAGTTTGTTTCTTTGTACGACTAAACTACTAAATGGATTTCAGTAAATGAGATGGCCCTTAGGTGGTTTTTGATCTAGAGAGAGTACTATGATATATAAAGTTGCGTGAAATTCATTGCTGATGATGACTTAAGTACAGCCGTGGTCGCATTCCGCCCTGATAATAAATAAGTTCACAAAGGGTACAGTATAGCGGTAAAACAAACTTACTCACATACATACATAGCCTGTGTAGATACATACAAACATATATAGTATATATATATACACACATACACACATACATATACATAGAGACTATTTTGATACTTAGCGGCATGCGACCACGGCTATATCTAAGTCATCACCGTCATCTTTAAACTGTTTTTTATAACGCAGGTTTCCTTAAATTTAGAGAAATATTCAGGGTATGACTATTGGGGATATTTCTAATTTTGTGCTTTTCAGGTAGTTTTTTCTGTAGTCGGGTTTTAGTTTTTAAACTTTTATTTTTATGTAAATCGGTTGATAAAAAAAATTATTTCAAAATTATCAAGACACTCATACACATGCAGTGGCTGACTAGTTTCCCTGTTATTTAAGCCATTTTCTATTCAAATACCTTAGGTATTTGTGCAATTAAAACTATTTAACACTATCTTGAAATAGTTTCAAAAAAGTACCTATTAATTTTTATTTAGTTTTTAGTTCCTCATACAAGCGTGGTAAAATGAAATTTAAAAGAGATTGTAAGTGACCAGTGTACCGAAAATCTCTTATCGAGATGTACTTTTTATAGCTAAAATTTACTTTGATAAATCTAGGAACCTGTAATTGTGATTTCTATTTATTTTGGAAAAAAATAAAAATAGACATAACCATATGATATAAGTATTTTGTCAAATAAACAAATTAAAATTATTCAAAAACATTTCAACGCAATTTACTCAAAATTTTATGTAAGTTCATATAGTATAGCTTACTTGTACCAAAGCATGCTAAAGTAAATATTAGATAACATGTGTAAAATCTTTTTTATAAATTTAGATAAATCTTACTAAAATTACAATTCTTTCTGATTTTAGGAAAGAAAATTATGATTCACTTAATGGTATATAATCTTCAACAAAAATCCATCATAAATATACATTAAACATATAACAAAACGCGAAGACACTCGGCTTATAATGAGTTGTAAGAGAAATTAGACACATAACAATGTCACTGAGAATTAAATGAAACATCTTCAGGTGGGCTGTTAGCAAAGATCTTTGCATCCGAAGTATTATTTCTACATTCATTATTTCTACATATATTGTCAGTGACATTGTTTTTGCGTAACAAATAACAATGTCACTGACAATTAAATGAAACTATGTGATGTAGTATTATTTCTATTTTCTTTAAGTTCTTTACCACGACCTAGGTTTCGTTGTGTTACAACATCTTCAGGTGGGCTGTTAGCAAAGATCTTTGCTAATTGCCCACCTGAAGATGTTGTAATACAACGAAACCTAGTTCGTGATAAAGATCATAAAGAAAGTAGAAATAATACTACATCACGTAGTTTCATTTAATTGTGAATAATACATTTTACAAAATTAACGCCAAATGTATTCAATATCACTGACAACAATATTACAAGTTAGTGAAAGGACAAATGTACTTATTGTCACGCTTCTAAGGAGATGTAATTTTCCCTTATGGATTGAACATCAATTCGGGACTTCTCGTTAACATGAACTCGCTACCCTCTAAACAAACTTTTTAGGAATGTACATTTACATCGATAATCGCATAAAACTGAATTTCGAAGAGTGGTCATATAAGTTATTTAAAAAAGCTCTAATCAGTACACAATCGCGTGTTCTGTAAGGGTAAAAATATAAATTTGTTTATTAATGTTTTGTCAAAGATGTATTTTTAAATTCAAAGGAAATAAATGTGAACAAAAGTGATAATAATTTTAGTGGGTTATATGAATTGTACGTACGTATTGTTTATTAATGTTTTGTCAAAGATGTATTTGTAAATTCAAAGGAAATAAATGTGAATAAAAGTTATAATAATTTTAGTGGGTTATATGAATTGTACGTACGTATTGTTTATTAATGTTTTGTCAAAGATGTATTTGTAAATTCAAAGGAAATAAATGTGAACAAAAGTGATAATAATTTTAGTGGGTTATATGAATTGTACGTACGTATTGTTTATTAATGTTTTGTCAAAGATGTATTTGTAAATTCAAAGGAAATAAATGTGAATAAAAGTTATAATAATTTTAGTGGGTTATATGAATTGTACGTACGTATTGTTTATTAATGTTTTGTCAAAGATGTATTTGTAAATTCAAAGGAAATAAATGTGAATAAAAGTGATAATAATTTTAGTGGGTTATATGAATTGTACGTACGTATTGTTTATTAATGTTTTGTCAAAGATGTATTTGTAAATTCAAAGGAAATAAATGTGAATAAAAGTTATAATAATTTTAGTGGGTTATATGAATTGTACGTACGTATTGTTTATTAATGTTTTGTCAAAGATGTATTTGTAAATTCAAAGGAAATAAATGTGAATAAAAGTGATAATAATTTTAGTGGGTTATATGAATTGTACGTACGTATTGTTTATTAATGTTTTGTCAAAGATGTATTTGTAAATTCAAAGGAAATAAATGTGTATAAAAGTTATAATAATTTTAGTGGGTTATATGAATTGTACGTACGTATTGTTTATTAATGTTTTGTCAAAGATGTATTTGTAAATTCAAAGGAAATAAATGTGAATAAAAGTTATAATAATTTTAGTGGGTTATATGAATTGTACGTACGTATTGTTTATTAATGTTTTGTCAAAGATGTATTTGTAAATTCAAAGGAAATAAATGTGAATAAAAGTGATAATAATTTTAGTGGGTTATATGAATTGTACGTACGTATTGTTTATTAATGTTTTGTCAAAGATGTATTGGTAAATTCAAAGGAAATAAATGTGAATAAAAGTGATAATAATTTTAGTGGGTTATATGAATTGTACGTACGTATTGTTTATTAATGTTTTGTCAAAGATGTATTTTTAAATTCAAAGGAAATAAATGTGAATAAAAGTGATAATAATTTTAGTGGGTTATATGAATTGTACGTACGTATTGTTTATTAATGTTTTGTCAAAGATGTATTTGTAAATTCAAAGGAAATAAATGTGAATAAAAGTGATAATAATTTTAGTGGGTTATATGAATTGTACGTACGTATTGTTTATTAATGTTTTGTCAAAGATGTATTTGTAAATTCAAAGGAAATAAATGTGAATAAAAGTGATAATAATTTTAGTGGGTTATATGAATTGTACGTACGTATTGTTTATTAATGTTTTGTCAAAGATGTATTTGTAAATTCAAAGGAAATAAATGTGAATAAAAGTGATAATAATTTTAGTGGGTTATATGAATTGTACGTACGTATTGTTTATTAATGTTTTGTCAAAGATGTATTTGTAAATTCAAAGGAAATAAATGTGAATAAAAGTGATAATAATTTTAGTGGGTTATATGAATTGTACGTACGTATTGTTTATTAATGTTTTGTCAAAGATGTATTTGTAAATTCAAAGGAAATAAATGTGAATAAAAGTGATAATAATTTTAGTGGGTTATATGAATTGTACGTACGTATTGTTTATTAATGTTTTGTCAAAGATGTATTTGTAAATTCAAAGGAAATAAATGTGAATAAAAGTTATAATAATTTTAGTGGGTTATATGAATTGTACGTACGTATTGTTTATTAATGTTTTGTCAAAGATGTATTTGTAAATTCAAAGGAAATAAATGTGAATAAAAGTGATAATAATTTTAGTGGGTTATATGAATTGTACGTACGTATTGTTTATTAATGTTTTGTCAAAGATGTATTTGTAAATTCAAAGGAAATAAATGTGAATAAAAGTTATAATAATTTTAGTGGGTTATATGAATTGTACGTACGTATTGTTTATTAATGTTTTGTCAAAGATGTATTTGTAAATTCAAAGGAAATAAATGTGAATAAAAGTGATAATAATTTTAGTGGGTTATATGAATTGTACGTACGTATTGTTTATTAATGTTTTGTCAAAGATGTATTTGTAAATTCAAAGGAAATAAATGTGTATAAAAGTTATAATAATTTTAGTGGGTTATATGAATTGTACGTACGTATTGTTTATTAATGTTTTGTCAAAGATGTATTTGTAAATTCAAAGGAAATAAATGTGAATAAAAGTTATAATAATTTTAGTGGGTTATATGAATTGTACGTACGTATTGTTTATTAATGTTTTGTCAAAGATGTATTTGTAAATTCAAAGGAAATAAATGTGAATAAAAGTGATAATAATTTTAGTGGGTTATATGAATTGTACGTACGTATTGTTTATTAATGTTTTGTCAAAGATGTATTGGTAAATTCAAAGGAAATAAATGTGAATAAAAGTGATAATAATTTTAGTGGGTTATATGAATTGTACGTACGTATTGTTTATTAATGTTTTGTCAAAGATGTATTTTTAAATTCAAAGGAAATAAATGTGAATAAAAGTGATAATAATTTTAGTGGGTTATATGAATTGTACGTACGTATTGTTTATTAATGTTTTGTCAAAGATGTATTTGTAAATTCAAAGGAAATAAATGTGAATAAAAGTGATAATAATTTTAGTGGGTTATATGAATTGTACGTACGTATTGTTTATTAATGTTTTGTCAAAGATGTATTTGTAAATTCAAAGGAAATAAATGTGAATAAAAGTGATAATAATTTTAGTGGGTTATATGAATTGTACGTACGTATTGTTTATTAATGTTTTGTCAAAGATGTATTTGTAAATTCAAAGGAAATAAATGTGAATAAAAGTGATAATAATTTTAGTGGGTTATATGAATTGTACGTACGTATTGTTTATTAATGTTTTGTCAAAGATGTATTTGTAAATTCAAAGGAAATAAATGTGAATAAAAGTGATAATAATTTTAGTGGGTTATATGAATTGTACGTACGTATTGTTTATTAATGTTTTGTCAAAGATGTATTTGTAAATTCAAAGGAAATAAATGTGAATAAAAGTGATAATAATTTTAGTGGGTTATATGAATTGTACGTACGTATTGTTTATTAATGTTTTGTCAAAGATGTATTTGTAAATTCAAAGGAAATAAATGTGAATAAAAGTTATAATAATTTTAGTGGGTTATATGAATTGTACGTACGTATTGTTTATTAATGTTTTGTCAAAGATGTATTTGTAAATTCAAAGGAAATAAATGTGAATAAAAGTGATAATAATTTTAGTGGGTTATATGAATTGTACGTACGTATTGTTTATTAATGTTTTGTCAAAGATGTATTTGTAAATTCAAAGGAAATAAATGTGAATAAAAGTTATAATAATTTTAGTGGGTTATATGAATTGTACGTACGTATTGTTTATTAATGTTTTGTCAAAGATGTATTTGTAAATTCAAAGGAAATAAATGTGAATAAAAGTGATAATAATTTTAGTGGGTTATATGAATTGTACGTACGTATTGTTTATTAATGTTTTGTCAAAGATGTATTTGTAAATTCAAAGGAAATAAATGTGTATAAAAGTTATAATAATTTTAGTGGGTTATATGAATTGTACGTACGTATTGTTTATTAATGTTTTGTCAAAGATGTATTTGTAAATTCAAAGGAAATAAATGTGAATAAAAGTTATAATAATTTTAGTGGGTTATATGAATTGTACGTACGTATTGTTTATTAATGTTTTGTCAAAGATGTATTTGTAAATTCAAAGGAAATAAATGTGAATAAAAGTGATAATAATTTTAGTGGGTTATATGAATTGTACGTACGTATTGTTTATTAATGTTTTGTCAAAGATGTATTGGTAAATTCAAAGGAAATAAATGTGAATAAAAGTGATAATAATTTTAGTGGGTTATATGAATTGTACGTACGTATTGTTTATTAATGTTTTGTCAAAGATGTATTTTTAAATTCAAAGGAAATAAATGTGAATAAAAGTGATAATAATTTTAGTGGGTTATATGAATTGTACGTACGTATTGTTTATTAATGTTTTGTCAAAGATGTATTTGTAAATTCAAAGGAAATAAATGTGAATAAAAGTGATAATAATTTTAGTGGGTTATATGAATTGTACGTACGTATTGTTTATTAATGTTTTGTCAAAGATGTATTTGTAAATTCAAAGGAAATAAATGTGAATAAAAGTGATAATAATTTTAGTGGGTTATATGAATTGTACGTACGTATTGTTTATTAATGTTTTGTCAAAGATGTATTTGTAAATTCAAAGGAAATAAATGTGAATAAAAGTGATAATAATTTTAGTGGGTTATATGAATTGTACGTACGTATTGTTTATTAATGTTTTGTCAAAGATGTATTTGTAAATTCAAAGGAAATAAATGTGAATAAAAGTGATAATAATTTTAGTGGGTTATATGAATTGTACGTACGTATTGTTTATTAATGTTTTGTCAAAGATGTATTTGTAAATTCAAAGGAAATAAATGTGAATAAAAGTGATAATAATTTTAGTGGGTATAAATACATTAAATTACTTTTTAATTTTCTTTTTATTCCTTTATCTTCAACTGTTTTAGATGCTGCGTAAATAACTTTTTGAAGTAAAACTCCTTTACGCACGCTAGACTTGGGGAGTAAGCTGGTGAATGCGTGACGAGAGCGTTACGAAAGTGTGATCGGGCGAGGCGAACGGAAGTTTAGAGGGAGATATAAGTTAGTGAAGACAGTAAGAGAGAGAGTTACGTTTCGTATATTACTGTAGGGACAAGAGAGAGAGGTAGAAGCACACATTTTGTTTCTCTCTTTCTCTCATAGCCAGTTATGTTTCGTATATCTAAAACACAGTGCAAGCCTATTGTCTGTATCACACTGTAGGAGCAAGAGAGAGCAGTGCGCGCGCACATTTTCTTTCTCTCTTCCTCTCATAGCCAGTGCATGAAATATATATATATATATATATATATATATATATATATATATATATACATATATATATATATATATATATATATATATATACGCGAGTTTGCTAGCGTTACGCGAACGGTGATTTTTTGATTATTTAGTAATTTCATTTCGTTCTTGAACAATTTTATAAATTATTGTGTTGTTCAATACATTAAATATTCTACGTTTGAAGTGAATAAAATTGTAAATTCATTTTAAAGTTCATATTTTGTGAATTTGAAGTTTTACTTCAGTCGTGTGGTCTAAAGCACACTCGTTTTTTTTAAGGTTTTTAGTAGACCTTCAAATTTAATCAAAGTTGTACACCAACAATATGGAGTACTTTATGTCTTTTGTTATGTATCATTAAATTAACAATTAATAATACTGAGACGTTAAAACAAATATTATCTAAAGTTAAAATACTTATTTTGTACATGTTCTGTAATATTTATTTTACCATCATTTGGTTACAAATAAACAGTACTGTATCCACCTCCAATTTTGAGTAAATTGCATTCAACGACTTATAAATAACTTTTATAGTCGAATAATAGCTTTTCTAGGCTACTAGTAATTATTTTTTATAGTCTTACTTTGAGTTTTTTGAGGTTATTAGTATCTACTAAAAATAATAATTATTATAAAAAACTATTATACAGTTATCATATTCCCCAGTTATTATAAATAATATAACATAATATTTCCTCTTGTCATCTTTTCACAAAATTTTTTCATCAATATTTAGAAAGAACCTTCAAGATGTACATAGGTTGCGTATTAACCCGTTAACATGGTCTATAGTCATATCTCTTACCGTTAAGTCAGCGTTTCTTATGAACGCTGCCTTAACGGTAAGAGATATATCGATAGACGATATTGATATTCGAGTTGTCTGTTTTATTTATCGAATTGAACGTTTTATTTTAACAGGGAGTGATTTATTACAGCTTTTATCGTTTGCTTTTATCGAGTAAAAGAAACAAATTTATCCGGTATATTCAAATAAAATTAATTTAAAATGTCTAAATGCTGATAACTTTAATAAAATAATTATAGCTTAAACATTAAATGCACAGCGTGATAACTAATATTATATTAGTTATGAAATAATATAGAAAAATAAATTATTACCTTTTCCAAATAATTTACTCGTTCAAGAATTAAGCCGGTAGTTTATTCGTTCAAGAATTAAGCATGTAGTAAGACTACTAAGTTAGTCGTATTATTGAAAATCTAATAAAAACCGTGCCATGGTTCTGGTTCAGTTATTAAAATATTGGTCTAATTAGTGAATTATAAAATAAACAGATAGTCTTTTGAAATGAACACGTCAGTTGATAATTCTAGTTCAAAAATTGTTCACGCGAAGACCTTTTTGATGGCCAGATTTTAGCTGACAATTCTACTGTAAAAATTGTCAACATATGGATATTGCATATTATACGCATACGATTAATATTACCGCTATCATCAGTCTTCTGTCTTTACCATAATAAAACTCTATTTAAGGCGAAAATTGCATTAGCGTATAATTTAGCTTTGCACCGTAATCTGCGCTGTATAATTTAACTGTTAATTCCTTAATGTTGAATGTGAATGCAAACCAGTAGCTCATATACGGAATTGGTCTAGCCAAAACTACCATTTAATGATTACTTAATCATTATTGTTTTAAATGTTTGTGTGTTAAAAATAATTCAGTGCGTCCTACCATTTTTTCATAAAAAGCAGGGAATCTATATAAAGTTTGACGTGTGTAAAAGCAGCCTTTTAAATGAATATTCGAAATTTGAAATTGTTTTGGAGCCTTTTGCTCGATGTCGGACGTAGAAGTGGACGATACCAAAAGAACGAATGGTGGTAATATTTCAGAGGCTGATAATTTATTTCCTAATATTTCAGTTTTTCGTTTAATGAGGATAAATTTGGTCGAGATATATTTAGAAACACGTGATTTATTAAGGTGTACTTTACAAGTGAATTGTATTATTTAACAAATAATTAAATGAGACTCCGCAACTAACTAGTGTGTGAGTATATTTTTGACAATTGGTTTATTATTGTTAGTTTAATAGAATGATTAGGTATCATAGACAAAAATACTGTTGCATTTTTTCTTTACCATTGACAAAAATTAAATACAGAAAATATTAAAAAAAATAATAAAATAAACAGATAGTCTTTCGAAATGAACATTTATTTATTTCGTTACGGATTTGGGGTGAAAAATTCTAAAGATCCTTGTAAAGATCATTAAAATGTTGGTTTAGAAAATATAAATGCAATTGCATATCAACTTACGGGGCGACGCAATTACTGTGATAAATATTAATATATGTTCTGGTGTACCTAATTAGTTTATATCGATATCGTGTAAAATTTACTTGACATCACTAAAGTGTTGTGAAACCACACACCGTTACGATACCAAACAAACCCGGCTTTGAATTAGTTGAATATTCCTTCGTCGTGCGGCAATAATAATACGTCATCTAATTCGTCGACTCGCAATCTAAATATAGATCCGCAGATCAATTTGCGAGAAGTTTCACGGTAGGAGTTAGGCAGTCGTGGATGGTGTCGTATATGCGTTCGAATTTACTTTACTGCGAAATTACATATTTTTTAGGGAAACGGAAGCCCTTTATATTTTTAATATCGTTTGTTAGCATATATATATATATATATATATATATATATATATATATATATATATATATATATGTGTGTGTGCACATACGATTTATTTATTGTTACAAGAGTAAGCTCTTTTAAATAACCAGAGTGTTTGTACAAGTTATTAATAAATATAATAAAATTAAAAAAAATATATTTAAAATAAGAACTCGTTACAAAATATAGCTTAAATTTGAAATGTCGGGTGGATTGAGAAAAGGATGAAGCAAGATGGATAACATGACATGAATGGAAGGAAAACAACGCGAGTGAAGTGAAGGAGTATCACATGGAAAATGAAGATATTAATCTTAAATAAAGACGGTCTATTTATGAAAAGACGAACAATGTTTTGGAAAGAGGTTTTTTGAACGTAGATCTAAATCGTGAGTATTTAAGTCCGTGAATCTGGTTATGCGTTAAAAAGACTTTTTGAAAGAAATTTGCTTTATGTTATAATCGTATGGAAGATATTTTAAAATATTTCTTTTACATGTTATATTTAATAACATAAAGATTATAAAGTAGTCTTTAAGACGTAAAAAAGCGAACGTCAATTTGAAAGACGGTTAACTTTAAATTTAACGTTATTATCAACAGAAGTGGTCCACAAAATCGTTTTTGACAATCGTCGTTCGATGCAAGAGAGATAAAAAATACTAAACATTTCTTACATTCGAACATATTTTCAATTCTTTGAAAATCTTTTCATCTTCCGTACATGTTTACAATATTTCGAACATATTTCCAAATAAACAAATGATCAACTGGAAATGAAAAAGGTTTGCGTGCGCCGGATTCTGTGTTTGCGCACTGTTGATTAAAATAATGCCGAAAGAAAGTTTCGATAAAATGTTTAGAGCTTTTAATATCATGTATTCAGCGCATCGTTATAATGATACCGCCCGACGCTCGGTGCACGTGCAGGATGCTTAACTCTGAAATAGTTTATCTAGACAAGGGAAGAAAATGAAAAAAAATTAATTCTAATCGTTTTATTTTATATTCAGAAACCCATAAGAAACCAGCTTGCTATACCAGTTAAAAACATCGTGTATATGCGACAGTATATCCTTTAAATCTTTGCTCTTACGAAGTATGAGATACGTATTCAAATAGAACAGACGTGTGTTTTATATATGGTTTACGATCATTGTTCAAGTTGGTGGAGATTGTGGTCAGCATCTTTCACTTCTTTTAAATCTAATGAACTATTCCTTTAAACATCATAAGATTATCCTAATAACTTTAATAATCCTTTACGTTTACAAAACTTATCGAGCCTCCTTATCACGTAAATGGCCATCACTTACTATGCCGCTAACAAAATTATTTGTTTTATGATTGACGGCAAGTTTTGAAGTAAATATTATCTTTGCATCTAGGGTTACCGTCTTCCCGGATATATCCGATCTTGAGCGAAGTATAAGCGCTTTGACTGGACTCCCCCGAATTTTATTGAGGATCGGACTTTTCTTAATGTAAAGTCATTTTAATTCAAATTGCAAGCCCTACGCTCTTTGAAGGCATAGTGAAAATTGTGTAGGAAAGTGTGTGTGAAGACTGTGTCGATCGATAGTTAATAATATTTGGGACGATATTTTAGTAATAACACAATACAATCTGCAGTCAGAAAGGATTTTCCGAATGCAATCAAGTGACCTAAATTATAAAATATCCAATTATGAAAAGAAATTAGCCCAATATTATAATTTTTGGCCCTCTTACTCCTAATCATATTTCAGTCCTACCCCCATTTTCCTATAATGATATCTCATTTCTGATTACATTTTTTTCTAATAATATATCTATCCTGATCTTATTTGTCTGTTATCCTATTTCAATATTGATCCCATTTGTCCAATCATATTTTGATTCTAATGTGTTAAAAAACAGAAAATAATATTTTATCTCTTTTTTAACATATCTAATTTCTGATCCTATTTGTCTCTATTCATATATTGAATCTGATTCTGTCTGTTTAATTATAACTCAATGCTGGTCCAATAGGTCCACGGTTTTATCTCTATTTCAATCAAGTTTACCTTTAATCGTGTGTCAATTCTGTTCCCACTGGTTTTTAATCATATCTATACGTTTTATTGTTCTAAATATATAATGCAAACTTTTTTTATATTAAACAGCAACTTAATATAACAGTGTATTAAGCATTCCGATCCACTTTTGTTTGGATATTTGTGGCAGATTTATAATCCGATGCTGAAAAAGATGCTACTTGTAATAAAATGTAAATTTGGCAGATGTAAAAAAAATCGCGTGCTACTCAGTACACGTGACAGAAGTTCTTTAGCAATCTAAACCTAGACAAAAGTAAGTATAAAGTGGTAAAACGGCGCTGATAATAAGAAAGGAGTACGAAATGTAAATCTATAGATTGTACTAAATTCGCATAAGAAGATTTTAATACTATACATTTAGAAAATTTAATAAAATGTCATTACAAATCGATGTAAACATTTAATCGTCATATAAATTTACATAGGCTATTGTGAATTAAAAAAAATGGCTGCAATGTAAGTACCAGAACGCTTTTAAATGCCGCTTCAGTTGTAAATTATATTCACGATTATATGTGTAGGTTCATTGTAGATTTATAAATAAATTAAATACAATATACCTAATATGTTGTTATTTCTGCAATGGATAAAATACATGCAGAAATAGTAATAAATCAAACATAAATGTATAAATAAATCGACAAAATTTTGGTAGTCTTCTTTGTAGACACATGTAAAGTAAATAACACAACATACGTTGTGTTGTGCGTAGTACCTCAGATGTTCATATGTAGCGTCTGAGGCGTACATCTACAACGCGCCAATGCGCGACACTATATTATCCAATCGCTTCGTATCGTTGTGTATACGTCGCTCTCTTTTGCTGCACTTCCACGGCATCAGAATATATATCTCCCTTTCTCCTTCTCTCTACGTCATATATTTCTTTTCTCTCATGTAACGAAATGTGCCTAAACGTGACGCGATTTACATTTTTCTCTCAATTCTCGTCCACTTATCGATTATCGAAACGCCGCTTAAGACGGTTCACTTCAAACAACTGAAATAAAATGTCAATTTGACAGATGTCAAAACTGGAAAATAGCTAATAGTTGATTCTTTTATCAACGAATAACTTTATTCATCTGACACTGGGTATGTTCTACTAATGTCAGTCACTTGTCAATTGAAAAAGTTAATTAATTAATTTATTTATTTATTTACGCACTTTAATGTATACAATTAACACATATGACGGACTTATTGGTACGAGGGCAATTTCGTACAGCCAACTAGAACACCAGTCCAGCCTCGCCCGATGAGCGGTAAATATACATATATATATATATATATATATATATATATATATATATATATATATATACACATACATATTTTTTAGGGTTATACCAAATTTCAAGTTTCTGTGACAAAACGTTTTTGAGAAAAACGGCTTGACAAGGGGGCGGACACGTGAGTGATTTTACTTCAAGAGTAACATTTTTTTCATTTTTAAGTAAAAATTAAGTTTACTACTGATGTATCTGCGCAAAATAAGGTCTACCTAATTTTCATACGAAATATTTTGGGTAACAATTGTTTCGAAACTAGGAGAACCAATTTTTAATATAAAACTTGTCAGTAAGTAAAATTAAACAAAAATTTACATTCTTATAAATATTTCTGAAATAAAAACGTGGCCTTTTTAGCAAACTTTATTAAACTTTGTTATTCTAACAATGCCCGTCAACCAAATTAAATATTCTTAACAACTTAATATTTTTCCTCTACGTGGAAATTAAATTGAGGCGATATTTAAGTTTTGTCGATTACAACAATGCCATAATCATCGTCTTTTTGACCACTTAAATAACTTCATTATGTAAATTGTCAGTTATAGTTTTCAGTAAACTAAAAGGTACCACTGAACTTTTATAAGATCCACGTACGTTCGTTTTTCTGGAATCGTGCGACGTAAATACTTTAAATATAGCATAGTCATAAAGTAAATTAACATTCACATATCAATAGGTAATACACAAAAGTATTTACATGGAAATATTATATAGTCCAAACTTTTTATTAGTTTCATGTATCATGTGGCTGAAAACCATTCAAAACTATTTGGATTCCAAAACTACTTTTTATAGAATTTATGCAACATACTGTAAGATATGTCGTTACAAATGTCCACGACATTTCTCTCAGAAATCTTTTGAGACCTCCGAAACAAAGTCAAAGTCAAAAATTACGAAAAAAAACTACTATAGATGTTTACCTAAATTTTATTGGAAACTAGAAAATATTCTATTGAAAACCTCATTGTTTTTTTACAAAATTGTCATATTTTTACAACCGTGAAATATGTACTGGAACATCTATTTACACAAAAATAATATTAATTTTTAAATTAGATTAAAAATAATATTAATGATAATAAAAAATTTAATAAAATTAACGCGTATATTTTAATGTCTATTTGTGCTGAATTGTGTGCGTAATTGTAGTAATGTACAACAAATTTTATTTCATGTTATTTCCTTTATTTGCTGATTTTGTTTAATTATATATAAACGATTAGGTGTAATGAGGAAATACTCGAAATGAAATATTTTGTCGGCGAATAATGGATGGACGTATTATTTTTTTGCTATGGAGCGAGTTACGTACCGCGTTCAGCGGATACTCAATATATATTTAACTATTACTGCTTAACAAATATATTTTATTTAATTACAATTTACAATAATAATTATTAAGATTAACAATTTTGAACAACGTTAACTCTAAGACGTTGGTTGGTAGACTCTCTCTGTCAGTTGCTCGGACTCTATTTTATAGGTCTCCTCTGCTGACGCTTGCGTTCTGAGAAACTTGGTTTTATTTAATGTTTTTTATGCAAAGTCAGTAGACTGGCTTTTCAGTAATATAACGTCCATCGGATGTTGTTGGCTTCGCAGCGTTCTTGTAGATTAATTTATTAGACATTTATGCTGAGTGGCTTCCTAGTATTATACTGCTATCCATCGGATGTTGTGAGTTAGCTTAGCATTCTTGTAACTTAATTTATATTATGTTTATGTTGAGTTGGTTCTTAGTAGTTCGCCATTATCACTCGGATATTATTATTTTGCTGGTGGATTATGGTTACTTAACTAGAGGGAGACCTTTCAATATCTACACTCACGCTAGTGAGAGTAGATATTATATACAGATATTATTAGATATACCAATCGTGAACATTATTTGGCAATTAATTGGTTTTGTGTTATTTGTATATTTGAATTTATACAAAATTAATTTTGTCCTCATAAATTAGAAGAAACTCTTAGTTTCTAAATAAAAACAGAAAATTTATTATTGTCATCCAAATATTCCACAATATTATCTAAATCTGTAGATATAGTGCCATTCAGAAATAAGGGTATATTTCAAATAAAGTATTATTTTTTGTCTAATAAAAGCAAGTACCAAAATAAGTAAAATCCCACTAACGTTAATTTTTTTTATGTTGGTACATTTTAGAACATTTTCAATTAAAATATTCATCTGCGTCTTAGTGCTTTATATGTAATTGTGGTTTGAAACAAACCACCCTTACAATATGCAAAAGTAAATGCAATAAGTAGAGGGTGGTTGTGACGCGTCATTAGTGAGATTGCTGGGGGTGTAGGAGTGGATTGTGTTTTTTCATCTCCGCAGTTACGACGTGTCAATGAACGGAAAGAAACATAAATGCGTTTTGTTTTTTCACTTTGCATAATTATAGATAGACGTTTCTAACATATTTGCGGGATTTGATTACATTTATTATCCAAACGTAAAAAAAGATAAGTGGGAAATTTGATAAAAAAAATAAAAATATTCATAGTCTGTGACTTTTTTTATTTAATTTATGCCATGCCTGCTATCTCAACTACTATAGATAAAGGTGTTTTTGGTACTATTATTCGTTTTAATATATAAAATAGCAGTCCACAGTTTATTCCGCATTTCATTATAATACCACAGCGAATTTCTAATAGCTATTTTTGACTCAGTTGCTCAGTTAAAACATTGAATCAAAAGTGGTACCTGGATAGACAACAAAAAATTATGATTATAAGAATGACCTGAATCGCCAATAGCTCTTTATACCAAAATCATTTAAAATAAAATGCAAATGCATTTTCATACCGAGACGTCAAGATTTCTAAATTTCGTTTAAAATATAGTTTTAATTTTAACGTGGTGATAATTTTAAACGAGGTAGACATTACATTATATGGAAATATTATTCACATTAAGTGAATTGATAAATAAACCGCAAAAAAATTTTTCTCAAATAAATTGTCATTTTAATTAGTACATTTATTGAAAATATGGAAAAGCGCATAAAAAGAAGACAATTCGAAAATTATAATTACATTTATTCTATATTTTTATATATTTTCTGACAATGGTACCGAACAGAGATTTAATAAAGATAAAACATAAAAATGTTCTTACTTTGATATATGTACACATATTCTCGTTCTTGGTTACATTTATCATTTAAATAAAATTACTTTGAAAAACTTTTTATAAACAATTTTGTTTTCAAATGAATAGATTTAAAATATATATTTAATAAGTGTCTAAAATAGTCAGGAAGTGGTGCGCTAACGGGTTAATGAAATTCATATTCGGCCCCAAAGCGCAAGAAGTTAAAGGAAACTTATAACAACTTCCCTGAATACCAAAAGATCCTGCGACTGTTTAACCGCATATGGTATATTCTCGCAAATGTATATACTCGTTCCAGTGAACGGAGTATACAACTGTTTGTAATAGTGATGTGATTTAGTTTTTGCCACTTTCGCACTTGAATTGTGCGATTCACGTGATAGATGAAAGTTCATGGAAGGAATGATATATAAACTTTTCCTGTTAATTTGAGTGTTTAGTTTAATTTTAAAATAAAATAAGTTACATTACAGGTTGTTTACAGGTTAATAGGTTGTTTACAGTATATTAACAGGCTTGCACTTGGAAATACTTGCAAACTGGTATTGCATTCATGTCGCATTCAGGAAAGAAGGATGTTTCCATGTTGCATTATAACCGATGGACTAATTGGCAGAAAATTATTCTGCTGTTAGAGCCATTGTAAAATATAAATTCAGGGCGGTAGGCGTGCTTAAATATTGTAATTAGGGTAGACACCGTGAAGAGGATTTTCTGAATAAATGATAGTGTGTTAGGGTTTATTGGTTATAGGCTAGTAATTAGCACTTATCATCAAGAATGATTGAGTCTGGTTGATTCTTCAATGGTCCGTAATGGTGATATAATCAGCATAATTGTAAATTTGTAATTTGTATAATGGACTATATACAGAATATGTTATTTGAAACCACGGTTTTTTCCTAATTTGGCTCTTTCATTTTATAGATTGGGTCACTGTTTTAATTGTCTATTGAAAATATTTTTGTGTTTTTTTTTCATGTTTTTTGAGAATATATCGCAGTGCACCATCCACATTAATTTGTGTCATAGCTTATGCACTAAGTCAGGCAAAAAATTAATTAAATACCGGCCAAGTACGCATCAAAATACGCATACTGTACGGTCCCGTAGTCCTCTATAACACTTGGAATTCTTGATACAGGCTTATCGATATAGTTTTAATTGGAAATTATAATTAAATACTAATAAATATCCTATTTAGATTATTTTAAATCTGCGATTTAATTAAAATTACAGTGGACAGAATGAGCGTCAAAAAAATTAAAACTTTGGTTTATTACAATTATCTGTCAATTTAATTTGAGATATTTAATTTCAATATTTCATATATATATATATATATATATATTTATATATATATATATATATATATATATATATAATAATTTAAATGTTTGTCTGAAGTAACTATCTCCAAAATTATATGAATCTCATATATCTCAATACTTAAAAGGATTTCTGGTAGAAGTATTTTTGTTTTGTCTATTTTTGGTTGCCCTAAAATTAATAGATTCAATGAAAAGTGGTACGTGGACAAACATACAAGAATTTACCATTATAAGAATGACTTGAATTGCGAATTGATGAAATGTTATTTTATTATTAATTATATTTTAGGGAAACAAAATTGAAGGTAAATATTAAAAGTAGAAATATTGCAGAAAAATATTATTCACATTCAAAGAACGAATTTTGAAGATCGAAATAGTATCAAGAGTTTTTGAGGTCGCTGATTAAGATTGGGACTTCCATAATTATAATTAATAAATTGGCGGATTGAAAATAACGAATCCAAAATGTGAACATTATCAACGATATTTAAGAAAGCCTAGCTTATCTTATAAATTCTATTAAGGAACGAATTCTGCACTTGAATTACTTTGCATTTTCTATTCTATTCTATTTGTATAACATTCCTGCCTTTCATGAACCAATTATTTATTTTAACTCTACCTTGCAAAACAATTTGGAAAAACTGTGGCGTACGTGTGTTTGTAATTTTGAATCTACTCTTTTTTAAAAAAAGTACTTGCCTTTTATGTTTAAGTCCTGCTTTTATTCTTTTTGAAATTCATCTCACCCTCTTAACAGACGACAACGAATAAACATGTATGTAAATACGCACGAATGCTATTCAGCAGGGTTCCACTCAACTTGAGTGCGTGTGAACGTGTAGTATTTAGCACAGCTTCAAGAATGCCAGCTACTCAGCGCAAAAGTTGTTTATCAAGTTTCAAAAGTAGAATATTGTAGTTTTTCTTTTGAGGCTTAAGTGTTATTTGACGACATTAAAGTTAAAAATAAGTTCATGTTTGTGTGCAGTAAATTAATCCTAATATTTTGAATTAAAGAAGAAGACTACCGAAAATAAGTAAAAAAAAATACTTTTCATGTTTTATAATATTCTAGATATAAATTATTTATTTAATGTAGATTTATTATTAATATAGATAAAATTTAATTTACTCTATTCTAACACAAAATTATGGACATAAAATATTATTTGTTAGGGAATTAAGTGACAAATTCACCATAAGAAGGGGGAAAATCCATTATAACTCTCAGGTGATAATAATGGTAAACGATTCTTCTAGTTTCCAACTTTAGCTTCTTTGTTAATGCAGTGTACGAAATAGTGACGACGGTATTTTGATTTCTTTATAATTAGGGGAATTTCGATATTGTGTAGCATAGCAAGCACTCAATAATTTATTGTTTTATAGGAAGAATAAGTTGTTGAACACGAAACAATAGAAATATTTTTAATAAATACTGGGCGTACATTTTTTTTAACAATATTATTACTAATTAAAAAAAATAACGTTCATTATGTTAAATTCTTAAATTACTTGTCTAACATTTTGGTCATATTTTTAATCATTCATTTCCAGTATGCCTTTGATATATATCTATTACAGGCGTATTCAAATCAACAAGAATAGTAGAAAACGTTTTAAAGGTATTACAATTTTAATTAATTAGGATGTCATTAACGGTAACAATAACAGATTAATCAATTATTTTTTTACCATTTGTGCAATAGGTTAAACAGTTTGAGTGCCTGCTAAAACATTTATGGTTCAATCTAAAGGATTAAGATGCAGTTTTTGTGTAATATTCCTTGTAACTTTAATAGAATATTTTCAGCATCTAAAATAATTTATTTAAGATTACTACAAAATATAAGTCGAACTCTCATAATGCACAAATTAAAAATGAAACAAAGAGCTTTTGAAAATCATCATCGTGAACATCACCCACTGATTAAAACGAAATGGAGGCGAATAGCAATTTTCCATTTGTAACCGTGACGTCTGTAACCGGAAGAACAGATATATTCATCATCATCATCATCATCATCATATATATTAATACGCTAAGGTTAAGATGTTACACTTCCTTTTTAGAAAAAACCTCACAAGTAATCCACATGAATTATATCTCATTTTATAGATAATTGCTTGCTCTACCGGCATCTACAACTAAAAAATTTATTATTGCCATTGTTTTTGCAAATTAATTAATTATTAAAATTATATACACAAAACAGCAATGCTGCCATTTAACGGCTCAACGTCAATATGATTGACGGTCGGTAAAATTTTTGTTTAATTTCAAATCCACTCACGTATAAATAAAGTGGCGCTTTAGCTCAATGCAAAATTGACATATAGAGGCGCAAGTATCAAATACTTGCGCCTCTATATGTCAATTTTAGTAAAATAGAATAACTAATGTGAAGACTTCGCACGGGTCACGCTAGTTTTGTATAATTTAATAAGATTAAAAAAAGTGAGTGTCTAAAAGTAGGTTATAAAACATTTTGGGCAAGATTTTAAAAGGTCTTTTTAAAAGAACTCTCGTAGTAGGTTTTGATTCTCTGTAACTCGGAGGAGATATTTTTGTCTACGATAATAAAACTCTCTAAATATTATTATAACTAAAGTATCGTCATTGGTATGTAATTGCTTTCTTCACTCGAATTCTTATAAGATTTCTACAATACTAGCATTTAGAACCGAATAGGAATGGGATACACCACTTTCCTATGTTAAAACAAATTACTCAACTTCCTGATCGTATTTACATCAGAGTGTAATTTGTTCAGAATAAATTAAATTAAAAGTCTAGAAATGTGTCATAATTATCTATTATTGCATTATAATCTATAACTATAACACATTTCTTGAATTTATATAGTCTTCTCATCATTATTTAAATGCTTAACATATATATAAATATATATAAGACGTAATATTTTAGTATATTCTCGATAGCAAATTGTAAATTTGTAACTTATTTATATCATTATGATTAAGAAAAGTTTTTATTACATGCTAAATATTTTTTTGGAAAGCGAACAATGCATTAAAATTATATATTTTATTATGAGAAGGTACCATTTTAATCCCATAATAGAGGGGATATGTTAAAGGCAGCTTGTTTATGTCGTCCATATATTACGCCAACTAAAGAATGCTTAACAATGAAAGATGAGGTTCAATACCAATACAACTTTTAACGATAGAATCTAAATCTCCAAGTAAGAGGATTATTAAATCGTATGACGTTATTTACATTTCTGGCTAATGCATGTTTGTCTAATTTAGTGGGCATGCCAAAGTTCCCAATTACTGTTAAATACTTGTAACTAAAATATATATTTTAGTCTTTTTGTTTTACTGCTTCTTACATTTCCAATCTTTTAGATTTTTTCGATTTATTTCTACAACATAAAATATTATCAATATGTTTTTAACGTATTTACAAGATTAAATCATACCAACAATTAGCACAAACTATATTACATTTACAACCTAATCTCCTATAAGAAATGATTGAATGTAATCGCATCTATGATGATTTTTCTGATATTTAGGAGTCATTTTCGCCTTTCTCGGAGTTTTTATTGATTGAA
The DNA here is from genome assembly GCA_039881145.1 of Druceiella hillmani. Lineage (NCBI taxonomy): Eukaryota > Metazoa > Arthropoda > Insecta > Lepidoptera > Hepialidae > Druceiella > Druceiella hillmani. The sequence continues at coordinate 8,973,249 of JAYKKI010000018.1, read as the reverse complement.
AATTTGCTGCATAAATACATAACATTTTCGAATAATATTGCACACATCGAAATAGATAATACATATTATTAATAGCGCTGGTTTCAATCCATCATGTATGTATAATTTATAAAAGGTGGGAAAACCCATGGTACATATAAATTAAAAAGTAAGCATTAAAGTTGCTAAAAAATAAAACAGAAAGTAATTCAGGATTATTCCGAAGTATTAGCTGAGCTACGTGGGATAGACCGTAGATTAGAACTTTTTTCTTTCCTTTAGTAACTTTGGACGACAAACTTGGGCACTTCAAACGCGAGGACGACCCTCACGCCCGGGATAAACTGAAAAGTTGGCGTTTATTTTCAGCCCTTATTTGTTTTCTTTGTATGCCGTAAAACAGGCAAAGTGGTCAAAATGGTTTGCACTTTAGAATGTTTACTGAATAAGAATCTTTTGTTTGGTACGACAAAACATTAAAATTAAAAAAAAGTGACATTATTGTGTTCGCTTGGTCTTACAAAAAAAATGTTGAATTAAAATTAACGACTAAAATAAATTAAAAAAAAACGATGTATCAGTTGTTCTTTTCCCAAGACTCTAATTTTAATTTGTTGATAGTTCCATAAAAGTCAGCGGTCACCAATATGTATACATACACACACACACACACATCTATATATATATATATATATATATATATATATATATATACATATGTGTGTGTAGCGTTTTGTTCGTGTTTGCGTTCATGCGTGCGATATTATATGCAATACGAGGTAACTTTTCTCCTAGATTATTCTTTCAGTCAATTTTTTTTGGATTCGTATTATGCAATACCAGGGATTTTCGATGTGTTTTTTTCAACTTTTTATACACAACTTTAGTGTGACGTAAGATTTAAATCAAATAGTTTTTAACGTTCATTTGGTACAATTTTCCTTCAATATCACCACACGAAGCATGGCGTACGGCGGGTTGGTCTTTTTATTTCCTGAAAGATTCTAAGGAGGACTGGAAATTATATAGCTTATGCACACAAACGCCTGGAAATTTATACAAAAATAAGTATATATACATACGCCGTTTTAGATCATTATCAGAAATAGGCAAAATTGGGTAAAGCTCTTTTTTGTACCGCGAAGTTTCGAAAAAATAAATACTTTGCGTTTTTTTTCAGACTTGTAAACTGGTAGCTTCATTTTATCACTTCAAATATCAAATTGATTGTCCTTGGTTCTATTATTGTCACTGGTTCGAAATCGTTAGGGTCCAGGTTTTTTTAAGAAATTGATGCATGTAGTAGACCAGCGACTCACGAACTTAAATCTCACCGTCCCATCACACATATTTATCAATTATAGATTATAGTGTCTCATGTAACTGTGTCATGTACTAGCGTCAGCATTATCAACACGGATTGACAAACCCAGCGCCCTGCCAGTGTCGTTTATATATTTTTCCACAGTTCTGTTTTCAATAAATGTAAAGGGCATATTATTACATTATTACAGTGCATATTAGTAATAAAATCGCAAATTTACAAAGTAATACCGTAAAACTATTTAAAACAATAGTTATAACACATGCGTAATGGGAGCTGATGTAGTATTTAAGCACCAATTTGCTTTTCTTTATTGTTAATAAACAATAAGCAAGAGAGGATTTTAGAGATTCACATATTACACTGGCAGAAGGCTTTGTTTCGAACAAGGCCGACGCGATTTTTCGAAACAATTGCACAAATGCAATTTGAGATAAGTATTTTTCCTATATTTATAAATATTTTTCTAAAACTTTTCAAATTTTATTCGAGACTTTACAAAAGCTCCCATGCTATGAGGCCTGTGAAATACTTAGATACATTGACGTCGCGGAAAATTAATATTTGTAAATAGTTTAATAAAAGTACTATATACCCTTAAATGTTTACAAGTGCCTAAATATCTAAAGAATGCTTCTAGTGCAAGTTCTATTTGCGCTTGCCAAGTTTTGTTTATGTGTTCATCTGTTTGTTTGTATATGACGTAAACATTACTGAATTTATATAAATTGAACTTTATTTGATGTAATGCTTAAAGTGCTGATTGAAATTTATAATTCTTTTTTGATCACTTGCTTCTCGAGAAATTTGAAATTGAATTATTAACACTCCGAATGAATGAACGGAAATGCTAGAGATTGTTACCGCAGTTCGCTTTAAAGTTTGAACTGAGGTGTACGATACTTATATCCACGTTAAGGCTTCTGTTGAGATGCAAATGACAAATGATAATTTTGATATAAAAACATTAGTACCGAAGAAAAATAATTGTGCGTGTCAGCTCCGATGCGCGACTGGAGTTTACTTCTTAAGTACGATACTCTTGGAATATATAAAATAGGTACTGTAAAAATATAATATAATAAAAGAATGTTGACAATATTATTATTTTCAAGTAAAATACAAACGAAAAAGATCAAATTTCCACAAAAAAATTAAAAACATTTAGTTACGTCAAACTAAGTTAAAGTTAAAAGACTTTTTCATGTTTTAGGATAGAAGACACCAAATATTCACATATAATGACATTTAATGATTATATCTTGATATAAGTAAGCGATAGTAAACTTTGTGTGTACTTTGTGTGATACACTTCGTCATTGCGATTACGCCATAAGAAAATGCCAAATAAACATATTAATATCTCATTCTAAAGATGCGCAGACATGTTTCGCGGAGAGGCCACCTAGCGATTACATTTTAATACTCTGAACTTCGTACAATCAGAATCTAATGCTTACACTCTTTTTAACCCTCTGAACTTCGTACACTCTGAACTTCTGATTTTACTGCTCATAATACTTCATACCGGGTGGTATATATGAAAATCGATTCTTAAGGAGTAAACTCCAAAAACTTCGACCCAATAATAAATAAAAAAATATGAGCGTGGTTGCGAGAAAAAGCCACCAAAAATATAGAGATGTCTTTCATTTACCGCAACTAAACACGAACAAAAATGTGAGAAAGAACGGGGTAAGAGGAGGTAGAAAATCTGTCTAAGGCTGGAATCGCGTACCCCATTCTATGAAAATAGTTTTCAATAAACGTGAGCGCTATGTGAACACTAGTAGTGAAAGTAAAAATTGATTCGAAGGAAAGTTTTCACCCAAAGTGCATTTGTCCAAGAAACCGTGATAATTTTTTCAACTTAATTGCTATTATTAATAACACTAAAAATTAAATATGCAAATACAAACAGGAAGTGGTTTTATTTGCGAATTAAATGTTTAGTATAATCCACTAATAATTAAAGAAATGCACCCAAAAATCCAAAAAAAGTAAATAAGTAAAATTATAAAGCAAAAAGAGGTTATAAATTTAATGACTGATAACCGATTGATAGTCGTTTCTATATAGTAAGGACACTTTTCAAATTCCCTGAAAGTTATTATCGGTGACGGGTTCTGTATTGTGGTTATGCTATTGAAAAATGTTCATTTTCGATTTCATATTATATCACAACTATGTCGTTCCGTATTTTACTATTCTCAGCGAACGAATGACCTGATATGGGGTAACATAACGGCCCTTTTGTACATAAATCTATTCATATCGAGATTGTTGTGGAATAATTTAGTATGATCCTATGTAAACAGGCTACGCTTGCCTATCCAAACTGTATAATGGAAGATATATGGGCGCAATGTAACAAGAACGTATTAACGTTAGATACTCGCATGTGTGAATAAGTAAGCAATCGTAAAGCAGGTTCTAAAATGAAAATAAATGAAAAAGACAGTAGTGCTTGATGTGTTCAAAAATAAAAATTCAATCAAAATAATAGAAAGCAAAAGTCAAATTAAAGCAAAAGTGAGGTAAACATTAAAAAAATCATGTACTACTTAAAACCAAAACACCAAATTTGATTTACGTGCACCACTAGCTATTGAATGCCAAATTATTATTGCATTCTTAATCACATTTTCAGTAATATAGTTTAGAAGACTATGACTTCAATGACTTGTTTTTGTTAAGTGTGCACACATGTTATCACTCGTATGCGATATCGGATTTACTCAGAATTCACATTTGACTGTTAAAGATTACGTAATTATAGTCATTACCAAGATAATATTTTAGAAAACTACTACTAAACACCTATTATTTCATATTAATGAAAATTTATAGTTTTATTAACCACGTTGTGTTAATAAAATAAAAAATTATGCGTGTTATCTCTGACGAGCGATTGAAGTTTACTACTTAAGCATGATTGTTGTGGAGTGCATAAAATAGGTAACACTGTATATGAATATAAAAATCAATATCATTAAATGTAAATGGAAAAATCTTTAATAAAGAATTGCTGACAATGTAATTATTTTTAAGTAAAACACAAATGAATAAGATCAAATTTGTACAACAAAATTAAAAACTTAATAACGTCAGACTAAGAAGTTAAAATTAAACGAGACTTTTTAATTTTGTAGGATAGAAGACACCAAATATTCACACATAATGACATTTAATGATTAAATCTTAATATAAGCGAACGATAGTAAACTTTGTGTGTCACAGTCCGTCATTGCGATTACGCCGTAAGAAAATTTTAAATAAACATATTGACATCTCACTCTAAAAATGCACAGAAATGTTGCGCGGAGAAGTCACCTTTTTTCCAGGAGAAGTTACACTTTTTTAACGCTCTGAACTTCGTACGATCAGAACCTAACGTTTACACTTTTTTTAAAGCTCTGAACTTCGTACGCTTTGAATTTCTTATTTTACTCCTCCTAAAACTTCATACTGGGCGAATATGAAAATCGAATTATAGCGATATATGAAAATCGAATTATAAGAATACCAAGTTTTCACACATAATGATATTTAATAGTTACGTCTTGAAATAAGCGAACGATAGTAAACTATTTGTGTCACGCTCCGTCATTGCGATTACGCCATAACAAAATGCCAAATAAATATATTGATATCTTACTATAAATATGCCCAGAAACGTTGCGCGTAGAGGCAATAAGTTATACTACTTTTAACGCTCTGAATTTCGTACGCTCTTAACTTCTGATTTTACTCCTCATAAAACTTCATACGGGGCGCTATATATAAAAATCGATTTTTAAGGAGTAAACTCTAAAAAATATGAAGGAATATTCAAAAACAAGGCTTGAAAACATTTTAGGTTACTTAAAAGAGAAGCTTAATCACCATACATACTCAAACGTCAATAACACCCGTATTTTAGGTCAAGTTACAACTTGCTGTTTTAACTGTTGTTCGGCTTTGTAATTGATTGCGTAACGTCTGAAGCTCCCAAACTAATCGCACTTAATGAAAGCCGAATGTAGTCAGAAGTTAACGTAAAAGCACGCAACTTACACATACTTTCAGACTATTGCATTGCTTGTCAATGACGAAGTAAGTTTTATTTTGCTAATTTGTGGTTATGTGTAATCATTTTAAACGGAGAAAATCGATTATGTAAATGGACTTAAAGTTTGTTAATTAAAAGGTTTACTTTCAATGGAGTTTAAAAGCTTCATAAAAGGGGAATGTTTTTGTATTTTTAATTATTATTTGGCTTTTAGGTATTCTTGCGTCACTTTCGAAAATATGCTCTGACTTGAATGTAACTTTTTGCCTTTTGGATAAAATGCTGTGTGGCTTTTTGTAATATTTTTTAGTATTTTATAGTATTTGCTGTATTGTTTTATAGTATTTTTTATAAACTTGTAAAAGAATAAAGATATAAAAGGACATACATATTTAATTGATGAACAATGATCGCATTACTATAATGACTATGCTCTTATGTTTCTTTATCTACATTTAAAATAGGAAAGGAAGGAAATACGTACAAGCCGTATTCATTCGAAAATTTTGTATTCGTTATTTACAAAGAAAGAAAGGTGTCTTTAGTAAAAGAATGAAATTTTCAATGTTGAGTGTAAAATTAAAAAAAAGATTAATAAAACAAAACACGTGTCGCTTATAATTTTTTTTTATAATTATAAATATGTCCTCTACTTGACATTTTAGACTTAAATTCTGTAGTTCTTTTGTAATTTTATATCATTATATTATCAAATATATTTTTTTAAATATTTTGGGAATTCAAGAATAAACAAAAATATTAGAAAATTTTTCCATTTCAATTGGATAAAACGAATAATTTTTATTTTTTATTCCCCCCGAGTTAACGAAATAAGGTTTATATGTTGTGTGTTTATGTTGTATGTTTTAATAAATTTTAGTTGAAAAAGAATGAAGCTTATCATAAGTGAGTAAAAAATAAACCAGACTTATTACTCTTTTTTGTTGACATTAACATTCAACAACAAATCAATTGTTATTGGATGTTTCATTGGATAATATTTTATTAATTAAGAATGATTAATTAGAAGTTTACTTAAGGATTAAATAGAGAGAGAAAAAATTGTTAAATAGAAAAAAAGTGCGCTTGAAAATTAAAACTGATTAAAAATATAATTTTCTCTGAAACAGAGTGGTAAAATTCTCTGTGTTCAAGAAGGAATGGAAGGGTTGAGATTTTACTTAATAGTTATTCTCGATTACTATAATTTATAACTTTATATAATATCAAAACGTAACGTGGTAATGTGTACTTATGGATTATTCGAAATAAGTTATACGATTATGAGTAAGTTTCAATTATATCGATTAATACTTAGTAATACTAGTTAGTGAAAAATGAACAAGCATAATTGTTGGCAAACTCAATAAATATATTACTCGTATAATAGGTAAGACCAAACAAAACGTGTGATGAAAAATTTCGCTCACTTTTGAATTGTTCGAGTAAAATATAAGTGTGTATTTAATAATAAGAAGAAATAGCGAAGTTTCTTTGTATATATAAATAAATATTTCTTCAAATTACTTATAAAGTCTTTAATAACCTTAATCGTTATCAATTATTCACCCAGTTCTGTCTATTTACTGTTAACCGATAAAATAACAATTTAAGGTTAGTCGATCACGACACGTCTATTGCCAAAAGAAGAACAATTAGCATTTATTATCAGAGCTGATTGAACTGCATCTGATAAAGCTCAAAAAAAATAAAACGATTAAAAATTATTCAAATGAAAAGAATGCTACTTTGTTTGATACAAAGGCTGTATAGAATGACAAATGATACAACTTGTCGTTGACTAACTAGAGTTAGTTTTGTCGTTTCGATTTTCATAAAGTTTCATAGAAGTACCTTACGTGACACAGCTAGTGCACAATAACTCAAAGTAAATAATTACTTGATCGAATAAATAAGTATTAAATGCATTACTGGCAATTTTAGCAGAGTTGTACGTATCACAAAACTACATGGTTTGTTGTGGTGTGACAGCATTAAGCATAAATTACGCGCAAGGTGTGAAGCGACGTTAGAGTACTAGAATTCATTAGAACTGAAATTTAAATATGAAACTAAATTCTTTGAACGTACTAGAATTCTATTGCCAGCATATTTAATAAAAATATAAATAATTGCTCCAGGTAGAAAAATAAAATATTTTATAAAAATAAAATTTATAAAATAAAATTTTAGAAAAATAAAATAAAATCATTCGCAGCAAAATTAAAATTGAATTTTTTCAATGATTATTAATATGTTTATGAATGTTCTGGAAAGTCAACATAATTCTACATTTCCTGGATCACAACCTGATGATATTCCAGAATACAATTTACGAAAACTTGCATGGAGGAAGCTTCTTGAATATTTTTCGGTATGGTATTCCAGTAGCGAGTAACTGTTTGCAGTATTCGTGTAGTACTATTCCGAGCAGGCACCGTCGTCTATCATCCGCATTATTATAGCCCTGTTGTGTTTAACTTAAAATAAAATTGTGTTGAACATCTACACAATAAGTTTAAACAAAATAAGTGCAATATGTAGTCCTCGTCTGGAACATGTTTCGATGTAAACTTCTTTTTAAAGGGAAACAGAATTGTTTCTAACCATTCTACACCCGTTGGATCTAATCGAAAAACGCATCACGACAAGTAGCGGAAGTACTGGCATCAAGTATTTTACAATCCGTATTTTCTTTACACGTTTGAATCATCAATAAAACACATTATAATCTATTGTTTTGAACATAGTAAACATTGACCATTTAAAGATTATGCACAGTTCTTCTATATTGAATTTTAAGTGGGTTGCTTCAGTATTTTTTGTGTGATTGACAATTTAATATATATCTCAGATATTTAGACCCCCGAAAAGTCATAAAACCCTTTCGAACTGCCGTACACTCCGAATTGTCATAAAACCATTGTTAACATAGCCATTATTTAATGATTAATTATTTGTATTATTTAACATGATTGGAAATCACCGGTAATCTTCTTAAATTTGTTCATTCGTCGAAGAGGAGATGGCAAACCTTCAAACAGATATACACTTTATGTTATTGTAGAAAGGTTCACTTTACTTGAAAAGTTTTTTTTATTTAATCTACATTTTATCAAGTACAATAAAGAAAGTAGTTACTTTTAACTAATTTAATACTTTACTGGAATCAAAACGATTTCAACATTACGTTGACGAGATGACAATTTCTTGATATTTTTAAGTTATCACTTTCATAATTGGCGAAATATATATAAACATGGAAGTTTGTCAAGAAAATATGAATTAAAATCCTATTAGTCAATTTAAAATATTTGTAACGTGATTAAATTTTAGGTCAATAGAATTAACGGAAAACTGGTGTTACTTTTCGGAAAATTATTTAGAAATAGAAATTTGGAATAACAAGGGATGTTACAATGCGTTTGTCATATAATAAGAAAAACAAAATAAAATATTAGGCGTGAATACAAATAGATTACATGGTTTAGAAACAAGAGGTTTTACTTCGAGTACTTTGATTACTTATTAATTATTTTTTTAACTTCTCTGCCGAGGTTTAATATAATAAAATATTCCATATGGCCCAAAAGTAAGGAACTGGACTAGGGAACATTTCTGTTGAACCAAACCTTAGTAATAGGAAAATTCTAAGCTTCATTGTATGTAAAACCTAAACACAAGGTTTTTAATAGCTATACAAATGGGGTGAGAGATACATAAAGTACAGAGAATATGTAATAAACTAACATTATTACAAGTTTGCTTATTTGAACACTTTAATAAACAAAAAATATATGCACACTTATTACTCAATTTGCACACTTATGGTCTTGGTTATATGTATGATCAATAAAGTCCTGAATTCATATTCTAGTATTTTATTTTTAAAAGGTGGATAAGAAAATTAATTTCTTTGCAATGTTGTGTACCCTGCGGTTTAAGGATGAATATTATTTTATATTTACATTTTTATAAGTAAGTAGCATATTTTCTGAATTGTAATTTTTAGAAAAAAATTAGGAAAATCCTTTCAATTCAGTTAAATTTAAATCTACAAGAGAGGGTTTACATTCAAATGCTCGCGAAAAATGATATAATATTGAATACAACATTGATCACTGTTAAGTATAATACGAGTATATAGTATAGTGCATATTAGGCAAAACTATGTTAAACTAACATTCTTTGTCACATTGTCTCTTAGAAAATCAAATGTAACTGAAGAACGGATGAAAAACCAAATTCCTGTGGTAATAGTAATGGTGATTGTAAGAAACAAATCTGTTCGATAATTTTATTTTATTTCATTTGTTGTAATTTTAAATTTAATGGTATGAAAATTGCGATACTAAGCACAATAAATCTGTTAAGAACGAGTGGAACTGACTAAACGAGTAAAGATGAAAGCTTTGGCAAATAAGAAAAAATTCTGATTCGAATTAAGCGGAAAGAGCCGACAAGACGCGAACCTAGTCGAATGACAGATAAGACGTGAAGATGGCCGAATGGCAATGCGCGTCTTGCCATCGAAACATTTTAACTTCTATCTAAACACTCCATTAGATATCTCACATCAAAATTAAAAAAAAACCTAAGAGAGGATTCTCCATAACCTATTTTGGAGGTAATACTGAAAGCTTTTATAAAAAATATCAAAAACGGAACTTATTAACAAATTCATAATTTGTTTATTGTTTTTTAAAAGAGTTTTCTTGTCTTTCTATGAATCGTTTCATTCGATGGAATCACAGAGAGAAACGGTCGGTTAACTCTTCTTTGGACGTCCCCTTTTTTGAAAGCTTTTTTGAAAGCAGCCATTGGCATCCAATAATTGTACTCCTCGCATTTTGTCTTGCTTGGAAATAAATAGAAGACGCATAATGCTATATCGAGGCTGTATAACGGATGATTTATAGTTTCAAAATTCGATGTAGTGAAATATTCGGTCGTTCGTCTGAATATGCAGACTGTAAGGGAGACATTTTCGTGAAAAAGGGAGATTATACTGCGTGTACATTGCTCCTTAACTTTTTTCAAAACAACAGACTAATGATTGCCGTTATTCTAGTCTGCGATAACTGTTCTTTTATTTTCCAAAATAATACGTAATAACCCGTCGTTTCGAGGAACGAGGCGACTGTCTGTTTCCAAGGCTAATTCCTTTTCTCATACTTGTAGACGACTCCTCAGAAAGAAACACCAATGGCGCTGGTTGCTCTTTAGTTTGGGTTTTATAACATTATACCCAGCTTTTGTCACCCATAATGACTTTGAGGATGACATTTGAATTTCATAATAAATTGTGAGCTTCGGTGAAATCATGGGGTATCCACCTACCACAAAGTTCCTTGACGTTTAAATGTTAACGTAAATTCTTTGTACTTGACTTATAATAGTGCTCTCATCTAATCAAAGTCGATCAGTGCCAATGTCTAAACATGTCCAATCCGCTGGTAGATCACTCCTTTCTTCCTTTTTTTACCATGAGGTCGACATCGTTGAATGTTATCTTCAGTTGTGGCTGATGAGGGACGTCTGTCAGACATATTACCACTGAAACTGAAATGATCGCGTATAAACTGATTTACAGAAGTTATCGCTTTTGCTTTGCTTTCAGTAAAGTCACGGAGGAGAGAGGGAATCATCAGCCTGTTTTCTTTCGTTTTGGGAATAATTTGCTCAGCACACCATCACTCAGTGCGTATAGTTATTTTTAAAGTTCTTTTCAAAATCATGGGTCAAGACCCACATGACTTTGAAAAGGACTTTAAAAATCTTAACACAAAATCGTATGCAAATCTTATTTTGACGTTCGCCAGAAAAACTGGAATGTTTATGTCGATGTGTTATAATTTATTGCATGTACTTGCAGTTTTCCCAGTATTGACATCTAGGTCTGATGTGTGGTTAGAACATAAAAAGTATGGCTTTCCAATTTTTAAAGAACTTGATTTTGACCCACGGTGAATCTAAACCAATTAAACATATGTCTCTGTATAATAAGCTCATCGCCCTTGTGGGGGCGGACCCGTGAACAAACATTGTGCGGACATCTGCTCTGCTGTGTTTGCTCGTGAATTGTGTGCGCACTGTTGTGACGGCTCGCATCGATCTATGTATATTTAGGTACGTTTAAACAGTCGCGGAGTGGACTTCGATGATTGGAGGAATGTTTTCATAGTGTATTAAGGGCAGTGAATGTTGATTGGGGTCAGTTTGTTGCGTTTATTTTATTTTGATTGAGGTATGAATGAAAGCAGGCGGAAATTTAATTAGACTGATCGGTTTTTACTTTCTAACCGGTAAGTAATAAAGCCAGTTGAATTTTAGTATCAAATATATTATACTGCGTGATAGATCAAATTGGGTGACGTTGGGTGATATGACGTCCGATTTAGAAATTACATATTTTTTCACTTGAATGTTGTGCAAATATTTTCTTTAATAATTATTTATTGGAACGGTAAAAACACACATATCATTTTTAATTATTATTACCGATAGGCCGGTATTTTTTGTAAGAGAAACGAAACTGTGCAAATCATTGTCTATACAGTTTACACAGGATGCTCTTTTGAAAATTTATTGAATAGTTTTGGCATCTTTCTCCTGAGATTCGGTAATTACTTGTCTTTAGACTGCAGCGATAATAAGTATATTGGGGAAAGAAAATAAATACATGCCCTCTGTTATAAAATTCATCATGAAAGTATGGATGAAGCTAGTGTATTTACATTAAAAAAATAAAAGGAAGACACATATAAAGAGTGAGTGGGGTTGGACAGTTTATATTAATGCTAAGTTATAGAATGTATAATTGCTAATAATCGATACTAAATAAATATTTATTCTAAGTAAAACGTAAGTCTAAAACCTAGTACTGCGACATATTCCAATGGCATCTCGAGTCATATATTAATATTATTTTAATATTAATATTTCATATTTTTTTAACATTAATATTTCAAAAGCCTATTAAATGTATTTCATACGTGAAGGTAGATTTCCTTAGATAGATATCTATAGAAACCTATATTTTTGTACAATGTCTTTATACTTGCAAATTATCCGTTGAAGTTGAATTTCAGTTATCCAGATTCAAAAATTAGGACGAAACCACGAAGGTAGATACAAGGATCGAGTAGCAGACGATAGAGCGTACTGGGGTTTTAGGAAATTAAAATAGACTTGTCAAAAACGAATAGAATTACGAGAGATTTGTAAACATTAATATTACTTTTACTATGAACATATATATATATATATATATATATATATATATATATATATACATTGTTTAACTTGTATTTCACAGGTGTACAAATATCTGGGAATTCTTAACAATACCATAGTTTTACTACTCATGACTTTTTAATTATTTAGCTCTCTTTACTATTTGTTTTTTTGGGTAAAAGAAACATTAGAATCTAATTATAGCTTCGTACGTAATGGTAACAAAGTGCGGTTAAAAACATAAATTGTTCAGACAGAAATAGCGCATGAAATCTTATTTTTTAGTAAAAATTTTAAAACCCGGTTGGTATTTCACCCAAAGAGGTTTTTCAATGATTCACCATATACGTTTGCAAAGGATATTTTTCAGTCTCTCTTTGTTCAGGAAAATTTCATGTTTTTTTGCGTCCCTCAGAATATAAATTTAAGTTATTTTAAATGGTGTTTGTAGTTTTAGACAAGGTAAAAAAGGGTGCAAAAAAATGGAAATTTTTGAATTTCATCATGTCCATCGATTCATTTATATATTACAGTATCGTAACTTATCTACTTTAGGACTGATTGTGACATTGTGATTTGTTTTACAGGACGATGTATTTCAATTACAGGAATAAATATATTATTTATATATAAACAATTTTTTTTGTTCCTATTTTAAAATGTTTTTTTTTTTTAAATTGACTTATAAAGTTTTTGACTCTCTGTCGGGACATATGAGTCACTAAATCTTTTTGCTGTGAGCAACACCCCTTTAACTTTTTATTAATAAATCTGACAAAATTCTGACAAAATAACAAGACGTTTAGTAAATATTTCATTCCAAAAATTATTTGAGTAAACTATCTGAATAAATTAAAGTGATATATCATCATAAATTAAATTTTTCTGGTCATATCTGTAAAGATATATTAAATAATATATTTATATGGTAAAAAAAGATATAAGTTCTAGTAACCTTTAGTAAACTTTCTTTGCTAGTTGTGGCAGGTATTATGCGGTCGATGGTGTAGTTATTTCGCAAAGTAACAAGTACCAATAGCAAATACCTGAAATATATTGAATCACGGTTGATTTACTCCCATCCGTAATTAAATTGTTTACCTTTAGTACTCATCATCAAACCCTTGCCTCGTCGACGGCATAGTTACTTTACATAGTAACTACTACAACTAAGAAGTAATATTTTTCGTCAAGGAGTAACATTTTTCATCTCCAGAATTCATCATTGGACCCTGATCTGGTTGATGTTGTAGCTATTTTGCAAAGTAGTAACTACCCGTAGAAAATATCTTAAATCAGGTTTGATTTACTACCATCCATTACGGAGTTATGTCCTTCATCCCTAAAACTTTCACCGGGCCCTGATCTGACCGATGGTTTAGTTATTTTGCAAAGAAACAAATATATTGAGTCACGGTTGATTTACTAATGTTCCATAAGGAGTTCCATTGTTCACTTCAAAATCTCATCATAAAATAATCACCATATTGACAAAAGGACCATTTCGCCAATGTACACTTTGAAACAAAATATTTATTAACATTAAACGTTATAAAAATAGAATAGAAATAAATTCAAGTATATATGTGTATAAAACACATACACTCACGAAATTCTATAATCAGTCGATGCTTTCAAATACAGGAAACTGCGTAAACAAACTATAGACCATACTGAACGTTATTTCCGTCCGAAAAAAACCTGAGTTACTCTCAAGTTGTGCTTCAAGAAGTTTTACTTCAAGGAATATCTACGTTTATAAATAGTTAAATTGAAATAATACGTACAGCTAAATGTTTGAAATTTTATTTTCATCTCAGTGTGGAAAAAATAATCTATTGCGGGATGTACTTGACTTGTATTGGACAGATTTATTTCTGAAATTGGATGCGAGAATAAAGCGGCTTCAGTTATTTATTATTTTTAGTTTTAAGTTTAAACAATAAAAAACATAACAGAATTAGCCTCCAGTGAGCACTGCTGTGGTGAATAGATGAAATTAATGGCTACCTTACAAATGTTTGAAGGTTTTTTTTAACGTTTATAAATAGTTAAATATAAATAATACGCACAGCTTAATGTTTAAAATTTTATTTGCATCTCAGTGTGGATAAACCAATCCAGTGTCTAAAAAAAACCAATATCCCAGAATTAGCCTGCAGTGAGCACTGCTGTGGTGATTAGATGAAATAAATGGATACCTTACAAATGTTTAAAGGTTTGTATTGGACAGATTTATTTCTGAAATTCGATGCAAGAATAATGCGGTTTCAGTTAGTTTTAAGTTTAAACAATAGAAAACATAACACAGACAGTGCCAAACATTTTGTCTATCTAATGTACCAGAATTAGACTGCAGTGAGCACTGCTGTGGTGAATAGATGAAATTAATGGATATCTTACATATGTTTAAAGGTTTTTTAACGTGAGTAGTAATAGTCTCTTATCTGGTTGTACGGTGACTATTTGAATTTGTATATAATTAAGCTATAGTGACTAGTTCGGATTTATCGAAACTCAAATCGCATTTCACGTAAAAGCCAAGCTCTTAACCGCTTGATTCTTATCTCTAGGTACGTTTGAAACACTGCAGGGGTATGCAAAGCATCCATTTGAACGGACGCTATGTGAAATGCTGCGTCGGAGCTAGCAGATCTTTTGCTTTTAATAGAATCAACCCCTTTGCTTATTTTTTTTCTGGTCCCTCATTCGAAGCGACCTTACATAATAAAACTTTGAAGTCCTGCGTGCCTACGTATCCGTGACTTGAAATATTACTCCGTACAAACGCCTCGTTGATATTATTTACTCGAAATGTGTTAGATTTTATGGTGATGTTAGGAGATTTTACTGTAACAATAATTGACACCAATCCCTTTTAGGTACGTATTAATAATTAGTTTTCTTTTGAAATCGGTGCCAAATCCATACAAAACTTAAGAGACGTACGAAATCCAACATAAAATTTATTTGAATAGTTTTTTGTTGGTGTTATTGTTCTGTTTGAACTTGACGCTGACTTCAAAAAAAGTAATAATTATAGTAAAGTACTTAAAGGCATCGGTGTCAATTGTTATTATAGTCCTTAGTTAGGGTGTATATAAATTATTTTTGTCCTTTCAGTGCTCCATAAAAAGTTCGTTTTGAAAATCGTTTTTTATTGAAGTGAAAACTTCTTTAGGTGCGTTGAGCGATTTTTGGTAAGGGTAAATCTCATAGGTTCGTTCACCGACACGCTAATGTTAAGAGTATCTGTAGCTATAAGTATGACGTGTTGCACTTGGCCAGCAGTGCAAGCATATATATATATATATATATATATATATATTTATATGTATGTATATGTATATATATATATATATATACACACGCATATATATATGTATAAGATCTACTGCTCTGGCACCAGACTGGTGGAAGCAGCCTGTGTTCACATATACACATACACCAACACATTGTTTATACCCAACAGTATTATGTGCGATGGACGCTTTTTGGACGGGTAAAATCTTATGACTGCGTCACCGACATGTTGTAATAGCAGTATATCTGTAGCTATAAGGGTGATGTGTTGTGCAACAATAGTACTGTGTATATTTACACATTAATGTGAAATTGACTATGTGGAAAGTTCAGTATGTTCATACTGTGCATTGTTTCAATTGTGTTTCAGTTTGATTATTATTTTAATTGCTTAATTGTAGGATCACTGTATAGTACAAAAGTGAGTACTAAATATGTTAATATTTTTATATAGAACATTTAATAACAAAAACAAACCATTTATTTTCAAATATTTCCGGTATTCGTATCAATATATGCGTTTAAAAATTGATATTATTGTTTAATACTTGATCCCTGCAATAAATCACGCAATGAGTATTTCATAGTGGCTTAGGTGTTAAAACGTGTTAAATCGTGGTAAAACATATTTCTAGTTGTCCGATAATATTTTTTATCACGTATTTTAAAATTAAAAACTCCATAAAATTTTATAACAATTTTAGATTTATGTGTTGGATTTTGAAAACATGTTTACTAATGCAAAATTATGGTTTATAACTTTTTGGTTGAAAAAATTGCGAAGAAGACTCTTTTTTTCAATTCGGAAAATATTTTTTTTTATTGGAAAATTGAATTTTAAATGTTTAGTTTTACGAACTTATTGTTTATAGGTTTAAAATATCAAAAATAAAATATGTGTTTTGTATTTTTTGCAAAATTATTATATAAAACAGTGTTATTTCATAGTTTTAGGTTTTCACATCTATCGGCAGTGCTCAAGACTGCTTATGTTTTTTTACGGTCTAATTAATTTTATGATTTTTTGCGGATTATTACAGACTCACATGTTAATATGGGTACGCTTTCTAAACTTATAGCTTTTATAACGAAACACATAGCTTTAGCTAATATTCTTAAAAGGTTAGGTTTTATTCACAAATGGGGTGTTGTTGTTATGTGTCATCATCAGATCTTAGTCCTGCTGGTACTGTCATGGTTTTGCTAACAAAAAAGTGAGTAATAAAACGAAATCTTCAATCGCGGATGTGTATCATCCATTGCGGATCTTTCCATTTCGTCGTTAGAGTATATCATAATATTTTGACATTTATAACGAAACATCTTATAGAGAAACGTGAAAATGCTATGTTCCATGAAGTATTTAAGATTATGTATATAGCGAAATGTAAATGGAGTCATGGTAGTGAGAATGCTTTGTAGGATCTACATGTACTTTATAGGTTTTTCTATGATTAAATCAAGTGTAACTCTTTCAACCAATCTGTTATTTGAGCTTGGAGATTTTAAGGATAAAATACATTTCTATAATTTTATAACTTTTATTCTTAATTACAAAATTATTAGAAACAGAACAGATAATGTTACTTTAATGTTTTTGTTATTTAGAAATCACAGTTATTAGTTCCACCATCTATGTATCCTTTATAAAAGGAAAACTTTCAAACATTTATTAAAAAAAATCTAATTGCATAAATATAAATGTATATATATATATATATATATATATATATATATATATAATATATATATATATATATATATATATATATACATATATATAAACTTAGTTCCCTAAGACATTGGTTGGAAATGGCACAAAAGTATACTTAGGGACAACACAATAAGTGTCACATGTAATGTAAAAAAAATTTGAAATGACAAATTGCCATAAGAAAGTGACATTCGTCACGAAAAAGTAACAAGGACAAAACAATTAACAAAACCACTGCAAAATTTCGGTTGACCTGGATTTAATTTAAATATGAACGAAAACGGATATCAATGAAATAAGTAACTAACTAATTTAGCAGGGTTTCCATGTCGGATAGAAAGTAATTTCGTAGTCTGCTTAATGCCAGCAATAAGAAACATTTATTATCCCATTAATCCTTATATCGAACGACTGATCGCGACATCAAAATAACGGATCTGGGACACATAATAAAAATATGACCTGAATTCCTTATTTTTCTGTCTGGGGCTCATATATCAAGTGAGGGATTGGTTAAATTATGAAGGGTTATCTAAGTTTTTCATTCGAAGGTGAGACTACAAGGTTTCCACTGGAGTGATATTTTTATAATTCAACTTTTCGTGTCGTCACGAATTTTTTCAACTGCGTTCAAAGTGATACACCGTTATCAATAGGCGCATACTTAACTAGGACCAGACATTAATTTCATCGATCGTTTTTTAGCGATGTATGGTGTTTCAGTGCTTGTTAAAAGATTTAAAAGTAATATATTCACAATTAAATGAAACTACGTGATGTGGTATTATTTCTACTTTCTTAAGTTCTTTACCACGACCTAGGTTTCGTTGTACTACAACATCTTCAGGTGGGCTGTTAGTAAAGATCTATAAGCAAAGATCACAAAGGGCTATTAGCAAAGATCACCTAGGTTGTGGTAAAGAACTTAAAGAAAGTAGAAATAATACTATATCACGTAGGTTCAATTTTCAGGTTTAATTGTGAATAATGAATTTCTACAAAATTAATGCCAAATATATTCAATATCAGCAATTATGTCTAATTGACATAATATATTTATGTCTTAACTGTGGTTAACTTCACTCGATTTTTCATTAATATTTAATAAACCTGCCATATTTCCAGCAAATTATAAAATGTTAAACATTTCCCGAGACTTTTTGATAGGGTGTAAAAAGAACGGCCCTTCGAACCTTTATCCAATTAAAAACTGAGTTTTGGGGAGTAAAAAACAACAAAACAAGGAAATTTCACGAAGAGAACGTAGAGAAAGAAGCAACATGCAATATATGCACAACGCGCATTCTCCAAATACCTTTGTCTATCACATGACCTAAAATTGATGAATTGAGATGGTATATTTATTAGTTGTCCATTTAATACCAAACTTAACAAAGTAAATTGACAAGTATTTTTAGAATACACATAAAGTAAGGCACCGTAGTCGTGGATTTTTTCCAAAATTTCGTTATACACACTGGCCCTTAAAATGAAAAATATTCTCTCAATTTCATTTTAAAATACCTGACAAATGAGTTGAATAATAAGCATTCTCTTCAATTTTACATGTGCAAGAAATAAATTATATGGCCCCACCTTTGAAGTACATAATCATTATTCTAAATATTTTACTGTATATTGTATGTAATGCTCATTTGAAATACCTACTTGCAAAATAACACAGATAACAGTAAAACAGCTAAAAGTAAAACTGAAAGTTCGTGACTCTTGGACAGACGGACAAATGGACGGAGGGATTTATATGACTATATTATAAAAGTTATGTTTCACCATAGAATTGTAAAAGTGGTTGTCGGAAAATGGAAAAGTAGGGTTCCCCAGTCATCCTGAAAAATTAACTTGATAATACAACATTTTAAGAGGTTTGAAATTTTTTGATCGATTCGAAATTTACCTGCATAATTTGCAGACCACTTTGAAACTACATATTTTGTAAACAAGACTTTTTCTTCTCCGTTTTGCATGTATTTCTAACAAAGTTCCTTTTAATTTTTTTGTTTCAAACATATTAATTGGGATTTCTGTCTACGGAATCTGTTAGTAAAATTTGAAGCGTGCAGTATTATGGTTGCGGAAATTACAAATGAATATGATTCGTAATTTAACCATAGAATACTGGAAAGAAACTAAAAACCTGCTTTATTAAATTTGCCATAATATGACATAATCATTATAGCATATGCATAACGAATAAACTATATTTATAGAGTACTAAATCTTAATTAATGTTAAAATACACATCATATTGGCAGTGAGGCTGAACACTGAGATAATTGAAATGTTTTCAGTTGTAAAGAAAGTCTTAAAATTTATCACTAAAAATAATGCAAATCGATAAACTTCACCAAATTTGCCATATATTTCAAGCTCAAAAACGTAATTAAGAACTCAGCTATGAATGAAAGCGAAGATTATATATGTATTTTAATATATTACCCAAAATATTGAAACTGGAAAATTATTGATTGAAACCAGAACATTTTCACGATTAAAAACCCTTTTAGGAGTTAAAATTGTTATGGAATAATTTGTAAGAGACGGGCTGAAACAAAAAATTGTACAGGTTAATTTTATACGTGTATCTTAATATATTTCCCAAATTACTGAAACTTGAAAAGTATTGACTGAAACTAGAAGACACGTGTCGCACCAAGCCAAGCATTTCTTACTTTGGCTATGTGTGTCATAAACTATTTACTCCTAAACATTTTTACGATCAAGAAAGTCTTTTTAAAGTTATAATTATTTTAAAACTACTTGTAAAATACGTTTTCAAATAAAATTCCAGTCTGTAGTTTTGATAAGTAAAATTTTGTGTTTATATTTGCTATATAGTTTCTGTCTTTGTGAACATTTTATTAGATTAATTATGAAGTATGATGTCTACATTACTATAGTTAGCAACTCTAGTTTTTTGAGTGGAAAAGCGTGTCTGACGGCGTTGTTGCACTAAGGGCGAGCTGTATCAAAACTAAGCGGAAAATTAAGAAGTTAATATACTTGTGATAATATTAAAATATCATTTGTTTATTATATCAATTGTTTTGAGGTAAACCTTAAATAAAATTTTAGCACTTCTACCGAATGTTTATAAAAATCTTATTAATTTTTATTTATGATTAAGAAATAAAAATTATTCCCCTTAAAATAAAAAAAAAACAGGATGTAATCAATTTTAAAGCAACCGAATACTAGATTGATCTAATGTTTAAATATATTAACAATGTCCCGATAATCTTTTAATTGATTTTATCATCACAAAATATGCAATTTAAATTAAGTTAAAAATATTGTAAGTTATCTTATAACGGTTTCGTTTTTCTATTAAGGTATGGATTCCAGAATATCGATTTTTTCAGTTATAGGTTCTTAGCTAAGGAAATTCAATTTCAAGAGGTCAATATTTAGCTAGTAACTTTTGCTTTGAATTATTTTACTATTCTAATAATGTGATATAAACGATAATGTGAAAAGAGACAAAATGAGGGTTTTCAACGTATAAAAATTTAGGTTTCCGTTTGAACTTCAACTTACAATCCAAAATCTTGAACTTTTCTCAAAGAAATAAAGATAGAGAAAGGTCCTAGTAAATTGATACAGGATGCAAGTTGACTAGGGTGAAAATTGAACATGAGTTTTCTAGCAAAATATGACGTAATACATAATTTTTTTAATTCAAAATATACAGGTGTAAGTATTCAAATAAATCATTTAAAACCCAATAGAATGAGAGGTAAAGTTTCATTAGACTTAATGGGTAGAAATTCGAATTACACGTGTTAATTTCGTATTAAATATGTCATGTGGTACTTAACCTTTTCCTTAATAATTAATGCTAATGAATTTAAATAGGTTCTTTCACTAACAAAATTAATGAAACTTTTTGGCTTATGGACATTCCAGGTAAAGAGGTTTTTACAAAAGCTTTGAATTGTATATTCGAAGTATAAAATATTAATATAGAGTAAAGGGGAATTTTTACCAAAAAAAATTATGATTCATGAGGTTTTATAAGATAAAGAACAATATCACAGAGATCTGATAGATATGTATCTTTTTAATAATGAAGAAATAATATTATTACATTGATTCTAGTAAAATTTGGCTGGCTTACATTTTACAATTTGAATTCTGCATATTGATAATAGATTAATATGTTCGTAATATTGAATTTGTAAAGACAATTTTCCTTCGCGTTCATAAAAATTATATAATTTTTTTCTAGTGTTTGATTTTTTAACCTCAATACTTGCTTGTCTCAATTAATATGTAAAACAAGCGTTTATATTTATATAGACTGTATATAAATAAAACAATTAATTGTACCTGTTTGTACATATGATGCATTCGTAAATATATGTTCATTTAATATATAAGATTGTTTTAAGTGTTTAAAAAGAAACATTTTTGTTTACTTTCTACTAAATCTTTCATTTTACAAGTTTTCATACTTTATATAATAAATAAAGGATGCCTGCGTGAAAACTTATAAAAATTAGCGAGTTGTAAAAATATGGAAAAATTATTTAGTTAGGATTTTTTTAAAATTTAGTTTTAGAGATATTGTTAATAATGCCCACAAAAACATGTCCCTATATTAACAACTATTATATAAACATGTCCCTTTATAATATTTATGCGACAATTATAGCAAAGTGTTCATATTGCAAAAGTTATTAAAAAATTGACGAAATTTTTACGTCTGGAAAACATGTATTAGACAATACATGGTAAAAATCGTTAAAAATAATATTAACATTTGTAAATAGTCCAATGTAAACCTTATGGCACATGTAAATATTTACGAGTCCATGCTTTAAATGTTTATATGTGCCTAAGTATACAAGAAACCATCGTAGTTCTCTCGTACTCAGTAGGTTTTGTTTTTAGTGTCTTGAGATTAATCTAGAATAAAGTTTCACAATGTCTTTCAAACATTATTTTATCTGAAAATTCGTTGTTATCGTCAAATATTTTTCAGCCATTTATTATCTATAAAAATAATTAATGAACCTCTTTTGCAATTTTTATTTTAGTAAATATGTTAATATAGATACTACAGAGAATTCTTAAGCGTTTTCTTTTTACATATTCTCCAACGACCTATTATGTAGATTCTGTTCTCATCCTTATTATCATTATTATACATCACTGACTTTTTATGATTTAACTTTAATTTTTTACTCACGTATCTTGCATTTAGTAAGGATATTTCGGAGAGTACGGTGCAGTCTATAAGAAAGATACAATTTTATATTCCATCCGCGATACACTATATTCATTGCTATATTTACATGGAAGCAACCTAAGTTTTTCTACCACTAGAATTCGGTTAATGTTCTTATTGCTATGGGGGTGATTAATGTAAATTATATAATTCCGTTGACCGAGTTCCAGGCAGTTGTGATGTAGTGATGGGTACTGTATACATACATAATTCAATATGGTCCTTATAGTTTCTTATGGGTCGACGCTGGTGAGGGATTACCAAATATTGAAGATTGATATTCCTAGTAATTTAATAAAAGTGAAAGGTTCATCCGCTTTCGCCTCTTTTTGTTTTCATACTTAAAAACCTAATGTAACCTAATGTGTTAATTAAATTTAAAAAATAATGGAACATGTTTCATTTAATATGCCATGTTTATGTAATTATTATTATACGGCATATTAGTCTAAACTAAAAACGCATAACTCGCGCGGTACGCTGTACTGCACAACAGATGTTGAAATTAAGGTCTGTCAAGTTACTTAATTATATAATTGATCTGATTGAAATCTACATCTATTTATTTGAAAATAAAAGCTTATTATATATCCTAATATCACTTGGACGAAGCCGCGAGCGAAGCAAGACTTGGGATAAATACAAAAACAATATAAAACTCTAGGGCAATTATAGCTATAATTGCCCTGCTTATTCATAGATGTCCAAATTTGGAAGTGAATAATAGGAATAAAATTTTCATATACACTACATAATCACGAGTGGCAAACTCGGCAGCGATGGGAAATTGGAAAAGCTTTCCCGTTATTTTCTTTTTAGAGAACGTCATGTCCTCATAAATTGGCCACGTATTTTCCACTTGAAAAATTTGAATTGAATGCTACCTCGTAGGAATATGTGTAATTTATATCGTATAGACAAAAAGAAGATTTAAAAATTAAAGTTAGCCCGTGTCGTTTTATAATTTATAAATTTACACTTTTCTAACCAGACGGGCAAAACACAAGGTTTTCTTTCTCTTTTCTTATTTTTTTCCACTTAGAATCATATTAGTAATCACCTGTGTACGTCAACGAGAGGAGTGTCAAGAGCCCATTTCGATAAATGTTATCGAAATACGACTTCTCTTCGCTTAAAACTAAGGTTACTAGGGTTCCAAACGCGCCCTGGTATGAGAAGAAGCCCCGAACAAACTCAGCCAGGGTTGACTCTATTGTGATCACTGTTTCACAAACGTCACTTAATACAGTAGCTAGAGCAGTTCATTCCCAAGCTTTCTTATCATTTATATACTCATTTATACTATAATAAGATTTTTCTATCAATTTATTTTTAACAAATATTTTAAATATATTTAATGAAAAATCTACAACATTCATTGGTAGTTTGTTATAAAAACATATACAATTGCCCAAGAAAGAATGACTTGTTTTATGAAGCCTAATGCTGAGTGTGGCAAGTTTATTCTTATTTCTGGTATTGTAATTATGGAAATTACTATTTCTATTAAATTTATCAATATTTTTGTGCACATGCAGTAAATTTTCATAAATGTATTGACTGTGTATGGTCATTATTTTTATTTCTTTAAATTTATTTCTAAGCGATTCTTTAGCCCCCATATTATAGATCGCACGAACGGCCCGCTTCTGAAGGACAAATACGGTGTTAATGTCAGCAGCATTACCCCACAACAATATACCATATGACATAATGCTGTGGAAATAACTAAAGTAGACCAGTCTAGCTGTATCGATGTCTGTTAGCTGTCGAATACGTTTAACTGCATATGCAGCAGAGCTCAGCCTATTCGATAAATCACAAATATGTGGGCCCCATTGAAGTTTCGAATCCAAGGTAATGCCTAAAAAGACGGTAGTGTCAACTAAATCCAATTTTTCATTGTCGAGTTGCACATTGGTCGTAACACCTTTAACGGTTGATACTGTAAATTTAATACATTTGGTTTTTCCTTTATTGAGCAATAAATTATTAACATTAAACCAATTTACAACTTTAGAAAGAGCACTGTTTATTTCGTTAACAATTATTCGTCGTCTGTTTATTTTAAAAGTCAAAGATGTATCATCTGCAAACAGTACTATTCCATGCTGATCCTTTACAAGATAAGGTAGGTCATTAATGTAGATTAGGAACAAAAACGGTCCCAATATTGTGCCTTTCGGCACGCCCATTTTGACCAATGACCCAGGGGAACGTTTCCCATTCACGTCTACTTTTTCACCCTACCGTTTAGATATGAAACAATGAGGTCAAGAACTTCATCCCTTATTCCATAGTGGTGTAACTTCCTAATCAACGTATCATGATTTACGCAATCGAATGCCTTGGACAATTCACAAAACACGCCAAGCGCATCACATGATTCCTCCCAGGCATCGAAAATATTTTGAATTAACTCAACATCAGCATCGGTTGTTGAGCAACCCCGAGTAAAACCGTATTGCTTGTTATCGAGAAGATTATTATCTTTAAAATGTTCTATTAGCTGACCTAAAATGAGCTTTTCAAATACTTTACTAAAAGTAGGTAGCACATAAATAGGTCTGAAGTTAGTGGGATCCGTAGTACTACTAGATTTAAATAATGGCGTTATTTTACTATGTTTCATTAGATCAGGAAATTCACCACATTCAACAAAGTTGTTAAATATAATCGCTAAATCAGGTGCAACAATGTCAATTAGCTGTGTAAGCATACTCACGGAAAGATCCCACAAGTCATTCGTCTTTTTAACATTTATGAGTTTAAAGGTTTTAATTATTTCTCGGACGTGAACTTTTCTGAACTTAAAGTTGACACCACACTCAACTACATTTTCCCTTAGTAAATTTAGGGCATCGGTAGGCGAAGAGTTCAAGGATTTAGTAGTAGAAACTGGAATATTCGTGAAGAAATTTTCGAAAGCGATTGCGACTTCTGAATCTGAAGTGACTTGCTTGTCACCAATGTTTAGTTTAAACTTATTGCTTGGTGATTTGACTTTTCCAGTTTCCTCATTAATCATTTTCCAAGTGGCTTTGATTTTATTGCTACTGTTGTCAATCTTAGACTTCAAATATTGTGACTTGGTCACTTTACATTCTATCTTGAAAGTTTTGGAAAATAATTTCACATTGTCATTAAACTCTTTGCTTGTTTGTGTAAATTGCCTCTCTGCGTAAAGTACATATAACTTTTGGCGCATAATATGTAGTTCAGGCGTAGCCCACTGACTAAAAGTTAATTTGTCAGTGACTACAATAGTTTTGGTGGTAAACACAGATTTATATAATTGTATGAAAGTATTAAAAAATCTGTTGTACATCACATTCGGACTTAAATCGCTAGATAAATTTGATAAATTATTAATTAAATCATTTTTAATTTTATCTACTCGCTTAGAATTAATTGGCATGAAACTAATTTCCTTTTTAGAATTAATTTTATGCACATTTTCAATTTTTATTAACTGGCCGCAATGATCAGATTTTAATGCGTTGATAATATCTTTACTTAAAGTTGTCATGTTTGTAAATATATTATCAATACAGGTAGCACTATCACTAGCAATTCTAGTCGGCTCCATAAACATGTTTTTGAGATTATATGATGAGAAAAGGTTTAAAAATGGAATATTTTTATTTTCTAAAATATCAAAATTAAAATCACCACAAACTATGATTTTCTTATCAGATTTTGTTTGTAAACCACCACATTTGGCATTAACTCTGCTGAACGAACTACCAACCTGGTGGTTGTTGAAATTGAACATTATTTCATAATTTTTTAGCCAATGTTCAGACACCCTTACCACTAATACCTTGTATATTCTGATGCACCAGGTTGATAAATTTCATATTATTACTATTATTAACATTATGTGATTTAATGTTCTTATTATTATAATTAGCAAGCAAATGTATTTGGCTAGAGGATTCCCCTATTGTCATACTAATTAGTTTAAATTACTTGGAAGTACTTCCAAACTATCATTTTCACTGTCGAAATAATGCTCAATAGGAGCACCCTGTTTAGCCAAATTCCTGGTTATACTACAAAACAAATATGATAGCGAAACAGCTATCTGTCGTTTAATACTAGAAGGTAGGTTATACCTACCATTGGTTAAATAATGTTTTTTTCTAACAAAATTGTTAGTATCGATGACATGGATCTGTTCATTAAAAGTACCCACATTGTACATTAATAAATTCAACTTATATCTAAGGTCATTTTTAGCTTGTGGCAACATGTTACTGTAAGGGAATGTAAACATTATTATTTTGTTAACATTCAACTTTGACAATTGTTCAAAGCATTGTATGAATGTAGTTTTGTTAACACTCCCTCTATTTCCCATAAAAATGATCAAGTTGGTGTTTATATTAAATTTACTGCTGTCTTTGATAATTTGTGAAGTTAAATCACTCAATTGACAATTATGATAGCAGTTATTCAATACATTTTGCTGAGTGAGATGTTCAGCTAGAAAAATACCCATATTTGTTCCAATTTCATCACTGTACATGGTTATATTTGAGGAAGTATTATTTATATTTGATATTGTACTACTGAAGGAACTATTGATACAGTTTTGCTCTATATCAGAATCAGAATCAGATCTGACACACAATTTACTCTGTCAAAGGCACAAAGTAAATTTTGAATAGCTGTCATTCGCTTCTACTTTCTCTATGAAACCTCAGTGTACAAAAACTGTACTAATTAACGTTTAATTATTTTCTGATTCCTCGGATATTAATTATTAAATTTATGTTATTTCAACTTTGTCTAGAAAATCAGAATGCTTCTTTCTCTCAAGTTCATCCGTTCAGTTTATTTTATTCTTTAATTAACTTACGACACGCCGTAAATAATTACATTGAAGTAATTTAATACAATGTTTTAATTTGGATGTATTTAATCAAAATAATACTGGGTAATACCGGCCCCTGTAAGAATAAGATAAACCCATCAACGAGCTCAATTAATGTACACCTTTGGTAGGATTTGTTTTTTTATTAACAAGCCCGTCAGCTCCGATAAAAAGTTAGACAAATTGTTATCATACCTTCGTTTTGTCTGCGCCGTATTCACCGCGCCGATCCTCGTGCGCCCTGATTCAGTCAGCGTGATGATTGTTTCAACCACTTGGCGTCCGATCTCTGAAAATAATATTATAATTTCTAGGAAAAAAAATGAATTATCAGAATAGACAGAGTTTTTTTTGGAGACATTGATTTTGATGTAAGCGTCTGATATCCGCAAAATGTTGTATATTGTATTGTTCAGGGAGAACACTTGAGCAAACAAAAGGTAATGAAAAATATTAGGTTGATGCTGTTTTTATGGTTTTGATTCTGAAAATATAATTTTCGCATGTGAAGAGCCATGTGTGATTTTTTTATACATTAGTGGTCAAAAGTAAAGTTTTAATTCTTATGAATATTTTTCCGTAAGCAAAATATCGGGTGCATTTTACCCTTTGCCGATGAGGTTTTTAATTAGCTTTAGCTTCTAAGTTTTGAACCCTAAAGGTGTAACTCGTACATCGTCTTCGGAAATTCAGTTTTAGTTTATTCTTGCAAACATTATAAATATCAAAATGGAAACGTGGAATAAAAAAATTTCCAGGAATGCCACATAGTCATAAATAGTATTACAAATTTTAATAAATATATTATTTTAGCGGTAAGTTAATTGCATGAAATATACTTGTATAGGGTATAAATTGTTATAATAATGTCCCCCCCTATTTGTCTAAAGTAATTGTCGAAAAAATTTGGAATAATATTATTATAATTTGACAATGACAAGTAAGTTTTATGAAAATTTACTTATCGATGTCAGGATTATAATAATATCATCATTAACTGCAAAATGTTTTCTCCACTTTCACTAATTTTGATTTTTCTTCCACATTTAATTAACGTATTTTCATTTATCACCAATATTGTCCCAGTTTCAAGTGCATAATTTAACAAAGGTCTGAATACATAAACATACAGTTGAAAATACTTTTGTGAAAATACTTTTGTGCACAAAAGTATTTTCTTTTTTTGCTTAATAACATTAAATCTAAAAAAGTTACGCACACAGCGACTTATAGCAAGGGTTCATAAAATTATTATTTATAGCAAATGATAAAAGGTATCGATTAAAATCTGTTAAGTTTATGAATACATATGTGCTTATATAAATGATACCATAAAGGTACATAAAGAAATATCCTCCTGGCTATACCACGAGGATACTCCAGTATAATTATTTTTAAATTTATACTTGATTGGAAACATTGGGTTAGAATTTTACATGAACACAACATTCACTTTTGCTATTGTTCGGAATTGAATCTGTATTTCACTGACGCGAATCATACTCCCATGTCTGTAAGTGGAATCTACAAGTTGAACCAGAAAGGGTTAAATTCTATTCAACTCATCCACGCCGCCTCCTGCGTGTATTTGTACACTAATCAAAATATATTATTAGGGCTCGACGCGACGATTTGTTATAATAAAGCTTTTGGTACAAATGAAAGGACTAGGAAGATATTAAGAGATACTTTGTGGAACGGACCGTTGTCTGAGGGTCTAATTTTCGGCTCAAATGTTATC
The DNA here is from genome assembly GCA_039881145.1 of Druceiella hillmani. Taxonomy (NCBI): domain Eukaryota; kingdom Metazoa; phylum Arthropoda; class Insecta; order Lepidoptera; family Hepialidae; genus Druceiella; species Druceiella hillmani. The sequence goes on along the minus strand of JAYKKI010000018.1, from coordinate 8,943,774 downwards.
GAGATTATTACAGAAGTGAATTATGTTAGTATAAATGTTTTAAAAATAATTACCGTAAGAAAATGGGACATAAATATATCAAGTCTTCTTAATACAAACGCATGAAATTTATAATGAAGCGGAAATAAGTTTGAAATTAAGCAACTTGAATATTTCATTGTTACTACATACTGATAAGACTGATGATGATGATTTACTATTGTAGAATATATTATGTTCAGTATATACATTATACATAATGTGCTTTCTCTTACTGTAAATAATTAATGCTTTGGGAAGTTGTATAAATATACAAAAGGCTTAGTGAAAATTGCTGTAACCGAAAACGTGTCATAGTGGCTGTCAGTCAAATTAATTTCAAGGGGAAAAACAGAATCCTTATAAGATCACTCATCTGTCTGCCAAACTACCTGTCACAGTTGTTTTTCTCAGAAAACGCCATATGTGGAAACTTCAAATTTTTTGAAGTAATAAAACATATTAACCCCTCTATATCTAACAGTCAAAAATATTGATATGGATATTTCAGGGGTGCAAATTAAGTACATTTTTTTTAAAATTAATTCCACGTACAGTGTGGAGTATCGTTTGAAAGGGTAGTTATTAGGTTTCTAAAAATATTTTTTTTATAGTTTTAGGTGGCAAATGTTCAGAGATACCTATATAATTGAAATTAGTTCAAAAAGATAGGTTCCTCACTCCATATTTCCGAAACTATTGGACCCAAAATTATAAAAAAAACATGGTGTTAGAAGAGTGTAAATGTTTAAGGAAAACTATAGCCTTGATTCTAGTTTCCATTAAAATCATCTATTTATATTTAAGTTCAGTTGAAACTAAAATTCATGATTAATTTTTATAAACATTTAGTTTGTTTGGTTTCGAAAATATGAGCACATACGTAAGCATAATTTGTTACCATCTATGACTAATATACAAATCCATTTCTCTGTATACCTATGTACATGGACATTGGTCATCTAAATCTGTTTTAAGAGTTTAGCAGTAAAGCAAATAACACTCACAATTTCGTCGTGTTGGATTCGTGCATGGACAGACGGACGCCATCGGGCGATGCCCCACAATTTCCAAGAAGTGTTAAGTACACTTCTTTATTTTTTCTTATTTAACAACGAAAATAAGAGAATCTTTTATTTCATCGGCAGCAAAACAAAGGAATATTATAATTTTATGTTCGTCAGTTTGTCACAGTTACGCAGTTTCTATACTTTTTACACCTGTATGAAGTGCCCCTTAAAAAATTTAAAAAAACTAGATACTGATATTTTATTAGAACTTTTAATTAAAATGATTTTATTTAACTCGCATTAACGATTTCACGAAATGTGGACAACTCCATACATCATACTTGTCTTGATACCCTATTTGTTTATTTGATAATTCGTGAAAATTTAATCCATATTCATTTTGGTCTAGATTTTGTTATATAAAATTAAATTTTTTGCGAAAAAATTTAATTTTCAATATAATTTTAATGTTATAAGAATATAGGGATAAAATTACATTTCGAAGTTCTCATAATTTTTGCAGCTTTTTTTTGTCTCGAGTGTGGTAGAAGTGACGATTCAAAACATTTACATTTTGAGATATTTTAATTATTTTTATATGCATAAACGTGCACAAAACCCAGGTACTGTTCATATGTAATAAGTTCCTTTTCCCTTGAGGTACGGAAATTTTAAAACTGTCAATTACTATTTAGATATTGACTACTCAAAAAGTGATACCAATAGAATGATAGGAAAAATCTCGGACCTCTTTTAAATTGATGCTTGTGTTTGAACACTGCTTGTGATATGATCTTATTTCCTAGGGTCGATAACAAAAAAGAAGTAAATAAGGTATTCGATGCATTTTAAAAGTAAACAAGGCATTCGAGGCATTTTAATTATTTCTTGTCTTCACTAGGATTTAGATAGGATAAAAATTAAGTCAAGTAAATGTAATAAGAGTATTTCGCGGATTATAGATTTTCAGTTAAATAATTTCAAAGATGATGTTAAGAGAGTATATTCTCCTGAAGGTTCGGAGATTAATATCGTTAGTTAGAGGATGTCAGCTGATATTTTAACAGATAAGTACCATTGAATTTTTAATAGTCATGATAATATTGGTTTGCCGTTAGTGTCAAATGCGGTGATCTGATCTGAAGATAGGGCGATAGTAGTTGTGGTAATTGAAAAATATATTATGACGTTTTCAAATATACCGGGTTATGTACAAGGTTATATATATTTTTTAAATTTTATTATTAAATTAGGACTTTTTATACATGATTTAGATGGATATTATACAGAGATGTATATTTCCATCAAATAAATTTAGTATTTAGAGGACAGACTGATAGATATGGAATTAAGAAAATATTATTAAACTAATGTATTTATAAACTGACAGCATAACATTGTTAAATTTTAAAAATACAGACATCCAGGGTCAATGATGTTATTAAATCATTTGGCATTAGTATAATAATATGGAATCATTTTGATGTTTTAAAATGTTTTAAATATTTTTGTTCACCGAGGACTTATTGACAGTTTTTCGACAAATGTCGACATAACCGTACTTTTCCTAATTTTGGTTAGATTCTTCTCGTTCCATAGATTGCAATAGAATTTATTGCGTTCTTTTTTCATGTTTCTAAAACGAGTTTTATCAATTAAAATTTTTTGTTTACGTACTGAATTAGCTTGTTTAGACCCAATATGACCTAAGCACTTTTAAGTAATTAGTTTCTTAAAATATTTAAATGAGTACCTTCTTATAAGTTTCCGTTTGTTTTTGATACATAATTTTGATATAATATAACCTAGCTCATTTACAATATATAAAGTTTAGATTTTCTATTTCAACATTTTTAATGATTTTTATGTTACAAAAACCATGCAAAGGGAAGATTAATTTAAATTTACAAAATCATAGTAGTGTAATAGTACAATAGTGTAATAGTATATCTTTTCTTAAAGGTTTTCATGCAACAAGTGTTTTGTATAAAACTAGCATATAACTATTTAAAGAGATATAACGGGTTTATTGTGACGTATTAATATTTAATTGTGCAAATTTGCGAAATACTCTTGAAAACTTAAGTTTTGGATTGTGAATATTTGATCGTCCCTTGTTACAAATTTATCTTCTTAATTAAGTGAGAAATGAGAACTTCTGTATACAGCAGCTGAATAATGTTTTCTAATAGCTGTAAGAACAATTTTACAAGACCGTAAGGTCAAATATACAAATTTACTGAAAACTTATTTCGATATTTGTTTTTCATTTAAAACCGCACCGTCTTTGATATATTTAATGCCTTTAGCAGTACGTTTCAACGAACTGCTAAAGGCATTAAATATAACGAACGCAATTTATAAATAGCTCGCTATTCCGTAAAAGGACTTTGAAAGGTAAAAAGCCCGCGACACCAATATCAATCTACGTGAATAAATAAACGTGACGAACGTCTCGTTATGTACGCCACGTATTCAGTATCTTTTTTATAATACGCACATCAGCGGGTGCTTTTGTTTCGTACATACATAAAATATAGTAATTAAAAGTAAAAAATAAGTATTATTTACTTTCGCAAGTAGACAATTGTGCTTTTCTTCGTAACATATATGTTTTTCATAGAAATTTACTTCAAGTAAACTATGTAACATTAAAAGTGTAAAGAATAACATTTTTCATATTATTTTTGTTTATTTTAATAATTTATCCACAATTAAATGAAACTACGTGATGTAGTATTATTTCTACTTTCTTTAATTTCCTTACCACGACCTAGGTTTCGTTGTATTACAAAATTCATTATTCACAATTAAATGAAACTACGTGATGTAGTATTATTTCTACTTTCTTTAATTTCTCTACCACGACCTAGGTTTCGTTGTATTACAACATCTTCAGGTGGGATATTAGCAATCTTTGCTTCATTTAGTTTCATTTAATTGTGAATAATGAATTTCTACAAAATTAACGCCAAATATATTCAATATTTAATAATTTATATTTTATTTTATTTAAAGATAATAGGTGGATGTATTATTTCGTAAGAAATTTATTTCGGTTAATGAAATATAGTAGTTTTGTTAATTAATAAAATAATTTTATAATTTTATAAAGTAATTGTATAAAAATCACAATTTTATTTTATATATTTGCTGTCAATAGAAAATAAAAATATTTGTTCAAAATTAATTCGCCTGTTGTCTTCAATAAGACAATCTACAATAAAGTCTAATCCCCCATCCAGAATGTCAATTAACATTCCCATTTTACATTAAAAGAATAACATCCAATAAAATGAATATGAAATTAACCTGAAATTTAAAATAAAGTTCACTTTATTCCATTATACTCAACTATGCAATCACATTCTCTTCTACTTGTAATGGATTCCTCCATCGACTATAACATAAATTTGGAGAAACTAGTGATGTAGAGCTTGTTCAGAGTGTTTCTGATTTTATATTGGAGTGATTAGTAACTTAATAATGGCACTGAATACGTGGAAAGGTTTTATTTGTAAGGGTTTCAAATTGCTACCAGGTAAAAATGCAACATTATTCATTATTTACCGAGATTTGTTACGTTGTATCCATGTAAAATAACAGATTATTGGTTATCTGTTTATCTGCATTTATATATCGTTTTTCACCAAGCTAGGATATGTTGTGATAATTTAACGTTGAACTGTATTTATGCATTTCACATTTTTTTAACCTTGGATGGAGTGTCGTTAGTATCATTCCCTATAATTTACGCTAGATTTGTATTTTGAAGAGTTCTGACCGATCATGGAAACGTTTTCAATAAAAGAGTTATTTTGTTACCTATTTCACCGCTAAATTTTTCTTCTGCTGCACGATAACGTGTGGAAATGCAGGATAACCAATAAACACCTTAAATATACAGAAGCTACAACTCGAATAATAATGGATTCCACTTTTTCCACAAAAGGGCGACTACATAAGCGGAAATTTATTTTTATTCATAACCGGTCTGGTTTTGATATACTTTGGAAAAATCTAACACGACTTTAGAATTGGAGTTTGCACAGCAAAAAACGTATTATGCAGATACATGCGATACTGACACCCATCTATGTGAATAGTTAAATGTGTCACCCTGTTAAGTACTATTATTATTAAGAACCAGGTATTACTCGTTTGCTTTGGAGTTAAATAAAACTAGAACTAACTTATTCAAGATATTTATATCTGACTTAGATTTGCTTTCGAATTGCCAATCTTTCGTACATAAATAGAATCCATTATTTTATTTGAAAGCAAGTAGTAAACATGCCAATTTAAATTTTTCCTGGACCACTTTATAGTTATCGATCGCATAAGTTTTAACAAGAGTGATTGTAATTATCAATAAACTTACTGCCATTCCAAAACCTATGGCCTTCAAATAATTAAACCCTAGTTTTATCAATTTATAATGATTTCAAAAACTTTAATGTACAATTAAGCTTCATAATTATATATTTCCTTATTGTTTCCAAGACAAAAAGCAAACATAGGCCAAAAATCAATAAGTTCATTTTTTCGAGGTTTACAGTAATAGACACTGGATAATTTCTCTACTGGAGGTAAAAATAAATATATTTTCAATACTGAAAAAAACCAACTGGCTCTGTTAAAAAGTACAGACATTAATGAATGGCGAATTTTGGAAGCAGTTATTCGCTGCAATAAAAGTTTTTCTGCTGTCAAAAATTAAACCAGATATGTCGTTTGCCACTCTTCAATAATTTTTCAAAATAGTCTTCGTTGCAAATTGTATATATTTTTTGTAGCAAGGACTAGATCCACTCTTTTCCAGGCGTCTTTATCACGGTCATACCTTAATGTTTATTTTTAATTTTCAGGAATAAATAAAATTGCAGGATACAAAACCGGTGCTATTATGGGAGATGAATAATTAATTTTACGTCAAAATTACGTAATTTTACGTCAATGTTCCGACTTATTTCATCAAAGAAAAATATTTTTTTCTAATGAAATGAGTTGGAATATTTTTACTTAAGTATGGCTACCTTGCTATGCTTGCTATCGACTTTTCATAGGTTTTAAAATAAAAGCACATTCTCATGTCAATCTGCTTTAAATATTTTGTCACTCTCTAGGAAAAGAGTAATGTAATGCCACGATGTTCAAAACAAACATGCTACTTAACATCTTTTCCTCATCACTTCGTCCTTTCTTTCTGACTATTTATTTCATATCTTTATCACTCACAATTATTAACTAGAATTTCGAGATTTGATTGCATTAAGTTTTACTGTTTGCGACGTTTTAAGCTTTTATTTTAGATAACTCATTTAGCACAAAAGTTTCTTACGCACAGAAGTTGTTGTGGGACATACTTGTACTTGAATCAATAAAAGTGCTAAAAAGTATTTTGATTTACTTTTAAAATGTGTTTTCATTTACATTGTGTTAGGTTACTGTCGTCGCAGTCATATTTACCAAATATTGTCACTGAACTGAATATAGCTATTCTAAAATTCATTAAATCGGCCACAGATATTGGTTTCAAGAAGCTTTGTCTCCCAAGTTTCATCGCCATAAACTATTTAAAGTCTGTCGTAGCTTTCTTGATTCCTTAAACGGGAGTAAAATTCATTATTAATAAAGAACCAAGTGCTAGTCAAATTCAAGGATTCTGCATGGATTACGGGCTTACATTATTTAAAGTAATATAAGTTTTTATGCAATAGAAAAATATCTTTTAATTTCGAGCATATTTTATGGGAATAAAATTTACTAATTTACACTATATTTAAAGTAATACTCTAAGAGAAAGCAACAATTAAAAAAAACCTGTCAATATGAGTAGAATACTTACAAATTGAATAAAATCCGACGATTTATTTTTTAAGTACCAGATATTTGCAATATCGTTTAATAATTCTAAATAAATAGAGAACAAGATTCATAACAATGACTTGGTAACAAAATATGTCTAAAACTTACAGTTTGAAGCGTTTCTAATACGTTTCCTTTGAAGAAAAAAACCCCATATTCTACTTAATAAGTTAATTTCACTTATATTCCATACGTATTTTGCACTATTACATGATACAACTTTATTTAATTGTTTGATTCGTGAAGGTCGAAATATGTCGTATCTCTTAAGATTGGTTGCCTCGTAATAATTTAATTAGAAAAGTATGGGTAACTTAATATTACCAGTGGTGTAGGTAGGGGGTAGGGTGAGGGATCAGCGGGGACATCCCGTACCTGTTGCAACACATTTGGGGGCAACAGGTACGGGACCAGGAGAAAAAATAATTTTCAAAAATTCCATAAAATAAAACTACCGCCAATGATATTAATAAACAAACTTACTGGAGAGTGCACTGGAGAGTATCTAAATGACAATTACCATCGAGTTGCACGAAATACAAAACATTTATTAATCTGGCTGTACTGAAAATATATTTAAATTGCAATAAATCCCGAATAGTTCGGATAGTAAATTAAAGCATAGTTGTATTAATTTATTTGGATATAAAAAGATAATTATTAAGTATACATGACTGGTAAAACTAACACCACAATAATACCAACAAACTTGCTAAATGTCCCAGTTTGAAACTCTTTGCTTTTTTAAACCGAATACACTGTACATTGTAGCATTGTAGCGAGTTGTTACATTTATTTTTTAAATTATTTAGAGTTATCATGATAAAAACCAGTAAAATTAAACTGAATTGAAAAGATATGAAAACAAAAATATACATTGATTTACCATGAAATAGTTGAATTATTATATAATTGAATTCAATGATTTGCCGGTTATGTGAAATGTGAACAATACTTCTATGTGATCTCATACAAATACATCATAATGTTAAGGCAATGACTAATGTAACCGTTTAATGTATATAATGCATTAGTTTTTATCCCTAGTACGATTTACTGTGAGTATCTTGAATAAATAAGTCCACGTAATGCCCACCTATTACACAGTACCAAATTTATTTGTTATACTATGGTGTAAAATCTTGTAGTCACACTAAAGTTATTTATGATAATTTGTGTATTAGTTGCTTCGTATGAGAAGAGTTTCAATGAACTAAAATTAATAAAAAAATACTTGTGGGCAAAAAATCCAAATGAGGGTGAACAATGTTTGATAAAACCGATTTCACATGATGACTTGACTAGTAGAATTAAAAAACATACTAAATTCATTCTAAAAAAAACTTTTAAACAGAATATACTTATAAACAGAATATAAACTATTAAAAATAAATTAATAATAAATTTAACGAGATGAGAAAAATGTATTATCAACTAATTTTGATTAGTTTACATTCTATTTATAAATTAATTAAATTTTTAAACATGAATTTAGTAATTTTTTAAACTTTTCCAGATTTCGAATGATAACTTGCATTCGAAATCTGCTTTATCCTTAACATGGTATAAGTATTAAGATTGGTATTAAGTAACACGAGTAAATGGGCAGTATGGGTCGGACGGGGATTGCTCCAAATTCACTACTTGTCCCCAGTGTCATTTCTCAATTTTTTCGTGAATTGTGATGATCGGTTAGAAGCCAATCGTTGTTATTTTGATAATGTTTTATAAAAGAGTGGAAAATATATTTTCTAAAGAACTAAAACCGATTTAGTTTTAGTTAACCAAGGTAGGTGGATTGGATATTTCAACAATTTGTGAGTTTATAACGTAATAGTACAATAATTGCCTCCTTGGCCACTTGGTCCAACTTGGTATTTAATTAATACAGTATATTTATTATGAAATATTGGTTTACCTATGACCCTAATTTATGTCGTTGATGATATTAATTGAGAATATTTTTTTAAAATTATGTATATTTGAATAACCAAAAAGAGAAAAAGGCCTCAAGGAGTTCATACATCTAAAAGAAAAAGTAAGTTTCAGCAGAGAAAAACTAAATGGACTAAAATGGATCTAGTCCAGAGTATGTTTGGATCCATTTTTTATATGTTAAAAAACTGGTGACAGCTAAAGTTCATCAAAAGAAATTAGTTTCTTGCATTAATGTAAGGAATGATTCAAATAATACCAGCTCATATTCAGGAAGAAACAGCGACAACACAGAATTCAAGATAACGACTTATCACAAAAGCGAATCAGACAAGGTACTGAATATGACAGTGATAATATTAATAATGTTATTACTATAAAAGACAATATTTATATGAATGAACTACTTCAGGACTTTAGAGATGTTTTACATTGGAGTATACCCATTCCTCATGATATTCGCATTGAGATCATAAAAAAAGGAAGTGAATATTTTCAAAAGAGCGAAAGGCCGTTTGTTAGTTTATCTGTTTATCTATGCACCGGTTAAGAGTAAAAGATGATTTTCGCCATCTTTCAAAAGAATGGTTTTACATAGTGATGCCTTAATGATGAAAACATTTTTCATTCATGGATGGTTTACTCTTCTGTAAGCTGTACTGTTTCTGCTATCGTTTATTTGCTGTCATCAATACAAGAGCATCATTCATGATTAGATTTTTGAAGCAGTGGAAACTTAATCCTAAAATGTCTGACCATGAAACTACAAGTGAACTATTCGAAAATCTTGAAAAGTGAAAAACTTTAGAAACAGGTGTAAAATTGTATAAAACAATAGAGGACGCAGCTTTACAATTAGTGGGTATGAAAAAAACAGAAGAGGAATCATCTTTTATATAGATTATTGGACATAACTTTATTCCTGGCTAAACAAAATTTGATATTTCGTGGACACATTTCACAAATAAAGGCAACTTCTAAGAATTAATCAAACGACTGTCAAAGTACGGTATGGTATTGAAAGGACACGTCTTGCTATTGGAGCATGCTAGATCATACAATGTGTCATATTTTTTGCTAGATATATAAAATAAATTTATAAATGTTTTAGCGAACCAGGTGAAATCTAAGCTTGTCTGTGAAAATAAATAAAATATTTTGGTATTATGTTGATAACACATCCTATATTTCACATAGTGATCAAATGTCTGAAGTGATTCGTTAGGTAAAGTTTTTTAATGGAAAAGTGGACATCAAAGAAGTAATCCTTAAATTTTTCCTTTAAAAAAACGCTATCTAAATGAAGACATTTTAAGAGGCTTGAAAATCACGGTTTAGATGTTATAATATTTCATTTCCAAAGTTCTAATAATGTAGCTGTTATGAGCGGCATGCATGGAGGAATACAAGTTATTATTAAAGCAAAAAGCAATAAAGCAATTTTTGTTGATGTATTAATCATTCAAAATAATTTATATGGCCAACGCTCTTGTGCATAAAATTACTCTTTTGTAACATTTTTCGGAGCAGTTAAGATAATTTTTTCGTTCTTTTTGCGGCCGCTATTTGCTGGAAAGTACTTACCAAATACAACAAAGTAACTATTAAAAGACTCTCAACAATGCGTTGGAATCTTCCTTATGCTGTAGTAAAAGTACGGGCTGAAAATTTTGGTGAAGTTATTTATGGCTGCAATGGAGGAATTATGCCATCAACAGGAAATTTTAGATACCCTATGTCGTATAAAGAACATTATGCCTGCTGCGTGTAATTTTATATTTCTTTGCTATCTTTTCCTTGGAATGATGTACTAAGGGAAATAAGTTGTACTCAGGTTTCGTAATAAAATAAAGAAGTGAGTGTTGATCAATTTTCTTTAAAAATAGGAGCAATTCGTCTTTATATTGAAGAATAAAAAGAAGTATATATTTTAGGAGAGGTAATAGTTCTTACTGCGAAAAAATCCAAGGACTACAAAATTTCAATAGTAAAACGAATTCGGCGTAAAGAAACGGATAGTCGGTGAGTTGGCTCACACTGAGAGCTAAATTACAAAAATATATAATGGGCATATCTTAACCGATTTAGTGTTGAATTCAGAACTAGATCAAAGTTTGTTCAAGATATAGTTTTATTTTTCTAGGTTATGTAGACAAATATAATGCTTTTGGCGAACAATACAGAGTTGAAATTAACCGTATCAAAATACACTGGCCTTTATGATGAGGTCTGATCAGATGCAGAAGTCTTCTTAGAAATACCAAGGTTGAGAAGACATTTGAAAGCAGCCAATGTTATATTTTCTGATTGAGTATCTATTAACTTTTCGAAACTCATTGTGGAATGGGATACTACAGAAAAAGTTTAAAATCTTGTAGTCACACTAAAGTTATTTATGACAATTTTCGTATTAGTTGCTTAATATGAGAGGAGTTTCAATAAATTAAAATTAATGAAAAGATACTTGTGGGCAAAAAAAATCCAAGCGAGGGTGAATAATGTAGGCTTATTAGCAATTCTATTGTTAATAAGGCAACATTATTCACCCTCGTTTGGATTTATAGTTTCTGTTAGCTCGTAACAATTCTATTGTTATGAGCTAATAGAAACTATAAATTTTGAAAATGTGATTTCTGAATTTGCAGGTTCTTTCGAAGGAAGAGATTTTAAATGTTTGTACACACATAAATTAGCTTGCGCCTGTCATCCAGAGAGGTAAACACAGACTACGGATTTTTTTTGCTACGATCCTACCATACCTCCATTACTTCTTTAAATTTCATCACGTTAAATCATACCCAATCTATGGTTTTGGATATTTTTTAATTGGCCTTTTCTTAGTATTTTGCTAATGTAATCGAAACACTATTCCCTATATCTTTGCACAATCACAAGCACATTATTTCTGTATGAACAAACTACTGAAGTATTCCCTTGTCAGTCCTTGCCAGAATATCCTTTTTCAATTCTAATCATTTTCTTCTCACACCATTCTTCACAATATCATTCAATTTTAAACCATGTTACTTCTCAGGGAATGCATTTCCACTGCGTTAATTCAACTCTCATTCTGCTTTTGTCATACCCAATTTTCCCTTCTATGAACCAATGTGAAAAAAATATAGATCATATAATGAAACAATACTATTATCATATTACAATATACTAATTTGACTATTATTGATTCTCCATTTGCATTATTTAAATAAAATTATGCTTGCAGTTTATAGAATTTTTCTGGTTTTAACAGTTTTCATTCTTGGGGTGAAATTATTAAAATTTGCCCAGGGTGGCACTTATGCTAGCTACGCCACTAAATATCACGGATCGACTTTTTATTCCATCTTTGTCTATAATATCATTTCAGAGTTTCGTAGCAAACTAGGAACTTTATAATTTCACCATGCCTCTCTACCCGTCTATATATATATATATATATATATATATATATATATATATGTCGACAAATAATTAAGGGTGAATGAGGGCACCTTATCAAACCAAATATTCGACAGCTTTAAGAACTTTAGCATTATCACTGCACTTCTATTCCCGAAAATCTTACGATTGTATTAGAGAAATATTTGATTCCTGTCTTCATAATAAAATAAAAAATGGTACGAGTCTATTGACGGTAATGCAGGTTTCACTACAGAATCTTTAAACGCTTTAAAATGGAAAGTAGATAATTCTGCACATACAATTTTCAGTAATCTTTTAGTCGTTGAAATAGCGATATGTCAACGGGTTGAGTGGAATGGAAAAGAATTTCACGGATATGTAGATATAGGGAACAAAGGAAAGGGAAATGATTTTTTAGCTGAAGCTCAAGAAGCTATAAATTTTATGATAACAGTTATTACCGGTAATTGGAAAATCCCTGTAGAATATTCTCTTATGGATGCAAAAAGCAAAAGAGTGCTAAAAGCAAATTTAGTTAAACAAAGTTTGAAGCTCCTGTATAAAACAAAAATAAAAATAATTACTTTGACTTTGATAGGTACACAGAAAATATAACCATGTTGAAAGAACATAGAATATCTGCAAAAAAATCAAAAGTGATTTTTCCCATCCAGTCACTAAAAATCCCGTCGCAACAATATTGGATCTTGTACATATGCTCAAAAACTTAACAAATGCATTTCATGTGTATCAAAACTTTGTAGATAATTATGAAAATCAGGTTAACTGAAAATATTTAGAGAAATTGAATAGTATTCGAGAAACAAAAAAGTTTCACTTAGCCAATAAACTTCGTCGAATACACATTGACTTTCAAAATCAAAAAATTAAAGTTAAGCTGGCTAGTCAATTATTCGGCAATAGTGCAGCTGACTCACTTTTATTTTGCAAAAATGAATTAAAACTCTTTAAATTTTAATATAGTCAAGCCACTGCCAATTTTTTTACGGATAATTAATAAACTTTTTGACATATTTAATTCAAAAAGTATGTGTAGATTTGATTTTAAGAAACTGCTATGTGACGGAAATCATAATATCATACTGCCTTTCTTGGAAGAAAATAAATATTTAAACTCACTGAAGTATGATGATGGGAAATTTGTAATTGAAAGTCCTAGAAAAATGTTGTTTGTGGTTTTTATAGGTTTTATTCATGTACTGAAACATTTTTATTCACAATTTATTGCAAGTAAGTTACTTATGGTTTTGCCATTTTACAAATACAGTCAAGATCACCTCGGAGTGTTATTTTGTAACATACGTTCACATGGTGGCTCAAGTAATAACCCCACCTCGAGACAATTCAATTCAACATATAAAAAACTTTTAATGCATGTGCGCGTGCGCATGCGCTCGTGTGTGTGAGTTCTTGCATACTGACAAAATATACGTTTTTTCATTATTTAAACAACACCGAATCGTAAAATATTGCTTTTTTTGTTTTCTTTATATTGTTATAATATTCTGTATAAATAAATTCAATCCATTAGGTACTTACAACTAAATAACATAGAAAACTTTTGAATATACAAAGAAGTAGTTTATTCAAAAATAATAAATGAATGTTTGTATGTATGTCTATGATGAATACGTAATGTTTACAAATAATGTAAAATGTTATGTTTATTATCAAGCATAATTTTTTTTCGTAAAATTTAAGTTTTATTAAAAAAATATTTAAATATAGCGGTTGATTTGTACTGTTGCTTTATGTCGATATCGTGGTGAGCGCTCATTAAATGTGTGAACAACACTAACATTTTGGAATTTTTGTCGGGAGCAGGATAAAAATATGTGCGGAAACGAGAACGAATTTAATACATCCACGATATTTGTGAACACGGGTGGGGGAGTGCGTCGTGTTGTAATTGGCGCGTTTAAAATTCAAATATTTCGAACTGGCGATACGTGTTTTCACACAGTTTAGCGAATATGATACTTCTATTTGTTTTATGTTCTGTGGCTGTAGCTATGTCAGTTTTAAATATTTTGCGATTACATTTTGCAAGTTTATGTCTTTAGTTAATTCGAAGATTAGAGCATTTTTTGGCTCCTGTACATAGAACATATCAGGCAGAGAACTAATTAAAGAAAAATTCTTTTCAAATCCAATCAAAAATGTTGTGTAATTTTTTTAGTTAGATTTATTATTACACGGCCTTCACCTCCTCTCTTTTTTCAGTCTTACGTTTAAAAAAACTCTAAGTAAAATTTTCCGGTGTATTGAACTAATAAATTTCCGGTGTATTTGACATCAGAATGATGCAACTTACACCATCGAGTATATTATTTACAGATGTGCTAAACGTGGATACAAAGGCTATCAACATTTTTATCAATGTTATGAATACGACTATGCTTATACTATAGCAAATTTACGCATAAACAAACAATACGAATTAGGTGACGCGGAATTTGGAAGTGAGGTGGTTTATATAATGACTGTACAATTATATAACAATTTCTACTTGTTTTTATCAAGTAAAGTGCAAAATATTTTGTTTGTTGAATACCAAGGGAAATAACTTTACGTCTTTTTATTTATAAATTTTCACACAGTTACCATTTATTTTTACAATAAAATAATTCCGTAAGTTATGCGGTTCAATCGCATAAATCTTTTATAGGTTTAGAGAAGATGAGGGTGAATAGGAGAGAAAGATATATAAACTTTTCCTCTTCATTTGAGTGCTTATTTTAAATGAAGTAAAAGAAGTTATATTAGTGTGAGCATTACTCGGTTGCTCACAGCTTAGTAATAGACGTGCTCTTTGAATGGACGGGTATCCCTTTCATATCACATTCAGGAAAGAAGAATATTGTCATGTTGCAATTTATCTGATGGACTAATTGGCAGAAAATTAAACTGCTGGTGGAGTCCCTGTGAAATGTTGATTCAGTGCAGTACGTGTGCTTTATAAAACTAAACTGTTGGTAGAGTCCATGTGAAATGTAAATTCAGTGCAGTAGATGTTCCTAAATAGTGCTGTAGTTAGTGCTGTCGAAATTGGGAACCAACTTTTGATGGCAAACACATGTTACTATGGTCTAAAAAGACAATTCAAATCAAAACTTATCTCTGTTAATACAAAATAAATCTATATAAAACTCTCATCAGACCTACCATTTTGTATTGTAGTGAAACCTGGGCAATCAATAAAGCAGAAGAGGATAGGCAACTCATCTTTGAAAGAAAGGTCTTTTGATCAATTTTTGGCAAGCAAATATTTTAAGAGTAATCAATTCCTACAGAATCAGATGGTTGGGACACGTTTTTCGACGGGAAGATCCAGACCCAGTTGAAAAACTAACTTTTGCGAAGATTGAAGGTACAAGGAGAAGAGGAAGACCAACTACAAGGTGGTTGGACAGTGTAGAGAAAGACAAACATTTTGGGATTTAACAGGTGGAGAAACATTGCATCAAGTCGTACTGCCTAGAGGGAGCAGATTGGGAAAACCTTGGCCTGCACCAGGCTGTAGTGCTGACAAAGTAGAAAAAGAAGTTAGTGCTAACAGAATGAACGTGATGTTCTGAATAAGTGATGATGTGTCAGGTTTTATTGGTTACTTGCTTATAGTCCATAGCTATCATAAACGCTGGTTAAGCCTCATAGAATCTATGATAGTCTCAATAAATTCAGGATAAATATAACTTTTTACTTTGAATGTTAACCTTAATGATTTTTTTTAAATTTTACTTTCAGATAAACGTGTGTGTGTGCATGTTTATAATGTTAATTTTAACGTTGAGTTTTTTTTTAATTTTAATGTTTAATGAATACAATATTTTAATTTTTATTTGTTTTGATTTTTAAGTTTAATTTGTATCATAGATTACGTATAGAACATATTACTTAAAACCACGCGTTTTCTTTAACTTGGCACTTTTATTGTATAGGTAAGGTCACTGTTTTAATTGTCTATTGAAAATATTTTGTTTTATCTTCTTCCAGATTCTATTGTACATTTGTATCACAGACTATGAACTAAGTCCGGTAAAGAAAGTTTAACAAAAAACCGGACTGAAGGAGCTGACGTTTAAGATGAAATTAAAATTACATGGGTTTATTGTTTCCGGAAAACATGCGAATGGATGGTTCTTAAGTTATATGATAGGACAGATTCATTTATAAAATATATCTAAAATAATTTCAGGTTAATGTGCATACTGAGAAATTCTTTTGGGTTTTTTTCAAAGATTTTGTTTTCTGTGGATTAAAAATAACAAGGAGGGGCAACAAATTACAAATCACTTTCAAGCGTAATATTTCACGAACGAAACTCGAAATCCGCTTTGCTAATTTAATATTAATTACGTTTTAGAGAAATGTTAAAGACTGTTATCCACATTCAATAAACGAATTTTGAGGATCGAAATAGTATTGAGAGTTTCTGAAGTCGCTGATTCCGAATGGGATCTTGGACTTCCATAATTAATAAATTGGTGGATTGAAAATAACGAATCCAAAATGTGAACATTATTAACGTTATCTAAGGAACCATAGTTTATCTACAAAACTCTACTAAGGAACGACTAAAGTACTCGGCACTTGAATTAGTTTGCGTTTTGTTTTCTGTTCTATTTATGTAACGTTCCTGTCTTTCGTGAATCAATCGTTTATTTTAATTTTATATTGAAAAACAATTTGGGGAAACTGTGGCACATATGGTTTAGTAGGTTTTAAAGTACTCTATTTTAATAAAGCACTCGTCTCCTTCGTCCTGCCTTTATTCGGTTTGCATTTTCTCCCATCCTCTTAAGAGATAACGACGAATAAACATGTATGTAAATGTGCACGAACGTTTCCACACAATTTGAGCGGGTTTGAATTTGCAGCTTCGTAAATAACAACTACCCAGTGCTAAAATTGTTTGTAAATTTTCAAAAGTAGAATATTTTAGTTATACTTTTGAAGCTTGGCTGTTATTTGACGATATTAAATGGCAACGAGTTAATTATGTATGTAAAATTTATAAAAGGTAAAGAAATCGCCATTAAAAAAATAATCATTAACATTGCTAAAAATAAAACCGAAAGCAATTCAGAAATATTTTGAAGTCTTAGTTTGGCTACGTGGGATAAACCGTAATTAAAACTTTCTTCTTTCCTTCAGTAGCTTTGGTCGACAACTTGGATGCTTTAAAAGCGAGGATGACGTTCACGCTCGGGATAAACTGCAAAGTTGCTGTTTGTTCTTATTTTTTCCCAACGTTTTATTTATTTTTTCATATGACGTAAAACTTGCGAAATGGTCGATATGATTTGTACTTTAGAATGTTTATTGTATAAGAATTTTTCGTTTACTATAAGAAAACATTAAAATTACAAAAATACTATTTTTGTTGAGGTCGTATGTTTTTAGTTGTTAACCCAAGATTTTTATTTGGAGATTTTCCAATTTTAATTTATTCATATCACTGCAATATTCAGCAGCAACAAATATATATATATATATATATATATATATATATATATATATATATATATATATATATGTACATACATACAAATGTACGCGTACATATCTGGTGTTCTATATTTAAGCACAGGAAAATTAAGGTAGATAAGGAGTTAAACGTTAAACAAATTTTAAAAAATACTTGCTTTTTTCGAGTACGTTACACAAGTTTAAGTACGAAAAAAATTACATTAGTTTTTAGCCAAATACTAATGCTATGTGCAAAGCATACATTATGACTAAATTTAAAGTCAGTAGCTCATTCCCTTTTGTAGTCTAGGTACCGTTCTCATAAAGATAAAGGAAGGAGCGTGGGATAACCTTAGAAACTAAGAAACTTAGTAGAATTGATAGGTCAATTAAATTTTGGTTATGAAAATTGTGCACAATATCGTAAAGCAAAACTTTATGTCTCCTAAATTACAGATATTGAAACTCAAAGTTCTTTTATATGCAGTACGAGGCAACTTTTCCCCTAGATTATTTCTTTAAATGAATTTGTTGTTGTTGGTTACGTGTTATGCAATACCGGATATTTCCAACTTGTTCCTTTAACTCTTTATACACATATTTTGTGTGACGTAAGATAGGAATGCTATCAATAATTGGAAATTCACATGAGACCAAGTACAATCCGAGTTTTGAAAGTTCCTTTGGTAACATTTCTTCAGTATCTCCACATGAAACAATATGCTCTACGGCGGCATTGGTCTTTTTTTATTTACTAACAGATTCTATTGAAAGACGTAAATTTTGGAAAGTTTATGCATGTATCGAAAGTTTATATATTTATATATGCGTCTAAACTTGCAAACGTGTGTATACACGTTTGCAAGTTTAGACACATATATGTATATATACATATGCAGTTTTAGATCGTTATTAGAAAGAGAAAAAAAGTCAAAAAAAGAGGAAAAAGCCAAAAAATTGGGGGAAAAAGTTTAGAAGAGGTAAAATACCTTTTTTGAACTGCAAAATTTCCAACAAAATAAATACTTTTGCGTTTTTTCTCAGGTTTACGAAGTAATAGCTAAACTCAATAGACTTTTGACTACAAACTTGCTTGCCGTCAGTTCTAGGTCATTATAACTAATAGTTTTTATTCTTAAGCACATAGCAGATCAGTGACTCACGAGCTTAAATACTTCCACCCCTTCATACGCACAAACATATATAATAGTATAGTGCCCCATATGTGTAAGTACGATTGTGCGGATGGTGCAAGACGCTGAAGGTCTGTAATTGCATTGCATATGTGCATTTTTCCATAACGCCTTTAGTGGGAAACTTGTTAGCGCCGGTACTATCAACACCGACTGGCAAAACTGGCGCCCTGCCAGTGTCTTGCATAAATACTAGTTCATATATTTTTCAACATTTTTACTTCCACTGTGAACATCTATTGTAATAACGTCCATTAAATTACTAATAAATAGATAAATAAATGCTAAATTCATGTTATTACATCACCACTTTCCAAAGATTAAGCGTAGACATTAGACATTATAATTTACAAAGTAACGCCATAAAATTATTCGAAACAAAAGTAATAACATGCGTAGAGGAAACGGACATAGTATTCCAGCACCTATTGGCTTTTCCTTGTTTTTAATGAATAATACGCAAAGTATTGTCGAGATACATATTACGAAAACGACGCTTTGTTTGAACCAATTGTTTAAAGGCACTTTGAGACGATACCTATAGCTTTGTTAAGTAAAATAGAAATTTTTTTAACAAATATATGAATGTAATTCTAAAATTTTACAAAACTTTCTATTTTTCATTTAATCCCTATGTTGGTTTATTATCTTGCGATCGACTTTTCCATCAACTTTCCATGTATTTAATTAATAATTAATAAATTTGCGTAATTATTCCAAGTCATCCAGTCAGCCAGTCATGGGTTAGATATCTTTGTCGAGGTTCTTGACTTACAACCGGACGATACGAAGAATATACGCAACACGTCGCGAACGTTAATTTTCTAATAAAAAAATAATTATTGCAGGTAATTGGCTTCATTTCAGTGAACGTGTGTTTTTCAGAAAGGAAGTCAATGTTAGCGTTATTTTTAAGTAGCTGTTTATAAGAGCACTTGTTATATAAATAGCCTTCCTGTACCCGCGAATTATTTCCTCAGATCAACGAATTCTAGTTACATCGCTAGAAACGATTGTATGGCACTGTCGTTCGTGTGCTCTGGTCTGTATCTCATTTCACTTGAATCAGTTTGTGTATATGTGTTATTGTTTTGGATACCTAAGTGATATATATATATATATATATATATATATATATATATATATATATATAAATATTTTTTTTTCAAAATTACGCAGCTTAATGTAACTACTAATTTTTTATTAATATAATAGCTATATTTAAGTAAGTACATAAACTGGATGCTACAGGGTTGTCATCACTCAGTAACAATAAAGTAGGTTGTTGTTCATATCTTTCGACGTAGTATTTCTATCTCAAGTATGGCATATTAGGATTACGAGAGAGATAGAGTATATCACAGATTTGTGACTGCACGCCGGAATACGTGTTTTGCTAAAAGACCGGATATAGGAAGGTTAAATGATCCACTGATTATCGATAGAGTTTTAGGAATGAGTAAGTTTTAGGATTTATTTACCAAAGGAACGAGAGTAAGTTGCTCTCATTCGGTTGTCTATCTGTATGTCTGTCGTTGCGCTGTAGCTTCTAAACTATAAATGCTGGATGCATAAAATTGCTCAGATTATATAAAATGATGTCCCAAAGCCAGAGCGGAGTGTCACCAGGATCATTATCGAGTTTCTATGGTGGAAATGCCTTCATTTTTTTTCTTCTTGAAATTTCAAAAGATGTATGGATTTGGAAGAAACAAAATAAAATAAAATTTATGAGAAAATATATTTCTCCTAAATTACTTGATCAATTCTCATGATAGTTACATAGATTATATACATATTTAAAATTAATTTTGGGGAATAGACTGAAGACATATAGTGAGGAAATATTAAATAAATAATTGTTTCGAATAAAGACATTTTTTTTTTATACTTTCTAACAGTGTTGCCATACTATTAATTAGATAGGTATCGTAATGAAAAAAATTTAAAAAAAATGATTCCTAAGCAAAATCTAATTATCTCTTGTGTTAGTGATTTGTTACTTCGACAATGGCGCCATTACATAAATATTTATTACTTTTTGTGAACATTGTAATAATTACAATTACTATTTTGAAAAAAATATTGCGAATGGTCCACCTGTACATAATAGTCAGAATAATATAAATGCGTCCTAATGTGTAGCAACATTTAGTGTTCGCAAACAAAGTCATGGGGATACTTGTGTCGCAGTTAAATAAAAGGAATTGTTTACACATATATTATTCGATCCATTATGTTATTATGGAGTTTTGATTCATAATTTCGCGATCGTCTATAAAGCTAAATATAAAAATAATATAAATGCGTCCTAATGTGTATCGACATTTAGCGTTTGCAAACAAAGTCATGGGGATACTTGTTATCGCAGTGTTGTGATGACGATTAGCTGTTACATAATAGAAAAAATATTTCGTTTTCAATGATGTGTAATTAAACCCTACATTCTTTATGAATTTAATTTTTAATGACTGTGTTTTACTTAATGTATTTGGTCTGATGGTTTGAATATTTGAATTGATTTTTATGGCTATGAATGAATCTGTTCCGTAATATATGTTACCTTATAATAAAAAAATAGTGGTTGTCATTTTTTAGGCAGTATAAGAAGAAAAAAATTTCGTAATTTCTATTTTATTGTTAGTCTTGAAATTCATGTATTTTTAAACCATAAATTTTATACGTTCGTGTTGAAAGTCAAGGTAAATAAAATAAAAAAAATTAAGGCCTCGATCTTTGGCCCAAATCAGTCAAAGATATTTTCACCGTGGAAACCCGGTAATGCCTTTAGGTAAAGAAAATGTTCTTGAGAGGAAAAAATAAATTTAACGTTACATAGTTGCGGTGTTTGTAGGTCGTTGGAAATAGTGTTTTAAATATTGAAAACTGTTCTTTAAAAATTTGTCAATTATATTTTGAGTTTATAATACCTAACTATACGTGAATATGGAATCCCCTCCCCTCTATTTAAAAGATCCTTTCAATTAATCTATTTTAGACTTAATTACGACAAATAAGTTTCATTATGTATATCATAAAATGTATGTACTTTTTGGACGAAATCGTCCTTATCATTTCGTAGATCTCCAAGTTCGATGCACGAAGAAGTATCACAACAAAAATGAAAATGGTGTAATTTATTTACGTTTTATTGAGAGGTTTCATTATAATCTCTCACGGACTAGATTGGTTATAATTCCGAAATATATGGATGGACAGCAGGATGTGACGTAATTAGGTTTACTTTTATTAGTGTTACTTTTATGCGATTCGGCTACGGAATTCTAAAATAAATTGTTTTTCTTGCATGATGAATATTATTTAATCATGCAAGAAAACTATTAAATATTAATTTTTTTTACGTTTGAAAATTATTTCATCATGCAAGGAAAACGTAAAAATATTAATTTTTTTTTACGTTCCCAAAATTGAGTATATTTTGAAAAAAATTAGTGGAATTTAATATTTTTTAAACACGTCTATTTGTTCGGGGCCATGAAAAAAAACGCCGAACTGATTTAAATGAAACTATAACTGAATAACACTCGGGGTTCAAATTTAACTTTTGGTATTCTATTTTCTATATTTTTAGGGTTTCGTAAAAATACAGAAAATAGAATACCAACCTTATAAAATTATAAAAAGCAATCTATTTTTAGAACCTACACAAAGCTTGTAGGTAAACTAATATTAGTAATTTTTGTAATAGAAATACTATATATCCTTAAATTTTATAAGTACCTACATAAATGTCTACGGATTCATCGTAGCACCAGTTCTACTTACACTTGACAGGTTTTATTTAACTGTTCATCAGTTTGTTTGAATATGACGTAAAAATTACTAAACTGATTTAAATGAAACTTTCAGTGGTTTAGTACTTAAGGTACCGATTGAAATTTATAATACTTATTTGGCCAAATGTTCGTCTAGGAACTTGAAATTGAGTTATTAACAATTCTGCAAACGAATGAACAGAAATTTTTGAGATTATTACCGCGATCAGATTTAAAGTTCAAGTGGAGATATATGATACTTTTATCCGAGTCAAGATTACCGTTGAGATGCAAATGTTATTCAAGGTAATATATGTAATTTATCTTCCGACTTCCGATATGAAAACGTCCGAAATGAAATCGACCCAAAAATGATTTGAGCGAGGCCGCGGGCAAAAGCCAGCGAATAAATAGATATCATTCGTATCGCTTAAAAAAACCGTTTTTCCTTGGTACCAATCGCTAATAACTGCAATGAAACACACAAGTAGATGAGGGAGAGGACGGGGTAAGACGATGTTGCAAGTCTTTCTAAAGGAAGACACGTGCATCCCGTTCCATGAAAACACTTTTCAATAAACTCTATACGTGAACGCTAGTAGGTTAACGCATCACGGTTAACGCATCACGTAACTATATAAAATACACTTCATGCATAGTGTTTGAATAATGAAGTTTAGGAGTTAGGATATGGGTGGCAGATTTAGGAGTCACTATTTTTGCCAGTATTAAATTAGCTTAATTTAAGATATTTATTATACATGATTACAACGTGAAAGTATAAAATAATGTCGTTACACATCTGTAATTTACGCAAGTTGGCTTATGGCTTTAGCCATTAGATGATGTGATACGTATAACAGTAGTTTAAAAAGGCGTCGACGATTTTTAAGTACTCATGGGTAAAATAGTGTTGAAGTCGATTATAATTTTTCTTGCGTACTGGTCATTCTTAAAAGTAGAAAGATGATGACGACAAAAGAAAAAAAAATATATGGCAGCTGTCAGGTGTACTACTGTCAAAAATCATTAAAACGTATCGACTAAAAATAAATAATTTTGTTAAGGATTTTAGACAAACAATAAGTTTAGAACAAATGTAGTTTAGCACGAATGAAAACTGTCTATTGGTTAAATGTTTATTGGTAACTGTTTATTGGTAAAAATGGATTTGAAAAATAGTTTCCATACAAAGTGCGTTTTTCGAAGCAACTGTTTGTTGTAGTTTTTTTTACTTAATTGCTGTTCTTAATAACACTAAACATGTAATATGGAAATACAAACATCAAGTGATAAGGTACGTTTTTAGCGTTACTAATAACGAAAGAAACAAACACAAAGGATCCAAAAAATGAAATAAGTAAAAACTATTACGTAAAGAGACGTTATAAATTTAATGGTTGACAGTAAGAGCACTTTTCAAATTCCCTGAAAGTTATTATGGAAATCGGTGACGGTTTCTGTATTTTGATTTTGTTTTTGAAAAATTTTTATTTTCGATTTTACATTTCCATTTATTTTAATGAAGCCAAGTAGTTATGTATATATAAACTATACATAGTTACGTCGTTCCTTATGGTACTATTCTCAACGGGCGAACGACCCGATATGGAGAAAGGTGACCACCCTTTTGTACATAAATCTACTCATATCACGATTGTTGTGGAATAATTTAGTATGCTCCTATATAAACAGGCTATACTTGCCTATCCAAACATTGTAAAAGAACACAAATGGACGGAATGTTACAGGAGTGTGTTGATGTTGAAATGCATGTTTAGTAAGTAATTATTAACGTGTGTTTAGTAAGTAATTATTAATGTGGGTTTAGTAAGTAATTATTAACGTGTGTTTAGTAAGTAATTATTAATGTGTGTTTAGTAAGTAATTATTAACGTGTGTTTAGTAAGTAATTATTAATGTGTGTTTAGTAAGTAATTATTAACGTGTGTTTAGTAAGTAATTATTAATGGGTGTTTAGTAAGCAATTATTAATGTGTGTTTAGTAAGTAATTATTAATTTGTGTTTAGTAAGTAATTATTAATGTGTGTTTAGTAACAAATTATTAATGTGTGTTTAGTAAGTAATTATTAATGTGTGTTTAGTAAGTAATTATTAATGTGTGTTTAGTAAGTAATTATTAACGTGTGTTTAGTAAGTAATTATTAACGTGTGTTTAGTAAGTAATTATTAATGTGTGTTTAGTAAGTAATTATTAATGTGTGTTTAGTAAGTAATTATTAATGTGTGTTTAGTAAGTAATTATTAATGTGTGTTTAGTAAGTAATTATTAACGTGTGTTTAGTAAGTAATTATTAACGTGTGTTTAGTAAGTCATTATTAATGTGTGTTTAGTAAGTAATTATTAACGTGTGTTTAGTAAGTAATTATTAATGTGTGTTTAGTAAGTAATTATTAATGTGTGTTTAGTAAGTAATTATTAATGTGTGTTTAGTAAGTAATTATTAACGTGTGTTTAGTAAGTAATTATTAATGTGTGTTTAGTAAGTAATTATTAATGTGTGTTTAGTAAGTAATTATTAATGTGTGTTTAGTAAGTAATTATTAATGTGTGTTTAGTAAGTAATTATTAATGTGTGTTTAGTAAGTAATTATTAACGTGTATTTAGTAAGTAATTATTAATGTGTGTTTAGTAAGTAATTATTAATGGGTGTTTAGTAAGTAATTATTAATGTGTGTTTAGTAAGTAATTATTAACGTGTATTTAGTAAGTAATTATTAATGTGTGTTTAGTAAGTAATTATTAACGTGTGTTTAGTAAGTAATTATTAATGTGTGTTTAGTAAGTAATTATTAATGTGTGTTTAGTAAGTAATTATTAACGTGTGTTTAGTAAGTAATTATTAATGTGTGTTTAGTAAGTAATTATTAACGTGTGTTTAGTAAGTAATTATTAATGTGTGTTTAGTAAGTAATTATTAACGTGTGTTTAGTAAGTAATTATTAATGTGTGTTTAGTAAGTAATTATTAACGTGTGTTTAGTAAGTAATTATTAATGTGTGTTTAGTAAGTAATTATTAACGTGTGTTTAGTAAGTAATTATTAATGTGTGTTTAGTAAGTAATTATTAATGTGTGTTTAGTAGGTAATTATTAATGTGTGTTTAGTAAGTAATTATTAATGTGTGTTTAGTAAGTAATTATTAATGTGTGTTTAGTAAGTAATTATTAACGTGTGTTTAGTAAGTAATTATTAATGTGTGTTTAGTAAGTAATTATTAATGTGTGTTTAGTAAGTAATTATTAACGTGTGTTTAGTAAGTAATTATTAACGTGTGTTTAGTAAGTAATTATTAACGTGTGTTTAGTAAGTAATTATTAATGTGTGTTTAGTAAGTAATTATTAATGTGTGTTTAGTAAGTAATTATTAACGTGTGTTTAGTAAGTAATTATTAATGTGTGTTCAGTAAGTAATTATTAATGTGTGTTTAGTAAGTAATTATTAACGTGTGTTTAGTAAGTAATTATTAATGTGTGTTTAGTAAGTAATTATTAATGTGTGTTTAGTAAGTAATTATTAATGTGTGTTTAGTAAGTAATTATTAATGTGTGTTTAGTAAGTAATTATTAACGTGTGTTTAGTAAGTAATTATTAACGTGTGTTTAGTAAGTAATTATTAATGTGTGTTTAGTAAGTAATTATTAATGTGTGGTTAGTAAGTAATTATTAACGTGTGTTTAGTAAGTAATTATTAATGTGTGTTTAGTAAGTAATTATTAATGTGTGTTTAGTAAGTAATTATTAATGTGTGTTTAGTAAGTAATTATTAACGTGTGTTTAGTAAGTAATTATTAATGTGTGTTTAGTAAGTAATTATTAATGTGTGTTTAGTAAGTAATTATTAATGTGTGTTTAGTAAGTAATTATTAATGTGTGTTTAGTAAGTAATTATTAATGTGTGTTTAGTAAGTAATTATTAATGTGTGTTTAGTAAGTAGTTATTAATGTTTGTTTAGTAAGTAATTATTAATGTGTGTTTAGTAAGTAATTATTAATGTGTGTTTAGTAAGTAATTATTAATGTGTGTTTAGTAAGTAATTATTAATGTGTGTTTAGTAAGTAATTATTAAAGTGTGTTTAGTAAGTAATTATTAACGTGTGTTTAGTAAGTAATTATTAATGTGTGTTTAGTAAATAATTATTAATGTGTGGTCAGTAAGTAATTATTAACGTGTGTTTAGTAAGTAATTATTAATGTGTGTTTAGTAAGTAATTATTAATGTGTGTTTAGTAAGTAATTATTAATGTGTGTTTAGTAAGTAATTATTAATGTGTGGTTAGTAAGTAATTATTAATGTGTGTTTAGTAAGTAATTATTAACGTGTGTTTAGTAAGTAATTATTAACGTGTGTTTAGTAAGTAATTATTAATGTGTGTTTAGTAAGTAATTATTAATGTGTGTTTAGTAAGTAATTATTAATGTGTGTTTAGTAAGTAATTATTAATGTGTGTTTAGTAAGTAATTATTAACGTGTGTTTAGTAAGTAATTATTAATGTGTGTTTAGTAAGTAATTATTAATGTGTGTTTAGTAAGTAATTATTAATGTATGTTTAGTAAGTAATTATTAACGTGTGTTTAGTAAGTAATTGTTAACGTGTGTTTAGTAAGTAATTATTAATGTGTGTTTAGTAAGTAATTATTAACGTGTGTTTAGTAAGTAATTATTAATGTGTGTTTAGTAAGTAATTATTAACGTGTGTTTAGTAAGTAATTATTAATGTGTGTTTAGTAAGTAATTATTAACGTGTGTTTAGTAAGTAATTATTAATGTGTGTTTAGTAAGTAATTATTAACGTGTGTTTAGTAAGTAATTATTAATGTGTGTTTAGTAAGTAATTATTAATGTGTGTTTATTAAGTAATTATTAATGTGTGTTTAGTAAGTAATTATTAACGTGTGTTTAGTACGTAATTATTAATGTGTGTTTAGTAAGTAATTATTAATGTGTGTTTAATAAGTAATTATTAACGTGTGTTTAGTAAGTAATTATTAATGTGTGTTTAGTAAGTAATTATTAATGTGTGTTTAGTAAGTATTTATTAACGTGTGTTTAATAAGTAATTATTAATGTGTGTTTAGTAAGTAATTATTAACGTGTGTTTAGTAAGTAATTATTAATGTGTGTTTAGTAAGTAATTATTAACGTGTGTTTAGTAAGTAATTATTAATGTGTGTTTAGTAAGTAATTATTGATGTGTGTTTAGTAAGTAATTATTAATGTGTGTTTAGAAAGTAATTATTAACGTGTGTTTAGTAAGTAATTATTAATGTGTGTTTAGTAAGTAATTATTAATGTGTGTTTAGTAAGTAATCGCAAAGCAGCTTCGATAATGAAAATAAATGAAAGGAAATAGTAATATTTTGATGTGGTTAAAAATGACATTAAATTAAAATGAGACAAAAGCAAAATTAAAGCAAGACAGGCAAAAAGTAATAAGTTTTCAGGTAACTTGGCGTTTAAAACTAGAAAGATCTTATACTACTTAAATCCAAAATACCAAACTTAATTAACACACAAAGTATCACATTTGACTTATGTACATCAATAACTGCTAAAGATTACGTAATTTTGGTCACATTTGGAAAACTATAAATTTGATGATTTTTATTTTTTGTCTTAGGTTGTGAGAGCCACAGCATCACGTATGATTACGCGGATCACTAAATGCAAAAAATACGTAATTATGGTCGCATTATAAGCAATTTGTTTTAAAAAAATGCAATTTGCTTCCTAAATTTTTATGTTAGTGAGAAGAAACTTATTATTTGATATATAGCTTCCCGCGTCTGTCTGTCCTTCTGTAAGCTTTGATCTTTTAAACTACGCAAGGGATTTTGATGCGGTTTTCACTACCATTCAGATACTTTCTTCCGGAAGGTTTATAGTATAATACATGCATGTCATATTTAGGAGAAATATAAAAAAAGTCAATATTTCGTAAAAAAGTAGAATTTTGGGCGCTTTCATTGCTCACGCTTGCTAAACTTCACGGGGTATATTAAAATATTGTTCTATGGAATTGTGTATTCTAAAAATATTTACAAAAAAGGCTGGGATGACATATATCTGTATCCTACGGATAACTCACAGTGACCATTTGTATACATTTTCTTGCGGGTTATACTTTCGAAGTTATTTTGATCAATATTATATTAATCTTTATTTAATTAAATACGTTGGTTTCGTTGGGCAGTCAATATAGATAAAATTTCCTCTTTGCAGTAAATCATTATCATTAATATTTTTAGAAGATTTAACAGATTTAAAATTATCAATAATCAGATGCCGTGCACGGACGGCGGCGGCGGCCAGCGGCGGCGGGCGGCGGCGGCGCGTGAATGACAGTAATATTATTAATCGCTCCACAATTACACCACATCAGTGTAGGTAGCACTGCACCCGTGCGAAGCCGGAGCGAGTTGCTAGCACTGAATAAATACTGTTCTTTGGGCATTTAATACCGACATATTTGACTTTTTTATAATGTAGAAATAAATTGTAAATATAAATTATTATTGCATTAATGCTACGTCCATAAATAGTGTTATACCTATTATTATATTATCGTTATTTTATTCATATCATTACACTTATTTTTCGAATTATAGGAAATGTTTAATTATATTAAATATCCCACTTATTTTTAATAAATTTTTCTATGACTTTTACATAAAAGAAATTTGTGGTAATAAACATTTAAGTCACTCCAATGAGAAGCTTAATGACTGCATATATTAAAACGTTAATAACTTCCATATTTCAGTTCAAGTTTCATCTTGCTGTTTTAACTACTCTTTTTCTTTATAACTGGTTTATGATGACTAAAGCTCAAATATTTCTTCATCAGGAGCTAATAGCATTTAATAAAGTTCGACTACGATCAGAAGTTTATTAAAAGCACCCAACGATATACTTAATTTTAATCTATCGTTTGTCAATGACAAATTAAGTTCTGTGTTGCTGCCCTATTGTTATGAAAAGTTATTTTAAACGAAGAAAATCGGTTTGATAAATGAACGTAAAGCTTGTTAATGAAAAATCCTTACAGTGAGCTTTCAAGTGAATTCAAAAAACCTCATGAAAGAAGGATATTCTCACTATGATCTGATTGCGTGAACTTCGGATATATGTACTGACTTGTTAGTAATTTTTTGCGTTTTGAATAAAATGCTGCGTGTTTTTTATTGTAATATTTTTTAGTAGTTTATAGTATTTGTTGCATTGTTTTGTAGTATTCAAAAACATAATCTTCTCTGAAACAAAATGGTAAATTCCCGGTGAACAAGAATGTATGGAACGGTTAAGACTTTATTTATGAGTTATTCTCAATTATTATAATCCATAATTTTACATAATATTGAAACAAAATGTGGTGAACATTCGATTACGAATAATTTTATTTCAATTATGTTACTATGAGTAAATCTTAATTATAACGATAAATAATTACTAATACCAGTTAGTGAAGTATGAACAGGCGTAATTGTTTGTAAATTTAATAATATTTGTAGTATTATATGATACACAAGAACAAAAAAGGTGCGTGTACTTATGTACGCGCGTGAGAAGTTATACTTCTTTGGCATCATTAAATAATACATACGGATAGATAACCTCAATTATATTGGAGCACTTGAAAAAGTCTATAAACACAATTTTTTCACTAAAATTTACGAATAGTAAATATATTAATCAAAATATTGAATTTAAATCACTACTGAATATAATTTATCAGCACATATGTAAATCGCACTTATATGAAACTAAAACACGTGTGTGAATGTTGTCTACATTGGATAAATACTAGAAACATGTGGATAAATACTATGAATATGAAAACAGTGAACAGAGGCGACGATGGTGTCAATAGCTTTTGTTTCGAGACTGCAACCGCTGCAGCTTCATACTGTAACTTTTGTGTGACGAATCTTAAAATTTCACTCTCATCATTTTTTCATAACGCGCCTAAAAAAGTATAACTTCAAAAAAAAACACATGATGAAAAATTTCGCTTTCTTTAGTTCGAGTAAAATATAAGTGGGTATTGACTAATAAGCAGAAGTAGAGAAATTTATTCATATTTGTTAATAAATATTTCCTGAAATTACTTGAAAACATCTAATAACCGTTATCGTCATCGATTATTTACCGAGTTTCGTCTTTTATTGTTAGTCGACAGAATATGAATTTAATGTTGGTCTGTCCTGTTAAAAGAAAAATTTTGTACTTACGTGGTGGATTTTAAATTTTTAACATAAGTTGGGATTGTAACATTAGTTAGGAAGAGATTTCTTGGATTGGAAAGAACCCTATGTTATTTCCTGGCCCGCCAATTATCTCTTTACTGAAAATCACGTCAATCTACAGCTCCATTACCACTTGAAAAAGGACAAATAAATACACATTTTAATTTTTAACATTAATTGGGATTGTCGTATTAGATATGACGAGATTTCCCGCGTTTACGAGTAGACTACGTTATTTTCTGGCTCGCCAAGTGTATCTGTGCGGAAAGTCATGTTGACCGTTTGGCGCATTATGTCTTGAAATAAGTAGATATAAACATACTTTTGCATTCATGATATTAGTTAGGATTATAATTTTACTTAGCATGATATTTCTCTGGACGAAATGTAGCTTAGGTTTTTTCCCTGTGCGCCAACTACCACTGTGTTAAGTTTGTAAACACAAACATGTATTGTCATAAAAGAACAAACCAAAATGTAAAAAAATAATAAGCAGAAAGGTTCGCATAAAAAAGTTTATAGATACAAACCGAAATGGTTAATTGAAAAAAACAAACTCAAAACACCCATAATTTAGTAAACAAAATGGATTACGTAAAAAAGTATAAATGCAAATACGAATTGATATACAAAAAGAAACATCAAATTATCCAAAAATTTAATAAGCAAAAGGCGTCACGTAAGGAACGTTTAGAAATAAAAACATGAATTGATAATTGAATAAAAAAAATCCAAAACATCCAAAATTTAGTAAGCAAAAAGGATTACGTAAAAAAATATACATACATATATATATATATATATATATATATATATATATATATAGATTATTTATTCAACATTTAATGCCTATTCTTTCATGTCCTATCAAAAAATGTCAAATATCATCGGTGCTAAACTAAACTTATTCGTACGACATTAAAACACAGATCCAAACATAAGATTAAAATTAATTACATGGATTTTATTGCTTTTTGAGTGGGTGGGAAAACAAGCGATATAAGTCCGACAAGCACCGTGCTGTGTGCACGATACAATAGACATCGCCAAAACGCGTCTTTGTATTCGAGAGAAATAATGTGTTTTATTTTTTTATTGCAAGTCTATTTACTTTATCGAAAATAAAATATTATATATTAAAATCTAAAAATGACATTGTAATGAAAATTATTGTCATATGACATGATAATGGGCTTCTAAACGTTACAAAGCGTTGTAATGGACTTCATTCGACAAAAATCGACGCCATAATACACATAATTCTGACATACCCTAGTCTACCCAGCAGCGGATAATTGACATAAATACAGCCCACTGCCGCTTCACTCGCAATTTAGTCTTTAAGAATAAAAAAATTATATTCTTGTACTTTGCGTTATCGTATAATTAAGACCTGATTGACCTGATTTAAGATTTTTTTTGACATCGACAAGTAAATATTACACATAATGTAAACAGTAATGACTGTTCAAGACAAATATTTTTTTATCATCGATATTAATAATGTTTATATCTACATTTTACAAACAAATAGCATGAAATTACAATACTACGAAGATATTTTTACAAAATACGAAATGTTGGGCACACCTTCAAAACACATCTTCACGTGTTATGTGAATGAAAAAAAATATAAACATAACTTTATGTCTTTAATTAAATATCATGTTCCTTCAGAATGAAACAGACCCAACTCAAAAATGAGATAAATGGTCAAAGATTTAATAAAATGAGAAGGACAAAGAAAGTTCTCTCCATAACCTGTTTTGGAGACAATATTGAAAGTTTTTAAATGACATTTGAATTTTCTGAAAAATTCAAGTGACGTCAATCAAAGCGATGATAGTTTTGAGCTTCGGTAACATCATGGTGTATCCACCTACCACAAAGCTTCCCGACGCCTAAATGTTGACGTAAATTTTTTTGTATTTAACTCATACCTGTGTTCTCGTCCAATCAAATTCGATCAATGCAAATGTCCAAATATGTTCAATTTACTGACAGGTTTCTCCTTTATTTACCATGGGTTCGACATTACCTTCAGTTCTAACTGTTGAGGGGCGCCTGTCAGACCTATTATCACTTGAGACTAAAACGATTATGCTTAAATTGAATTAATTACTTGTAAAGCGCAAAATTTTGTTTTGTCATAAAGTATCAGTCGAAAAAATTATGGACCAAAAACTTTTCTTATATTAAATTCATAAAATTTTCAAATTACCACCAATCCTTGAAAACATTTAACAAATTCAAATAAATCACCTCAATGAAATACGAAATAGTTCGATTTTAGAAATCTGAATTAATTTTTTTACCGTTATCACCAATGGCCAGTTCTAAGGACTTTTAGTACTACTCTTGTGTATTATAAAATAGTTGCACATATGTAAGTATATTTCTGGTCCCTTACGCTAGCTGCTTCCCAAAAAATTGACAGAATTCACTAAATTTTAACACTTTGAATGCTATTTTCTAATAGTTGCAATTTTTTTGTTTGTGGTGAAATGTTTTGAACATTAATTTTGAAGCAAGTAAATATCACATATTTACATGTAGTTGGCCATTATGAAACAAACCAAATAAATTTCAGGATAAAAATATTTTCGACAGTAAAAGGAAGCATTTACACTGATTGAGGTTACTTCTTGCTACGTAAGTATTGCCTTGTAAATCTTTTACAGAAATAAGACAAACAATTTGATTCCACGTATCTCTTTAATTTGTTTATGCGAATTAATTTTGTATTGAAGTACCAAAGAGGGCGTTAACGTTAAAGGGTACTGCAAAACGCTTCGTGGATTTATCTCTCATGGAGCAGACTCTGTATTAGAGCATATTACTACACATTGTCTATTTGACTTTAAAAGATTGTGATTACATTTCCCCCCAAACAAAAAATAAATATCATTCACAAGTTCAAAATTGTTCTTATTTATTTACTTCTATTAATGTAATTCAACTAGGCCTTTTTGTAAAATTTCATCAAGATTGGTTTTTAACTGAACGAGATATGATGCTGTAACATATTGTTTTTTGTAATACTTAATTACTTAGTTTATGCAACATAAACATTAGAATGTGTACATAGACGTATTCACGTAAAAAATAAAAAAGGAAATGTAGCTGAAATATAGACTCTGCGTAACTGGTACTTATTATTTGATGGCTTAAACAAAACAAGTGACGCGTAAAAACGAAAAAAACTGAAGATCAAGTACTGATAAACCTATAGCAGCAATATGGGCGTGATATTTGGGGTATATTTTGATCGGTTATGTTTACGGCATAACACATACAAACAAAATGTTCAGTTTAAAAAGACTGAATATTGTTTTCACAATAATTTACTACAATAGTAGAAACTGTAGTACATTAAATTTCTATTTATGTTTTTTCGTGACTTCTGATTTTATTGAATTTTAGATATTAATTTAGGAAAAAAGTATTAAGAAACGAAAAGTTAACAGATAACTTCTTCTCTATGACACTTCATAAGCTTGTGGCTTTTAGTTTTTAAGAAGGAGGACATTTTTGTTAATGTTAACTTAAAATTGCACTTAGTTTGGAGATCACATTTCGATGTCATGTATATTTTTAGAATGGTTTAAAATATGTAAAGAATTTTAAAAAAATTATATGGCAAAATACAATTAAAATTTGAGGTAAATAAAACTCCGGATAGTATTTAAAAGTATTTATTTATAAATAAATTGTGAAATAAAAAATATACGGGTCGAAAATCTGACGTAATGTTGAAAAACAATCCTTCTTGAATCAGAAAAAATAAAATGTAATTTATTCACACTATTACGCAATAGAATCAATTTAGTCGTTGCATAATACTAAATTGGATCGTAACTTTTATTTTAAGGTTATATTAGCGTTAAAGAAATAATACTAAAAATAACTTATTGGTTAATAAAAATAGCATAAAAACGTAATGTTTATAATAAAATTCTTCATTCATCCCTTTCGTAAATATGACAAAAATGACTTTGAAAGAAACTTAAAAAAATTTCGTAGAAAATAATATGTCCAATCTTATTTTGTTGTTAACCGGGAATATCGGAATGTTTGTGCTTACGTTTTCCGATTTACAGCATATGCTCGTAGGTCTACTACTAGTATTAATATCTAGGTCTCATGTGTGGTTAGAACATGGAAAAGTATGGCTTTCTAATTTAAAAAGAACTTGAATTTGGCCCACGGCGAAACTGAATCGACGAAATATATGCCTCAACACCCTTGTCTGTGGGATTAGATGGGCGGGCCCGCGAACAAACATCGTGCGGACATCTCCTCCGCTATGTTTGTTCGTGAATTGTGTGCGCAGTGCTCGGCTGGTACCGTTCTATGTATATTTAGGTACGTTTACACAGTAGAGTGGAATTCTGTGCTTGGAGGAATGTTTTCGTAGTGTATTAAAAGCACATGTATGTAGATTGCGGTCAATTTGTCGCGTTTGTGTAGTATTTATTGAAGTATGAATGAAAGAAAGAGAAGATTTTATTTAGACTCATTGGTCTTTAAGTTTTGATTAATAAGGAGACGTTAATTGAATGTAGTAATTATGACGGATCAAGTTGGATGACTTTGGACGATAAGATGTTGGATTTGGAAATTGTCTTTTTTTTTCTTTAAATGTTAGGGAAATATTTTCTTTAATAATTATGTATTAAAATGGTCTGAGTATACTTATTATGTTTATTGATTATAACCGGATGGCCAGTCTTTCTTGTCAGAGGAAACCAAACTGTGGAAATCGTTGTCTAACTTAGTTTGTACTGGTACCTTAGTTTGCACTAGATGCTGAACTGACGCAAACTAGTGCAAATCTGGATGCTTGTCTGTAAATTCATTGATTAATTTTGGCACCTCAATTCTTAGATTCTGTGATTACTTGTCTTTAAAGAACAGCGATATTAGGTGTATTATGGAAAGCAAATAAATGCATGTGTTTTGAAATGTAGTCATGCAAGTATGAATGAAGCTAACGTACTTAATATCGAAAGTTTAATAGGAAGGCACATATAAAGAGTGTAATAAAATATATTAATGACAAGGTAAAGCGTACATCATAGCGTAATAATCTATGCTAAGTAACCCTTTATTCCAAGGAAATTGTAAGTGTAAAAATCTAGTGTTGCAATATATTCCGATGGCCTTTCGGATCCACAGTGCTGAGTGACTACAGTCTATATGGGTGACGATTTGCATAATGCGGAGTGTGCAAAAGAACATGGTGGGATAAATGTTGGTGGAGAATTTAGGGATAGAAACATATATTTAGCGATATTTATGTTCATATTAGTTTGTAGGATCTCTCCTTTCATATTAAATGAGTTCATTGCATATGCTGAAATAATTGACTGAAATAATTGATTGAATCCTAGCTCACGTTTATTGCATGTACGACAATAATTTAGATTTGAACAATGGACATAATCGCAATGCGTTTTCATTACGAATTACGGACTATTTAAAACTACATTACTTTAACCTTGTTTCGCTTCGACAATATTTTTATCTTTTTCAGCAAATTATATGTCGTTATTCATATTAAATTTAGACCAGTACAAAGTAAGTATACATTTAAATATGAATATACCACATTTATACACAAAATATATGTTTTTAACATTAATAACTCAAAAACTTGTTAAATGTATTTATTTGTGACGGTAGGTTTTCATAGATAGATGTCTATAGAATACCTACCTTTGTGTACAATATCTTTATAGTAATATTTATCTGCTGAATCTGAATGTTAAACATCTAGCTTCAAGAGTTAGGACGTAAGCCTGGAGGTAGAGGAGGTACACACGCACACGCACACGCACACGCACACGCACACGCACACGCACACGCACACGCACACGCACACGCACAGGCACACGCACACGCACACGCACACGCACACGCACACGCACACGCACACGCACACGCACACGCACACGCACACGCACACGCACACGCACACGCACACACACAAATATTATATGAATTTTAAATTTCTTTCTGCTTGTCGAACGGACAGACGATGTTGACTCATCAAAAATATTCGGTTCGTACTCGATGTTACAAAGTTTTCATTGTACAACAAAATGTCATTGTACAATTTCCCTACATTTTTTGTTCCACTTCAAGGTTATTGCGAATTTTTGAAAACGCACGTTTACCCCGTACCTATATTCCATTTTTCATTTAATTTTGAGAAAAGTGAGTAAGTTCTCATACATGATTGAAGAGTTTTAATTCTCAACGATTGTTATGTGTACATTAAAAAAACATTGGAATAAATTTTATTATTAAATGTATGTTTTGTAACAAAAATGCGCCGGCGTCTTATTTTAAACTTTACTTAATTAATAAGATATATAAAATAAATTATTAGGAAAACAATTTTGGTCGTGTATTTAAATAATTATTTGAAAAGAATCTCACATTCCCCTTTTTTATTTCTTGCATCTTACTTTGCGCAATTCTCATAGTTTTTTTTTTATTTCTTGCATCTTATTTGATTAGTAATATATTAGATAATATATTATTATAAAAAATGGGTGCGTGTACTTATGTACGCGCGTGAGAAGTTATACTTCTTTGGCATCATTAAATAATACATACGGATAGATAACCTCAATTATATTGGAGCACTTGAAAAAGTCTATAAACACAATTTTTTCACTAATATTTACGAATAGTAAATACATTAATCAAAATATTGAATTTAAACCACTACTGAACATATTTTATCAGCACATATATAAATCGCACTTATATTTTTTTATCCAATAAATTCAAATGCAAAAGCGGCTCACTGGGTCAATATTATGTACTTGAAGTATTTTTGTTACGTGAAATTAATAATCATATCTATCAAAAGATGGCGCTGCGCTGATGTAAGGAAATTATAAACTAATTGATATTTTAATTCTGTATGAAAAGTGAATACAAATTAAAGATAAAAACAATATTACCATAAAGCTAAATGCCTTATGGTAATATTGTTTTTATCTATTATCTGCATAAATTAAAATCATCATCAAGTAAATCTGCATCAAATGGTAATATTGTTTTTAAATATCATCTGCCTCTCTGTATAAGTATTTATCTGTGAAACTTGGATATTAGATTTATTAGTAATATAAATAAAGAATCACAATTAATGACATCAAACATTTTTAAATTATTCGAAAGACAAATAAAATGCAGAATCTAAAAATAAAAAACTTGTCTTGGAGCGCCGGGTATCGATCTCGGTACGCTCTACCATCTGAGCTACGCACCCAACGTAAGTTTCGTACAAAAAATTGGTATTAATATATAGTCTCAATAACTGCAACTTCATACTGTAACTTTTGTGTGACGAATCTTAAAATTTCACTCTCATCATTTTTTCATAACGCGCCTAAAGAAGTATAACTTCAAAAATTAAGTTACTGAAAAATATATAGCTTGATTAAATCTAACATAGATAAATGTAAAAGGGGTTCCTAAAGGGGGTAAAATTTCAACAAATCCATCCGTCCGTCTATATGGTTACAGTATCGTAACTTCTCTAGTTTAATACAGATTGTGATATCATTTTATAGAACGATGTAGTTAAACTACTGAAATACAGGATGTTTGGGAGCGTAATGCAAAGTTGAAATTGCCTGATGGCTTAGACCATTTAAATACTTATTAGAAAAGAATCTCACATTTCCCTTTTTAATTTCTTGCATCTTACTTTGCCCAGTTCTCATAGTTTTTTTAATTCATGCATGTTATTTAATTACTAATACATTAGATAATATATTATTATAAAAATTAAGTTACTTTAAGGTTTTCTTTTAAAGAAACCAAAAATTTGCTAGTAAAATGTTAATAGGGTGCCAGTAAAACGTGATATATTAATAGTCTTCATTGGAAAAGGAAGCCATTTTCAAAATGAAATAGTCCAAAATCAGGGATATTAATACGTGAAGGCGCATAAAGCTAGGGCTTGGGCTACAACTTGACGCTGTTGAAAATGCGGCTTCATCATTCAGGCAGTCATTATTAGCTAGAAATTTTGGTTATCTAGTTTATTAGAATTAGCCTGCAGTGGAAATTAATGGCTCCGTTATAGACATACAAAAGTTTTTTTAACGTTAGTACTAATCGTCCTTATCAGGCTGTATGCTCACTATTTGAATTTTTGTACCGTTAAGCTGTAGTGATTATTCCGCCTTAACCGCCCAGGTCACGTAAAAGCTGAGCTCTGAATCTCTCGATTCTTATCGTTTGAAACACTGCAGGTATTGAAAACATCTATTTGAATGGGCGCTTCACGAAATGCTGTGTCGGAATTCCTTGTAAACCTACCCTGCTAATAAAGTGAACCCCTTGCTTATTTTGTTTTCACGCACCCTCAGTCGACGCGAACCTAGGTAATAAAATCCCAATAGACCCACGTTTTTACGGGACCTTGCCTTGAAATATTACTCCGTACAAACGCCTCGTTGATATTATTTACTCGAAATGTGTTATGTTTTATAAAGATATGGAGAATTTTTTTGAGGTGATAGGAAACTGTAGGCTATACTTTGTTATTATCTCCAACTTGGATATAGCGAAATGTGAAATTATGTTAGGTAGAGGTAGGGTCTCGAATTAAGTCTTTTTGCTGAGCGCTGTCTTCTATAAGTCAGTAAATAGCTTAACTTTTTATAAAAATATTTCTATGTGATTATCAAAGATTAAAGAATTATTGTTAATTAAAGAAACATAAAAATGCTTCAGGGTAGCACTCTCATAATATAAACATTTAGTTAAGAAAAATAGTTGTAATTAAAACTATTACTAAATATATGTATTATGGAAGTTTCCGTCTTGATAGTTAAATATCTTAGTAGCTACGCCACGCCGCCGTATACTAATTGCGTGTTAACTTTTATTAGATTTAATTATGTGGTACGTGAGGGTCACCTTAAGTACGCTATTGAAAGTTTCGAAAGCTAAAGCGTTTCAGATTGAATCCTTTTAGTCATCTACTATGGGAATATTACTCTATAAAGTATTATAATTTAAATTAAGATTAAAAAAAAGAAAACCGACTTCGAATATGAACTACTTTACGAAAGACTAAAAAGTTAAAACCGATCTTTATTTATCGTAACTATATAACGCAATAATAATTAACAACAATGCCTTTTAAGTAGGTATTAATAATTACTTGTTTTATTTTAAACTCGAGGCTAAACCCAAATAAATGAACAGGCGTACTTAATCCAACATAATATTCATTTGAATAGATTTTTGGTCTTCATTGTTTTGTTTGAACTTGACACCGACTCCAAAAGAAACTAATAATCATTAGTAAGTACTTAAAGGCGTCAGTGTGAGTTGTCACTACAGCACTTAGTAAGGGCAAAAAAAATTGTGCGTGTACTTATGCACTCGCGTTGGAATTTATACTTCTTTGGCATAATATGAGAATAACTTTATTTAGCATGCAAATAATTAATGGAAATAAAATAATAAAAAGACCAGGGTGTGATCATAAGTACGGTTAGTAAAATCTGAATTCAATCAAATAATTAAAGTAAAAAAAAAATTAATAGAAACTTATTAAAATTTAAAATAAATTTTAAAAATATAAATTTATTGTTTGGTACAGAGTAGTAAAAAATTTGATCTTTTTTATAGAAATACAATTCTTATCATTTAATGATTAAATAAGTGCATACTGAAATTTAACCTCACTTAGAGAAATATATTTAATATATATTTTAAAAAGCCTATAAGCACTCTTTTTACTACAAATATTCACAATAAATAATTGTTTTTTATTATAGTGGTCCATATATTAAATTTCAATTACAAAAAAAATATTTTAAAGCACATATATAACTCAGGTTTTTATGAATATAAAACACGTGTTGTGTATTTAACAAGTATCTCAATATCCTGCTGATTTATATTGCATCGTGCGCGTACATCGTAAAATTTCATTCTCATATTTTTTTTATAACGCGCCTAAAGAATTATAAACTCAATGAAAATTATTTTGGTATTTTTAGTGATTCATTAAAAGTTCGTTTTTAAAGTCTAAATTATTTTATAATCTCTCTTAATTCTAAATCCATCGCTGTTATAATGAAACCAGTCGCCTTAGCTTGATGCACCAATGTTTGACTAGTCATTAAAAAATACTTCGAATACAAACGGCGCTACTGTCATTCTGGTATTCCATTAAAAGAAACCTATATGTTATCATCAGATCTTGATTCAGCTGGTACTGTGATAGTTTTATTAATAAAAATCTAAGTAATCAAACCAGGTCTTCCCAGAATAGCATCCATTGAGGAGTTTCCATTGTTATATTCGGAGTGCGTCATGATATCTCGATTGAATTTATGACGAAATGTCTTTGAAATGTACTCTTCTAAATAAAAATAAGAGACTCATTCAAATCGGTCAGAGATATGCATTAAAATACATAAAAAATATAGTCTAGTCGAGAACCACCTACTCACAGTTTTAACATTAATTAACTTCAAGTTAATTAATGTTAAAAAGATATATCAATAATAAAAGTTATTGATAAATATGCGAGGAGTCAGTTCAATGATAAAAATGCGTTAAACGTATAACTGATGTATTTTTATCAATGAAAAACGAGAAGTCGTGCGATCTATCTCGCTTTCAATATAATTATTCATTTGCTTTCTTATTTATGTGCTTTAATGTATCTAATTGAATGCGGACTTATTGCTACGAGGGCAATCTCTTACAGAAGACTGGTTCAGCTTCACTCGACGAGCGACCGAATCGAACCCGGGTCCTGGCGGTGCGCTGCGCAGTCAAAGGTCGTATTCCTCGTCATTAATCTAACACACCACATATTTATTTATTTTTGAATGTATGTTCGCTTGTTGATTTCTGGCATTTCTTAGCCATCATACCTTATATTGATTTTGACACGTTTGTCATGTTTTTTCGTTAGTCGATTATTTTTATTAGATATATCTACCCTTTTGAACCGTTTTTATACCACATGCTTACTTCCTGCTCCGTCTGCGAATCAATTTTTTACATATACATACACACACACATATACATACATATATATATATATATATATATATATATATATATATATATATATATATGTATATTTATATAAACATAATTCAGACTTCAGATTTTAAAGGCCCGGAAAAACCCGAATTGGCCAGTTATTTCGTTATTTCATAACCATACCAATGAAATCTATTAGAAAACATGCGCGGTCATAGAATTAATCTTTCGGTATTCACACCATTTTTGTGGCGTCTAGTTTATTGTGATTTTGCTTAATTGTCTGGTTTGAACTATACTTGAAATGAATGCCATCATTTTTTTTTCTCTGCGTCTTTATGATGGCATAAATATTTAAGAGTTTATAAATCGTTATTTATTCTCATCAGATTTTATAGTGACACCGTCGGATATAATTCTTTTCAAAAGGGTAATTCACCTTTTCGTAAGGGGAATTGCTTTCAATAGTAAAGTTTTCATAATTAATTAATAATTACGTTAATAGTCCATCGATAGTCAATTTGGGG
The DNA here is from genome assembly GCA_039881145.1 of Druceiella hillmani. Classification (NCBI taxonomy): domain Eukaryota; kingdom Metazoa; phylum Arthropoda; class Insecta; order Lepidoptera; family Hepialidae; genus Druceiella; species Druceiella hillmani. Next base: position 8,901,235 of record JAYKKI010000018.1, on the reverse strand, counting down.
AATGTTATGAATTAGATTGCCATAAGAAATGACAAAATATGATTTATTTCGGCTGACAAAAGCGCGTACAAATGTTCTATATCGCTCCCCTATTTTAAGCGCGTTTAAATTGAATAACGCGATTGCGCGAGCTGCAATATTACGTTATCATCTTGACATTACTCTAATCCGTTTACCTATTATATGATGCGTTACATTCTATTTATTTGTCTTATCCCTTTGAAAGATGTACTAAGCAATATCATATTCAACTAAATGTTTAAGAATATTTTCATGGGAATACTATGTGCTGTTATGTGTTTATGATTGTCCCAGTCACACTATATATAAGTGTGACATCGTAATTTATCGTGATTTCTCGTTGCTCTTGAAACCTTGCTTAGCGGTTGTTCTTACTTTTGCGGCGTTTCTAAAAGTATAGAAATTGTATGAATTATTTTTAACAGTTAAACATATATATTTAATTCCATTGATAAATCTAAAGCACAGTCATAGAACATTAGTGACAGTATAACAAACTCATGTATAATTAATGTATAATTAAAATAAAAAACTTTCAAATAACAAATCGCCATTAGAAAGTGACATTCGTCACGAAAAAGTTACAAAGACAAAACAATTAACAAAATTATGACATTATTTTGTTTGACCTCGATTTAACTGAGATACGATCGAAGATGGATATATTTTTGAAATAAGTAACTAATTTAGCGGGGCGTCGATGTCGGGCACAATGTAATTTCGCTATCCCCCTAATGCCAGCAATAACACACTTTTACCATCCCATTAATCTTACTATCGGACAGCTGACGGTGGACTTAATAATAATGAATCTGGGACACATATTAAAAATGTGACCTAAATTCTATCTGGGGTTCATGTATCAAGCGAGGGATCGGTTAAATTGATTATGAAGTGTTTTCTAAGTTTATCAACCGAAGGTGAGATTACAAAATTAGCCTTACGTGTCCTCACGACTTTTATTGCGTTTAATGTAGTGCATCGTTAAGAACAGGCGCGAATTTAACTCGGGTGAGACAATAATATTTTCATCGAACGTTTTTTAACGAAATTCGGTATTTCAGTACTTGTATAAAGATTCAAAAACAATTATGACTATTTTTATGTCTTAACAGTGTTAACTTCACTTACTCTTTGGTTGATAACTAATAAATTGACGACTTTTTCAGCCATTTCTGGAACATTTCAAGAATTTCCCGAGACTCCTACAGGGTGAATAAAGAATGCGCCCTTCAAGCTTCTTTCCGGTAAGCAACTTAGTTTCAGGGAGAAAAGAACAACAAAATATTTCACGAAGACCGTAAAAAGAAAGAAGCCACACGCAATATATATACAAGGCGCATTCACCGATGACAAAGCCAAGTGTTGGTTCCAAAAATGAAAACAACATAACCACCTCTGACGCTCTGATAATGTAATAGAAAGACAATTTCTTGCTTAGGAAATGAAGCCGAAATTATTCTCTTTGTTACCATATGAGGTAACAATTTAAAATAAAAGTTAATAATTTTTTTTTGGAATACACGTAAAGTATGGTACCGTAGTTCTCCCAAAATTTTGTTGAACAATAACAAATGAGGCTTGAAATAAAAAATGGTCTCTTAATTTCATTTTAAAATATTTTACAAATGGGTAGAATGAAAAAAATTCTTGTTAACTTTTTATACGCACGAAAAAAAATATTTGTGCTCCCCACCTTGAAGTACATAGTTATTTTTCTAACTATTTTACTGTATATTTTATGAAATCCTTATCTGAGATATCTAATTGCATAATAATACAGATAGGCCTAACAGGAAACACTGAAAGTTTGTCGCAGGCGGACGGATAGATTGACGGAACAGTTGGTTTTGCTGTCATTTTGGAGAATTAACTCGATAATGCAAAATTTTAAGATGTTTAAATTTTTTTCATTGATTAGAAAGTCGCTTAATAAATTGAAAAAAAATTCGAAACTTGATTTTTGCTATATAAGACTTTTTTCTTTCCGTCTTAGATGCATTTTTAACAAATTTTCTCGTGATTATTTCGTTTACAATATATTGATTGGGATATTTATCTATAGAGTCTGCTTGTAAAATCTTATGCTTACTGGTGTATTGCTGAAGAAACAAGGGGCGAATATGGTCAGTAATTTAGAAACAGAATACTAAAAGGAAGCTAAAAACTGATTTATTGAATATTATATGATATGAGATAAGCACATGCATAACGAGAAAACTGTATCCATAGAACACTAAATCTTATATAGGGTAATTCAGGGTGATATGGCCAGTCGTTTAAGATGGCCAGTTGAAACAATTTTAATTTTTTCTAATAGATGGCGTTGTTTATCGGCAGTGAGCTATTGATACTTGTCAGTGATCGCACGTACTGCAGTTAGTTGTGCCAAAAAAACAAAAAGGTAAGTATTTTATCGGTTTCATGTTATGACGACCTAAAAAATTTTTTATGCACATTGTTTCTTACGTTGTGAATGTGATTTTGTAATCAATTTTGTATTAATTGTATTTTTTTCTAATGGATGGATGTTTACTTGGTATTATAATCTCAAAATCGTCATTATTATTGTACAGTGTCGGTAATTTTGTTTATATGGCTATCTTATCCTGCAGGTCTGGTTAACATGGCCAATTTTTTTTGGCTATTATGGCCATAGATGTTTAAGTGCTAGCCAATAAATTATTCATGGTTTTCAGATGCCAAAATACGTTCGAACATCAAACCGGGGTAACTGGACCCAAGAGCAATTATCAAATGCTTTAGATGCTATAAAAAACGAGAACATGTCAGTTTACAAGGGTGCAATAATTTTTTGCATTCTTAGAAAAACTTTAGAGCAGCGTTTGAAAAATAACAACCTTATTAAGGGACATTTGGGTCCTGGCTGCACATTCGGCTATGAAAATGAGAGAAGACTTTCTCGTCATATACAGAAAATGCAGTCTATGGGATTTCCCTTAACCAGGAGTGATCTGTGGATTATAGTATTTAAATTTGCTCAGCAGCTAAATCTAAAACATAATTTCAATACAGAAAAGCAAAAGGCTGGATATGATTTTGTCAGTGGATTTTTAAATAGAAATGAAGACATCAAAATCCGTAAATCAGAAGGCATATCTATTGCTCGCTTAAAGGGAATGAATCGTAATGAAACAGAATCATATTTCAACCTTTTGGAGACTGTTCTAAAGGAAAACGAATTATTTGCTAAGCCTTCTAACATTTTTAATATGGACGAAACTGGTCTCCAGCTGAATAATAGCCCTGGAGCTGTTCTTGCTAAAAAAAGGAAGCAAAGCCGTAGCAACTATAACTTCGACTGAAAAGGGAGAAACCGTGACCGTGATAGCTTGCTGTAGTGCGGAAGGAATATTTTTGCCTCCCGTTTGCATAATGAAAGGCAAAAATAAAAAAGCTGAATTTGAGGATCGTTTGCCTCCGGGTTCTGTTGTGTACATGTCACAAAAATCAGCTTACATAACTGCGGAAATATTTACAGCGTGGCTTAAAGACCATTTCATACCTAGAAAACCAACTGGTAAAGTCTTATTGATTGTTGATGGGCATGCATCGCATTGTTCGATTGAAGTTCTGGAACTGGCTGACGCAAACGACATTATTTTTCTTTGTTTACCGAGCCACACGACGCATTACCTACAACCCTTAGACAGAGCGTTTTTCAAGTCTTTAAAAACTTATTTTTATGAACAATGCCGTAATTGGCTTAATAATACAATACAATATCAACTAATAAGTTAATACACGTGTGGCGATGTTCATATAGCATTTGTTTATTATACCAATTGTTTTGAGGTCAATCCCAAACAAAATTCTAGCATTTCTTTCGAATGTTTTTTAGAAAGTTTTTAAATGGTCGGAAATACGGCGCGTTATTTTCGTATATTGTTCAGAATATCTTTTTAAACTAGCAATTTAAAATTGAGATAAAACTATTTTTCTTAAATGCTTCTATAAAATTAGCGTGAAATATCCCACATATTTTACATTAGTTGAAATATATGTAATAAGGTTTATTACTACGTCAAATTTCAAGTTTTTGCATTGCATTGTTTCGAAGAAATTGACTGTAATTTACTGATGGAATTATAGACGCGTGACAGTTTAACAGTTAGAGGTATAGAAACTTGAAAATCGATTTCTACAGTTGAAGGTACTCAGTTAAGGAAACTTTGATTAAAAGTAGTAAATATTTAGTGAATAAATATTTTTTTTTAATAATTTTAATTGTCTATGTGAGGACGATGATATGAAAAGGGACAAAGTGTTATCAACGTTTGAAAGTTGACGTTTTCCGTTTGATCATTAACTCACAATTCAAATCCTTTTTGTATCATTTCACGTTTCGAAATTTCCGAGAATGTGATATAGACCGTTTGTCGAATTGCGTGACAATTTCTTTTCTTTGTTTTTACTGTACGATTATTTAATCTTCTCGCTGGGAATGAATGATTAGAGCTCTTATTTATGAAAACTCATTTTATCGTGTAATACGACAAACTGAATGACGTTAAGAAAATTTTTTTGTAAAATAAATAAAGTTTTGAATTTTTCTCAACCAAATAAAGATACAGAAATGTCCTAATAATCGATGCAAGATACAAGTTGACTAGGCTGAAATTTGAACATGAGTTTTCCCGCAGAATTATGAAATAATGCCTATTTTTTTTAAAATATAAATATAGAGGTGTAAGAAATCGAATAAATTACGTAAAAAACTAATTGAATAACAATTAAAGTTTCTAACGATTTGATTTAGTTTAGGCTTAGTAGTTAGAAATTCGACTTACACGTGTACATTTCGAATGAAATAATCTTTTCTTTAATAATTAATGATAATGAATGTAAATAGGTTTTTCACTAACAAAACTTAAAAGATATTAGAATTACATTAGGAACAGAATTAAGAAACTTTTTGGATTATAGATATTCGAATTAAAGGGGTTTAATTTTACAAAAGTTTTTGAATTATTTATTCGAAGTATATAATACTAATTATAGTTTTAAAAGATGATTTTATCAAACATTTAATGAATTAACATTAAAATGTTATAATATAAAGGACAATATCACTGAGAACAAAATTTTGAATAATCAAGAAATGATAGTATTACGTAGATTTTATTAAAATGTCGTTGGCTTACACTTTATATTTCGAATTCTGCATGTTGAAAACAGATTAATAAGTTCGTATTGTTGAATTTTCTTTACCATTTAATCAATAGGCATAGGAACTTTTAATTTTCCTACGCGTTCATAAAGCATTTTTAAGCTCAACCCTTGCTCAACCCAACGTATACACTGTATGAAAATGAACTAATTGATGAAATAAATAATAAATATAGATTAATAAATGTAGATTAATTTCAAAACTTTAATTAATAAACTTGTATGATTATTTTCATCGATATTACATATTAAATGGTATGAGCAATATTTAATTTCATCAGAATTATAAGTTGTATTAAAGTTCCTTAAAACTTAACTACATAAGTACATAAGATTGTTTAAATTATTTAAAAAGAAAATTATTTCTTACTTCTAAATCTTTCACTTTATAAGTTTTCATGTTTTATATGTTATATAAAGAATGGCTGTATGAAAACTTATATCAGTTTAAGCAGCGGCTTGTAAAGATTCTGAAATAATTTTTTTCAGAATTTTATTTAAGATAGTTTTAGAGACATCGTTAAACATTACCCACAAAATATGTCCCTGCCTTATCTCCGAAACTGCTAATCAAAATAATATCAACTTAAAACTTCATAAAATTTATCGGACTATCATAGCAAAGAACTTAAATCTTAAAATCCTTTCTAAAATTTGAAATTTTTATGCCTGTAAAAGGTATACTAGGCAATACGTTGTCAAAAATAATATTAATATTTGTAAATAGTTCAATCTCATATAAATATTTAAGGATACGCACCTTAAATATTTATGTATGCTAAAGTACAAGAACCCTTGCATTTCTGTTTGTATTTAAAAAGTTTCATTTATTAAGAGTCTTGAGATAGAATCTTGAAATATGTCTCATGTCTTCCAAGCATGATTTTATCTGTATGTTTACTACTTGTTGTTACGGTGAAAAATTTGTCACTCGTTTATTTTCCGTAAATATCATTAAGTTGAAAAGTTTGTCATTTATTATCAGTAAATATAGTTAATTAATTATTTTTTCTATTTTTATTCTTGTAAATATGTTTACTTAGATACTGTAGAGACTTCTTGTTATATATTTCTCAACGAGCTGTTATTTCAATTCTGTTCTCATCCTTATACTTACTGATTTATTATGATGTAACTTTAGTATTTTGCTAATGTGTCCTGTATTTATTAGTAAGGATATGTTGGATAGTGCTCTTCAGTTTATATGAGAGGTGCAATTTTATATGGCGACCGCGATACAATATATACATTGTCGTGTTTCCATTGAAACAGCGTGTTATTTCTCAAAGAGCTGTTATTTAGATTCTGTTCTTATCCTTTCCTTATACTTACTGATTTATTATGATGTAACTTTAATACTTTGCTAATGTATCCTGTATTTATTAGTAAGGATATGTTGGATAGTGCTCTGCAGTTTATATGAGAGGTGCAATTTTATATCGCGACTGCGATACAATATTTACATTGTCCTGTTTACATTGAAGCAGCATAAGTTTTACTACCACCAGACTTCAGTTACTGGTCTAACCGATACGGGCATGTTTAGTATAAATTATATACCTCAACGGAACGGTAGTACGCTGTGTTCCAGGCAGTCATTACGTAGTGAATGGTACTGCATAAATACATTATTCAATGTGGCGCTTATAGTCTCTCATTGCCCCATTTTGGTGAGGGATGACCTAGTGTTGAATACTGACAATGCTTTTATTATAATAAAAGTGAAGAGTTATCCGTTTATCTGTCTGTATGTCTTTAGGTTTTCACGATTAAATAGCGTAATATAAAGTTGAAATATAGATAATATGAATCCTAGGTTAAATATAGGCTATACATACTTGCGCTCTCATTAACAGGAGTAGAGTAGTGTAAGTGTTCTATGGAATATACCATATTCGTGAATTTATTATTGTAAGGCGCATTAGTTCAGGTTGCCAACGTATTACTCGCGCGGTCCGTTGTACTGCAATATAACTAATGCAGAAATTCAGGTTTGCCAAATTATGTTAGTTACATAACTGGCCTGATTGAAATCTATATCTATTTCTTTGAAAATAAAAGCTTATTCCATTTTCCTAATTTTACGTGTGCGAAGCCTCAGGCGAAAGCTAGCTTGGGATAAATATAACAATCCCTATAATATAACAATTTGGATCATTATAATATCAAATAAATTCTCCGGTCGTGGTCCTTAAAATTTCGAACTAATTTCTTCTCCTTTTCTTCAAATAATCGTGAAAGCTCTAGGGCAGTTATACTTAAGCTTATTAACAGATGTGCAAATTTCGAAGTAAATAAAAGGAATGAAATTTCCACACACTCTTCGCCTAACCGCGACTGGCAAACTTCGGCGGAGATGCGAAATTGGACAAGAGTTTACCATTATTTTCTTTCGAGAGTACGTCATGTTCCCACAAACTAAACCACGCATTTTCTGCTTGAATAAATGGAATTGAACGTTGTTCCGTGGAAATATGTGTATGTTTAAGAAAATAGTTATTAGACATTTTTTACTGTAGTCATGATTCAAAATATTTACTTTTTGAGATGTTCACGATATTTTCACGGCTCTGAAATATAATATATAGATGTAAGGTAATACTTATTTATATACGCGTAAATGTACAGAGAACCCAGGTAGTGCGAGTACTACTCGTACGTAATAAGTTTTTTTTTCTTTGAGCTTGTGTCTATATTTTCTGGGGTAGAAAATATAAAGGATACAGGGATTTAATAATAAACAAGGCGGTCGAGGCATTTAAATTGCTTTTGTTGGTTTTTAGTAGGACTTAGATAATATAATAATTTACTTCATATTCAAGCAAAGGCATTCAGGTTATTTGTCTGATTATAGTTATACAATTAAACAATTTTAAAAACTATGCTTAAGAGAGTTTATTATCGTGAAGGTTTGACGATTAATATTGCTAGTTAGTAGTCATCAGCTAATATTTTGATCAATCAGTACAACTGGATATTAAATAGTTCCCAAAAATGACATTGGCGTGTTATTAGTTTCAAATGTGGTAATATGATCTGAAGGTCTTGCAATAGTAGTTTTGACAAATTTCCGTAAGAAATCTTATAATATTCTCAAATGCATCGGATTTTATAAAAGATCATACATTTTTTAGTTCTGTTATTTAATTAGGACTCTTTATATTTGATTTAGATTGATATTTTTTACCCAAGACGGAACGGAAGAGGTATATGCGTTGGGTGAGAGGTAGAGAGGGAGAGAGTTTGTTTGTTTATTTGTTTGGGCAATCGAATGTTCCTATTTATCTCCAAAACGGTTTGACCAATTTAGATAAGGTTTTCTGCAAAATGTTCGCGATTTTCATGTATTAGCTCAGCGCCCCCTGCTGAGCTAATACAAAAAAATCCGTCAGGGTTGCCATTGCTATTTCCGTTCCCAATATAAATTACATTGTAGTAGCATAGAAAGGCTATTTACGCACCTAAGAGAATTTCAGTTATTCACGAACTGATAAAACTGGAAAATTTTAGGCATAAGCTGGGAATGGCAGCGTCGACTGGTCTTCGTGGGTTTGTTAAAATTATTTAAGGACTACATTCGTCATGTGTTTTTAAAAAAAAAATAATTTTGTTTTTATGTAGATATATAGTTCCATCAAATAAATTTAAGAGTTTAGAAGGAAGAATAATAAAGATGGAATAAAAATTTTTTTTAAGCTAATGGACTATTAGTGTATTTATGAACTTATGGCATGACATTTTTAGATTTTGGAAATATAGATATAGATAAAATAAAGATTATGCTAAGAGGAAATTATTTTCATATAGAAATATTTCCTTCTCTTTAGTGCTTACTCTGTTGTATTCAATAAATCTTAATTCATGTGCTCTGATATCAAATATATGTAAACGACAAAAACGCTGTCTGTAGAAAATAAACAGAAATTCAACATTACCTCAACTGCTATCTTCTATATATAGACTATAAAGTCAAGTTCCTCATACAGCATGCCAATTAATATTTCCGTTTTATGTGAAAAGAAGAATATCCAATAAAATGCATATTAAATTAATCTAGAATTCAAGCTGGGGTTCACTTTATTCCACCACACCCAAAATGCGATCACGTTAAGTTCTACTCGTAGTGGCTTCCTCTGTCGACCATAACATAAACTTTGAGAAACTCTCTAGTAAACGGTGGCCTCGTTCGAAGTGTACTTGACTTTATATAGAAGTGATAAGTAACTTAATAATGGAAGTTAATGCGTGGAAAAGTTAGCGCGTTAAGGGTTTCAAATTGTTATCAGTCAAAATGCACCTAAGCAATTTCTTACAGCTAACCAGAGATTTCGGAGATTTTTTGTACTATATACGCCTAAAATAATAGTTTTGGAAATTATTATACTGTTTTTTTCGGTTATCTATCGGTTATCTATTTGTCCATTTTTGACATCGTTTTCCACTAAGAAGGGGTATGTTGCTATCATACAATATTGAACTGTATTTATGCATTTCACATTCTTTGAACCATGCATGGAGTATTGTTAGTATCTTTCCGTGTAATTTCGATTAATGTGACGCTAGATTTGCAATGTGTAGAACTCTGAACAATTATGGGGACGTTTTTAACAAAACTATTACAAGTAATTTTTCCTTCCCTACCAATTCTGATATAACAGTGAAAAAGTACAACAAAAGAATCATTAAATAAATGGAAGCTGCAACTTGAAACCTAACAGATTCAAAAGACTTGCGCCGATTAAATTTAATTTGTTTAAGAAATTGGTTGATTTTTTTGCAAGGCAAAGTAGTTGCGTCAAAACCGGGATCGATGAGCTTTTTGAAATTTAATTTAAAAAGCTCATCGATTCCTACTAGATTTTACTGGTATTTATTCCGGCCAGATATTTTTATTGATAAAAATTACACTAAAATACTTTTGTTTTCAATTTTTTCTGCAAAACGGCGACTACATAAACGGAAATTTATTTTTATTTATAATCGTTTTGGATTTGACATACTTTGGAAAAATGTAAAACATATGAGAGTTCGTGTTCAGCAAAAAAGCTTATTAGACAGGCAACTGTTATACTCACACCCACCCATGCGTCACCTTGTTATGTTTTATTATTATTTAGAACCAGACATCGCTCGTTTGCTTTGGTGTTATATAAAAATAGAAATGACTTATTCAAGATATTTATATATCACTTGTATTTGCTTTGGAATTGCCAATTGTTTCATACGTAAATAGAATCAATTTTTATATTTGATACGAAGCGGTAAATTTGCTAATTGTCTTTCTTGACGGGAACCACCTTAGAGTTCTCGATTACACAAGTTTCAACATTTACTGAAAACAAGTATCTATAAACTTATTAGTAAATTAAAGTCCGTGGCCTTTAAATAGTAAAAACCCAGGTTCGTCAATTTACAATAATTTGAAATACCTTTATGTACACAAAATGTAAGGTTCAGAATTATAAATTTTAAATTATTCAGGATAAAAATCAAATATAAAGCCAAAAATCGACAAATTAATTATTTTCGTGGTTTCTAACAATAAAGTAAGCAAGATACGGCAATTTACATTTTGTTTTGTTGCCATTACGTATCGGAATATCTTTCATGCTATATTTATCTAGTATCCACTTTAATTACACGCTCTATATCGTGTTACTACCTGGGGGTAATTACATTAGAATCCACGTGTAGCGAGCCATCGCTTAGTTGGTTGTCATAGTAACGAAAGTGGTTTGTTGATGCTGAATGTGACTTTGGAAGATTTTCATTCAGTAAACGGTGTACTTATGTAAAATCTTTGTGTCTTTATATCGATTTAAGGATTAGAGAGTATGTGTGAGATTACTAAAAGTGAACAAATAAACGATTTACAATTGTAAAATGCGTGGACGATAATAACGGATCTATAATTATCGCACTGTCTTACGGATAACGGGGGTTGCACTTGTATATATTACTTCTTTACTAGATAAAATATATCACATCGAACCTGCATAGATCATGCTTCTTTACAACACGCGTATAGAGTGGCGTGTTGCTTCGAAATCGTTAACAACTCTCGATGTGTAAAATAAAGCCAAAGTAACTTTTTATTTTCTTCGTAATTTAGAGTCCTATAACTTTAATTCTCTTTAGTAGAAGGATTTATAAGTTTTATGGGCAACCTTAGTTAGCTATTTTGATTATTTCATAAATATTCAACGGCTATAGTTATTATGATATTTATTTAAACAATTATAAACTTTATTAGGATATTTTCAATGATCGATTGTAAATAACTTCCATGGTAAGCTTTAGTTGAAATGGTGCATTTCGTAATTTTTGAATCAATATTGTTTACATCGTTAAGGAAGCATACTGATAGTAGACTTCTAATAGTCATACATAGAATCTTTTAAAATAGTTTTTGAGATAACAATTCAATATAATTTTTTTACATAATTAGCCTTTATGGCCAATTGAGTTTTTATTAGAAGCTGGCACTATGTTATTTATATTACAAAATTATATTTAAGAAAAACTATTTTAAAAGATTTTATATACGACATTACCTACGTACCTAATTTAAATGACACCAAAGAAAGAAAAATAAATGAACAAAACAAAACCAAAAACCTTGCTAATTAATTAGCAAGGTTTTTGTTGATGAATACATTAAAACACAATTAAATGTTTCATTAATCGAAATAAATAAAAAATGTTTCATTAATCGAAATGAAATGATGTTGTATGAATACACCATAAGTATAACGGAGGTTAAACAAATGTTTAATGATGATAAAGAAAACTTTATGAACAAAAGTGGTAGTATTTTAAAAAGTTTTTCTTAATGATGTATCACTTATCTACTTTGATGATAGGTATACTTTCCAGGCCGTCTACAAATTACATTAGCTGTGACGTGCACACACACGCACACACACACACACACACACACACATATATATATATATATATATATATATATATATATATATATACCAACCAACCCAGCGAAACTCAGTCATGGTCAATCTAATCTAATTCAATCTAATTTTTCGTGGTGTAATAAGTGTCATATTACAGCATCAAGGTGTGTTTGAGCTTTAATTACACACCGTTTATCGCGGATTTCATATTTTGTATACTCTCATTACATCAGCTTGAATGAGTTTTATCTATATTGAACGAGTATTAAAAATCCTTTCTATCAAGTATACGATTTTCCTGATAAAGAAATATATATTTTTTTAAAACACTTGTATGATCTTTGTATTTTCACAAGTTATCTTTAACTTATTATATAGAAATGGTGTCGTTTACTAGCAGGTTTTTTATTATAACTAGCAAGAGTTCTGGTAGTATTATAAAATGGATTCATATCTTTTATGCTATAAATGTGTCGTATATAGGGTTTGAAAACAAATGACCATCTTTACAATATGTTTAAACTTCAAAAAACTGGTTCCTTAACTAAAACCAGTTTGGAAACTTTATATTTTAAGGAGACTTAGCAATTACATGTATGTAAAATATATATTCTTATATGTTGTTACAATTTATATATCCTATAGTTTTTATCTTGACTATTTTAAGTACTAGGTGATACCGAAAATTCAGAAGGCACCAATAAATCTGAATTGTGATTTTGAAATTATTACTTTTAATTACGACATTCTTCAGCAATTACGATATTTTAATTATTTCCTAGCATGTGGCATCCTGATATTTTATCAGGACGTATAGAATTTAGGCGAAAAGAATTTCTTAAGTAGAATATAGAGGTTTTTATTCAAAGTAATAGTATTGGAAACTTCTGTAACTGTAATTTTTAGACATATTTTGTTACCAGGTCATTCTTATAAACCATATTCTCTAGAAACATGGAATTATTAATCGATATTGCACATATATTGTTGGAACAACAAATATTAAGATTTTGTTCACTTTGTAAATATTTTACTAATAACGATAAGTTTTTTAAATTGTTACGATATTTGATATTATCACTTTAAATACAGTGTAAATAAATAAATTTTATTCCCATGTAATGTCTTTGAAGTTAAAAAAAATATTTTTCTATTTTATAAAACGCATATGACTTTAAATAATGTAGGTCAAGAATTCATGCAGAGTCCTTGAATTGACTCGAGCTTCGCTCTTAATTAATAATGTTTTTCACTGCCGTCTAACAAATCAAGAAAGCTACGATAGACTTTGAATAGTTTATGGCGACGAAGCTTTATCCCCCTTCAATATTTTTGACTGATTTAATGAATTTAAGGGTTCACTTCAGTGGCGATACTTGAGAAGGTTGCCCTGCGACGACAGTAAGCGAAGATAATAATAAAAAACAACCAAAACGTTTTAGCGTTGGTATTGATTTAAGTACAAATATGTTCCACAATAGCCTCTGCGCGTAACAAGTTTTGTGCTTGAAGAATTTTCTCCAATAAAAGCTCAAAACACCTCTGGATCGCCAAACAGTAAAATTCAATTTAAAAATGAAAACCCGATAGATAGCAGTAAAGTACCATAATTGATATTCTAATAGATGAGAAGAACTGGGAGTGATACGGATAAGAAATAGTCAATCGCCTGATTGCGTCTTTTCCTCAAAAAATTGCCGACAAAAGAAAGTACGAAGTGCCGGGGAAAAGATGTTATTGCGCGTATTTCTTTGGAAGACAAAGATATTAGATTACTATTTCTTTAGAGAACGATGGAATATTTAAGGTAGTCTGATATGAGAATAAGTTTTTATTTTAAAACCGATGAAATAGAACCGTTCTTCAGTATGAAACTATTCAAATTCATTTCATCAGAAAAAGTTTAAGCTTTTGACGTAAAAGTAATCATCCATCTTCCATAACAATCCCGGTTTTATATGCTGCGATATAAGCCAGAGCTGATGTATTTATGCATTTCTGAAAATTAAGAATAGACATTAATGTATATGAGGATTTTGAAATGGCCGTGTTAGAGACATCTGTAAAGAGTGAATATCAATGGATATATATATATATATATATATATATATGTATATATAATTGTAATTGTATATATACATACATATACATATACACATATAAGTATATATATATATGTATATGTATGTATATATACATACATACATGTATATTACATATATTGTTTCCTTGCTGCAAATAACTGCTTACAAAATTTGGCCTTTATTAATGTGTCAACTTTTTCAACATTTTTAAGAGAACAACTCGGTTTTTTCTAGTATCGATAACATATTAATAAAGAAAATTTATATTCCTTAAATAGAGAAATCATCTAGAATAGTAGAATTTGTTTGTTCAGGCTATATTTGATGATTATACTGGCATGATCTTATACTCTAAATTACTGTTCCTACTTATAATAACAAATATTGTTAACTCATATGGTTTTAACATTACGTTAGTTCTTATAATTAGAATATTTGATTAACATCGAAACAAAATATAACCTGGCATCATGTACACTTTGATGAAAAATATATTATTGCCTTTACAGGTGATGCCTTTTACACGTGATCGTGACAGGATGTCAGACAAGCTGTCAGATGGATGCTGTAGAACCGTTTATATTCGGATGGAAATAAACTATCGTCTGAGCCTAGCGGAAATACGAGTATAATAACTGTTAGAGAATCTATACGGAGGATTATGTGGCAAGGTAAATAGTATTCGTTACGAGTAATCTACAAGAGTAGTAAATAATAATTCGGGAATATCTCGAAGGTATGTATGGATTAAATATATGGAAATAATTATTTAAATTTTTATCAAATCTCGGAAAGTTCTCTTTTCTTATTTATGTTTTGCAGAAAATTGTTTTTGTATTTCTGTTTGTATATGTTTTTTGGCTACTATGATCCCATATTTCACTTCTGTAAGCCAAGATTCTGAGTTACGCAATGTTGGAAGTGTTCCGTTAGAAACAGGTTAACTAATCTTTATAAGATATATTTTGTTGTTTTGAAATCTGATGATTATGTGTAATATGCAGAAACCATGTTTTACACAAAATTATAGGTCTTGTTCAATTACATTTGAAGGGAGTTTGTGTGCAAGGCTGGATTAGAAGTCGAAATATTTGATAAAGGTTGTAATTATTTATATTGCTTCATTAATTACATTTTAATCCGCAAAACACAAAGTAAGCGTAAGTTCGAATAACACAGTTTTACTAATTTATTATCATCGGTAAAACATGTTTTGTTAAATGCAAAAGTAAAAATTAAATCATCTAATTCATTGGCAATAACAGATCTACATATTAACATTTGTCTTTAAATATTTCGAATAATTAACGGTATTATGTCAAATATCTATTATGGAGACGGCTACATTTCAATCAGTCATAAGAAACCCGTATCCGAAATCTGCAGCACACCTTTTATCTATTAATATGTACATGCGACCAGAAGGAATAAAAGGAATAAAAAAATTATTCTGTTATACACAGGTTATTTTTTAGTTTTTATCTTAAAGCTCGTAATGTATACTCAAAAAGGCGGTTAATTTCCTAATTAACTTTAGCTAAATATACAAGGAGAGAAAATAATAGAAAATGTATTTGTATTTCGCAATAGTGTATCTTATCTAGACTTTTAAATTAACGCATCTAACCTTTCACCATTTCTCGCAGTTATATACAACGTCATGTCTTGATCTTAATAATCGTTTTTAGCATGGTTGGTCACATCTTTCTTTTTCCACTTATCTTATTCGGAACTATGTTTAAAAATCAGTTCAGTAGTTTTGGATACATTTTAATTTTAAAATTCAAAATCTTAGTTCAACTTCTCCTTGTATACATCGTTATATGCAAAGTCCGTTTAAAATTATATCGTTTAATTTACGTTATCTGACAGTTTTATGTGGGCATTTTCCGGTTTTTATATATTTACTGAATTATTGTTTTAAAATAGCTAAGTAAAATAGAATTAGGTTTGCCGAAAAATTGCAAATTACGATAGTGCTTTCTTCTAAATTACATTAAGCTAACTCATGAACGCGCTGTATAAAATGGATACAGAAATAGGCCTGCCTTTGTCAAAGTTTGAATTTGCGATCTATTTATTACGATTGCAAAGCATGGACTAACTGGAACAAAATAAGTTTTTTTTAAAACTGATAAAATAATTTAATAGGTTCAATTTGAAACATTAAATACGCATATGTATAAAAATATTTTTATTTACTAATTGTTAAATGGCGTTAACTTGCAATATATTAAAATACTAATGGGGATCTAAGTTAAACAAACCACAAATAATTAAATAGAACAATCAATAATGCAATAATGAAATTAACTCTATGGACAACAAGTCGGCTGTAAACATAAATGCACACGAAGAAAAAAACAAGATGAAAGTGGTATATTCGCCGAACTGTTTTAAGTAACTAAATTTTAAAGACGCTAATTATAATGCACCGTTCGCCCCCACCTCTGCCCATAATCATCATTCAGGTACTAAATTCGTACTCGTTTCCGCACACTTGAGTCGCCTGTTCTTAATACGCTCGCAACAGATGTTCTAAGATTTTAGTGTTGTTCACACATTTATCGACTGTTCACCATGATATCGAGATAAAGTAGCTGTATAAATTAGTCACTACATCTGAATTTTATTTTTTTTAAACTGAAATTCAACGAAACTATTTATACGTACGTACGACAATATTTATTAATTTATTACCTTCATGCGATAAAACAAACTGACTAAAGTAAACATGGGAGTTAAATAATAGGGTTTCATTGGTTTCAGAGCATTATAATTAAAATTTTCGCTACTTTATTTGACAAAATATTTGCTCTGTCTATTAATTTTGGGCATACCCACATTGCCATAATATACAAACAACATCATATTTAATTTTTTTAATGTAACTTAAATGATAAAACGCGCCATGTTTTTGGCAAATAATGAAGTCATTGGAATTGAGCTACCTTTTGCATGAACTTAATGAGTGAATATAGCGACAAATGTAAAAAGAAATGAAACAACAGTTTAATGAAATAAAATAACAGTTTTTAATCAAATAATTGTCAAATGTCTAAGCTAAAAAAATTTGATAATTTAAATGTCTGAAGTTTTAACTAAAAATAAATTTATTAGGATAACTTGAATTTATGATGACTGTTAATGATCTGTTCGAATGTGTATTTATTTCCAAAAACTCACGTCGCTATTTCATAAATAACAATTTACAGGTTAATATGCCTAGTAACACGACAAATAAAGGTTTGCATTAAAATAATACGATTTACCTACATCATTTATTTAACGTTTACGCTAGTGTTAAATAATCCTATCGATAATTTTGTCCATGACGTTAATTGGGCTTAGTATTTTTGAATGTAATTTTAAACAGATAGAAATTCCATGTTTTTTTAGAGTTTTGAAGCAAATTATGAACTTTTTGATTTCATCATGTCTGTCCGTTTTTTTACATTTATATTATATTATCATAGGGCTGTAGCTATTTTTCAGATTGATATTTTTAGTCAGTTGAAAGATGGAAGAATTTTTGAGGTACTCGTCCTACACGGAATACATAAAGTGGAGTATTAGTGAATATATTTTCTAAATACAATAAAAAATGTCATGTCAATTAATCATTAAGGGATTGATTTTTCGTCAACATGAATTTAGATAAAAAGTGAAATTAGTGTATTTGAAACTGACTCAACTCATCAATTGAACTAATAAATTACCCATATATTTGGATCAAACTGACGTAATTTATGGCATTCCATTATTGAGTATATTATTTACAGGTGTGCTGAACATGTATACAATGGTTATCGACATCCCTGTCGATATGATAAATTTACGCAAACAGAAACAAATTTGAAAGTGAAGTGGTCTATATAATAAACTCTATGTTTATATCAAAGTTTCTACTTTAGTTTATAAGTAAAGTACAAGCTATTAGGTTTGATGAGGGGAAGAACTTTACATCCTTTTATTGATAACTTCTCTTACAATTACCATTATCACAATAAAATAATTTCACTCATTTCAAAATGTTATAAAAATTTAACTGTTTTTGTCAAAGTAGAGTAGTGAATTGAATATAATATATGAAAATGTGTATGACATATATTAAGATAATTATAATTTATGCTTTATAAATGTGTGTGTTGATGTTTGTGATATCTATAAAACCAGATAAGATTTTTTGTTGCCAAATCGGAGCATATAATTTTTTTGAGTTGCAGGAACTAGACCATTATAGCTATAAATAAAAAAAATGTTTGACTAAATCGTGGAAGACAAAAAATGTTTCAATTTAATTATTGTGTGGTTAATTATCATACATAGTTTTATAAGTATTTTCATGTTATAAGATTGGGCTGTATAGTTGTGTCTTCGATTAAATTAGATAATTAATAACTATACTATTACAGACGTCATTATATAAATTGACTGTAAATAATTATAATTTAAAAAAGCTTTTTAACCAAAATGCAGTAAGGATCGTTTTTCTGCTAAAGGCAGGATATGTAAAATGTAATCATATAAATATTGATTTGTTTTATCTATTGTTCATTTATCTATGTCTCGGTAAAAACTGGGTAAAGTTATATTTAAAAATAAAAGAAAAATAACATAAAAATACTCCTACGCCTTAACTATGTCTTCCTGTGAACTTTTATCACGATTGGTCTTAAACTGAAAAAATATATAATACTGGATCGGCAGACTGACTGGCGGAAAATCGTTTTAATAATTTTTTGTAAATAATATTTATTTACGATTATCCTTTTAACAGTATTCTCAATTTCAAATCTGAACAACTAAAACGGTGTTATACCATAACGATCTAGCGTGACAGAAAATGGGGAGGAGAGAGATAAATGTGAGATATTGGATAGAGATAGGAGAGAGATAGTGCGGATCGAAATGTAAATGAAAAATAAATATTTAAACCAAGAAAAATTCGTCTACGTGAATCTATCTTAATTAAATAAAAAAAATTCCCTTATCTTCGCATTAGAAAAATATCGTAATTATAATTAATTGAATAATATATTTTTTCGAATTGTTAATACTTGCATTTATTTCTTATACAATTTAAAAAGTGTAACTAAGATTTAATTACACATTTGTTGAAAAATTGTTTACTTGAACCTTTCAAAGCTTCCGGCGCACATTTTCTAGAGTATTTACAAATGTGTGTGCGTGTGTATGTGCGTGTGTGTATATGTGAGCATTTTCTTATGTGTGTGCCTGTGTCACTCGCCATAACCAACCATGAATCGAACGATACATCGTTATAGAAGATTCTAGAATATTTCTTATAGAGTATATAAAGAGTGCTGCATTCGAACTTCTGTTAGTTTGCAGCCGGCGAGTAAAGAATAAATTAAAACTGGAAGTATTTCGAAGTGAATTTAGAGGACACTTTCTACATGAATGTCATTTAGGGCGAAAAACCAGCGAAGCATCACGCAATATATATACTACAGAAGGTGAAGTTATGCCCCCTACGGCGCAGCCAAGCACTGGTTCCAAAGATTAAAAGAAGGGAATTTTGACCTGTTCGACAAACCTCATCTAAAGCGACCTCCTAATATAGATTAAAAAAATGTAAAGCTTTATTAAACAAATCCCAGATTAAGTTCGGGTTGTTTGGCAGAGCTATTTTCATGCTATTATAACGCAATGGAAAAACAACTTCAAGTTTTTTAGAAAGAAGTGGAAATATTTTGTTTGGCTATCACACGAGCTAACATCCTGTCAACTTCAGAGGAGAGCTTATGTGTGTTTGGAACTATTGAGTTCCCATCGTACCAACGAGAGGCTAGAGGATTTGGTTACAAGACATGAAAAGTGGGTGGCTTATGTTAATTTTTAGCGTAAACGACACTGGCTAGGAGCTGGAGAAAAAGGTGTACATAGATCAAAATGTAATATTGGGAAAAATATACTTTTGAGGGCACGGCGGGGTATAAAAGGAATTAATCGCTGGGAACTCTTTTAAGCTAACAGTACAATTTCAGCTAAGATTTATTGTGAACAATTAAGCAAAGTCACCACTAAACTTCCCTCAAATAAAAGCAAAGTTTATTTTTTACGTGACGACGCTCGAACCCACATAGCAAAAGTAACGTGTGAAAAACTACTTTCACTTGGATGGGGTTGCTACTTCGCTCACCGTACTCTAGATTTTTCACCATCTAATTTACCCCCCTCCCCCCCCTATTTCGCCCCCTGTCTTTGTCGAATGAGTGATATTATTTTATTGTAATAATGATTACTGTACGAGGAGTTATCAGTAAAATGACGTAAAGTTCTTCCTGATAGCTTGTACTTTACTTAATAAAATAAGTAGAAACTTTGATTTAATCGTAGCGTTCATTATATACTTCACTTTCAAAAATCACGTCACCTAATTCATTTTGTTACTCTCGCTCATATATATAACACATAGACGAAAGTTAAAAATATTATCTTCAGGGGTAAAAATGAAGCATTTGGATAAAAAATACAGAATAATATTTTAATTGATTTGTAAATCAGAGTTTCGTAATATCATTGGAAACCAGAATATAAATGATTAAAATACTCATCTGCTTTTAAAAGAAGAAACATAACGATGCCGCAAAAACAAAAGTTATATTTAATTCCACTTACAAGTTGAGAAATGCGAACAACACATTCAGTCGTTGCCATATTCTCGAATAGTGTACCCAAGGGCGTCACTTCCCAGGTCATACAAACAGAACCGGCCGACTTCATAAACGTATGAAGTCATTTTGGAATACATTGTTGTGCTAATATTACGCCGGTACTGTGGAAATGTGCACTAACTCTAGGGGTCTTTCTTTTATACCGCCAGTTTTTTATGTATAGATGATTAAAATATGTTCATATTTTTTCTACGTATAATTTAAAAAATTGTAATAGTACACCAAACTTAACACTTTTAATATATATTATTTATACTAAGATTAGTTGTTACAAAACTTTTACATATATTTTAAACATTATGCGCAAGAAATGGAGCATTTAAGATCTTTTTTTCTTATTATATTAATCCGAAGGTAAAATCAGAATATTTTATTAATAAAAATTTAATTGACATTTTACACATATTGGTATCCATTAATATTTACACCAAAGTATACATTAATATGTAAATGTAGTATAATATATTAATAAACAATGTAACTTGCATTGTTTATTAATATTTTTGTCAAAATTTCTGAAACGGAAGCTGGTACCTTGTGAAATATTTCAATTTGACAATTAAATTGACAAACAAGAATTAGAATAAAGGACTTAGCGAAAACAGTTTAGGACCCATTTAGATTTCTTTAGAGGCCACGGCAACTTAAAAATCATACATTTAAATTTATTCTCATACTTATTAAACATGTTCTACGCCAAAAGAAAATATTTATTGAGGAATACTTATCAAGAAAGTTTATTGGAAACAAAGTTTAGCGAATATAACAAGTAAGATAAATCATAATTTTAAATATGGTCGATAAAGGCATGTCATATATACGTTATGATAAAATATTCACAGATGTCACTACTGTGGTTATTTTTCGTACTTTTAATGAAAGTGGGGCATGCTATTTTAAACAAACGAAAGTAAAGTGAAAAGTAAACTTAAAAATGGAAATTTGCAAGTTTACATTTAAAAATGAAGAGAATTCAAACCGAAATTTACATGCTCATGAAATGTTGACATCAATTGAATATTATCTTATTGAATTTATATTAACTTGTTTAATAGGTACACTACATAGTTTTATTTCTCAAATTAATTATTTCGATTGCTCGTTTTGAAATAAGAACGATAAGTTAATGTTGGTAAACTCATTAAAACTCAGAAATCTAGTTTTATCAAGATTAATTCAATCTACTTTTTTAAGTGACAACAGCGAAGTCATACATGGACTGATTTTAAACTTAGTTTCATTTATGTTAATACCTCGAATAACATAACCTAAAATTTGGTGTCAGTGGAACGCTACAAGTTACTGATTAAAACTCATAGTGATGAAATAAAAAGATCTAAAAAGATGATTTCAATAATTTCAAAAGTATTCATTTGTATGGAAATATTGAATCATAAAAACTTAAATTGAATTGGAAACAAATTATCTGAATCCCTTTATAACTTTGTCGTCTGTGTCGATGACAGAGTTATAAAAGATAAATTTGAAAATATTTACAAAATACCTGCAACCAAAAATTGTAGAATTATTGCAGGTAACTAAATTTGTGTCTAATATTCTTTCGAAACATCTTTATTATCTTAGTCGGGCTTCCCTTTTTAGGAGGTATACCTTGATCTTATAATACATTAAAGCATTCTACAGCAAAAACTTTTCGTAGGTAGGTAGATAAGGATACCAATTTTAATTACCTTGTAACTGATAAGCTGAAACTGGTAATTTCTGATTGTAAAAGGAAAGTTTTTTTTTAAATTTTGAAAAACTTAATTAAATCGTATATGGTTACATTTAATCGTATGTCCTGATTGTGCTCATTGATAAATTTTATCCTTTTATTCTCTGGATAGCGAGATATTTAATACATTGAACTGAAATTTAATCAGTATTAAATATATGAATGTTTAAGGAATTTGAAATATTATTGTGAAATATAAAGCACAATAAGAAGAATTAAAGACTAACAGCAATTTATTGTCTTTTTTCCTTTAATTTGTTCGGCATTTTTCAAGTGATTTCTTATTTACATAAAAGAAAATGCCAGTGAACAGGGAACATTCCAGCAAACAGGGCAAATGTATGTTTTGTAGATACATGTACGGATACAGTGAAATTGTAGTAGACGTTAAAGGGCCATTGTCGGACATTGAGCACATAGTTTAACGAGTTTTTCTTTTGTTTCGTATAAGGTGATAGTGGGAAAAGTTATATTATCCGTTATTGTCGTTTGAACGACCACATGATTTTATTTGATACTATAAACATAGAAGTTTATGTAATTCGCTCTTACGTCATTCTGTTTTCGAGCTTTCATGGTTTCCACGGTTTAATCTCTTTCTGTTTGTCTATTTTAATAATCTACTTCATTTCTTTAAAGTTTAAAAATAAATAAACCATAAATTGTATCTGTAGAAAGTCTGGTACTCGTATTTGGAACACACATCCGTAGAATCATCACGTAACATTTTGGAAAATGGACTAATCACGGATTACATCATTTTGAAAACCAGAGTTTAGTTTGAGTACGTCTTTAAATAAGCCTGTAGTATGATGTGTTTGTAAGTACGACATGAAAATATTGGCAATCAAATGATTGTACTTAAAAATTAAAATCGTTTTAACGAATAGTACTGAAGTATGTTGTAATAGTTATGTAAAAAAATAATGTTACCGCATTAGATATATATTGTCACTACGTCATATGTCTCAAATATATTCCAAGTAAACCTAATTCGTTCTCGTTGATGGTTTATTTACTAAAATTTGTTTGAGAAGATTGCTTACTTGATTTAGAAAGATTTTATTCAAATTCTTGTTAAAAATATGAAATGAAAATAATTTATATTTTTTTTTGAGCTTGAAGATTCACCTAATTTTGATGAAGAAGTTCACCTAATTTTAGTGTGAAATATTTCGAGTAATTACTATTTAGGGATACCTATTTTTATTTAATATAAACCTTGTTATCAAGTTATAAAAAATCATATTTTTATAAATAATTCTAATATTAAAGTGTATTTTTAAAAACTTTTTAGGAGGCCTTATTAAACTTTATTAGTATAACAATGTCCGTGAACGAAATCAAATATTTGTAACCGTTCAATGAATATTGAATGGTTTTAAATAGAAACTAAATTGAGATTTCTTTTTTAAACAAGGTTATCGTGCAAAATGGACTTCATAGTTTCCCCTAGTTATTACAAAATTAAACCTGTGTTTTATCATGTTATTTTATTAGTAACGTAAGCGTTACAGAGTGTAATAATATGAAGTATTTATATTCAAATATTATAAAGGACAAATTAAGTTTCTAATTTTTTTCTACTTCGCATATTGCATGGAGTATTGCTGGTTGAAAAACAATTCAAAACTATATGGATTTCAAAACTATTAAATATATAATTTTCTGAAAGATAGTTTTAGAGATAAAGATAAAAATGTCCACGGTATTTTAGAAATTGTTCGAGATCTTCGAAACTGCTAAAGTTACAAATATGAAAAAAACAACTTTGCCTGAAGTTTTCCAGAAGTTGTTAGATAAACTAGCAATGATTCTATTCAAAATCTGATAGTTTTTTAAATTCGCTATTTTAAAAACTATGAAAGCTTTACCATATATTTCCATGGTGAAAATTATGTTATGTGATTAAAGTTGTTTTTCATCTAAGTAGTTAAATAGAAACACTACATACATTTAAAAGTACAGAAAATTAACGTGCTTAAATATGTACAACCCTTACAGTGCGTAAAAAGTTTTCTTTTTTGTTACTCCTTTTTTCGGCTGTAAATAAATAATTGGCTGTAATGAAGAAATACCCATAATTTAAATTTTGTCGACTAAAAACAAAGGGATGTATTACATTTTTGCTATGGGGTGGGAGACTTTTCAATGTGTCACTTGCGCTATAATTAGTTACCTGTTGTGTACCCTACTTGGCAGTTAATAGATATTGTGCCTGCCTTCTATTTTAACGAATTGTAAAAATTGTTATGACAAAGTAGATGAAACCTTCAAAACAAAATTATGTATATGTATATATACTATTTACTGTCAAAATCCATATATATATATATATATATACACATCTATATGTATGTATATAAAGCGCTATTCCGTAACAAACCTATATTTTAAATAATGTATTCCTCTATGTATACAGATATAAGTATGATACTAAACAAATATCCCACTAACGTTAAATTTCTTTATGTTGGTGAATGAAAGTATTACAATTTACAACGAGAACCCCTTACAATATATAAATGAACTAAATAGAGTTGTGCGCATCATTAGTGAGATTGCTGACGGTGTGGAGCGGATCGTATTCTACTCATCTTCGCAGTTACGACATGTCAATGAACGAAAACAAGTATAATTGCATCTTTAGCATCTTTCGCATTTTGACTGGTTTTCAGAATTCCGTATTCAAACAATGAACCCTTATGACTTTAATTTCATAATGTCGCTACATTCTTAAGCATATTACTACCTTGTACTTTCCATAGGTTTAGAGGTGTGTTTATGAAATATTACAATTTCTTTTCATTGCGAATATTATTATTTACACACTAACTTTTTTATATTATTTTAATAAATGAATTTTGATCTTAACTAAGGTATTTTAGATAATATAGAAAAACGTATAAAGAAGACAATTCGAAAACCATGATTACATCTATTTTATACTAGGCCATGACTATATTTGCGTGAATTTTCAGAAAACATTATTAATTAAACTTTGAGATTAATATATGTAACGATGCGTATTATAATAATTATGAAAATTAACTATTTGTGTGGAAGTGCGCTTTGTATTGATATGTAGAGTTAATATAATTTCTCTTTAATTATTCGATAGCGACGAAATCTCAAAATCACTTTAGCTATTCTTGCGTAATATACGAAGAAATGAGCAGACTCGCAGACAGATCAAACTCGCATACATATATATATATATATATATATATATATATATATATATATACAGTGTCCAGTGGCAGATTTCGAAGTTTGGACAAACATAGTTTCTGAACGCAACACATAAGAGGGGCGCGGGGGGTGTCGTTAGAAGCGCAAGTGGTGCGGATGTTTTAGTAGCTATGGAACAGTGGAGTGGAGAGCACCGCGCTTTTGCCGTCGAGGCATACATTTCGAGTGGATTTTTGGTGTCTGTAGCACGCCGTCGATTTAATAAACATTACAGTATTCGTTGATTACGTGATGGACCATGAGGATCAACATTAAATAGGCCCAGGCCAGGACCTACACCATTGGTAGCTACGGATGAAAATGTCGAGCGTGTTATTGTTTCTGTCGTTGGAAATCCCCGTTTATCACTGCGCACACGTTCATCGATATTGGGAAAAAAATCAACTTTACAAGTAATAATGCAAAAAAAGCTCAAGTTCCATCCATATAAAATTCAAATTGTTCAAGATTTACACGATTCTGACTTTGAATTAAGAAAAACTTACTCGGAGGTGATGTTGTTGAGATTTCGTACTGCTACCCGGATGGGCAACATGTTCTTTAGTGACGAAGCTCACTTTCACATTGGAGGATTTGTGAATAAGCAGAACTTTCATTACTGGGATGTCCACAACCCAAGACAAATGCATCAAGAGCCTTTGCATAAGCCTAAAGTCACAGTCTGGTGTGCCATATCTGCATCTGCAATCATAGGGCCTTATTTCTTTGAAAATCAACGTGGCCAAACTGTAACTGTGAATTCGGAGAGATATGCCCAGATGTTAAATGACTTTTTCAGAGTAGAACTACAGAATAGTCCATCCTTCAACCAAAACACATGGTTCCAGCAGGACGGGGCCACAGCTCACACTGCTAATGTGTCCATGAATGCAGTGCCGCAGTTATTTCCAGAAAAAAACATATCCCGAAACGGTACCGTACCGTGGCCACCTAGGTCACCCGATTGAAGCCCATGTGACTTTTTCTTATGGGGATACTTAAAATCCGTTGTTTACAAAACAAATCCGAGCACTGTGACACAACATAAAGAAAATATTCGAGCCGAAGTCAGTAGGATACCCCAGTCGCTCTGCAAACGCGTTTTTGAAAACATGCGTGCTAGACTCGAAGAGTGTGTCAGATTGGATGGCCGCCATTTGGAAAACGTGGTTTGTAAAAAATGAAATCCGCATTTGTTGTTATAAAGTTAAAATAAACCTACTTTGTATTGGAGGTGTAGTTTTTTTTTACAATTTTTCAAACATTGAAATCTGCCACTGGATATCCTGTATATATATATATATATATATATATATATATATATATATATATATATATATATATACAAACGAAATAAGCTTATATCGAACTTTCAATTCATATTCGAATTTTCATGCGTGGAAGACGATTAAGAACGACGTCTGTTCGTATGCATCTGCCTGCATTCAAATAGCTTAACTTAGCTCTACGCCTTCCGCACTACCCCACACTTTATCTCTGATTATGTTAATTTCATTAAAGTATACTCGGCTGGAAAATTTCATTGTGTTATTTAAAATACACTTAGGACCATCTATTGATGTACTAAATATTTGTATAATTACTTCTGTTTAAGACACGTTAAATAGCTAGGCGTTTCTATGTTGTTGTTCTAAAATAATTTTTGAAAATATTAAATCAACATATCGTCTGCGAAACGCTTCCGATAACTTAAAAACTAAACATTACTTCAACCTCTGCGTTTTTTAGAAAATTCCATCAGAATTTAGTTCTGAGTCAATTACTTTTTATGTGATACCGTGTAAAAATAAACATATAAACAGAAAAACGATATGAGTTTTGTGATTAGATCGACATTATTTTTTTCGTAGGTTAAGAGAAGATGAAGGCGCATTGGAGAAAATGTTATTGCATAATGTAGGGTTCCTTAGTGTTTGCAGCACTTGAATTGTTGATAGAAACTGATATAATTTTAATAGAAAGGTCTAATGGAAATTCCAGTTAAAATTACGTTGTTGTTACGTTGTTTAATAGGTAAATTAATGAAAATAACTGACTTTGAAAAGTTGTTTTCTATAATGTTCATACGACAGAATAAAAAATTAGAAATTTTAGGCTTATTACTTTTGTTTTTTTTTCAATTTTTTCTGTCAATATAATTAACTGAGCTTTTCATATACGATTTCAAATTGTAATATTTCATAAATACATGTCTAAACCTATAGAAAGTGTAAGGACCAAAGAATATAAGGACACGATTTTAGGCATATTACTTTTATTTTGTTTTTCACTTTATTTTCGTCAACGTAATTAACTGAGCTTGCCATATAGAACTTCAAATTGTAATATTTAATAAACACAGCTCTAAACCTATGGAAAGTACAAAGAATGTAGTGACATTATGAAATTAAAGTCATAAGGATTCATTGTTTGAATACGGAATTCTGAAAACCAGTCAAAATGCGAAAGAGTAATTACGTAGTTAATGGAAAGAAAAGAGTTTTTAATGAAATATTTCAAAAGTAATTTTAGATTACTATGCGCACCGAATATTACTTTTGGATTTTTTTAAAGATCTCTGCATGGATTAAAAATAACAAGGAGGGTGGACAAATATTAATTCCTTTGAAGCTTAATATTTCACAAACGAAATTTTAAATTAAAAAACGTCGCGATGAAATTTATTTTAATCCATAAATTGAAATTACATTAGATAACGTGTGCGAAAGAAAATGCGTGCTACCTTTTGCATGCAAACAGTAATGCTTAAAAAGAATATATATTCGTTTTTCTAGATAATAATTGAAATCTCTGTCTGATGTATCTATCGTCAAAATCTATGGTAGATATGTGGCGTACGGACAAACTAAGGCAAATAATGGTCCTATTTTATTTAAGGAACTCTATTAAGGAACCACTTCTGTATTTGAATTATTTTGTTTTTCCTTTTCTGTTTATATATCATGCTTGACTTATATGAACCAGTCATTTATTTCAACTTTACCTTACAAAGCAATTTGGCAAAACTGTTGCGTATGTGTCTTTGTAATTTTGAATGCACTCTTTTAAAAAAAAAAGCTCGTCTTCTTCAACCTGCTTTTATCCTTATTACATTTTCTCTCACCTCGAATAAACAGAGCAAGCGACATCGAATAAACCTGTATGTAAATGCGCTCGAATGCTGTGTAGCAGTGTTCTACTCAACTTGAGTGGGTCTTGAAAGTGTACTATTTTACCCTAGCTTTGTAAATAATAGCTAGCTAGCGCAGAAAATGTTTTGACTTAAAATAGTAGAATATCTTAGATCGGCTTTTAAAGCTTCGATTTTATTTGAAATATATGCCAGAAAGGAAAAAAAACACATTCAAACCCATGTACAGTAAATTAATATTGAGATTTTGAAGTAGAAAATGAGAAATTCAGAAATAAATGGCGATAAAATTATTTTTGTGTATTAAATGTCTAAGATATATTAATAAATAGCGATAAAATTATTTTTGTGTATTAAATGTCTAAGATATATTAATAAATAGAAAAGAAATTCAGAAATAAATAGCGATAAAATTATTTTTGTGTATTAAATGTCTAAGATATATTACATTGCATTAATTCACTTCTACAGAAAAACGTGGACATTAAACGTCATCTCGTGTCAATTAAGACTAGAAACTCGCCGTTACTAATAAATAGCGATAAAATTATTTTCGTGTATTAAATGTCTATATATTAATAAATAGCGATAAGTTATTTTTGTGTATTAAATGTCTAAGATATATTACATTGCATTAATTCACTTCTACAGAAAAACGTGGACATTAAACGTCATCTCGTTTCAATCAAGACTAGAAACTCGCCGTTACTAATAAATAGCGATAAAATTATTTTCGTGTATTAAATGTCTATATATTAATAAATAGCGATAAATTATTTTTGTGTATTAAATGTCTAAGATATATTACATTGCATTAATTCACTTCTACAGAAAAACGTGGACATTAAACGTCATCTCGTGTCAATTAAAACTAGAAACTCGCCGTTTACTGGCCGGAGAAATGGTTATTACGGTTTTTAGATGAAAATAGATAAAGGCAGCTCCCAATTTTCAGATTTAGTTTGTTTGAATTCATGGTATACAATTCGGGAAGGATACCATATTAATATGTATAAACATATATAAACAAATTGTCTACATAGTAAATAGATTACATGTATGATTAAAACTTTTTCGAAAGAACAATATTACACAAGAGGATTTAAAAATGTGTACATAAATTTTGATTCATGAATTCGTCATGAATGATGACCATTAAATCCATCGTATACCAGTATAATAGCTTGGTGCTGTGGAAGCTAGATCTTAGAATTTTAATTAAAAAATATTGCCCTGTTGACTTTTTAAACACGGCTATAAATATTGTACAAAATTAACGATTTGAAAACATTTTGTGACATTATAATTAAAAAAAATATAACTAAATTAGGAAAGGTTTTAACTAACTAGTGGTGGATGTAAAATGATTTTATTTCTTATGGTTTTAAATATAAATAGATAAAATTCCCAAATGATTTGTGTAAAATATCGGCTTCATTTTTATTTAATTATTTAAAATGTTAAACAATCAAACTTCAATCGATTATGACTCCTTTTCTGATTAATAGGATAAATCAATGGTTTAAATAAATATAAGAAAGTTAGCGACGATTTGGTTTGTCATTTATTTCAATGTTTAGGAAATATGCCTGTATATGCATATATATGTTTAACGACTATTGAATATTACGATAGTTACAACAAATTAAAATTGGACAACCACCAAATTAATTAGATGAATTCTAATTATTATTTTCGTGAAATCAAGAAATTCATTTATGTTTTTTTTTGTGAAAAAAGGACAATATGAACCAAATCATCTTTTTTTAACTTTAATGTTTTCTTTTACCAAGCAAAAAATTCTTATGTACTTTGCCACTTTTACAACATAGGAAGAAAACAAATAAGACGTAGGAAAATAATAAAAGTAAACATCATCTTTGCAGTTTATCCCGGGCGTAAGCGTCATCCTCGCTTTGAAACGTTCAAGTTTGTCGCCCAAAGTTACTGAAAGAAAAAATAAAGTTTTAATCTACGGTCTATCCCACGTAGCCAAACTAAAACTTCAGAATAATCCAGAATTAGGAAACTTTAATGCATGTCTTTTTGAATTATATTTTTTTCTCATCTTTTGTAAATTGTGGATATATTATGAATTAAAGTCAATATTAATTATATATATTTTCCATTTAGATGTGTGCAATATTACTGACAAACTTCTTGAATGTAAGTAGTCAATTTACATTGGATAAAATCTCAGAGGAATGTGAAAACGACCTCTCAGTATCATGACGGCTTGCATTTAATTATGTCTGTACCAACTAGTACATACATAATTAAATGCAACACGTCATTATAAGAACATTGAGAAAATAGGTTTGTCCTTGTTACTGATAAATTTTGTATATATGATAAACAAATATTGATAATATTTTATGTCATGGAAATAAATCGAAAAAGCCCACATGGTAAATAATGTAAAAAGCCATAAAACGACCCGTCTAAAATCTTGCTCAAAATAATTCATCACTCACTTTTAGCCTCTCTTACTAATAAGAATAGGTTAAATTAAATATATCCTCTCTTCCGGTCATAGACATCACAATTACAAGTCAAAGAATGTCATTCGCCTCGACTTCAATTTAATCAGCGAGAGATGTCCACGTTAACGTGTTCCAATGCGACGTCCACGATGACAATTTCTGCATTATGACACTCCTCCTCCCAAAGTAATGAGAATATTTTACTAAAGTTAATATATATATATATATATATATATATATATATATATATATATATATATACGTAATTTGCTGTTGAATATCTTCACTATTAAATTGGTATTTTTATTTTATTTTGATGAAGTTACGTACATACAGTCTATATAAAGATACGTCCCTCCTTGTGTTACAATTCTCAACAAGCAAATGGTTCGGCATGGAGAAATATATCTGCCCTTTTGTACATAAATCTATTCATATCGAGATTGTTGTGGAATAATTTAGTATGCTCCTATGCCTGTTTAAGGCTACACTTGCCTATCCAAACAGTGCAAAGGAAGATATATTGATGCAATTTAACATGAGTACATTGACGCTAGATGCGTGTCAATTATTAAGTTATCACCTAGTAGGTTCAATAATGGAAACTAATGAAAGTATATAATATTGTTTCGACGTCGTTAAAAAAATGAAGGTAAAATGAAAGTAAGACGAAGCAAAAATAAAATTAAAGCAAAACTCAGGCTAAAATTAATGAGTTTTTAGGCAATTTTGTGTTTAAAACTAGAAAGGTCATGTACTACTTAAAACCAAAGTACCATATTTAATTTACATGCAGCACTAGCTGTTGAAAATTACGTAATAATGGTTCCATTATCAGCAATATATTTTAGAAAACTATAAATTCGATGATTTTGATTTTTTATCTTAAATTATTATTCGCGAGTGAGATGAGACTAATTTAGCATTCGGTCACTTGCTTAAAATAGTTGTTGTGTAAAATGCATTGTGGATGAAATTGGCTGATTTTTTTTATATATTATTCAAACTATAAATATCTAATTTATTTTAAAATTTAAAAATTATTCTCTGTTTAATTTTGGTAAAAATCTCTCTCAAAAATTGTTCAATTAACACTGCAGGAAAAGAGAGTATTTCACCACACTTCATTTTATTTAAAAAAACGCAACGAAATCGCCAAAAATATTTCTTTTCAAATTATTAAAATGATGTCAAATTAACAGATCAGAAAAATTATTTTAAAAAAATATTTATATTTTGCTGTCACATGGTAACAACATTAATTCAATATGGGGGTCGTGTCGCATTTCAATTGGTTATGTCATTCGATACACGGTTTTTGAATTAAAACCGGGAACATTTGTCTCGTTCTCCTAGGAATGAAAACGACCCAAAAATTGTTATGCATTTTATGTTTATGAGAAGAATCTGAATTCTTGCTATATCACCATTCACATCATATTAACCAACACCCTTATACGTGCTCTTTTTGACTCTTTCTGTCATCAAAGTTTGCGCTTGGTGCTACGTGACCCAATAGTTTTGCTTGATTTATATGGATACAACATAGATGTTGAGTATAACGGCACTGTTGTAAACAATATGTAGGTTCTAATTATTAAAAAAATACACTTAATAACTAATTTTAGCATTTGTGTTTAAATATACACTCATATATAATCAATTTAGTTTATAAAGAAATCATAAAATCGTCCAGTTTGGTGGGAAATATCTGGCAGTAGGATATTTGTCTGATATAAAAGCTATCTTTATACATTCGTGATGAAATGCTATTAGGTATATTTATGACTTAATATTGTTCTTTATCGTTTCGGTGGGCGTTGTATAAGGGTCCTTTTGGAGGGCGCAGCAAGGAGGGTGACCGCATTGGTGCCGAGTGGTACACTCTTGGGACATATAATTCAGATCAAATGCGTCTCATGTCCCATTATGCTTATCAACTATGTTATATTTATTACTTAATAACACAGAAATTATGTACCACATATTACGAAAAAAAATCGTTCAGACACTAATTAATTTGAAACATTTTTTTAATCTTTGTTTTAATAAGTATTTACTAATTTATGAAAAATTTACGTTATAAATGTTTTTAATTATACACAATTGATTTTTTTTACAATATACTTCCGTTAATTGGACATTCAATATCGGCATAGCTGACACTTTTTTATATAATTTTGAAATTAATTATACGCACAAAATATTTCTCTATTGTTACTACATGTATAAAAATTGTAATATTGTTATATTTTCATATAATTAAATGGGAGTAATTATGTGTTATTTTTTCCATTCTTCTTCTTTCTCCCGGATATGGTCTCATATTTCATTTGGGGTCAGCCCTCCTCATTAATTTTTGCTACAAAAGTATATGTCCGAAAGACAGATACAATATAAGTTTGTCTGTAGCCAGAAGTTAATGCACGAAATGGTTTATACAGTTTCTGACTATTTCATTGCTTGTCAATAATGG
This sequence comes from Druceiella hillmani, assembly GCA_039881145.1. NCBI lineage: Eukaryota > Metazoa > Arthropoda > Insecta > Lepidoptera > Hepialidae > Druceiella > Druceiella hillmani. The sequence goes on along the minus strand of JAYKKI010000018.1, from coordinate 8,867,252 downwards.
ATGAAGTTTTACGATGATATCTCGTGAATACATAAATTTATTTTAAACGAAGAACATCAATTATGTAAATGGACATAAAAGCTTGTAAATGAATAGACCTTACTGTGAGCTTTTAACTGAATAGCATCAGAATTAAAAGCTTGATTATTATTTTATTTATTTAAGTGAACTTGAGTGAATTTCGAAAATGTGCTGTGACTTGAATGTAACTGTTTGAGTTTTATATAACATTTTCTCTATTCTTTTATAACATTGTTCAGTATTTTGTAGTAACAATGCGACACTTGTTTTGTATTGTTCGCAATAAACTTGAAACAGAACGAAGAGGCAAATGACTACACACATATGCAATCGATAATGAAGATCATCGCATTACCATAATTATGTTTTAAATATTTCTTTATCAATATTAAACTGAAAAGAAAGGACATGCACCAGCTGGATTCAATGGTAAAATTGTTTGCAATTAAAGAAGATATTTTTAGTGAAAGAATGGGACTTTTCGGTGTACAGTATAAAATTTAACAGAAAATAAAGTAACCAAACAAAACAGCTCGCGTGGTGTGTACATTTTTTTCAGAATTACAAATATGTTCATTAGTCAATATTTTACACTTCGCTGAATTTCTTTTGTACTTGTTCTTCTGTCTTTATTTTTCTAATACAAAAAAAATGATTACATATTACTATTCCTAAAATTGTCTCATTTAAATTTACAAACCTCTAAATTTTTTTAATTTTATTTATGTAATGTCTCCGAGTTTTTGAACACATATTCGTTTCAAATTTTGAAGAGTATCGATTGAAAATTGTGGTCGATGTTAGTTGAAAAAATACAAAATGATCATAAGGGAGTTATCGTACAAGAATCCGTATTACTCTTTTCTTAATTTCAGGCTTGTAATTCTGAAAAAAAATTTAATTTAACGTGTAAACAATATTTTAGGTGAAAACGTCTATATGGTGCTTTGCTGTGTTTACATTAGAATTTAAGAAAAAACGACTTTGTCGTATACCAAGACAATAGGTTTTCTTTATTTTGATTCATATTTTAGGTTAGATTAAAGAGAAATTACGCAACTTCCGAATTAATTTACGTATTAAATTATAATTTCTTTATTTAATTAAATAAATTGGGAATAAATATAGGCTGACATAAAATTCGACAACAAATGAATTGTTATCGAGTGATTCATACGATACCTTATTAATTCAGCATGGTGGATTAAAAAAAAACATTAGGATAAACAAAGAGAGCAAACGTAGTTAAAAAGAGAAAAAAAGTGCGAATATGAAGCGATACGAATAAAAACATAATCGACTCTTAAGCGAGTTGTTATAATTTACAATCTTATATAATATATCAAAAAACGTGGTTTTGATCGATGATGAATTATTTTAGTTCAATTATGTGAACACGAATTTATCTCAATTATAACGATTAGAAATTATTAATAATGATTAGTAAAATATTAACAATTGGTTTGCCAGTTTAATCTTCACAAAATGAATTTTCATTCACTTAAATTTAAGTGATAAAATTAATGCACAGTCTCTAAGAGTACATCAATATTTGACCGAATGAACAAGCACTAAACACAGAACTGGCCATTACAGAAGGGTTTTACGTTTTAAAAAACTACAGAGTTTATTGCGGTTTATAGCGGTAGTCTTAAAATGGGAGCAACGTATGAAATGCTATTAGAGTATTTGTATTAATGAGAACTGAACTCTTAGCATGGAAGTAAATTTTATTGATGTACTAAGAGTTTTATAGCCCGTTTATTTAATAAATAAAAAGAAAATGGGTACCCTACCATATTTTAGAAGTGAAAACTTTAATTGTACTGTGAATATGTGAAATTTTGTTAATGAAAATTAAAACCCACAGAGACACGCGAAAGAAACAAAACTATCCAGTGTATATATTCAACTAAATTCAACTAATAAAATTTTATCCACATTTTGACGAAATAATACATTCATAAATGTTGTATTAATGCATACAAATACGCTAAAATACAAAAGTTCTGCAATTATATTCAAAATACATCAAATAATAAATTATTATATTTGTCTTAAGAGAAATTACACGTTTTCATTATAAACGTGGACTTTATGTACTGAGTATACCCCGAATGTAAGAGGAGTTTTATTTGAATTCCATTCATAAATAATATTTTTATAAAAAGTATAGAAAATAACAAAAAATACAAGAGATTCGAACTCAGACTTCCAACGCTTTACACACACAATCGAGTGTTTTACAGCTGAGTCCATTTTTCACTGTGGAAATTAACGAAATAAAAATACAATTATATAATTAAATGAACTTAATTAAAGTTCTATTTTAATTATTTGAAATGCTTAGTCCGAGATAACTGAATAGTATTCACACAAAATCCATGAGTAAACTTTTGTATAAAGAGTTAGGTCGAGGAAAGTTATGTAGAAACATTCAATAAGTATGCCCTTCATTCAGTACATTTCAATTTAACCCAATCACTTAAGAAATGCTCACAAAAGTTTATCTTATGAGTGAAAATGTTGCCCGTTTATTATGAGTAAAGTTGTATTAAGTTATATATTTCTAGATTCGGGGTATAAACCCCTGTCTAAAAATAAAATGATGTTTCTATGTATGGGTCTCTGATGTGTCCCAATTAATTGAAATTTAATCCAATGTTATTGTATGGTGTTTCTAATTGGCACCATATAAAATTATTATTAGAATATCTGTCATAAAGTTATGTTAGAAAAAAAAAGGTTTTAAGCGCAGATAAGTATGTAAGTTTCATATCAGTAAAAGTAGCAGGAGAAGTTCGATACAACCCTTTTGCGGAGAATGTCTTTGCTATTAATCATTCTTGCAATATGATCTTAATGATTTTAAATTGAGATATCATGGTTCTATCAAATTTAGGGCCCTACTTCGCTCTAGCAGCAAAATTAATGGCTAATGGATTGACATGATCTTGAGGGCAGTCTTGTTAAGTATTTTTCTTACTTTTCGGTCGAGCTCACATATCATACAATTTTTAGCACAGCTCAAAAATAATGAACTGGAGCTGGAAAAATTCTTGTTTGGTAAAAAAAAGGTATAGGAAAAATTTAAGCTTGAGCGCGAAATTTGTAGAAATCATATGAAAGATACCTAAAAGACAGACAATAAGCAATAAAATAAGATTCAAAGTATTCATTATCATTATTACAAATTTGCTATGTCCATAAATAATTTTCGTACGTATTGTATTTTATCCAAATTTCAATATTTCACCTTCGTTAGCTATAAGTAGGTGAATACGAAAGTTCATGTTCTATGTATTGTTGTATCCCGTACATTAGAAAGGCGCAAATTATTCCGTTTTGGAAATATTTATGTTTTTACATCAATTCAGAATAATGATCTTTTTTAAATTACATCATAAAAAGAAAATCTAGCAAGAGTTTCTTTTTATGATGTAATTTAAAAAAAGTTATGGAAATTATTTTCGTTTCAGGTAAGTTTTAAATACGCAAGCGTGCCTATATTAGAATGCTTACAATACTATATTTTAATGTCGAGTACTATATTAATCATATGTATCTTAGGAATTTAATTGCAACTGATGGACGGATGGAAATGCATGGCTTTGTTTCTATGAGAGTTCTATTTTTTCAGTAATTATACTAATCGTAATCGTTAGAAAGAAAAATTTCATTAATGTTATTTTTAACTTGATATAATTATGAATTTATTGGTATGAAATTTGCGCGGTGATATCAAACAAAATAAACCTATTACGTACGAGTTGAACTCATAATCGGAGCATTTCGTACACATTTGGTACATATCAAAGTCTAAATGGTGTATTGTACTGTTTTTGGTGTTTGGTGTATTGTACTGTTTTTAAATTATTGTATCTACTTCTATTAAATATTAATATGATTTTTCACCATGTAAAAATATGTTGAGTATAGACGTAATAGTATTGTCTATTTTTAAAAAGGTATAGAATTTCAAATCGTAAATATAGTTTCCCTATAATTTTTTAAAAAAAGTTATGAGGGCGATGCTTGTGCTTTTTTTGAAGAATATATTTTTTCACATATATTTTAGCATATACTAAAAATACTAGCAAGTTTTTTTATATAGCCTTTTAAATGATATTTTAGACTTTGCATGAAATAAAAAAAATAAATTATATATGAGTTTATTTTTTTCATTTTGTGATATGAAAATCTAAAACAGCGTTGCCATGATAATTATTGTCACGTCACATGATGATGGCCTTCCAAACGTTACAAAGCTTTACAATGGTTATCATTCGATACAATAGATACCATAATAGGTATAACTCTGACAAATGCCAACAAGCAGCCAATAATTGGTACAAATCTGGACCCCTACTGGGGCCAAACGAAAATCTAAAGACGAGTGTAGAAAACACACGTGTAATTCGTTCAGTTTTAACTGGTGCGGTTACGGCAATAAAGCACTTAAGAAAAAAAATTAATTAAATAAATTAACCGACTTAGTTTCTTATAGTTTGTTGTTTTTCCGAAGATTTTTTATTATTGATATAAATAATATAAACATTGTTTTACAAACGTATCGCTATTAAATTATAATTCCACAAAGATATTTTTTATGAAGGGCAAAATGTTGTATACACGTTCAAAAGTAATATGTGAAGGAACAAGGCTATGGATAGGAATAGGAATAAAATATAAATAGGGTACGTGTTGCAAAAAAAAAACCTGCTTCTTGATAACAACCTTCGTGACTTTATGTTTTTTATTAATAGTCACATTAGGTATATCGTAGCTTCACAATGAAATAGATTTAACTCAAAAAATGGAAAACAAATTATTAAAAATAATAGGCCCAAGAGAGCACCAAAATGAAAAAGTTTTAGAATATAAAAAAACGGAACCAATTAGCAAGATCGATCTCTTTATTTAATCTTTTACACGGACGTCTCTTACGCGATGTTTTCAAAAGGAATTATCGCTTCGTCGGTGTCAGAAAATTCTATCACTTTTATTTTTGAGCATAATTAGAAATCGCATATTGGGATGTCGGGACTCTACGGCAACTGTTCTTTTGTATTCCAGAACAATCGTTGTGTAGTGATCCGTCCGTCTAAAGAAAGAGGCGACTGCCTTTTTCTAGGTCTTCATCTTTTCTTCATCTTTGTAGGAAATTCTTCAGTAGGAAAGACACACTGTGCAGATTTTTTCATAGTTTCAAGTTCATAATAGTGTATCTAGGTCTCACCACCAGAGATGACATTGGAGATAATACTTGAGTGACTTCCGTCGTTTTTTTTGGGATATCAACATTTTGCGATATCAATCAAAGCGACGGTGTTTTTGAGCTTCGGTCAAATCCTGCGGTATCCACTTAGCCCAAAGTTTTTTCAACGCTTAAATATTGATGTGAAATTTCTCTCTAATACTAATATAATTCAAATACGTCTAATCTAGTTTGAATCTGCCAATAGTTTCTTCCTTGATAGTCTTAAACATAAGCGGCACAACAAGATAACAAGTATCTTCAGCTGTGGCTGTCATGAGGTGTCTTTCACTGATATTGAATATCGCTGATATTGATACAACAATGTTAAAACTTGGTAAAGCAATTGTAAATAATAACGAGAGATGAGATTTTATTATGAAACGTCAATCGTAGTCGATCGTAACTTTCTTGTTGATTTAGACCATAACGAAACAATACTGACACAATGAACACAATTTTCAAATTGCCGTCAATCTGTAAGAAGCAAATTATAAATTCAAGCAAAATATCTCCATGGATTACCGAAGAGTGTTATTCTTGAAATTCAAATTAATATTTTTATTACTTTTATCACAAATTGCCCAGTCTAAGTACTTTTAGTTCTACTCTCGTAAATTGTAAGAGTTATATGTGAGTACACATCTTATATCTTATGCCAACTGCTTCCCACGCCATTTACAGAACTGTTGAAACTTTATATGCCCTTTTTCGAAAATTACCATTTTTAAGTTGAGTCACTTTAGATCTGAAGGTGTGGTATTTTTTGTAGTAGGCGGCCATAGAAAAAATAAACCAAATGACCTTTTAAATTTCATAATAATTTTTGCCTCCTAAAAATATTTCCGTGCCAATAATGATAAAATGGATTAATGGTAATTAGGGACGTGGTCCCCTGTACGTTGTTTGACATGTTGTTGCATAAATACATATGCATACAATTATAAATATCAATAGAGATATTCTTACTTACTCGTGGAGTTGGTTTACTAGGGGTTGAATTTTATGTAGCATAAATAACGATACTGAAATAAAAATGTTTCTATAGTATTCAAATGGTATCAAATGAAAGGTATGAAGCCACAAAGTGTGTTAGTACAAAAATTTTAAAAATGTTAATATTATGTAAATAAAAAATTGAACAAATTATTTCATTTTGAAGTGGAAATAATTAAAAATATGTATTAGGTATTTAGATTCCACGAGGTACTATATTTTCTATAGATATATTAGATACATATACGTTATATAGATATACGAGATACGTTTCTATTAATAGCAGTTAGCAGATTTTGAAAGTTTTATGCAGCAAATTGCAGATTAATAATGACAAATCAATTTTATATTAATTTAAACTGGTAATGCTCCTCTAAAGCCTCTCAGAGTTTTAACAAATAGACCATAATACGTTAACATTAAATTTTAATTTTGTTTACTAATAACCGCTCAATAGGAATAAGTATAAATGTCGCTTGAATATTTTTAAAATTTTCAAAAATAAATAGAAGTGGGAAGATTAAAAATAAAGATAATATTTATGAATATGTGAACTTAATGGTACTCATATTACTACATTTCGATTCAATTCTGAGATAATACCATATAGTGACAATTTTTATTTTCTTTAACTGCTATTTTCTTTTAAAAAAGATATTAAGTTATTGAAAATATTTTCGATTGCTAATGTTATTGATAATTATTTTTGGTGTCTTAAAAAACGTAGCACGTGAAAACTAAAAAGGAACAGCCCAATCTCAAGCCAAGCCAAATATATAAGCATATTATGTTGGACTAAGTCATGGACGTAATATTTGGTTTATATTCATTTGGTACCCATTCAAATTGATTTAGAGTAATAATAGACACTCTAGTAGATTCAGTTTATATTTATGTTTTGTCGTGACTTGTATTATTGAGTTTAGATAAATTTATTTAGGAAATAAAGAAACGGAAGGGATATTTAACAGAATATTAGGGACAAGTTAAAGTAATTAATGTCATTTTATTGGATAAAAAAGAGAGGTTTGGTAAAAAACGTGATAGAAAATTAAAAACTGGTTCTGAGATTTAGTAAATTTAGTGGCATTTTATGGCTTTTAGTTTTTGAGGGAGGGAAGTAATTTTGTACATAAATTTAAAATTGTGCTTAATTTTGAGCTCTCGTTAGAATGTTTTCATATCCAATATATATTTACAATCCTTTAAAAATAGCGTCTTGCAAAACATTAGAGCTTCATTTTAGGATTAGAGCTTCAATTTGTAAAATTAATAATTTATGAAATGATTCAGTGTTCTGTAAAACCAGTGAAATACGAAGCATCTCGATATATATCCCCCAGTTATAGTGTAATTAAGAACAAGAGTAGCTGTTGAAATGCTTGTGGGAATAATTACGTTTATAAAAAATTGCCGAATAATGCAGAAAGAAGCCCCAAAAAATTGACGCTCAAGAATGTGTATATTAAGAATGTGAAGGATAAATATTAAGAAGAATATGTAATCACTGTAATATAAATACTTGAAACGTAACTTAAGGACTTGGTTTATACCCTAATGAAATTATAAAATAATATAAATAAGGTGGATTCAAAAACAATTTCATTCTATCAATTAGAGGGAGAATGGACGCTGCATTTATGTTATCAATATTTTCCGTAAAACTACAATTTTAATTTAAAATCAGAACGAAAATTTTTAGTCTAGCTTCCAATATAATTATGATTGTTATTTGCAACCAGAATAAATTTATTACGTCTTCTAAATGTGTATTTATAGGAAAGTAAAGAATAGTGGGACGGGAGTGGATACTTATTTTTAAAGTGGAATGTATCACACAATTAATAGTTAAGGTAGATTAAACCCGGGTAATATTTAGAGCTGTTTATTTGTAAATAATTTTGGAATAAATAAATACCGCAGATATGACATAAGTTTCTTGTAATATTAAAAAAAAAGTGTTTTAAGATGCGCATACTTCTCGATTTTGATATATGTGTATGTAGATGTGTGGATAAAGAATGCGCAAATAGGCAAACCAAATGATTAATTTTTTTTATATATTTATTTACCTCTAATAGCATGTAACATACATTGTTATAAACATATAGGGGAAGCCCAGGCAAGACGGATATGTTAAGGGAAAGTGTAATAATTCAATAACCTGATAATCAATGGAACTTTGCACTTTTTATATGTACTTTGGTTAAACATCTTTGGAAAATAAGAAATAAAGTTAAGAAACTTAAATATTTTCGTAAAAATAATAGTCATTAAAAAAAAAGCTGTCAATTAATCGTTTTGTTCGACCCTCTCTCCCCCTCCGGGCAAAACGAATACGCCTCAAGGGCAAAAAGGATATACTAATGAAATAGAAATTAATCTTGCCATTTATCGAAAAATAGCTGCCAGTTCCTACATAGGAGGTGCAGTCCTCATGAGCCCAGCTTTTACACTGATTACACTGAATCCAATCTTCTGTTGGGGGATTAGTGTACCTATCAGCGTATATCAAACAGTAGTAATCAGGTTTCAGGCTTTTGCTCAGCGGTTTCTTAAGGCATTCCTTCTTTATCTTGCTGGGGCCTGCTAACTCAGAAATTTTCGTCTTTTTATTATTCACCTTTTTAAATTTTGTAGCTTGTTATGTTAACACCTCTGATTTTTGCCTCTTGTGTTTGTGACTTGTTTTGGTAGCAGCCATAACTGGTATGGGTCTGATGTGCAATGGTGTAAGATTTGCTGTAGATGTTGGATGGTTTAATCCCTCTAAATTAGCTAATCCTTCTTCTAATATATCATTGGACAAGGTAGAAGCAGGCATAGATGTAGTAGACATCTCAGTCTCAGTTGTTGTGCGTAGGTAGTGTGCTGAAGATTGAGGTATTGCCTCTATAGGAGTAGCAGATGCAATTTCAAGTAAAAGCAGCCCAGTCGTCTTTACTGCCGGAGAAACATTTGAAGAGCCGTCGGTCAAAGTAGACGATGCACCGTTGTAAGAAATGTCGGCTATTGTTGACGGAGAAACATTAACAGGACGTTCAGTCGGAGCAGACGATGATTCATGAAAAGGTCTATATATCATAGTTGAAGGAGCGTAGTCTTCTTCTCCGAATACATTTGGGGCATAGGGCCATATTCCTGGTTTTCTAAACGCGTTAACTGTACCATGAAACATAAGTGTTTTTCTATTGCATATTCTAAAGCTGGATAATATTTATGGGCCTCGTGATTATCAAGTAACAGCAATACTGGCCTGATCCCACTGGGAAGAACTTTTTCAAAAGAAAGCAACCAAATCAAAAAAGCTTCACCATGCGTCCGGCCATTATCCGTTACGATCGTTTGTGAACCTGGTGGAGCATTATCTAACAGTCGTTCTTGCATGCGTTTGCGAGCAAATATGTAAAAGGGTGGAATAAAAGTTCCCGCTGCATTACAACAAAATATGACAATGATTAATTGACCACTTTCCGCATTGCATGTTACTCCGACTTGTCTTTTGCCTTTAATAGACAAGACTTTGGGTGGTTTAGTTGTACTGCTTTTTATTACCATCTCATCCATATTATATATTGTCGTTGCATCGAAGTTGTATTTTTAATCCAGTTTCCAATAGTTAGTATGAAACAACTCCATCTGTGGCTTGTTGAAGCCTCTTGTTCCTGCTAAAGATGTTGGCTCCGGCGTTATTAGTACAATTTCCCAGAAATTGTACTAAGAACGCCGGAGCCGCTTGAAACCAGGAAACAAGTCGTTTCCAGCTTTTCCACTTTTAAATGGATGAGAAATATTATTTCCTGAAGCCCAATCAAAAATCAGTTCTAAAAAATCTGAACGGGTAAGCCCAAAAAACAAGCTAATTTTTTAAGATAGGCGCATAACTTTCCTTTTGCTCTGGACTAAAATCAGATGTGAACCTACCTAATGTTTTTGATTTATTTCCGGACTTAACGTGTCTCTGCAAAGTTGTAAATGGAATAAAAAATTTCATCGCGGTTGAATTTATGCATTGATTGTCATCTTTTACAGCATTCAATGTCCTCTCTAGTCTTTCTTCTGACCATACTTCTCGATACCTTTTACGCGTATATTTAAAAACCATCTAAAATAAAGCAAAATATTTGATTTATGTTTTTATTGTAACTTAATCTAGTATATAAGTACCAGTTAGGTATAAATTAAACGTAGATCCATGTAAAATTAGCTGAAGTAGATAAAAATACTAAAATGAGGCTTATTTAATATGGATAAGATTAAAATACTAAATGACAAAACGGATACCCTAACCGTTTTGCCCATATCGGTTTTGCCAATATACCAATGCTCACAACAAGTGATGACTTGAAATATTGCAAATAGGGGTATAAAAAATAATAATCACAAATTACACTTATTTGAACTAGCAATAGAATAAACAACTATTATTTATAAGTAACTAATTGGTATTATAAAAAATTGTGTACAAACGTTTGCAAAAATTGTAAGAAAACAACGAAAATTTATTTTTTTTATCTCCACAACACATACTCGCGCTTATTGTTTTGGTTGAACTGTCATACCATCGCCAGTCGCACGTGCCAGGCCTAGACAAAGCATAGTAACGACATCAATTATAAATTTTAGAAAAAACGATTATTCTTTTTACCTGCCCTGTGGTTCTCCCTCGGATTACCTCTAGTCATCGAATGTCAGAAGCGTTAATCAGAAAAATTTAAATGAGGTCACTTAATGAAGCAAGAAATAGAAGAGGTCTTTTCAATAGTACTAATATCGCTTATAAAAACATTATCTTATATGCTGGTACACTGTGTATCAGTATTGTTTTAGTTCATGCAAGCAGCATTGTTTTTGTCTTCAATCGGAGAATTCGTTTAGGTCTCTTCATGTCCGTACGTATTTTTTTCCCAAGTCGCAAACATGAAAATTTGTAATTTTGATAATACCAAACGATTCCCTCTCACTTAAGTTAACTGAGGAGAGAGGAAATAATTACGATATTTTATTCGTTTCGGAAATATTTAACCCGTATATATACGATCCACATCACTTGGAAAAGAATTTAAAAAATCTTCCTAGAAAATTGTATGCTCTAATTTATATAAACTAAGGGTTTTAGAATATTTGTGTTTATGAAACAGTAGTAAAAATTTGGGTCTCTTTCGAGGTTACAGAGTAAAAAATATAGTTTTCGTATTCCTATAGGAGGGTGATTTTTAGTTCACGGCGAACTTAAACCGACGAAACATATATCTCTCTAGAATGATTTCCTCGCCCTGCCCGCGGGATTATTTGGACTGACCTGCGAACAAACGTCGTGCGCACATATGCTCCGCTATGTTTGCTCATGAACTGTGTGCGCAGTTTCCGGCTCATACTGTTCTATGCATATTTAGGTACATGTAACCAGTCGAGTGTTATTCGGTGGTTGGAGGAAGTTTTTCATAGTATATTAAGTGCAAATAAATCCCATTTGGGGTCAGTTTACTGCGTTTGTGTTGTTTTGTTTGATGTATGAGTAAATGGAGAAACATATTTAACTTTGATCTTTAGCTATTTATCGATAATAAGCTAACTACTGGATCGGAATATTAGAATTAAATATTCATAAAACTGAATAAAGAAGTTATGTTATGAATGAATTTCAACAATTTTATGATAGATATCGAATCTAATAATAGAAATTATTTCGTTTAATCTAGATGTTGTGAAAATATTTTCTTTAACAATTATATACAAGAACGGTTAGAACGCGCATATCGTCTTTAATAATTTTTGCTGGTCAGCCGATCTTTCTTTTCAGAGGTGACTAAACTATCGGAATCAATGTTTGCTCACGAATTTACAAGTTTATATTGGATGATCGTTTGAAAAATTATCGATTAATTTTGGCATCCCTTTTCATAGATTCGGTAATTACTTGTCATTAGAATGAGGTGGTACTAAGAGCGTGCTGCGAAAAGCAAATAATGCACGTAAGGATGGAGTTAATATTAAAAGTTTAATCGGAAGACGCATACAAAAAGTGGGTCGGGTTTAACAGATTATAGTTTTTAGATTTCGAATAGTGTTTCGATTAAACCATTTGCAAATATTAATGACATTTTTACTGGGAAAATATATAATTTATATTTTTGTCTTAACTTTTCACATGATTTATATTTAATTATCTTTACTATTTGTTTTTTAAATACAGAATAATAAAAATATTGAAGCTCAATTACAGTTTCGTAGGTAATGATAACGAAATGCGGCTAAAAATGATAATTGTGCAAATTATAATGGCGCACCAATCATAACTTTTCGGCAATTATAATCCACACGTACCTGTAAAATATTTTTTTCAGTCCTCCTTTCTTTAGGAAAATGTTATGTCTGAGAACCCACTAGAGAAATAAATTAAGAAAATTTTAAATAGTTTTTTTTATTTTTGGACAATTCCCTACATACGAATATTACATATGAATTTCAAGTTTACCTCGGACGGACGGACGACGTTGCCCCAACGACAGTGCCGGACACTCGTAAGAAACCCTAAAAAGAAAAAAAAATTAAAAATATTTGCCACTCGATGTTAGTCTTCAAATGATAATTGAAACATAAATTTGAATTAAAATTTTGCTGACAATATTTTTAAGTGTGTTTATAGGCAATGGAAGTTATCGTGTTATTTAAATGTGTGAGGATTTTGTAAATCAAAATGTCAGCATACAATTTTTATGTATTATTCGTTCCTCTTAAAATAGGAATATTATATATTTAGGAAAACACACCCGGCCTCTATATTTTAGTTCCCATCTAATTTGGAGAATTTTTGTGTGGCTCGAGCAAAATAGCTATTGAGACTTTTGAGTGAAGCACGTGGCAAAAATTTAAGAATTTATTAGAATGAAATAAGTTCGTTTTTAATATTCGGAAGACAAAGTGACAATTTTTGAATCTAAGGTGAATGTAGTAAGTTTGATAAATAATTAAAGAGTTTTTCTATGAAATACTTATATGCGCACATTAAAAATATGGAAATATAAAAATATGGAATATGGAAATATAAAAATATGGAAATAAGTTCTGTGTTTACTATACGTATCACTTAGGCTTCAGCAAGAAAAAAACATTAATGAGTTCTTATGGTAAAAATTTATCCGAATGTTAAAATAGGTACCTTTAAAATATCACTTGTCCATCTCTCAGTTCGTGTGACACAGCATCATAGCCCTTCATCTTTAAGATCGATTGAGAGAAAATTGTGCGGAATGGTTTAATTAAATCATGCAGGTATATAAAACTAAATAAAAATATATTTTTATAGTATCCCTGCGTGTCTCGGACCTGGGCAAATGATAATTATTTTTCTCACCGAAATTGAAATATATTATGAAAAATGTCTATAAAATCCTATCGTAAATGATTTGTAATATTTTTAATATTTCATAGAAAAATTTGGATTTCTAAAGCATTTTGCTGTCTGTTAAATCCTTCTACCTATTTAATCACCTATGTCAAAAATGTGAAAAAAAACATAGTAACGACATTTAGTCACAACATTTACTTCAATCCAAAACTATTTAAGTTGCCCAATGAATTAAAGTAATTGGATAGATCTTTAATTAATTCAATAATAATAATAATTATTTATAATAATAAGAATATATCAAATTATAATAATAATAAGAATTATTCTTTTTTTATATGTGAAAGAAAAAATGTTTATAGTTAAAAAGAAGTAGTTATATTTATATTATATTATTTATATAATATTTTTATTTTATTTTATTTATATAATACTATTAATTTATATTATTTATATAATATCTAATATTAAACACTTCAATTTTTATTTGCACCTATAAGTGTAGAAGAAGTCTTGAAGTGCTAGTCCTACTTAATTTGTAATTAACAGTAATTTTAAATTCTATGCTGGAACAATGAGGCTGTTTTTATTTAAAAAGTTGTGGTTAAAAATTTTGGTTAGCTAGTTTACTAGAATTAGCCTGTAGACGACGAGTGCTGATGAAGCAAACAGACGAAATGAATAGTTTTATAGACGTTTAAAAGTTTTTTTCAGGTCACTACTAATCCTTTCTCCTTAATTGGATGTATGCTCATTATTTGAATTCTTATATCATTAAGCAGCTCCTTTAAAATCTATGATTTTATCTGCTCGATTATTAAGTACAGGTACGAACGTTCAAAATACGGTAGAGATATGCAAAGCCTCTATCTGAGTGCTCTCCACACGAAATGCTGTGTGGGAACTCCTCGCAGACCTTCCCTCCTAATAAAATCAGCACCTTTGCTTATTTTGTTTCTATTCTCCCTCAGTCGACGCGACTTCACGTAATGAAAACTTTTAGACCCACGTACCTATGGGACTGAGACTTGAAATATTACTCTGGCAAATAATCTCGTTGATATTATTTGCTCGAAAGTGTGTTATGCTTTATGAATACATGGGGAGATTTTTTTGAGGTAAAAGTAGACCGTGGTTTATAGTTTGTAATGATCGCCCACTTGGATTTAACGACGAATTAAACTATATTAGATAGCGCATTATGGTTAAAAATTTGTTTAACTTGGCTCATTTTTTCCATGTTTTGAGTTCAGTTTTTTGCTGAGCGCTGTCTTCGATAAAGTCAGTAAATAGCTTAATCTCTATATAAAAACATATTTATATGCTTATAAATAAAGAAATGAAAAAAATGAGGACACTTGTATTTACCTAAAATACTATTTAGTTAAGAAAAAATACTAATTAAGAATGCTAAGTTCGTAATTATGACAATTTCTAAATATGAATTAGAACTTCGGAGACTTGATAACGTATTATCAAGGATCCGGAGTGCTAGTTTCGCACCATAACAGCTACGTCGTCACGGTACCGTACACTACTTGCGTGTTAACTTTAATGGGACTAAATTATAAGGTATACCTTAAATATCCTGCTTCAAGATCTCTAAAATTAAATAGCATAGATCGTCACAAATAAGACCTTATAGGGTCATATTTTTAATGCCAAAAAACTAGAAATTTTTAAATCAATATATGGCTATAGGCCTTAGTATACGATAATATTTTCAACTTGATATCTCAAGTAATTTTTAAGAAAAAAATATTTAACAGATAGACAGATGGACGTATGATTGTGATCCTGTAAGGTTTTCGTTTTTTTTTCTCTTGAAGAAGGATGGAACCCTAAAAATGATTATCTTCAATTTTACATTAGTGCCAAGAAAAAAAAAATTGCGCCTCCCTTTTGAGATACGAAATTATTTTGTCATGTTATTTCAGATTCAGATATATTTGCGAAATGATTTGTGTATAACGGCAACAACTGTATCTACAGCGGTAAGTTTGTGGCAATTTTACGAACGGACAGACGGAGAGACGTTTATATTCTCTCTTCTGTCTGACTGTTTTCAAATTTATCAGAATATGACAAAATCTTCAGCACATACGAAACGAGTAAACTATATTTACAGAATACTAAATCTTATTTAATGTTAAAATACACTTTATTTTTGCTATGTGGCTTCATGCTCAAAACCCAGGGGGAGTTAAAGGAAATGTTTTTAATGTATTTTGAAAACTTTCTGTCTTCATATTTCTTACGTATAAATTGATCAAAGTTTAAAGTAAACCTTTAAAAGTGCTATCAAATATCATATCATTTGATTTCATGCTTAGAAGCTGCAGATGAAATATTAATTACTACTTCAATTACGAAAGAAAGAAAGAACCGAGGAAATGTGTATTTCAATACACTTTTTTTCAAAATTACTGAAATAGAAAAATTATTGATCGAAGCCAGGCGACACGTCATCGCACCGAGCCATGCCTTTTTTTAGTATGTACGTCTTAAACTATATACTCTCAATAACCTTTTTTATTATTTAGAAAGATTTTTCAGGATTTTATAAATATTGTGAAATAATTTATGAAAGGCGGCTTCAAATATAATACCAGCTCGCAATTATGGTAGGCAAAATTTTGTGTTTGTGTACATTGGAATATATTTGCTGTATGCTTTCTGTTCCTGGCTACATTTTATTAGATTAATTAAGAAGAAAAATTTTCCTTTTTTTCAGATAGTAATTAGTTATTTGAGTGCAAAAGCATGTCGGTTTCTTACCAGTTATTTCAAAACTACGTGGGAAAATTGAGAACTAAATACACCTCTTATGAAATGACAGTGATTTACTTCACTTGATTTTGATTAGTGATTTACTTATTTTTTTTTTTTTTGGTTTTGAGGTAAACGTTATACATCATTTTAGCACTTCTATCTAATGGTTACGTAAACCTTTTTACATGGTGCATTTAATTTATAATTAAAAAATAACAATTATTAATTTTATAATAAATTTTAAACTAATGTAATATTAGATTACATGTATTTAAATGTCTTAATAAAATTGCAATGATGCTTTAATTTCTATTATACATTACGAATTTACAACATTCCAATTTCAACATAATTTAAATGTAGACGTAACTAATTTTCTCAAATTTTTTGACAGATTCCACTACTCGCATTTATGTGGGTTTTTAAAAAGCTAATATAACAATTGACAATCAAACTGTGACCTTAAATTTTGATCGCAGATAAATGTTTTCCCGCATTTAGTTACTCGTGTACACAAAGAAGTAAGTAGCATTTGGTCTGGTAAGAAAACGCGAGGTAAAAGGAATGTTCGTGACAACTCACAGGTAATCTCTCAGGTTCGATTCCCGTGGGGGTCGTAAAATTGCGAGTAGACGGCGTTGACAAATTATCATTACTACTAAACTCCAGTGGGAGGATTGAATGATTTGGTTTAGCACTTTGTTTGTACACAATGGGCGATTGAAGTAGCTTCGACGTCCTGTAGAAATGAAGAGTATGATTTCTGGAAAAACGAACGACGAATGATTACTTTTGCATGAACGTATAATTATTGTAATAACAATACATTGTCCCGACAGTTCGCTTCAATTTAACTCCCATCTACGAATGGGGGTAATAAATAAATTAATGCAGTTATTAATAATTTATATCAAATATAGTAGAATTTCTGTGACCCTTATGCTAACGGAGAAGTAAGACTGTTTATGGCGTAAAAAGTCAAAAGTACGAATGGAACTCGCACTAAGAGTGTTTCGTATACATTTAGGCACTTATAAACATTTATGTATCTTACATAGTACTTTTATTAAACTATTTACAAAGATAGTTTTTACCACGTAAGTATATTGCCTATCTAACCTTCACAGGTAAAAACATGGTGCGTGTTATAAACATTTTCTAGTTAGATTTTGCCACCCCTGTCTTTTCATAATTTTTGGTTCATTATTTTAGAAAATAAGGGGGACACCATATTTTAACACACTTTTTGAATTAGCTTTTTAAATATGCAATTTGAAATTATGAAAAATATATTTTCGTATCCTTCATAACAAGCTTTTTCAATTATTTTCCTTATGATACATAAATTAAAAAAAGTTAAGCATTTAATTTATCTTCTCTTTAATTATTATATGAATACTGTAGCCACTGCAAAATATGATGGTTAATGAGATATACTGCTATGCCAATTTTAAAACATTAAAGG
Organism: Druceiella hillmani; assembly: GCA_039881145.1. Lineage (NCBI taxonomy): Eukaryota > Metazoa > Arthropoda > Insecta > Lepidoptera > Hepialidae > Druceiella > Druceiella hillmani. Next base: position 8,849,390 of record JAYKKI010000018.1, on the reverse strand, counting down.
ATTTAGTGAAAAAAATCAAATTCAACATTTAGAGAATAACTATTGTTTTTAATTATTTTAGTATTCTAATTATGTAATATAAATAATAATGTGAATAGTGAAAAAAGAGAGTTTTCAACACTTGAAATTTCCGTTTTCTTTTTGAAATTTAAGTCATAATTCAAACCATTTTTATATAATTTTGTCCTTCACTTTTTGAAATTATTGCAGGTGTAACGTGGAGCGATTCGCGAGATGTCCGATTTTGTGACATTTTCTTTTCTTCGTTTTTAATACAAATTTATATAATTTTCTCGCAAGTTTATATAATTTTCTTTCTGGTCTCTGAGTTAAGAGTTTTTTCTAATAAAAAACATCCAATCTTGAATTTTGTTGAACAAATAAGGACATGTCTTTCTAAATCAGTACAGTACGCAAATTTGTGAGGTAATATCTGTTTTTTGTATTCAATAAATGAATATATAATAAATGAATATATAATATAATAATGAATAAATCATATGAAAAACCAATAGAATAACAATTAATGCTATTGATGATTTCCTAGAAGGTAAACATTTAACTTACACATATCAGTTTAAAATTAAATATGCCTTATGGCACGTAATATTTTATTTAATATTATAGCTTATGTTCTTTTACATTTAAAAAATGGGTGCTTTAAAAATAGACTCATGAAAATTTTGGTTTATCTATAAACGATTTTTTTATTCGATTAGAATGTTATAGTTTTAAAGGAAATTTATTATTTCTACCAATTATTTATTAAATTTCTCATCACAAATTTATAAAATAAAGAACAATGGAAATAGAATAATTATGGAAACAGGATAATAATGTTTCGATTCTGCTTGTTGAAGATAGATTAACTTTGTCTTTTGATTTGATTTTTCTTTACCAATAATAATAAACATGTAATAAACATTGGTAACGCTTTCAGATTATTTTCATTCCCTTTCCTTTTATGCTTCATGAGTATTGTGTAACTTTATACAAGTGTTAGATTTTTTAAGCTCAACGCTTCCTTTTCGTAACTAATATATTTGATTGCGTGCTTACACTTATACACACTGTATGTAAACGAAAAAATAATACTGTATACATACATATAAAACCAGAATAATTTAAAAATCACAATTAGTTAACTTGTGTAATTGTTGCATATTAATCTTAATATTAAGGTGAAATTACACCAAAAATGTACAGCATTGTTTAAATTTTATAAAAATAATAATTATTGTTTATTTTCTGCTAAACTTTTCACTTTTTAAGTTTCATATTTTATGTGATATATAAATGGCACGTGGGTAAAAATTTGTATCAGTTGGTATAGGTAGTTATAAAGAATCTAAAACATTTTTTTTTAAAATTTATTTGAGATAATTCTGGAGATATTGCTGCAAAATGCTCATAGAAAAACTGTCTCATCCGATCATCCAAGTCTCTAAACCTCATGCACGAATTTTATTTTCAAAGTTTAAGAATTTAAAAATTATATTTTGCATAAAGTTTAAGTATTTCTTTCAAACATTATTTCATCTGAAATAACTCATTGGTATACTCGAATGTTTGTTAGTTGATTGTTATCCGTAAACTTCATTAAGTAAAACTTATTCAATTTTATTCTTGAAAATATTTTTATGTAGGTACTACTGAGACTTCTTAAGTATCTTCTCATCGAATATCCTTCGATGAGCTATTACGAAGATTCTGTTCTCAGCCTTGTCTTGTATAATGCTAATTTATTATGATAAAACGTTAATATTTTACGTGTCCTGTATTTAGTAAGAATGTCTTGGATACTAGTCTGTAATTTATGAGAAAGGTGCGGTTATATGTCGCGTCCGGTATACGATATATTTATTGCTATATTCAAGATTAGAATAAATTATTTATCAATAGAAGCGGGTAGGCTGTGTTCCAGTTTGCACTTACGAAGAGATGGAATTGCATAAGTACATAAGTTAATGTAGCGGTTGCAGTTGCTATTCTAAAGTCACGTTGGCGAGGGAAGGCCTAATGTTAAATACTGGGATTCCTACTAACATTATAAAAGTGAAAGGTTATTAGTCTATCTGTTTATTTGTCTTTCTTTCCTGCTTAAATACCTTAACTTAATTTATTGAAATTTTGCATACAAGTATTATATATTATACGTTAAGATATAAGTTATACATAAATATATTTTAATTTACAGGAGATTATTTAGAGCCAGTGAACATAAACGACAAAAAAAATATGCCCGCACATGAAAAACTAAATGCGCTACTATTAATTTAATTTTTAAAAGTAGTGAAAAATGTTTCATATACCATGCAAATTTCATTGGTTTATTGTTGCATGATTCTTTAGTCCAGTTTATTAGTGCCCGCTGACTAAAACAAATGTTAAATATTAGGCCTGGAAAATTACGTTCAAAATAATAATTTCTTGGAACCATCTAATTGGCTGGTTGAAATCTATGCCTATTTCTTTGAAAGATATTTCCTAAATTTTCCTAATATCACGCGAGAGAAGCTGCGCTTAAAAGGCTAAATGCAACACTCTGCACAATATAATAAATTGTTCCCGAAGGCTCAAACTATTTTTAGGGCAGTTAGTTTAGCTGGTCCTCAGATGCGGAAATACAGAAGTGAATAAAAAGAATAAAATATTCATATTTTCTTTAGATATCCGAGAGTGGCAAAATGCGGTATTGGAAAATTATGTACCGCTAGACTCTTTCGAGGTTACATCATGTCCACACAAACTAAGCCCTAATAAAATTTAATCAAATGCCATATCATATGAATATGTTTACGTTAATATTGTACATAGACACATACAGATTAGAGACTAGCCGCTCTGTTTAAGAGCGTTACGAGTATTAAAATAGAAAACCATTTTAATGGTTTATCTATGTCGTTCAGTAACCCATACTTTCCTAACTATGAACATAGTAATTATTTGCTTCTACTTTTTATACAAATGCTTTTCATAAAAAAAAATTGTGAACAAAATCTTTTCAGCTTAACTTTTAATTATTATTATTGTTTTTCCGGATATTAATTATTTAATTGATTCTATTCTAACATTATCCAGGTACTTACAATTAATATAATTCTTCAAGTTCATCCTTCTAATACATTGTAATTTTTGATGAGCTTTAGGGCAGTCTGCCAAACTTTTTCAGGGCGGACCCCTGGCGCTACTTTACCACGATACGCGGACCTCTAAAAAAAAACAAAAATAAAACTGCTTTTTTCTATAATAGAAAGGCAAACGAGCATGCGGGTCACTTGATGGTAAACTATCCCCGCAATAATTGGTAACGGTCACATGTTTTTTTCAAAATTAAATAAACATAAATAGGCACGCCTATGCGAATAGGTGTATTTATGTTTATTTAATTAATGAGATGGTTGGTGTTGCTTTTTTGCGACCAAACTCATAATTTTTGGGGTCGATGTTGCTCAGTAGGATCCTTAAATCTGCCTCTATTTGAAGTCTGTTTCTGTTGTTTTTTTTTTACATATACGAGAGTAGAAAAACCCTTTTGGCGCAGATTTGTTGTGGGGAAAGAAAACAACTGGTTTAGTGCCAATTCTATTAACTCCTCATAATCGGTTTTTAAATTTAGCCAAAACTTTATTAAAGCACATTCTTTGAATATTCTTTTAAAATTAAATCACAACTTATTTCAATTAATTGATTTTCCTGGATAAATCTCAGACCGAAGACGTCTGTAAAATTTATATGAAATGGGTCCATAATCTTCTTTTCATCGTGGTCTGAGTTTTGGAAATATTCCCGAAATCTCGAGGCTCAAAGGTGCTCAATTATTACTTCTTGTGTCTCCTTTTGCAATATATATCCGCCGGTTGATAGCAAAAGATAGAGATACTATTTATCCATAAATGAGGTTTTTTCAATATGGCTTCTATTATTTCTCTGACAATGAAGATATTACTATTAACTGTCCCTTGTAAGCTCAAATTTGGCATATTTGAAGCGCTAAATATATCAGCTAAGTAACCTACCATAGAAAGTCATCCAAAATCAAGAAAATTGTAAGTATGCTTCTTGTCGTTGTTTATCTTATTTAAAAATGACGTTACAATTTCGGCTCTCAGCTCAAAAACACGCGTCACCACTCTTCGTCACGCAATAGCACCAACGTATGAAGGCTTCCCATGTCTCCACAAATCACAAGAAAGACGCGATTTGTATAATTTTGTCCAAAACAGTTTTTAATTTAGCTTCCCTATGAATGCAACAATGATGCCAGATGATTGATGGGTTCATTGCTTTGAGACGACTCTGAAGTACTCTGCGTTTCTGTTATAGCACGTGTACCATCCGTGCTTACTGCCACACAATTATCCCACTTAATATTCGACAAAAAGTGGTTTTAAAACTTTAAATACCGCTTCGTTGTAGTATTTGTATGGAAATGTTGACAGAACAAAAGAATCTTCTCTGATGCTGTTGTCACCTTCATAACGGACAAATGCAAGCAAATTTGCATTATTACAAATGACAGTGCTCTCATCTAATTGTAAATTTTTATATCCCTTTGCTTTTACGTTCTCAATCAACTGTTCTTTGAAATTTCCTGACATGTTATCAATCCTTTTTTTACTGTATTATTAGATAAGGATATTATACTTAATTCCTTTGTAGCTTTATAATCAACCATAATTTTAGCGGCCGGTACTAGCAAAAAGTGGCAATCCTCATATTTTTTATGGCTTTTTTAGGTCGTTCTAATTCAATAGCATTCAACTTAAAAAAAATCCTTAGATTTGGAAGAATATTCCCTGAGTTTTACTTTTAAATAACGTCGAAGTTTGGCTGGTTTCACAGACTCATTTGATAAAAATTCATAACATAAAATGCATTGAAGTCTTTGTTCTGCGTCTACAATAGTATTCGTGAAACCAAAAGTTAAGTAATCTTCTGCAAACTAGCTATGCTTTAGTTTCGCTACTTTACGAACACGAAAGGCCGGGTCCTTAATTTGAGTCAACTGATGAGGATTCATAACGTTTTAATTAGTGTTCCATAGTTTTTAATGTAGAACTACTGGTCACTAACTACATACTTTCGTACAATCAAATTACATGTGAGCGAGTTATAGCAAGAGAAATAATTGACAGACCTTATTATGAACGAGCGTCGCGTGCTAAGAAGAGACGGGTGGGAAGTGATGCGTCCCGCACCCAGCGATTTACTTGGCACAGCGCAGCGTGCATTGTGCCCAGTGTGCATTCCCGTCAAATACTCGGCTACGCCATTATGTTTTTATAACTTTTACTTTTTTATTTTATCCTTGGAGCCCCTGGGATACCTGGGGTTCGTAGACCCCCAGGGGTCCTCGAGCCCCAGGTTGGGAAAGACTGCTTTAGGGTATTTCGTAAATAGTACATTGAAGTAATTTGATACAATACATTCATTTGGATATATTTAATCAAACAAAACCGAACAAGATCGGCCACCGCAAACTTAAGACAAGTCCCATCAGCCCGCTCAATTAGTGTAGTACACCTTCGCCGAGACTTTGGCAGGATTTTTATTTATTACAAGCCCGTCGACTCCGACGAAAGGTGAGACAAATTGTTATACTCGTATATTCGCTTTGTCTGCACCGCCCCCGCCGCACCGGCCCACGTGCGCTTCAGTCACTCGGTATGCCGATTGCTCTGTTTCAACCCCTTAGCGTCCGATCTCTGAAAATAATTTTATAATTATAATTTGTAGGTAAAAACATTTCTTATTAGAATAGACAGAGTTCTATTTCAGACATTGATTTTGACCATATGTGCCTGATATCCACAAAATGTTTTATAGTATATTGTTTAATAGGAACACTTAAGTATGAGGAGGGAAATGAAAGAAATAATTAATTGATACTATTTCTATTTCTTTCATTTTGAAAATATACTTTTCGCATGTAATGGGGCAAGTGTAATTTTTTATACAGATATTTTTAAAAATATCTCCAAACATATATTTTACAATTATGTATTTGGAAATCATATTTAAATTCTTTTTAGTAATTTCTGTGGATAATATATTGGCTCTTGCTTATATATTTTTCCAATGTTGATTAAAATTTCAGTTATGTAATGTTTCAGCGTTCAAGTTTTAAACTATAAAGGCTTCTTTTGCATTATTTCTTAAAAAATGTAGTTTTAGTTTATTCTTGCAAAACTTGTAAAAATTAAAATGGTAAACCGGAATAAATAAATCATTCATTCAAATGCCATATCATTTCGTATTATCTTCCGGAATTTTAACAAAATTACACATTTTTTTCTAGTTAGGATATAAGACATGTTGTAAGTTTTTTTGCATGAAATTAAATTTTATAATTTTTAAAATATATTATTGCAATTAGGGAGAGATCCTATTATTCAAAGTAAGTGACGAAAAAGTTCACAAAACTTGTTAATAATATTATTATGGTCTTGATAACGAGAAGTAAGTTTAGTAAACCTTTCCTGATCCACTGTTAATTAATTTAAAATTTTACGTCTGGGAATGTACCATAGGGAATTTTAATTAACTTAACTGTTAATTAATTTAAAATTTTTCGTATGGGAATACGTCTGGGAATTTTCCTTGGAAGTTTAATTAATATGTCTTCATTTACCACCTGCATTCTTTAGATTTCAATTGTGTAATTTAACAAGGGTTTAATTAAAATTATACATGCCAATAATTTCTTTTTCTTTTAATAATTTTTGACCACAAAAGCTTCGCAGATATCGACAGAAAGGTGTAACAAACATTTTCTGGCTTCTATTAAACAGTTTGCTTTTATAAAATTGGATTATAGGAATGCTAAAACGTGCCGATTAAAAATTGTTAAGTTTATAAAGGTATGTTATAAGAATCACACACATAAA